>JARGCV010000102.1:0-600000 GCA_034064705.1 Bothrops alternatus
CCTATTGATATTATGGGAAATTGTTGTTGCACACAAAGTAACTTTGGTGTGCATGTATTAACACATTTACATCTTGTACTTTCCAGTAACACAGGGTTCCCAAGTAACCCAGCCAGCAATTACCTCTTCAGTTGAAACAAAACTTGACACTTTTTATACAAACTTAGAGTCATTTATTTTGAACCTTTATCAGTGTGACTTTGGGTCATGCAAATTGTGAAAGAAAAATACAAAAGAACATAGCACCCAACTAAAGCAAACTACAGCAGTTAAAAGATGATCAAAAGTAATGAGAGGAAGAGCGAAGCCTTAATTGCCTTTCTAAAGGTCTGCAGGTTGGAATCAACCATGTATCTTGTGGGTATGTGGGGGGGAGATCATTCCAAAGAGGAGGTGCCCTATGTCTTTCTATATGAAATACAGCAGGGGTTCCCAATCCCTGGTCCGTGGACCGGCCGCAGCATGCCAGCAACTGGTTCGTACAAACAAGCAAAGCCCCATCCGCGAGATACAGGCAGCACACAAAACCACACATCCTCCGGTCCGCGGAAAAAACCTCTCTCCACGGAACCAGTCCCTGGTGCCCAAAAGCTTGAGGACCTCTGAAATACAGGGATAATGTGATGGGCTTCTCCTGAAATAGTAGTTCTAACATCATGGAATCAGGGACCAGTATTCTCCAGGTCTTTGCAACCTCTGCTTTCTTTCTTTCTTTCTTTCTTTCTTTCTTTCTTCTTTCTTCTTTCTTTCTTTCTTTCTTTCTTTCTTTCTTTCTTTCTTTCTTTCTTTCTTTCTTTCTTTCTTTCTTTCTTTCTTTCTTTCTTTCTTTCTTTCTTTCTCCCTCCCTCCCTCCCTCCCTCCTCCCTCCCTCCCTCCCTCCCTCCCTCCTCCCTCTCTCTCTCTCTCTCTCTCTCTCTCTCTCTCTCTCTCTTTCTCTCTTTCTTTCTTTCTTTCTTTCTTTCTTTCTTTCTTTCTTTCTTTCTTTCTTTCTTTCTTCTTTCTTTGACTTTTATACTGCCCCTCTCCCGCAGGACTCGGGGCGGTTTACAGCCAAATTAAAACATAACAATAATAAATATTTAAAACTGAATTAAATAAACTAGGCTGTTACTAAAAAAAACAATTTAAAATCCCATACTAAAACCCTAACTACTTAATTTAAAATTACTTAACAAAACCCAAGGAGCTCTAGGCCAGGCCGGTATGGCTAATGGGAAAGTGTGCGAATTGCCATTTAGAACAATCTTCAGGTTCTCAGGGACTACACCGGGTAGTCTGGATATCCCAGAAGAGAGCTGTCAAAGCTCTCTCTGCATCAGTGTTTCTCAGCTGAGACTCTACTTTAAGACGTGTGGACTTCAGTTCCCAGAATTCCCCAGCCAAAATTCTGGGAGTTGAAGTCCACACAACTTAAAGTGAATCTCAGTGAGAAACACTACTCTACATGAACTCTGGGGCATATGGGAAAAAATAACTTTTGGGTGTTGTGTGAAGCATTACTTCTCTGAGGGAGATAGGCGGTTTAGAAATAGGAAATATACATTAATAAATTAAGGTATTGACAACTCAAGGAAAAAGGGGGGATGTAGGAAAAGCAAGTTGAAAATGTAATGGATAGAAGTAAAACCTGAGGAGTTCTTTGTGAACTCTCTGTATGAAGGTGGTCTTTTAAGCTTAATGTTTGATGCACCGAACAGAGAAAATGAAGGAGTTGTGGAGACATGGATGATGGTACGTAGCTAATAGGGCACATGTAAATCTTTCCGTTTGTTGTACCCTCCAAATGTGTTGGGCATTAACTCTCAGAACACATGAAGGATACCAGGAACAGGTACCACAATTTGCAGGTCAAAGCTGTTCTGTTGTGAAAAAAACTAACTGGTTTTAGTTCTGTTGTATGTCACCCAGAGTCACTTATCTGTGAGTTTGGCAGCTACATAAATTTGTTTAAAACAGGTAGTCCTTGACTTACAACAGTTCGTTTAGTGACTGTTCAAAGTTACAACGGCACTGGAAAAAGTGACTTTTGTGACCCTTCTTCACACTTACGACTAGTGCAGCCTCCCCCTGGTCACACGACCAAAATTCAGATTACTTGTTAACTGGTTCCTTTTTATGACGGTTGCATTTGTCCTGGGTGATGAGATCACCTTTTGTGACCTCCTTACAAGCCAAGTCCACGGGAGGGCCAGATTCACTTAACAACCGTGTTACCAACTTAACAACTGCAGCGATTCACTTAGCTGTGGCAAGGAAGGTCGTAAAAGGGGGCCTAACTCACTTAATGACTGCCTCGCTTGGCAACAGAAATTTGGGACTCAGTTGTGATCGTAAGTTGAGGATTAGCATCAAGCTGTGAGGCTTTCTGTAGGCTTGTTAGTAAATGTGAGCTCAAACTATACAGTAGGTAAGAATGGTTGTCACTAATGGTTAATGTGTGTGTTCTGTGGAAAACTTTCCATTGCACTGTTTTTCTAGTTAACTTTCTAGTGTCCTAAAGAGCAGGTCCATTTTACTTGTACTTCCTAAATGTAATGATCTGGTCTTACTTTTATATGGTGAATAGATAAATGTACATCTTTAAGATGTCGTCATTTAATGAAATTACTGACACAGTTGGTGTATTAATATCCTCCTATCCAACCATCCTGGAAGCAGTTCATAGATTGCTGTGAAAAAAGACCTCCAAGGTTTATTTCAGCCCTGATTCTATGAAGACAGCGGAATGAAAACCTAAATGAAAAAGACAACCTACAGCCTATAAACCCTAAAATATTTCTTTTTTTTTTAATTAAAAATTCCTTTATTAAAACATTCAGCATTGTACATAAAATCTTTGTATGCATCAAACATCATAGCATCTGGTATACAACCCTACGTATTATTCTTTGGGAACGTCTGGTTTGGTAAACGTTTTTCACTCCTCACTTCGATCCTCTATTATACCCCCGTTACATTTTTTATTCTCTATGATCCCTGATAATAGGTCTTGAGGTAGTAGTTAAACATTAAATATAAGATCATATTAATAATCAATCCTCAGAGAACACAGCATATAACACTAGGTATTAATCTTTGTAAACGCTTGGTTTGGTACATATTCTTTACTCCTCACTTCCAGTCTCAACTATATGTCTGTTGTATTTTATCTTTTCTTTTATGATCCCTAAAATATTTCTTGAGCAGAGCTCGAATGGCTTTATCCAGAGGCAGAAAGAGAGACTGGAACTGACGGAGAAGGCCCTTTCCTTCTGGCTTGAAAAAAAAAAGGATGTTTTTATAAGAGTTCAAAGCATTGATATGTGTGCCAAAGGACATAATCTGCCTGTACAGAAAATCTGCCCATACAGAAGGGTATACCGTAGAAGTTCAATCTTGCCATCTTGTTGACTTCTGACTCCCCCATCACAATGTCCTGATAGCTTCCTAAACCGGCAAGGCAGCATGTCAGGCTCTTTAGTAATTGTAAAGGTTGAAACCGAAAGCTGAATTCCTGTGTGAGGAACACTTGGCAATTCAAGTATACAAGCTTGGTGTGAAACTTGTGGCAGTCTGCTAATTGCATTTGACATTAATCTCAGCCAGTCGTCAGGCCCACTTAACGATAATTCTGCAAAGCAACTTAATGTGTTTTAAATTTCACGAACAGCATTTGGATGAAGAAAAATTATAGTTAAGAGGTTTTTGTTTTGCTTTATGTTTGGAGTACTTGTAATGGAGAAGGAAACTTTGTTCTGGGTTGGCAGTTAGACAGCACTGCATGCCATCTGCAGGAGTAATTCAGTACAATGTAACATGTGTTTATTTGTTAAATTTATATGCCGCCCAGAGTCTCATTACAGTGTGAGATGAGCAGCATATAAATTTAAAAAACATGGCGGTACGCCCCATTAAAGTCAGGATGGTTATTCCGAGTTGGCAAGACCAGAATGGGTGCTGCGGCTTAAACTTGCCTTAAAGGTCTTAGCATTATTAGTAAAACTGCTTTTTATTTAGCCTTAACAGAAGTGGAGGAAAATAAATCATCTAAGGCTGAAAACAATTCTCATCTTTTTTAAAGATGAAAAAAAACCCTCTCTTTTCTGGGGAACGGCATTAGGCAAGATTTAAGAACAAAGCTTGACTGTACATCTGACTTGTTAGGCAAGTTGCTGGGAATCTCCCCGTAGCTGTTTCTGTCTTGACAAGAGAGAGTTTGGCTTCCACCAAAAATACCTCCTGAAAGCAGTGAGTTTCTGGGGCTGGAGTCTGACTGTAGCTCGATCTCTGCAGGCTTTTAACTCTTATATCAAATTGGTTCTCGAAGGCTGTGTAGTGCCTTAAGAACTTCCAGAATCGCAGGAAATAAATATTTAAAGGACTCTTCCCCTAATGTGGCAGGATGGAGATCGTGGGCAGCTGTAGAATGCAGTTTCCTTATTTTATTTTGTTCTCCAAGGATTGCAGGAGTGACGCTTCTGAAAAACAAGGGTAAAGTACAATTCTAGTACAATAGAGCCAGCTTGGTCTAGTGCAGGGGCAGACAACCTTGGCTCAGCCATGCTGAGGAGAAAGGGAGAGGTTTCCATACTGAGCCATGCCAGCTCAGGAATTCTGGGAGTTGAAGTCCACGAGTCATAAAAGAGCCAAGGTTGCCTACCCCTGGTCTAGTGGTTTAAGGCAGGGCTTTTCAACCTTTTCACCCATTGTACCACTTTCAGGATATGGCAACATCCAAGTACCACCAGTCGCCTAGCAAGATGTCAAAAACTTGATGACCCCTCCCCAAAGGAAAAAATTGATAAAGTACAGGTAGTCCTCGACTTAAAACAGTTTGCTTAGTGACTGTTTGAAATTACAGTGGCACTGAAAAAAGTGCCCTTGAAGCCACAGCCGAGAAAGACACCTGCCCGCCCAGCTTGCAGCGCTCTTCCTCCTGTCCGAGGTTTTCATTGTTGTGAGCATTTCTGTTGAGGATTGGCAGCGGAGGTGGGGTGGGGGGTGTTTGGTCTTTATTCCCCCCATCTGCTGGGTGCTTGCAGCAGGTTTTGGTCACTTCACATGACCCTGAGATACTGTGACCATCATAAATATGAATCAGTTGCCAAGCATCTGAATGGAAATCACAAGACCCTGGAGATGCTGCAACATTCCAGCTGATCGGCGCTTCTTCTGGGCTCAGCAGAAGCACCAGGATCAGAGCCGAGCTCCAGCTGGAGCTTCTCAGTCCAACCCACTTCACAGGATTGTTGTGGAAAATAGGAGATATACATGTTTGCTGCCTTGAGTTACTTACGAAGAAATAAAAGTGGGATAAAAAACTTCTAAAATCTAATTTAATAATAAATAACCTTTTTGCAATTGTAGGGCTTGCAAAAATAGGGCAGAAGCAGGAACCAGTGAGAATAAGCACCCATCTAGTTAAGTCATTGCCCACTGTGGATCCCCCAGGGACAAAAAGACACTGGGGTGGATCGTTTCAAGGAAAGCATTTTCAGGTGCTATAAATGACCTACTTGTTAAAAGCCCTTTGCCTGTCAAATAATTTAGCCTTTCAGCTAACCAGGAATGCATTATTCAACTGGTATCTATCAGCCTCTTGGTGACAAAGGAAATAGATACAGCTGTTCATTTTTAGGACTGTTTTGGTAGTGGCCTATCCCAGGGGTGTCAAACTCAATTTCATTGAAGGCTGCATCAACATTGCGGGGTGTGTGTGTGTGTGTGACCAGGGTGGGCGTGGCCTATGGGGTGGGCATGGCCAGCTCTACATTGTTCGTGTCAAGGGTGCCTGTGGGGGCCTGGGCAGGAGTGGGACAGATCTGGTGGTCTCTGGCAGAAGGGGGGTGGGACCGGGGCAAGCGCCAAGGCATGGTCCATTTCTTCATTCCTCACAAAGGGGGACACCTCCCCAGCAGGCACCCAGGGGGCGGGGCCGATGCGGCAGGGGCTGCTTCCTCGCTGTTTCTAGACAGCCTTGTGGAGCTAAGACTGAATGCGTTTCAGCATAGATGGCCACCACAAAATTGTACATTTGCTCCCGGCCAGCCTGGGCCAGGGCCAAGGCAGCGGAGACCGTTCCCTCACTGTTTCCAGGATGGCTTCGCGGGCCACATGAAACCACTTCGCAGGCCGCATCAGGCTCCCGGGCCTTGTGTTTGACATGTCTGGCCTATCCTCTCAGGTGTGTAAAAAAAGCTGGCCTCTTTTGCACAGGGAAGATCCTGTGAAGGAATGTGAAGGAATGACTAGCTATTTAGCTATTTACTTTCCCACCATCTAAGAGTCAGGCTTATGAACAGCGGAGTGACCTAGTGGTGAAGACTCTTGCCTTCCACTTGGAAAGTTGAAAGTTCAGTCCTAGGTAGTGGGTAGATGTTTCTCTTCTAGCGTGCAAAAAAACCCCTATCTGCTGTGAACTCCATGTTGGCGTCAGGAAGGGCATCCGGTCAGTAAATGCTCAGTTCCATCCAGTTGCTCCGACTCTACCTTGAATTAAGGGATCACAGGGTTGTAAAAGGGAGTTTTATTATAAGAGGCGTGCTTATGTTCTAGGGCAGAGGTTCCCAATTTTTTGGGCACCAGGGACTGGTTCCATGGGGAGAGGTTTTTCCATGGACCAGAGTGCGTGCTTTTGTGTTCTGCCTGCCTCGCGCGGACAGGGCTTTATTTGTGTGACCCAGTTTCTGGTGGACCGGTACTGGTCTATGGACCGGTGGTTGGGGTCCCCTGTTCTAGGGGTCTTCTCAATCCTTTTGTAGTGTGTTTTTCCAGTGCATGCTGGGGAATTCTGGGAGTTGAAGTCCCACACAGCTTCAAGTCGCCAAGGTTGAGAAACACCAGCCTACAATTTCAAATGAAATGGAAAGAACTACTATCCTAGTTGTCTCTAACAAAGAAATGATTGTCTGCACATGAACACTTGGAAGCTTTGCTAATTTCTCTCTGGAGAGCCCCACACAACACTCTGAAACATTCCCTTCATACTTCAGTTCAATGCTCTATATTCTAATCTAGCCCAATCTATGGTCATCAAGTTTTGCAAGCAAGAAGAGGATTGGTTATTGGTGCCACAAGGGATTGACTTATGCTGATAGGCCAAGGACTGTCCTGCAAATTAAGTAGCCTGGTAGCTGATTGAAAACTAATCTTCTAATAGGATTATATCCCCACCGTTGTTGTGTGCTCCATATGTGTTGGATTTCAGCCTTCATTTAATGCAGCGGTTCTCAACCTTTTCCGCGGCTCGACCCCGGCCCGCATCGCACATGTGCGGTGCGACGGGCGCATCGCAAAGGGGGAAAAAATGGACCAAAAAACAATGGTGAGCCCGCATCGCGCATGTGCGGTGCGATGGCCCGCATCGCAAAGGGGAAAAAAATGGCGGACCCCCCAAAAAATGGCCGACCCAAAAAAAAAATGACCAACCAAAAAAAAAAAAATATGGCGGGCCCGCATCGCAAAGGGGAAAAAAAAGGGCGGACCCCAAAAAAATAAAAATGGCGGACTGCGGTGTTTGGCGACCCCCGTGAAATGGTCGTTCGATCCCAAATGGGGTCGCGACCCACAGGTTGAGAACCGCTGATTTAATGGCTGTTTGAAGGGATGGACACTCAGAAAGCAGCAATAAAAAAATACGTGTGGTATTTGCCAAACTTCTTATATGGCTAGGATAGTTTGCATCTCCTTTAAGAATATTTGGGATTTCTGTACCGAGGGCATTTTAGATTGTCCGTATTCTTTATAATTACTTGCAGGACTGTCTCTCCCTGATTGTGTCCACCACTCTTGTAAGATTCAACAGGTGAGGCATGCTCCAGGTGCATTAGGGAGTGTCACCTGGCAGGTCCCTGGAGGAGAGCCTTTTCCGTTGTGGCCCCTGCTTTTTGGCACATCATTTCCCCAGAACGACAATTTGTCCTGACCTTTCTGGCTTTCCATATGACTCTGAAAGTATGTCCCAGGGGTGCTTTTTCCCAAAAGGGCAACTGGACTTTCTTTCTTTTTTTTTTTCTTTTAAAACATTTCACTTTGCATCCAACGCTTCTACAGTTTGAAGATGCTGAACTGAATTGAAGAAGCTTGAGAATCTCCATAGACCCTAAAAGCATGGTTTTATTTACTTTATTAAATTTACATGCCACCCTTCTCACTATTTATTTATTTATTTATTTATTTATTTATTTATTTATTTATTTATTTATTTATTTATTTATTTATTTATTTTTCGGATTTGTATGCCACTCCTCTCCGCAGACTCGGAGCGGCTCACAACATACAAATAAACAATTCAATATAAATCCGAAAAAAAAACATTAAAAATAAACCCCACACATACTCCTCAATCACACCACAATCAACAATCATCCCCAGGCCTGCCGGCAGAGGTAGGTTTTTAAATTCTTTCGGAAGGCCAGGAGGGTCGGAGAAACGTGGACTTCAGGAGGCAGTTGGTTCCAGAAGGTGGGCGCCACAACAGAGAAGGCCCTACCCCTAGGGCCCGCCAGACGACATTGTTTCGCTGACGGGACCCGGAGGAGGCCGACCCTGTGCGCTCTCACCGGTCGAAGGGAAGTATGTGGCAGAAGACGGTCCCATTACAGTGACTCTGTTAACAATGGTTTTGTTACCAAGCCTGGGGCTCAGTGTGCGATTAAGCCTGTATCCTGATTATACGATACTGCTTATGCTGCCCATAGTCGCCCTATTGGGGATGGTTGGAATATAAATTTAATAAAGAAATGCTGATTGTTGTTTGTTAAATTTATTTGCCACCTATCTTGCTGTGGAGGTACTCTAGCCGTCTTACAACAATAAAAAAAAAATGCCGAATGATTTTATCTCGGTTGCTCTGCTTGCTATGTATTGTTATGTTTTTATTCTATTTTTATTCCCCATTAGTTGCCAAAGTCATATATGTTTGAGATGGGTAGCCAACCAGATTGAAAATAAATATGCACAAAGCTGGTAAGGAGCACTCTTGAAATCTGTATGTCCCCATATCCTGAGGGACCAAACATAATTTTTGAGAGATTAAGTGTACCATTATAACAATATTAATCGTTACACAGTTTTAAAACAATGCCTTGATAAAGTCCTGTCATTCTGCAGCAACAATTTACACAAGGTTTTTTTTTCTTCTGTATTTCCCAGCTCTCCCGGGATTTTCTTTTTCTCTGGCATCTGGGAGAAATGGGCTCTCTGGTTTTCCTTTATCTTCTAATGTGTGATTATGCAAGCATGCTACAATTTACTTGGTTCTGAAACATTTTATTTAAAACGTGATTCACACAATCCCACATTGTATAGCTGAGCGTGTGACGCCTTTGCTTCGTTTTGCCCCCTCCCTTCCTTGCTTTTAAAACTGAACTGTTCCTGCAGATTTTTGCAGTGCTTTCCTCATCTGACTTCCTGTGTTGATTGTGTTGCAACATTCTAAGGATTTTGTCCGATCACAAGCTTTGGTAGGCGAGAAAATCAACTCATCAGAAAGAAGTATATGCCAGTTTTCCTTTAACTATTTTTAAGCTAGTTTGCAGGATTAAAACTTGCAAGGCAGATTATACAGAAATGTAAAAAAAAAATCATTGTAGACTTTTTTTCTCTATGATAGTTAGATATCTAGAGATAGATGTGAGGTTTTGTATCTGATCTCATGAAATATGTAATAGAATAGCAGAGTTGGATGGGACCTTGGAGGTCTTCTAATCTAACCCCTCTACCATTTCAGACAAATGGCCGTCCAGTCTCTTCTTTAAAACTTCCAGTGTTGGAGCATTCACCGCTTCTGGAGGCAGGTTGTCCCACTGGTTAATTGTTCTAACTGTCAGGAAGTTTCTCCTTAGTTCTATGTTGGATCTCTCCTTAATAAGCTTCTACCCATTGCTTCTTGTTCTGCCCTCTGGTGTTTTGGAGAATAGTTTGACTCCCTCTTCTTTGTGACAGCCCCTCAAATCCTGGAAGACTGCTATCATGCCACCCCTAACCCTTTTCTTAGTTTGACTAGACCGTTCCTGCAACCGTTCATTATGTTGTAGCCTCCAGACCCCCAATTATCTTTGTTGCTCTTCTCTGCACTCTTTCTAGAGTCTCTCAACATTTTTTTTTATTTCGTGGTGACCAAAAACTGGATGCAATATTCCAAGGGTGGTCTTACCAAAGCATTTTAAAGCAATACCAAAACTTCACTTTTAACTTGATGCTATCCCTCTGTTAACGCAGCCTACAATGGCCTAGATCAGTGGTGGCAAACCCATGGCACGGGTGCCAGAGGCGGCACTCAGAGCCCTCTCTGTGGGCACACGCGCCATTGCCCCAGTCCTAGGCATTCAGCTGGGTTTTATAAAACCTTTTCGCTTTAGGCCTCTGCCGCTGTGTGCAAAAAAAAAAAAAGTTCAATCAGTCAATTTCAACTTCTCGTGGGAAAAAAAAGATCTTGCAAAGTTGGAATTGATTGATTGAACTTTTTAGTGTCACCCAGTCTGCCGTTACTACTGCAGCCACGCCCATCCAGTGGGCCACACCCACTCAATTGGCCACACCCATCCAATGGGCCACACCCACCCGGCACCTGACGATGCATAAGTAGGTTTTGGGTTACAGCAGCGGTTCTCAACCTTTTCCGGGGCTCGACCCCGGCCCGCATCGCGCAGGCGCGGCGCGACGGGCGCATCGTGCATGCGTGGCGTGACGGCCCGCATCGCAAAGGGGGGAAAAATGGCGGACCAAAAAAAAATAAATAAAAAAATGGCTGACCCCAAAAAAAATGGCCGACCCAAAAAAAAATGGCGGGCCCGCATCGCAAAGGGGAAAAAATGGTGGACCAAAAAAAATAAAAAATGGCAGGCCCGCATCGCGTATGCGCGGCGCGATGGCCCGCATCGCAAAGGGGAAAAAAATGGCGGACCCCCAAAAAAATGGCCGACCCAAAAAAAATGGCGGGCTGCGGTGTTTGGCGACCCGTGAAATGGTCGTTCGACCCCAAATGGGGTCACGACCCACAGGTTGAGAACCGCTGGGTTACAGTTTGGGCACTTGGTCTCTAAAAGGCTCGCCATCACTGGCCTAGATACTTCCTGTTTTGATATCCAAACTCACACTCTGACGGTAATATCCTGTTCAAGTTCTGGTTGAGATAAAATATGTCAGAGACCTGGTTTTGCTATCCGGTAACAGAACAATGGCTTACTGAATAGTGGTGCAGTTATCAGAACTATGTACACTCTGCATTTCAGCATTTTTGTGTGCTTCCTTTTGGAAAGCGAGCTCTTCTAGGAAATTATGCTGACTACTTGCAAGAAAAGGGTCAACGGGTTTGCTACAGTCAGCATCTCCCTCCCCCCCCCTTAATTGTGTTTCAGCTGGTGAGGTTCAGTGACGAGAAAATCAAAATAACGTTTCCACAAGCATCAGACTATTCTTAGCTCTTTAGCTATGGGGATCTCGTGGGCAAGGAACCTGGACTATATATATTTTTCAATCCTGCTGTTTGTAGAATCAAACATTGTACTTTAAGCTCGGCAGCTGATTGTATTCTTGCTGTCTTTTATTGTTGTGTTACACTTATTGTTATATTTTGTATAGTTTGTTTCCAGCTGCCCAGATTCATGAGTTTGAAATAGGCGGCCATATAAATTACAGTAATAAACAGTGGTCTAGTGCAGGGGTCTAGCCTGTGGTCTGTGGCCCACTACCGTGCCGTGGGCTGTTGGCCACTAGGCCGTGGGAGAGTGCGCTCCCACCCCCTCGTGCTAGTATTGTGGCATTGCGCGGGTGCTAGCATCGCCACAAGTACACCCCCCCTTGCATTAGCATCGCAGCATTGTGCGGGTGCTAGCGTTGCCCGAGCATCACGCAGGCGCTCGTGGCCCTGTTTGCGTCACATGCACAATCATGGCCCCATTGGGGTGGGCGTGGCCCTACTTGTGCATGCGTGTGCTCATACATGTAAAGATGCCCCCACAGCCCCAGGCCGCCAACTCAGAAAGGTTGGGGACCCCTGGTCTAGTGGTTAAAGCTCCAGGCTAGAAACCAGGAGACAGTGAGTTCTCCAGCATGGGTGGATGTAGAATCCACTGATGGGTTATCTCAGCCTATCAGCCCTTAGACTAGGTCCGAACTTTAGCTCCGCCTCCGGCCGGAAGTTCCTTCTACTCCCAGTTTTTGACCTAGTCTACAGCCCGGCAACAGCAAGTTTCATTGGCTCCGTGGTCTTTAGATTAGATCAGGGGTTCTCAACCTTGGCAACTTTAAGACTTGTGGACTTCAACTCCCAGAATTCCACAGCCAGCAAAGCTGGCTGAGGAATTCTGGGAGTTGAAGTCCACAAGTCTTAAAGTTGCCAAGGTTGAGAACCCCTGGATTAGATTGACTTTATTTGAAGGTTTTTTGATCCTTGTTAGGTTTTTTGATCCTTATTAGTTTTAATTTGTTAAGATATCTTAAAACTTAGACAGATTTTAAGAACTACTAATTGGATTAGGTGGAATATTTTGGCTGCAAGGTAGGCCTTGGGTTTCCTAAGCCTCAAGGGCTCGGGCCGCCGAGAGTTTTATTGTGGGGAAAATAGAAGAAAGGAGTATTATATGTTCACCATCTTGAGTTATTTGTGAAAGCAATAAAGGTGGGATAAAAATAAAATAAAAGCTCAGCTTCTTTTTGCCTTGGCTGGATGTCACCGTGGCATAAGGCAGGGGACCTCAACCCCTGGTCTCTGGGCTGGTAGCAGTGCACGGCCTATTGGGAGTCAGTCAGGGCAAGGGGGCAGGTGAGCATGTGGAAGCTTCATTGTCCATGTGCAGAATCTAGGTTGTGTGCGTGAAACCATCCCCCCACCATTGCTGCTGGCCGGTCTGTGGAGCCAGAAAGGTTGGGGACCGCTGGCATAAGGTTTCTTTCACAGAGTCTTTGTAGTACTTGTATGTTCAAACACAAGGTGTCTTCCCAGCTGCCAGTTCACTATAGAGCGAATAGACTAGAATAGAATTAGAATCAGTTGCAAATTTAATTGAATTCTTCAGGTGTGCATTGCAGTTTTAGGGAGGATATAACAAGGATCATGCTGGGAACATATAAATCGGGTCTTCAAACCCAGTGTGCCTGGCTGAGGAATTCTGGGAGTTTTAAGTCCACAAGTCATAAAAGGGCCATGTTTGAAGACTCCTGATACAAACGATAAAAATTATACAAAACTGCTTTTAGAGTGAGTAGAAATGACAATTTTTAGGAAAGAAATTAATTTGTTTATGGTGGTCTTAAAAGTACAGATCCAGATTCTGGTGCTCTTTTCTGAACTATCCAAGTTACAAATCAGTGTCAAAACAGAATCCATTTATCCAGATTGCTCTGTTGCAAGCAAATTCTCTTATTAATCATCAGCTTTGACTGCATAACTTCCTACAAGTTTTTTTTAATCCTGACACAGTAATTGATGCTTAGCTGTGGAGTTTGTTGCCAGCTGGTTTGGGATTTGCTCACATTTCAGCTTGCACAGGTTTGCATTATGTTTCTTTTTCTTACTCACAAGAAGGCAGCTGGATTCCTGCTCATGGGGGATCAGAAACTGTTGATCGGAAATCAATTGTTCTATACACAAAGTGCAACCTATTGAAAGCTTCAGTACTACGAAGTGGGAAAGCAGAAGTTGCCTTTTAGCTTAGGGCAGCAGTTAAAAGCACCACAGAACGGAAATCCTTGAGTCTCGTCAGAACATGGGGCCTCTCTGCATAGCAATACTTGAGGAAGACCTTATAATAATTTTGAATAAGAAAGCAGATTTTCCTGAAAGTTTTGCTCCTCCGTTTTAGTCTCCTAAGCTGGTTTCTCTGAACAATTAAGGCTCATGCCATTACAACGGGTAGATATTTGAGCAAATATACCAATCTGTACATAGCCTTCATTTTCTTTAGAAAGCCATTGGCTGATTGCATTTTAAAAATCTGTACCAATGCTTCTCAATCTTGGCAACTTTTTTGGTCACCACGATGTAAAAAAGATGTTGAGACTCTAGAAAGAGTACAGAGAAGAGCAACAAAGATGGTTGATTGTCATGGTAAATTATTTTATTGTATTATTGTTGTAAGCCACCCTGGGTCTCAGGAGAAGGGCGGCATAGAAATTGAAATAAAGTAAAGTAAAAGTAAAGTATTAGGGGACTGGAGGCTAAAACATATAAGGAACGGTTGTTGGAATTGGGTATGTCTAGTTTAATTAAGAGAAGGACGAGGGGGGACATGATAGCAGTCTTCCAGTATCTCAGGGCTGCCCCAAAGAAGAGGGAGTCAAGCTATTCTCCAAAGCGCCTGAAGGCAGGACAAGAAGCAACGGATGGAAACTAATCCAGGAGAGGAGCAACCTAGGAGAAACTTCCTGACAGTTAGAACAATTAACCAGTGGAACCACCTGCCTCCAGAAGTGGTAAATGCTCCAACACTGGAAGTGTTTAAGAAGAGACTGGACAGCCATTTGTCCGAAATGGTATAGGGTTTCCTGCCTGAGCAGGGACTACATGACCTCCGAGGTCCCTTCCAACTTGATGATGATAATGATGATGATGCATGGACCAACTCCCAGAAGTCTCCAGCCAGCCGTCTTTAAGCCGCCAAAGTTGAGAAACACTGATGTATAGAAACACTGTAAAAAGTAATGGCTTCTACATTTATGATGAGGTTTCCCAAAATGTGGCAACTTTAAAACTTGCGATCTTTAACTCCCAGAATTTCCCAGGCAGCCAACCAGTATTTCTCAACAATGTATAGTTGACAAAGTATTCTTTAGAAACCGCAGATATCGCCTAACAGAATAATAGAGTTGGAGGGGACCTTGGAGGTCTTCTAGTCCAACCCCTTGGCAGGAAACCCTATACCATTTGAGACAGATGGTGGTCCAATCTCTTCTTTAAAACATTCATAACTTCTGGAGACAACTCATCCCATTGATTAATTGTTCTCACAGTCAGGAAATTTCTCCTTAGTTCTAGGTGGCTTCTCTCCTTGTTTACTTTCCCTCCGTTGCTTCTTGTCCTGCCTTCAGGTGCTCCTATGCCAATGATGGTGAAACTATCGCATATGTGTCAGGGGTGACATGTCCCAATGTTTTCACCAACACCTGACAACTACTCTTGAAAGCGTATTCCATTCTCCCATGATTTTTAGAGGCTGTAGAAGTCACACAAATATGGGGTAGACTCTCATGGAGTCTCCAAAAATAGTGTGATAACAGGGTGTGCCTTTGCACAATTTTTCTGGGCTGCACAGGTTGTGAAAGAGCATTTTCTGAGCCATTTCAAGAGCAGAAAGCCTTATGTGACCCCGGAGCTGCCTGGAGTAGCCTCAGGGGCCTGTCAAATAAAGAGAACACTGCCTGAAGGTAATTGCCATGTGGCAGATCCTGGGGATCACACACATAATTGGACTGTATTTTTTTTAAAAAATAAATCAAAATGTAAAGAATTCTTTTTTGTTGTATGTATGTGTGAGACACACCAGCAGAGTCAAATTAGGCAGTTTCCAAATTTTTGACAGGCTGAGCCCAAAAGGTTTACCATCACTGCCCAAGGCATTGAGAAGGATAAAGATGCCAGTTTAATGATAAAGCCATCTCAGAAAAATAGAAAGGCCCTGAGCCTCGGCCCAATAACATAACCAAGGCTTTCAGAATATCAAAAGGGATGAAGATAATCTAATTTTGGGAAGAAGGATGTCCCATAAGCCGGGCACCACAGCAGAGAAGGCACAGCAGAGAACGGGGGACATGACTGAAACATTTAAATATATTAAGAGCGTGAATAAAGTTCTAGAAAGCAGTATTTTCAACAGTAAGCAAAAATAAAGGATGCAGGGGCATAACCTCAACCTGCCAGGAGGGAAGTTCAAAAGTCAAGTTAGAAAGGAAGTCCTCACCGAAAGAGGAGTGGAAGCTTGAAACCAAATCCAGCAGAGATAGTGGATCAAACACCAGTAACTGTGATTAAACATGCTTGGGATAAGCACATGTCCATCATTTGACAAAAAAACTAATAAAATTAAAAAAAAATCTCAAAAGCGGACTTGATGGACCACTAGTTCTTTTTCTGCTGTCAGTTTTCTATGTTTCTGTATCTCCTGGACTCCACCAAATGTAGGTTCCTTGCCCAAGGAACCCACAACAATTTCCCTCTGCAAGATTTAACTGGGGCAGGTTGATATAACTGGGGAGAAGTGATCCCTCAGATATTTTGACTGTGCAATTCTCCAAGATTACACAATCTTTTTCTTGATTAGTTACATTGATGGGGCTTGAACTGGAGATATTTTTATAAGCCACTCAGTGTGCTCATGAGGAAGATGGGTGACATATACATTTAATAAATAAAATAATGGTAAGGGGTTTCCCCCCCAGTGTGCCAATTCAGGACATATTGATTCTGGTGGTTTTTTTTTTGTCAAATACAACTTTGCCAGGGAGTAAATGAGTTATGAGTAAATGATTTAAGCTATTGTAGTGATCCGGATGTTGACATACTTGCTTCTTTCCAGTTCAGCTACATTTTTCGTTAGAAACTCCTTTTCTGAGAACAAACTCTGTTAAATGCAGATTGAGTGCTTTATAAAGAATTGGCAAGTTTGGGCATGTGTGGAGCGCGATTCTTTCTGCTTGTATATGTATATTAGTGTAATTGTTGGATTGAGATCCTGTAGGTGTGTTTCCTAAATATTAGGAGGGCGGGACAAAAGGCATCACATCCAGGAGGACATCCACAAGAGGTTCTTTACTGCTTCACCTAACAGCCAAGCTCTTGATTGAAGGCATTTCCAGAAGGGTTTGTGCTGCTTATTAGCTAAGTAACTGGATGAGTTCATAGCAGGAGAACCAGTCCAGGGGATGATTGCATCCTAAGTCGTTTAAGGCTTTAAAGTTCAATAATAGTATCTTCAACTTTGCAAATCTTTCAGTGCAGCATTGTATGTTTCCAGTCCGCATCCAGCCCTCTGAGCACATGCATGAAACATCAAGCAGAAGAAGGGGCAGTTTCTGCTTACCCTGCTCTTTTTTTTTAATTAATATTTTTTATTGATAGATATATATTTGTACATGTAAACCAGGAAAAAATTCAAGTTAACTGCTGTTCAACTTAATACAATCGATTTAAATTTGTAAACATTCTTCACTCCGTATGTTGAGATTTAACTATAAGCCAGATACATTTTCTTTGATTGGTGTTTCTCTTGTATGTAGTCTATCCATTGTTTCCAGTCCAACATATATTTTTCATTTGAATGATCCTTCAAATATGCCGATATTTTAGCCATTTCTGCCATATTTATGACTTTCAAAGTCCATTCCTCAATAGATGGTAATTCTGGTTTCTTCCAGTATTGTCCCACCAACAGTCTCGCTGCTGTGATCAAGTTCAGAATTAAGTTCGTCTCTGTGGTGGTACAGTCTTTTATGATCCCTAACAAAAACAACTGAGGTAGAAATTCAATACGCTTTTTCAAAATGGTTTGGAGTGTCCACCATATTTTTCTCCAGCAGGCTTTAATTTTTCTACATGTCCACCATACATGAAAATATGTAGCCTCCATACTATCACATCTCCAACATTTAGGTTGGATGTCAGGGTAGATATATGATAGTTTTTTCGGATCTAGATGCCACCTATAAAACATTTTATAAAAGTTCTCTCTTAAATGTTGCGCTTGCGTAAATTTTACATTTCTCACCCAGATTCTCTCCCACGTTTCCATCATGATAGGTTGCCCAAAAATGGCAATGGCTAGCCCAGAGGAGAGAGCAAATTAACGGGCAGCAGTGATTAGAAAAGAGATGGAGGAGCAGGGCGCTGAGAGCGTCTTTAGTCAGACAAATCAAACCTGAAACTGGTGTCACTACGGACTGACTTTTACAAACCATAATTATTTTAATTTATTAAATAAATCAAAGAGGCGACTCTAGGCAGCTTACAACAAGATAAAAGCGACAATACGAGGGGGTCCTTGATGCTCTCTGAACTTGGTTGTTGTTGTTTTTTTAAAGAAAATTTTATTGATTTTCTAGTTTTACATTTAAATATTTGAAAAGCAATGTGGCGGCTGAGTTGGTCCACAATTCAATCACTTACAAATGTCTTTAGTACAGATCTCAAACTATAACGTTCAATATTTCCTCTCTTTTCCCCTTAGTATTTACCGTCTCATATTTAGATTAGTACAATTCTTATTTATATTGATTAAATAAAAATAACTTTCTTACATTTATCAGTAATTTTTGTTTATACATATCCTAGTTGTTTTAACATTCAATCTTTTTAGTCAATCAGTGTCCTGTTTTTGTCGTTGTTAGTTGCGAAGTGGTGTCCGACCCATCACGACCCCATGGACAACGTTCCTCCAGGCCTTCCTGTCCTCTACCATCTTCTGGAGTCCATTTAAGCTTCACGCCTCCTGCTTCAAGGACTCCTAGTTTTCCTCAATTTTTAGTTCTCCATTAATATTTAGATTTAACGTTTAACATTTATAATTTCCAAGTTTTAAATAACCCCAACTTGGTTGTTCTCCAGCATGGTGGATGTAGAATCCACATGATTGGGTTATTTCAGCCTTCCTGCTCAGAGAGACTAAGTCAGAGCTTTAGTCACGCCTCCCTTGGGTGTGTCTTCCCAGTTTTGACTTAGTCTTAGGCTCAGCAATACGCAGGTTTATTGGCTCCATAGGATTAGTCCTCCGGGGGCAACTGAACAGGCAGGTCCCTCTCACTCCTCCCCCTCCTCAATACATCCGAGCCCCGAAGCTGTTTATGCTCCAGCGGTGGTTGGGGCTCCTCCCAGGGACCAGGGGGACATGTGGTCTCAGAGTCAGTTTCAGGCATTCATGCATCATGCCTTTGTTCAGTTTATGTCCTCCTCCAGGAGTTCGCAGGGTTCTTCCCAACATCTGCCTCCTCCCCCAAGTCCCTCTTCTCTGCCGGGACGGACCACGGCGCCGGGCTCAGATATCTCTGAATCTTCCTCTCAAATAGGAGAGGGGGAGTCCGTGGATTTGGCTGTAGCTGACACTCCCATGTCTGAGGATGAGGAGGCAGATCAGGAGTCCAATCCTTTATTTGCAGTGAAGGTGGTGGACCTAAAACAGATTCCTTGCCCATTTGTTTTTTGGGATGCAGTTGAGTCCCAGTGGGCATCCCTGGCCACCACTCCGAAGGAGAGCAGTATGTGTACAATGTGTCTCCTTCATTTGCTTCCATTCTGGAGGTTCCGACTGTTGATTCCCCATTAATTTCCTTGTTTTGTACTTCTGCCGTCACAGGCGACATGGCAGAGGTTTTGAAGGCGGAGGACAAGAGGTTTGAGTTCTCCAGAAGAGCTCATCAGGCCTTGGGCCTGGCCATAAAGGCTGCGACGTCCGCTTCATTCTTCGCCAGAGCAGCCATCATGTGGCTCCGAGACCTTCAGGCCCTTGTCCCACAGGATCAGGTCAGAGTACACCAGACACTTGTTAAACTGGTCGCAGCCTCACAATACATGGCCGACGCCTCTCTCCATTCGGCCAAGTGCTCGGCCAGATCTATTGCCGCCACAGTGGCCTCTCGTAGGCTACTGTGGTTGAAGCTGTGGAGGACGGATCTCAAGGCCAAATGGCATCTCTCCACAGCCAGGTACGGCGGCAAAGACCTGTTTGGCCCTATCCTCGATCCACACGTGGTCGAGGGTAAGGACAAGCGCAAGGTTCTGGTACACCCATTCAAGAAGTCGGACAGGCGACCGCAGCAGTCCCGCAGGCAGCCCTTTCGTTCCTCTAGTTCTTGGGAGTGGCGACAGCCCTTTCGGGCAGGGCAGTCCTGGGATTGGCCCAAAGGCTCATGGTCCTTTCCCCAGAGACAAGACCGGCAACAGGACCGCCCGAATACCAGAGCCAGGGGTCAGTCACAGGCCAAACATCCCTTCAGAGGTTCAAGTGGCTGTCCCTACAGGCGTTCCAAGTGACGCCACAGGGGACCTTCCAATAGGGGGGCGCCTGGAACAGTTTTACCAGGTCTGGGAGCAGACCACCACCGACTCTTGGGTCAGAGATACCATCAGACGGGGTCTGGCACTCGAGTTTCAATCCCTCCCACACGACCGATTCCTACAGTGCCCAGTATCTTGGAACCCCTCAAAAGGACGATTGGTCACTACCACCATCAAGCACCTCCTGGAAATAAGGGCCATAGAGGCAGTCCCAGGGGATCAAGTTGGAACAGGTTTCTACTCCATCCTGTTCGTGGTCCCCAAGGCATCAGGAGGATGGAGGGCGATACTGGACTTAAAGGGTCTGAACCGGTCCTAGTATGCAGAAGGTTCAAGATGCAGATTCTAAAGTCAATCCTGGCAGGTATCAGGAAGGGAGATTTTCTCTCCTCCATAGACCTCACCGAGGCCTACCTCCACATCCTGATCTCCCGGGAGCACTGCAGGTTCCTGCGCTTCTGTTACGCACACCGGCATTACCAATACAGAGCCCTTCCATTTGGCCTGTCTTCGGCCCCAAGAGTCTTCACGAAGGTCCTAGCGGTATTGGCAGCCCACCTTCGGATGATGCCGGTGCGCGTACAGTGCTACCTGGACGACATCCTTGTACAGTCCAGGTCCCTCCAGTCAGCAAAATCGGATCTGTCGACCACCATTCAGATCCTTCAGGATCACGGCTTTTTGATAAATTTCAGGAAAAACCACACTACCCCCACAAAACGGCTCCTCCATCTAGGAGCCCTGATAGACTCCGACCTTTCCAGGGTCTATCTCTCCCAGGAGCGATGGACGAGCATCTGGAAATTAGTCTCCCAGATTCGGGGAGCGAGGGCGGTGCCACTGGTACAGCTGTCCCAGCTCCTGGGAAAGATGGTATCTTGCATGGGCATAGTTCCGTGGGCAAGACTACATTCAAGGAACGTTCAGTGGTTCCTTCTCCCCTTCCAGAAGCGGAACCTCAGCGCCTCCACCAGGAAGGTCCTGGTTCCACCCCACGTACTCTCTTCCCTCCAGTGGTGGTCCTCTGAGGCGATGTCCAAGGGGACCATCTTCAAGGAGCCCCTCAGGTTAGTCCTGACCACGGACGTCAGTCTGTTCGGCTGGGGGGCTCACCTCCAGAACCATTTGGCACAGGGGCGGTGGTCTAGGGTGGACCTCAAGCAAAGCATAAACTGGCTGGAACTCAGGGCGATTCATTTGGCTCTCCTTCACTTCGCCTCCCTAGTGTCAGGGAAACACGTGTTGATCCTGACGGACAACGTGGCAGCCAAGGCTCACGTCAACAAACAGGGAGGGACACATTCCTGGGCCCTCCTGCAGGAGGCCATGGAACTAGGTTTGTGGGCGGAAGACAACTTGGGCTCAATCAGAGCAGAGCACATTTCGGGAGAGGCAAACCGACAGGCAGACTCCCTAAGCAAGGGCGACTGTGGACCACTCGGAGTGGCACTTGGCCCGGAGTCTGTTCGAGATGATCGCGAGCAGGTTCGGCAGGCCATGCCTGGATCTGTTTGCCTCCCCGTCCAATGCCAAGCTTCCCAGATTCTTCTCCAGATTCCCCACAAGGGGGGCCGAGGGGACGGACGCTCTCCGGTGCAAGTCGCCGGAGGGTCTGCTCTATGCTTTCCCTCCTCTTCCGCTGTTGCAGGCCACCATTCGCAGGCTGATCCTGGAGCAGGCAGAGGTAATATTGGTTGCTCCATATTGGCCGCGACGACCGTGGTTTGCAGACCTAGTGGATCTGTCCCTGTCTCCTCCGTGGAGGCTTCCTCCGGACCAAGTAGCTCTCAGCCAGGGGGAGCTCTAACATCCAGACCCCCAGTGGCTCCAATTAGCCGCTTGGCACTTGAGCGGGAAAGTCTAGCTAGTCAGGCCTATTCCTCAGGGGTGATCTCTATGATCCAGGCATACAGACACCCTTCGACGAACCGGATCTATGATGCCACGTGGAGAAACTTCTGCCAGTGGTGCGTCTCATATATTGGACCCCCTTGCGGTTACAGTCCCTAATATTTTAGACTATCTACTGGAGGGCATTTCCAAGGGCTTGTCCACTAACACCATTCGTAGGCAGGTTGAGGCCTTGTCCACGGTTCTTACCTGTGACAATTTGGGTCCGCTCTCACAGCATCCAGCTATCTCCGCCTTTCTTAAAGGGGCGGCCAATTCTGGTCCTCCCACAGTACACAGATACCCATCTTGGGACTTACCTACTGTGTTGCAGGCCTTACCACTGCTCCTTTCAAACCTCTCAAGTCGTGCTCTCTGCATTTTCTCTCCTTGAAGGTTGCTTTTTTAGTTGCAATTACTTCGGCCAGGAGGATTTCGGAATTGGCCGCCCTCTCAGTCAGAGAGGACCTCTGTATCTTCCATGAGGACAGGGTGGTCCTTAGATTAGACCCCTCCTTTATTCCCAAGGTGAACACCGGGTTTCACAGGTCATTGGACCTAATTTTGCCTAGTTTCTGTCCAAATCCTTCTCACCGTCTGGAACGTCAGTGGCACAAGCTAGACGTATGCAGGGCTCTGCGTCTTTACATCAAGCGTACTTCGACCTTTCACAAGTCGGAGGCCTTGTTTGTGTCCTTTCAGCCCTCCGCCATGGGTAGGAAGGTCTCTTCTTCTACCATTGGCAGATGGATCAGGGCTGCATTGCTAGGGCCTACGCGTCCCAGAAACGTCCGGTCCCGGCTCGTATCACGGCTCACTCCACACGCAGCGCAGCAACCTCTGCGGCCTGGTCTACCCAGGCCTCTGTGGAGGAGATTTGCAGGGCGGCTTCTTGGTCGTCTCCATCATCTTTCATTACGCACTATAAGATCGATAGGTTTGCCGCGGCGGACGCCGCATTTGGCAGACGGGTTCTTCAACAGGTTGTTTCCTCTAGGGAGACACCAGCCTAGACCTTCCCTCCCTTAGGGACATGGGGGGCTTTGGTATGTCCCAATCATATGGATTCTACATCCACCATGCTGGAGAAGGGGTGTTGTCTTACCTGGACGCCTTTTCTCAGCATGGTGGCGTAGACTCCACGCCCTCCCTCGGATAGGGGTCTAGGCTTGCGTATTGTCATTTTTTTGTGTTTTTTGGAGTCATTGTGTCAGACTTTCTCAGGATCCTTCACCTCGTCAAAACTGGGAAGACACACCCAAAGGGAGGCGTGACTAAAGCTCTGACTTAGTCTTTCTGAGCAGGAAGGCTGAAATAACCCAATCATGTGGATTCTACACCACCATGCTGAGAAAAGGCGTTCAGGTAAGACAACGCCCCTTTTCTTGCAGATGTTTCATTACCTGTATCAGAGGTCCCCAATCCCAGTCTGTGGACCGACACCAGGCCCCGGCATAGCAGCAAGCGGGCCGCGCAAAAAAGTGCAGCCCCATCCCTGGGATGTAGGCCGCACCCAAAACCAGGACCCCTCCGGTCCTCGGAAAAACCTCTCCCCACTGAAACGGTCCCTGGTGCCTAAAAGGTTCGTTGCCTCTGACCTATATTATTATTGTTATTGTTATTGTTATTGTTATTGTTATTGTCATTATCATCATCATCATCATCATCATCATCATCATCATCATAATCATCTTGGAGGTCATCTAGTCCAACCCCCTGCTTAGGCAGGAAACCCTATACCAGCGGTTCTCAACCTTTTTCAGGCCGAGACCCTGACCTGCGCCGTCCATGCGTGGCGCGACCCCGACCTGCGCCGCGCATGCGCGGCGGGACGGCCTGAACTGCACATGCGTGGCGCCACGGCCCGAACTGCGCATGCGTGGCGACACGGCCCGAGCTGCGCATGTGCGGTGCGCGCAACGGCCCGAACTGCGCATGTGCGGTGCGACGGCCCGGACCGCGCATGTGCGGCGCGCGCGTGGCGGCCTGCATCGCGCATGCGCGGCGTGACGGCCCGCATCGCGCATGCGTGGCGTGACGCCCCGCATCACGCATGCGCGGCTCGCGCACGACGGCCAAGGGGAAATGGGGGAAAAAATGGCGGACTGCGGTGTTTGGCGACCCCCGTCAAACGGTCGTTCGACCCCAAATGGGGTCGCAACCCATAGGTTGAGAACCGCTGCCCTATACCATTTCAGACAAATGGCTGTCCAGTCTCTTCTTAAAAACTTCCAGTGTTGGAGCATTCACCGCTTCTGGAGGCAGGTTGTTCCACTGGTTAATTGTTCTAACTGTCAGGAAGTTTCTCCTTAGTTCTAGGTTGCTTCTCTCCTTGATGAGTTTCCACCCGTTGCTTCTTGTTAAATAATAGCAGTGCTAGCAAATGTCTGCAAGAAGACAACCAAGCTCCGTGAGCATTAAGGACCCCTCGCTTCAATCCCTCGCTACAAATACAGGTAGTCCTTGGCTTACAAAAATTCATTTAGCGACCGTTCAAAGTTACAACGGCACTGAAAAAAGGGACTCGTGATCGTTTTTCACACTTAGCGACCATTGCAGCATCCGCACAGTCACGTGGATGCTTGGCAACCAACTCCTATTTATGCAGTGCCCTGGGATCACACAATCCCCTTTAGTGACCTTCTTATAAGCAAAGTCAATGGGGAAACCAGATTCACTTAACAACCACGTTTCTGACTTAACAACTGCAGGGACTCACTTAACAGCCGGGGCAAGAAAGGTTGTAAAATGGGGGCAGATTCGCTTAACAGATGTTTTGCTTAGCAACGGAAATATTGCGCTCAATTACGGTCGTAAGTCAAGAACTACCTGTATTCTCCTTTATTTGCGACAATGTAAAAGATTAAAATATGAAGAGGGTGCAACAGATTGCTAGAAATTGGGCAAATTGCAGAAGAAAAATGGGAACCTTGTGATTTTAAAAAAAAAGGCCACTTTTTTTTTTTTAACTCACTATGGATGATACCACAGGCAGTTGTTGTGTACGAAGGTGTCTTCGTAGACCAGCTGTAGCTTCCTTAGGGAATGTGTGTGTATGTGTGTCACATTCGCACGGGCTCAGCTGAATTTCTGTTGTCAGCGTAATAAATATCCTTACAGGTGAGCATAAATAGGAATTTTGCCAGGTGTTCTCGTACATTGGAGAATCCCCTCCTTCTGCATCTGACATGAGATATTCCAGGCTCAGCACAGAGCGTGGGCTTGAATCTTGATGTATAATAGCATGCTGCTTTGGCTGAGCTCTTTCCAACGTTTAGAACAATATCTAATTGCAATTGTTGCAGCTACTTCTGTAAAATTACATGCTATTATCTTCTCACAGGGCAGAGGACTGAGGTTCAGGGTGACACGTATAGAAAGCCACCTAGCAAATCTGTAGCAAAAAAAAAAAAAATGAGATTTCAGCCACAAGGTCATGGTTATAACGTGATCTCCAGGGGTAAAGAAGTAGAACTCACAGAATTCTTGAGTTTTTGTTTTTAAAAGTTCGTGTATTGGTCAATAGCATTTAAATTAGCTTTTGATAGATTGCTGCCCATCTGGGACATTTTTGGCTCAGCAGCACTTCTAGCACTTCTCCAGATTGGAGAAGCCTCTCTCTTAGCTGCTGTTCTACCAAAAAACAAAAACGCAAAACAAAACCAATGTTACTTTTAACAGAGGGCTGCAATTACAGCAAATTTATTTTTGGGATGGGAGGCTTGTTGTTTAAACTGTGGCTAAGCCACTCTGCATAGAATAGATCAAGTCGCCAGCCCCTGGGCTGTGGACCAGCACTATTGCTTGACCCGCCAGGACCTGGGCCATGCAAGCAAGCAAAGCCCTATCTGCACACGTCCGGGATCCGGTTCGCAGAAAACTACCCTCCATGGAACGGATCCCCGGCGCCCAAAAGTTGGGGGCCACTGACATAGATAAACTCTTGCCGTTTGAACCACATTGGTACTTAAATAATGAAATGGAAAAAGAATGGCTCTCTCTAAATCAGCGGTTCTCAACCTGTGGGTCGCGACCCTATTTGGGGTCGAACGACCATTTCACGGGGGTCGCCAAGCACCGCAGTCCGCCTTTTTTTTTTTGGGTCGGCCATTTTTTTTGGGGTTGGCCATTTTTTTTCCTATTGCGATGCACCCTGTCGCGCATGCGCGGTGCGGGCCCGCCATTATTATTTTTTGCGCGATACGGGCCGGGGTCAAGCCCCGGAAAAGGTTGAGAACCGCTGCTCTAAATGTATAACTGCTAGAGTCAGTTTGAAATTATTCGGAATAAACTTAAATGAATGGATCGTAGAGCCAATACTGTTGTAATTAGCCATTGTTAACTGCTGATAACCTATCAGGAATGGATGCTAGTACTTTTGCTAAGGCCCTTGAGAGAGTCCAGAGAAGAGCAACTTATGACAAGGGGTTTGGAAGCTAAAACTGTAGGATGAATGACTAGGGCAGTGGTGGCGAGCCTATGGCACGCGTGCCAGAGGCGGCACTCAGAGCCCTCTCTGTGGGCACACGCGCCATGCCCTGGAGATGGCAACCGTCCCTCTTCAACCAGCCGCCCGCTAACTTGCCGAGGTCCCACATGGCCAGATGCATCCCAGCACCCATGCGCTCACTGGCCTCTGTGTGCAGGGGCCGATGGTGTCAGTCAGCAGCCGCTTCAGCCCCTGCCTCGCCTTGCCCTGTGACAATGGCACCCCCGCCCTGCCTTGCCTCACCTTGCCTTGCCTCACCCTGCAGGACGAGCCTCCTGCCCACCGCCCCACCTCCCAGAGACCCCCTGGATCTCCCCCAACCCTGCCCAGCCCCCATAGGCGTCCCTCCCCATGAGCAACATTGAGTTGATCATGCCCACCTTGGCCACACCCACCTAATCTGCCATGACCTCCACAGCCACACCCACCTGGCACCCGGCGATAAATAAGTGGATTTTGGGTTGCAGTTTGGGCACTCGGTCTCTAAAAGGTTCTCCATCACTGGACTAAGGGAACTAGGTAGGTCTATCCTATCAAAGAGAAGGACTAGGGATGACATGATAGAGCCGTCTTCTAATATTTGAGAAGCGGTCACAAAGGTGGACAACCTATATTCTTCAAAGCACCTGAGGGAGAAACAAGAAATAACAGATGGAAAATAATCAAGGAGAGATCCAACCTAGAACTAAGGAGAAACAACTAATCAGTGGAATGGTTTTGCCTTTGGAAGTTGTGGGTGCTCCACCACTGGCGGTTTTTAAGAAGAAATTGGACAGCCATTTTTTTCCGGAATGGGGTAAGGTCTCCTGCGTGAGCTGGGAGTTGGACTAGAAGACCTCCAAGGTCCCTTTAAGCCTGTGATTCCATGATTGTGTAATTAATCAAGGTAGGAGGCATTTTTAAAGAAAAGAAGACACTATGTATTTGAGATATAAATAAGTTGAGCCAAGCACCTGCGTGTCAAGGAACTGGATAGTATGCCAACCATCCTTCAGTTTCCAACGTTTTCAAATGGGAGTCCTCAAGTGATAGCTCTGATTTGGTAAGACGATGAGAAGGTTCGATATAGCAAGATGAGGACAAATAAAGGGAAATATTTCTTCACCCAGAGGGTCGTTGGTTTATGGAATTCACTTCCAGAAGACATCGTGACAGCTGTCAGCCTTGACAGCTTCAAGGCAGGGCTAGATAGTTTCATGGATGCCAAGTGTATCGGTGGTTATTAAAACGGATGTCCGTCCATGTGCCGCCTCTATGTTGGTTGAGGCAGGCAGGATTCCCTTGAGTACCATTTGTTGGGGGTCAAGGGAAAGGGGGGGGTTGCCTTCTCTTTCTGCTCAAGATCCCCATGTACAATTGGTGGGCCACTGTGTGACACAGAATGCTGGACTCGATGGGCTTTGGCCTGATTCAGCATGGCTCTTCTTATGTTCTTATGAAAGAGTTTGAAATAGAGAAATGTGTATTATCTCACATAAAATGTCTTACGAAACACATTGTTCAATGTTTGGATTTTCATATTTCACGAGAAAGGCACTTACGTTCTCCTCCTTTCCAGGGCTTTCTTCGTTCTAAAATCTCTCTCTCTACCATAATAAAAATCTCTCTCTACCATAATAAAAATCTTATTTGTGTATATATAGTGGACAAGTATTTCCAAAACATGCTTTGTACTGCAGAAGGACTTGGCCAGCTGTAGAAAGCAGCTAACATGTTACACATTCTGGGGAAGAAGAAGAACATAGGAAAACTAAGCCTTAAGGGTTCAAAGGTATCATTTTATTCCCGCAATTTGAATGCTTCATTGGCAAGTGGATTATTACGAAAGGAGTGGCACATTACTAATTGCCCATGAAGGATTATTGGGAAGGCGTGGCTCTGACACAGAACTAGATGGCACAGTTATGGACGGATTTTTACAGGGAAGGGAAGTGGAAACTTCAGACAAGCCAGAAGAGTCACTCTTTAGATGACATCAGAGTTTGATAGCATGTGTTACACAACCCATTAAGGGTGCTCTCGGGAGCCTAAAACATTTGAAGGACCAGGCTAGGGACAGATAATCATGGAGAAATTTTTTTATCTCTGGGTGGTTAAGAATGGACACTGGCTTAACTGCACAAAAATCAGAGCAGGGCCTTTTAAGTCATATTTCTGACTGGTGTAGTAGTAAAATTAATGGTTGTAAAATTAATAGAGGGAGCTTGTATCCAGACAGATCTTTGCTTGGCTTTGAAGCTCATTAATGTGTGAGCTGATGTGATTGCAACTTGCTCTGCTAAAGCATACGGATGGAATCACCTGTTATTTGCTAAAGTTTATGATTGGAATAGGGGCGATAGGTTGAGAATAAGGAGATAGAGAGTCAGGTGGAGAAGGAAGTTGCAGGTTATTTGAAATAGGGCAGGGATGGGTCTCCAACACATGCAGCATGAGTCACCTTCCTCACTTTCTTTTTCTCCTTCTCAGTATAGCCGCTGTTCCCATCTCTCTTTAAAGACTTTAATTTGGCAAAACCCAGTGCCCTTAGATTATCAAGCGGGAAAACTCAAACCACACATTGAGTTCCACTTAGGATGATTTATTGCTGATGCCGGTACAGCAGAATTTAGTCAACTAAAGGGTCAGCACTAAATTGGCACTAAATAAAGAGTCAACAGAATTCAACAGAGGTTGGTTATAGACTGTGTGTGGGAAAAGTAAAGACTCTAGGCCTGTGGTGGCGAACCTATGGCACGTGTGCCACAGGTGACACACAGAGTCCTCTCTGTGGGCACGCGCACCATCGCCCCAGTCCTAGGCCTTCAGCTAGGTTTTATAAAATCTTTTCACTTTAGGTCTCTGCCACCGTGCACAAAAAAAAAAATGGTTCAGTCAATCAATTTCAACTTCTCGCGGGGAAAAAAAAGATCTCACAAAGTTAGAATTGATTGATTGAACTTTTTAGTCCCACCCAATCTGCCATTACCACCGAAGCCACACCCACCCAATGGGCCACGCCCACCCAATGGGCCACGCCTACCCGGCGCCCGGCGATACATAAGTGGGTTTTGGGTTGCCGTTTGGGCACTTGGTCTCTAAAAGGTTTGCCATCACTGCTCTAGGCTGATTCCTCTCTTGACTCCACCCCAGGCTCTGCCTGCCCTTTTCCTACATAGATTTTTTTTTTTTTAATGTAGAAGCAAGAATGTCCAGCATTTTACGCTCACTGATCGTGGGCTTGCAAGGAATAGTCCTTTTGAGGAAAGCAGCAATTACAACATTGTCAAATAAGGAGGGGGCAACAGTAGGAAAGGATGTTTTTGGACCACGGGGGAAATGATCTTCCCTAGCACGTGTGAAGATGACGGCAGGAGCTTTGATTTGGTTGTGTGTCCTAGATATGCATGGCGATAATATAGGATGGCCTGGAGCCCCAAACAGTTGCCTGTCCCTGGATTTAAGTTCTCACATGAGAAGTTGTGAATCGCAGCTCATTTGCTTGCAGGCTGTTAAAATAGAGAAGAAGGAACAGAATATCCTAAAAAGTGCTTGAAGGGAAGGGCAACCTGAAAACACGTTGAACACACCCCCCCTTTTTTGGGGGGCGGGCGAAAGGCTGTCTTTTCACCAGTCTGATCACTATGAAATTGCAACCATGAAAGTAGTACTAGCTGCATCCAAAGAGTTACGGGTGTGCACCGAGTGGAAAATGCACAGGTAGTCCTCGATTTGCAAGCATTCCTTCAAAGTGATCATTCAAAGTTACAATGGTTCTGAAAAAAAAAATAGATTCTGGAATTTAAGACCATCACAGTGTCCTGCGGTCATGTGTTCACACAATGTTCTGTGGTCATGTGACCCTTTAACGCTTTATGACAGTGGCCGTATCCCGGAGTCACAGGATCACTATTTGCAACCTTTCCCAGAGGGCCTCCAGTAAGTAGAATCAGTGGGAGAAGCTGGATTCGCTTTACGACCTTGGGATTGACAATAACTGTAGCAAAAAAAAAAAAGATCATAAAATCAGAGGCGACTCTCTTTAACAACCACATTCCTGTGTAATGGAAGTTCTGGTTCCGATTGTGGTCAAAAATAAGCCTGTTTTGGTGCTCCATGCTCAGACCAAACTTCTTGTTGCTTGGAAGTTCAGTCCCACCCTCTGAGCACATAAAGATTTGGCTAAAATGAACTTGGGACTGTTTAGGTCATGGCAACTTGCAGACTTGTGGACTTCAACTCCCAGAATTCTGGGAGTTGAAGTCCACAAGTCTTCAAACTGAGCCCTGTTTTAGGTTGATCGATTTAACCGAGACCAATCCTCAGACATTTTAAAGAGGAAGGAAGGATGGGCAAGGAGAACCAGCTGTGCTTCCCCCAGTCTCCTCTTCACCATGGCCTAACCCTGATAGCCGATCTTCTCCAAGCTTTCTTCTCTTTTTTACCTCCCTTTATTTATTTATTTATTTTGTTTTATTTGGGTTTGTATGCCGCTCCTCTCCAAGGGACTCGGAGCGGCTAACAACATATATATAACAATGAAGTACCATAGAAAACCCAAACAAATATATCTAAAAAAAAAATCAATAAAAAAGAACACACATTCAATTCAACAATCAACCACAGTCATCCCCAGGCCTGCCGGCAAAAATGAGTTTTTAGATTCTTCCGGAAGGCCGGGAGAGTCGGAGAAACGCGGACTTCAGGAGGCAGTTGGTTCCAGAGGGCGGGCGCCACAACAGAGAAGGCCCTCCCCCTAGGACCCGCCAGATGACATTGTTTCGCTGACGGGACCCGGAGGAGGCCGACCCTGTGCGCTCTCACCGGTTGTAGAGAAGTATGTGGCAATTCAAGTGCTTTCATTCAAGTATGACGTACAGGTAGTCCTCGACTTACAACCGCAACTGAGCCCCACATTTATTTTGTTAAGTGAGGCATTTGTTAAGTGAATTTTTGCCCTATTTTACAACCTTTTCTTGCCACAGTTGTTAAGTGAATCACTGCAGTTGTTAAGTTAGTAACAGGTTGCTAAGCGAATCTGGCTTCCCCATTGATTTTTCTTGTCAAAAGGTTGCAAAAGGGGATCGTATGACTACCGGTCGTAAGTATGAACCAGTTGCCAAGGATCTGAATTTATAGTAGTAGTAGTAGTAGTAGTAGTAGTAGTAGTAGTAGTAGTAGAAGTTGGAAGGGACCTTGGAGGTCATCTAGTCCAGGGCTTTTCAACCTTTTCACCCATTGTACCACTTTTAGGATATGGCAACATCCGAGTACCACCCGTCGCCTAACAAGGTGTCAAAAACTTGATCAAAAAAAAGGAAAAAAAGTGATAAAGTACAGGTAGTCCTCGACTTACAACAGTTCGCTTAGTGACTGTTTGAAGTTACAATGGCACTGAAAAAAGTGCCCCCCAAGCTACAGCCTAGCAAGACACCTGCCTGCCCGCCCAGTGGCGCTCTTCCTCCTGTCCGAGGTTTTCATTGTTGTGAGCATTTCTGTTGAAGATTGGCAATGGGGTGGGGTGGGGGGTGTTTGGTTTTTATTCCCCCTGTCTGCTGGGTGGTTGCAGCAGGTTTTGGTCACTTCACATGACCCTGGGACACTGTGACCGTCATAAATATGAATCAGTCACCAAGCATCTGAATGTAAATCACAAGACCCTGGAGATGCTGCAACATTCCAGCTGATCGGCGCTTCTTCTGGGCCTAGCAGAAGCGCCAGGATCAGTGCCGAGCTCCAGCTGGAGCCTGGCATTGATTCTGGTGCTTCCACTGAGCCCTGACAGCCCCGAAGAAGCGCCGATCAGCTGGAAAGCGGCACTCATTCTGGCGCTTCTGCTGAGCCCTGACAGCCCTGCAGCTCCAGCCATCTCTCGCTCAGGCTTGTGCGGTGCTGCCACCGGTTCAGCTCATTCCCCTCCCCCGCTACCACTTTTCTAGGATGGTTGTATATCACCTGCCAGGTGCCAATGTACCACAGGTGGTACCTGTACTACTGGTTGAAAAGCCCTGTCATAGAACACCTGAATTGTAGGGTTGGAAGGAATGTAAGCCAGGCACGCTGGCTGAGGAATTCTGGGAGTTGAAGCCCACAAGTCATAAAAGGGCCAAGTTTGAAGACCCCTGTCTTATACCATCAAGGTCAAATGGTTGTCCAAACTATTTTTTTAAAAAAATATTTTGGAATATTTGGGACCACGGTATCCGTAGAACCCTATCATCATGACTAGTGGTCAACAATCATGGGAACTGTAGTTCCAAATATCTAGATCAAGGGTCTTCAAACTTGGCCACTTTAAGACATGTGGATTTCAACTCCCAGAATTCCCCAGCCAGCTATAGCTGGCTGGGGAATTCTGGGAGTTGAAATCCACAAGTCTTAAAGTGGCCAAGTTTGAAGACCCCTGATCTAGAGGGCCTCACATCACCTTGAAGATTGTTCTTAACATCTAGCCTTGCCTTCTGTTGTCATGACTGGGTAATAGAAGATTACAGCCATTAACAGTGGCCCACCCTGCCCTTATCAGGGGCTGCAAAGAAGGACCCAACAGAATTCCAGAAGGTGGGTCCTTTGTAAGACACATGAAACTGTCACTGATAAGGAAAGACACATAGTGAATTCACAACCCCGAGTTCTCGCCTACGGAGCGATTTGAGGGAACGTCTGAGGAAACACAAACCGGGTTGCCTTGAATGAATCACTCCGGGGTAGTAAAAAGACCATCTTGCATAAGTGTGGAAGTGAAACTTCCAGGGAAATTGCTACAGAAAGGGAATCAGCCCTCGGAGGCTTGTTCTTTGCTGGCTGAATGACTGTTCTCAGCCTCACAGCTAAGTAGGAAGTTAAAGTTACGACCCCTTGCTGCAAACCTCAATAGGGTAGTTGCTTAAACGTGGCTTTTTAGAAAAGAAAATGTGCTGCAGGCTGCTTTAGACTTCTTAAATTTCATGGCCGATTCCTAAGCCGCATGTGCAGTGGTGGCAAAGTCCTGTTGAAGTAGGAAACGGCGGGGGTGCGTAGTCATTGCTGCTTAAGGGGACCCCCCAAGTAGAACAAATGTGGAACGGCAGCTTTTTTTTTAGCTTTCCTCTTTTAAAGGAACTCCTTGCTCCCAAGCAAGCAAAAAGTAGCCTGCTTTCGTTGTTGCCTTAACATCTTGAATCTATAAACCCAGCCATTGTGGTTTATGGTTAGGCACGTGCCATCAGCCAACTGTGATTTGTTCAAGAGCGGTGGCTCACTGCAAAGGAACCCCTGTACTTTTGATCAATTCTAAAGCAGTGTTTTTCAAAGTGTGGACGTGCTGACTGAGGAATTCTGGGCGTTTGTTGGAAACTTGATTAAAACACCAACAAAATTGGATTGGTAAGAAAAAGAGTTTATTCTGCAGAAAATAGAAAAGCGGTTTGCAAAGCGTGGTGGATCCTGGTGAGAGACTTCAACAGGAAGTTCTAAACCCAGAGACCACACCAAAATATTCAAACACATAACATATATACACCCCTATTGCCACGCCCCCATCCCCTCCCCTTAGGTCTCATTTGAGAGGACTTCCCTCTCTCATCCTTTTGTCTTGTTAAGTGTGTCTTCTAGCCAAGCCTCCTGAAATCTAGTGCCTATGTGCAAGGCTTGGCTATTGTCTAATCTTTCTATTGTTAATCAATTGTGACCGTTTTATTTTTAAACTTCTCTCCGTTTAGTCATAAAAGGGCCAAGTTTGTTTGTTTGTTTTTCAATCTTTTTTATTAATTCCCCCCCCAATATATGTTAAGTTTTCCAATCAACAAGTTGTCTGAAATTTGCTAAGCTAATACATGTTCAATTCCTAATCCTTGCTTCTTTTCTCTAACCAATTGTAAAATAAGTTCCAAATTTGATAATAGTCTGTGTCTTCTTTGTCTTTCAGCCTCATGGTTAATCTGTCCATCTCTGCACATTCCAAAATCTTCCTGATTATTTCTTCTTCTGATGGCAAAGCTTCATTCTTCCAGCATTGTGCAAAAATTATTCTTGCTGCTGTAGTAATATGTAGAATTAAGTATAATTTCTACTTATTAGTCTTTTCAGGCGTGATGCCTAATAGAAAAAGTTCAGGTTTAAAATCCACCTTTTCACCCAATATTTTTTCTAACCACATATGTATATTTTTCCAATAAACCTTTGCCTTCCCGCATGTCCACCAAATATGGTAATACGTGCCTATGAAAAGGGCCAAGTTTGAAGACCCTTGGGCTATTTAGTAGCTCAAATTATTATTATTATTATTATTATTATTATTATTATTATTATTATTATTAATAATAATAATAATAATAAAATTATTTTATTAAAACCATCAGCATTAAACATAAGATCATATTAAAAAGCAATCATCATATAACCTGCAATACAACTCTAAGGATCAGTCTTTGTAAACGTCTGGTTTAGTAAACATTCCTCACTCCTCACGTCAAGCCTCAACTATATGCCTGGTACCTTTTATTTGATTGGTGTTTCTCTTATATATGGTCTATCTACTGTTTCTAGTCTATCACCTATTGTTCATTCGAGCTTTAGAAGTAAATTCGTCTCAGTAGTAGACATCAGTTGACACTATTTTGCATGTCTCTATCCTATTTGACCAGGATAGTAGTAGCAGATATTAGCTGGCTACTCTCCCGTGGCAGCTAACAACATTTTTAAAATAAGTAAAAACAATCTTTAGTCAGTCAGAGGAAAAAGTCTTGGCCATTTTAGTGAATTCTCAATTTACAGCTGTAATTGGCACTAGAATTTCCATTGCTAAATGCCAAGGCATTTTTAAGTGAGTTGTGTGGGATTTTACAAACTTTTTTTTGCCATGCCTGCAAAACAAATCACTACAGTCATTAAGTGAATCACGAGGATGTTAAGTGAATCTGGCTTCTCCCATTGCTTTTCGGAAGCTGGCTGGAAAGGTTGCATATAGCAATCACGCTGCAACTGTCATAAATAGAAGTAGTCCTCGACTTAACAACAGTTCATTTAGTGACTTTGCAAAGTTACAACAAGGCTGAAAAAAAGCGACTTATGGCTGTTTTTCACACTTAACAATGGTTGCAGCAAGCCTGCGGTCCCATGATCAGAATTCAGACTCTTGGCAACGGGCGTGTATTTGTGAAAGTTGCAGTGTCGCAGGGAGCAATATACTGACTCTGTAAACCGCATAGAGAGGGCTGTGAAGCGGTATATAAGTCTCTAAGTCAGAGGTTCTCAACCTTGGCAACTTTGAGACTTGTGGACTTCAACTTCCAGAATTCCTCAGCCAGCGTGCCTGGCTTACATTCCTTCCAACCCTACAATTCAGGTGTTCTATGACAGGGCTTTTCAACCAGTAGTACAGGTACCACCTGTGGTACATTGGCACCTGGCAGGTGATATACAACCATCCTAGAAAAGTGGTAGCGGGGGAGGGGAATGAGCTGAACCGGTGGCAGCACCGCACAAGCCTGAGCGAGAGATGGCTGGAGCTGCAGGGCTGTCAGGGCTCAGCAGAAGCGCCAGAATGAGTGCCGCTTTCCAGCTGATCGGCGCTTCTTCGGGGCTGTCAGGGCTCAGTGGAAGCACCAGAATCAATGCCAGGCTCCAGCTGGAGCTCGGCACTGATCCGAATTCTGGGAATTGAAGTCCACAAGTCTCAAAGTTGCCAAGGTTGAGAACCCCTGCTCTAAGTGCTATTGCTGTTGCTATTTTGCGACCTTCTGTCAAGCAAAGTCAATGGGGAAGCCAGATTCTCTTAACAACCATGTTACTAACTTAACAACTGCAGCGATTCACTTAATAATTGTGGCAAGAAAGGTCGTAAAACGGGGCAAAACTCACTTAACTGTCTCACTGATCCATATAAATTGACACTTATCTCCCTTTGCCATCACTTCTTGTCTGGTTTTTTTTACCTTGTATTTCCTTTGAAAATTCTAACATTCATATGTTAGTCATCTGAGTTTCTCCCCTTTTTTGGTCTATACATTGCTTCTTTTGCTGAGAGCCACAAAGATGTTTTGGAGCATAATCAATTCCATACACAGGTAGTTTTTGATTTACAGTCATTCAGGTAGTGTCCACTCAAAGTTAAAACGGCACTGAAAAAAGTGACTTATGACCATTTTTCACACTTACGATCGTTGCAGCATCCCCAGGGCCACATGATCAGAATTCAGACACTTGGCAACTGGCATGTACTTATGACAGTTGGAGTATCCCAAGGTCACGTGATCCCCTTTTGCAAGCAAAGTCAGTGGGGAAGCCAGATTCATGTCACTTAACCCAGATTGCAGTGTTACTAACTGAACAACTGCTTACCTAACAACTGTGGCAAGAAAGGGTGTAGGATGGGCAAAACTCACTTAACAACTGTCGTTGTCAACGCTGCTAACATGTTCTTGCTTTGACAACATATGGAGATGCAGCCATTTTCCTTCTTATGTTTTACTCTTAGAATTAAAGTTAGAATTAGATGATCCTGGGGCGGAGGAGGAATGTGCATGGGAGTTTGTTTAGACATAACAATATTGTAACTAGGGTGAGAACCAAAGTTTTTTGAAATAACAGATGGTAAGAAATGGCGGGTTGAAGAACTGGAGGGAAAGCCTGCATTTCAAACTAATTGGAGAATGTGATTTATGACTGTTAAATAGAGGAGGGAATTGATATTATGTGCTCAGGGGAGGGGAATTCAGATTTTGGCTTTGCCTATGTACTGTACATGCCGGTGTTACTCGAATAAAGATTCTTTAAGGTAAACGATGCCTCAAAGTTCTTTGAAGAGTTTCATCTGTCGGAACCATGACAGTCTTCTTGTTAAGCGAGAGAAATTTGGGGCTCAATTGTGGTTGTAAGTCAAGGACCACCTGTATTATCTTTTAAGTGTCTTTTAGGTTAAAAAAAAACCCACCTTGGTTCTCATGAATAAATTCTTGCAAAATTGTTCTTGGTTCATTGCATAGTCAGCCAGAGAAATGTTCAGACTCGATTTGGCATTTTTGTCTACCTGTCGAGTGTTCCCAAGTACCTGGGATAAGCAGATGTGGATATTTGATGGTGTTACAGGTATCGTCACGGGGATATAAGCTGTTCCATGTCAAGCTACCTTTTGCAATTGACTGATGGTGAATTTGTGCATGGCAGTGGTTTTCCAAGTGGTGCTCTAGTTGTTGTTGTTGTTGCTGCTGTTGTTGTTATTAGCCATGAAAGAGGGTTTATTGAAATACTCATTCCAAACTTTGATATATTCTCTATGTCTTTTAGCTCCAGAACCTGGGTGTCAACCCAGCCAACATCGGATTCAGTACTTTGACCATGGAATCTGACAAATTCATCTGCATACGAGAGAAAGTGGGGGAGCAGGCGCAGGTGGTCATCATTGATATGAATGACCCAAACAATCCGATCCGCCGGCCAATTTCGGCCGATAGTGCCATCATGAATCCTGCTAGCAAGGTTATTGCCCTCAAAGGTATGGAAAATGTTTTCCAGTCGATTTCCCGTTTTACGATTCCAAGGCGTGGAATTTAATATGTTGTCCCAACTTCCCTATTTATTGCTCTCCGAAGTGAACCAGAGCTGCTAATGAAATAAACGTAAATTTTCATTTCTTCCTCTTGATAAACATGAAAAGTTGTGCTTTGTCCAGTGTTTGCCACAATTGCATGAAAACTAATGGGGTTGATTAGTTCCCAAGAATTTTACCATCTCAGCATTATCCTATCTTAAAATGCACATTTTTAATCTGTGGCAATTCACAAAACAGGTGCTGTCCTTTTTTTAAAAAAAAAAAGCGTGGAAGTTTGATTAAAACATTTCATGAGAAGGATGTAGATACTTCCTGCAAATACAATGACATTTATTTTCCTAAAGCATGCAGAAATTTCCTACCCTGTTATATGTCAAATATCTCCTGATGTAGATCATTGTAGGGGTAAATCAAAATGAAATTATACAGGAAGTCCTCGGCTTACAACAGTTCATTTAGTGACCGTTCAGATTTACACTGAAAAAAGTGACATGACCATTTTGCACACTCACAACCGTTGCAGCATCCCAATAGTCACGTGATCGAAATTCAGACACTCAGCCACTGGCTCATGTTTATGACAGGTGCAGCGTCCCGGGATCACGGGGTTCACTTTTTGTGACTTTCCGACAAGCAAAGTCAATGGGGAAGTCAGATTCACTTAACAACCGTGTTACTAACTTAACAACTGCAGGATTTCACTTAACAACTGTGGCAAGAAATGTCGTAGGATGGAGCAGAATTCACTTAACAAATCTCTCACTTAGCAATAAAAAATGTGGGGCTTGTGATCGTAAGTCGAGGACTACCTGTAGTTCCTCCTACTCAACTATAATTATATTCTGCCTAGGTCTTTAACGGTCACAACTCAAGTCCCAACTTGAACTAATTGTAATGGATGCTAAATGTCTAGGACACAGGGGTAGGCAACCTTGGCTCTTTTATGACTCGTGGACTTCAACTCCCAGAATTCCTGAGCCAGCATGTCTCAGCATGGAAACCTCTTCATTTCTCCTCAGCATGGCTGGCTCAGGAATTCTGGGAGTTGAAGTCCACGAGTCATCAAAGAGCCAAGGTTGCTACTACTGATCTAGGCCAGGGGGAGGGAACCTTGGCTCTTTTATGTGGACTTCAACTCTCAGAATTCCTGAGCCGGCATGGCTCAGCATGGAAATTTCTCCCTTTCCCCTCAGCGTGGCTGGCTCAGGAATTCTGGGAGTTGAAGTCCACGAGTCATAAAAGAGCCAAGGTTGCCTTCCCCTGGTCTAGGATAACCAGTTCTGTTTCCCCCCCCTGAAAAAGCACAGCAAATCTGCCTTCAGTAATGTCCACAGATTGCCACATTTTTTTCCCCTCCCCTCTGGTGGATAAACTAAGCTCTCAACTGTCTCATTACAGCAGCGTCCTCTTTTCTGACGGCTTTAATGTTTTACCACTATTTTTGTCACATTTTCTAATGCTTTCTTGTGTGTGCAGATGGTGAGTTACCTCTGTTTCAGATTGTATTTGCCTTTGTCCTGTTTTATGAAAAGAGAATGCCAAAGTCTTAGCAGATTAAAGGCTCAAAAGTTAGCGTGGCTGAATTATTAAGGACTGCAGATGTGCAAAACGCGGCGATTACGGAACGGGGTGTTCTGGGATACTCCAGAACATCTCCTGAAGTAGTCAGTTCTGTACATCCCTAATAAGAATCTCTAGTAGTCTATTCTGTCGTGTGAAATTTGGTTTTCAGCACTCTAACAATTGGGAGGAGGGGAAATACTAAAACCTGCAAGCATTTCTGCTTGGGTACGCATCACACTTTTTATAAACGGGACAGAGACTTACAATATCATATCTGGCTGTATATTGCTTTTTGTGTATTCTGTATATAATGTGGGGGGTGGGCTGAAATGAAGCCTTTCAGGCTTTCAAAGAGAAAAGAATGAATCTTAGCCTATTGATTTATGCATATAAACATTGATTTATATCCCCCTCCCCTCCTCCATTCAGGATTTGTGACAGTTCACCTAGTGCAGGGGTTCTCAACCTTGGCAACTTTAAGACTTGTGGACTTCAACTCCCAGAATTCCTCAGCCAGCAAAGCTGGCTGAGGAATTCTGGGAGTTGAAGTCCACAAGTCTTAAAGTTGCCAAGGTTGAGAAACACTGACCTAGTGCTTCCCTCCTTGCAAAACTACCCTTCTGAAATCCATGATCATGTAGGGTGTTTTGGTTTTGTTTTTTTTTAAAAAAAAGATCAGCTTAATCTTCTATTTAAAGGGCAACATCTGAGTGTGGAATCTGTAACTGTTTGGTGGACAAGTGTGAGTCTTTAACCCTGAAATTTAGTGTTCAATAGCTTTGAAAGTCTTTACCTGCGTAGTTTCAGTGCTTTGTGTTCCTTTGGATTGAAGTTGGTGCAGTCTTGTGGGGCTGATAGTGTCCTTGGAAGTATCTGTAGCTGAATCTCTTAGTCCCTCCCTTCTCCCCCCCCAAGCTTTTTAACCTGTTCTCCCCTTGTTCTGGTGTTTGCTTCTAGCCCCCCCCCCGCCTCCCTCTGCTCCTCTCTTCCACAAATGTAATATCTTTATGTAGAAGTATATTCTCTTCGCTGTGTTTGTCCTCAGTAGTTTATAGCAGGGGGTGGGGAACTATGGCCCCTTTACGACTGGTGGACTTCAACTCCCAGAATTCCTGAGCCAGCATGGCTGGCTCAGGAATTCTGGGAGTTGAAGTCCACCAGTCGTAAAGGGGCCATAGTTCCCCACCTCTGCTTTATAGAGATTGACACTCACTTACGGGGGTCCTGCTTATTTGTATATTCTCCCTTCTGTATCCTACCTTTCCTCAAAGATCTAAAGAGGAGGACCCAAAAGTCTCATTTTTATTCTTAGAGCGATCCTGGGTGGCAGATTAGAGAGGTTAGAATTAGGTTATACCGAAGGGCCTTCCCTGAACTGAACAGGAATTCAGACTCACATTTTCCTGGTTTGTGGGTCTCAACTAAAGCATGTTAACACCATATATAGCAAGGACTTTGAAAGTACCAATGGAAGAGATTGTTTCTAGCTCAGGGTTGAGCAGAGGGGTTCTTGACACTCTCTGAGTTTGGTGGTTTTTTTTGCAGAAAACATCTCATTACCCAACTAGGTAATGTCATTGGTGCTAGGAGGGACTGGGGCTTGCTCCCATTTTATACACAAATGGCTTGTCCTGTCAGTATCGGTGGGATTGTTCATACTGACTCCTTGACTAGACTGCTGTTAGGGAACTGCCAGGAATATTCCCACTAACACCGACAGAGCAAGCCACTGGTATATAAACAGAGAGCAAACCCCACTCTATTCTAGCACTGATGATGTTACCTAGTTGGGTAACGAAACGTCTGCAAAAAAGCAATGAAGCTCAGAGATCACCAAGGACCCCACTTTGAAAGTAGCAGCATGATCCATATTGAACATCCACTCTTCCTTAATTCTTGGGTTATTCCTTTTGGTGATCTGCACCCCACTCTCCCTAGTTCAGGGGTAGGCAACTTTGTCTCTTTTATGACTCGTGGACTGGCTCGGGAATTCTGGGAGTTGAAGTCCACGAGTCATAAAAGAGCCAAGCTTGCCTACCCCTGCCCTAGTTGTAATTGTACTCTCTCACCTTTCTAACCTCTGTGTTTGCTGTATGCTTAGCCCACAGTATGCATAAAGGACAGCTAAACTAACTATCTAAAAAGGTACCCGCCAGAATAGGACACGGCAGTTAATCTTAGGTGGTCCCCATATTTCTTCTAGATACGGATATTAAACGTGTGTGTTGCACCGATGTTGTATGTCTTGATGTACTTTATCTTCTCAAGCAAGACGTGAAATGAGTTGCTTGGGTTAAGGATGAGTAACTTTGCATGAATGTTGAGCATCATGAGAGAAAATAGTTGTGCTGTAACTGGCTTTGATGCCACGATCAGTTTAGCCCTTGGCTGTCTTAGGACTCACGTAGGACAGAAATGGCCTTTGAGAGGATGGCCATTGTTACTGTCAAATACCGTGCATGATCCTTTCCCTGGGCTGGGATTTGGACGTCAGATAATCTTCGCAGGCTTAAACTACCAGTAGGCTTTTAAGTGATGGACCATCACAAGTAGCTTTGCTCAATTAATCCACACTCCTGTCTTTAGCCGGGAAGACCCTTCAGATTTTTAACATTGAGATGAAGAGCAAAATGAAGGCTCACACCATGACAGATGATGTCACCTTTTGGAAGTGGATTTCCCTCAACACCGTTGCGCTGGTCACCGACAACGCCGTGTACCACTGGAGCATGGAAGGAGAGTCTCAGCCAGTCAAAATGTTTGACCGTCATTCCAGTCTTGCGGGCTGCCAGATTATCAACTACCGTACGGATGCAAAGCAGAAATGGCTGCTTCTGACTGGAATTTCTGCACAGGTAATAATGTGAGGCGACACGATGGCTCAGAGGTCAAGACCCTGGTCAGCTGGAAAGCCAGCAGCCCCTGGTTTTGAGACCCAAGCGCCAAGTGACAGGGTGAACTCCAATTGCCTGCCCCAGCTCCTCCCAACCTGGCCATTCGAAAGCATGAAAACGTGAGTAGATAAATAGATACCACTACGGTGGGAAGGTAACAGCGCTCTGTGACCTCATTCTGGCCACGTGGCTGAGGAAATGTTTTCGGACAGCGCTGGCTCAATGGCCTTGAAACGGAGATGAGCACACACACACACACACACAGACACACAGACACACACACACTTACTCCTAAAGCCAGCAAGGACTAACTGAGTAAAATCCGCAGGGAGCCCTTCACCTTTTTTTATAGCCTAATGGGAATGAGCATTGCCTCAGTAAGAGCTGGGGCCTTTGCTATAAGATGTGGGAGAAGATAGTTACTTTCTCACATACATTTGGTGAGAAAAATAGCCCCAAATCTCCTCTAGAAATGTTCATTGTAGCAAAATTGAAACCTTTGTATCCCTGGCTCATTTTTCAGCTGCCTGTGCAACCTTGATGTCTTGGCAGAGCTTTTGGCAAAGCCTCAACAGCTAATCTCTTGCAACAGAAGGAACCCTGCTTTCAATTTCACATTGAAATTTTGTTAGTTACACAAAGAAGCACATCTTGCAAGCAGAATTTGATTGGGGCGAATGAAAGAGAAACATTTCTGATTTTCATTGTAAAAAAAAGTTCCTTGGTGTAACCCCCGGTCTTAAAAACCTAGGTTTCGGCCTCTGGTTTTGAAAACCTGTGTGCCCTACTGACTGAGGAATTCTGGGACTTGAAGTCCACAAGTCTTAAAGCAGCCATTTCTGGAGAGCCCTGGTCTAAAATGTGCTGCTAGCTTAACCCTATATTTAGGTTCAATGTTCTCATGACCCCTTTCCTTCCCTTCTTAAAGCAAAACCGTGTAGTTGGAGCCATGCAACTTTATTCTGTGGACAGGAAAGTGTCACAGCCCATCGAAGGCCACGCTGCCAGTTTCGCCCAGTTCAAGATGGAAGGCAACGCGGAAGAGTCCACCCTGTTCTGCTTCGCAGTGCGGGGGCAGGCCGGAGGCAAGGTGAGTCTGTGGGTCCAATCTCCATCCATCCATCACCGGGGAGGAAACTTCGGCCTTCATTGATGTTTTTATACAGGTAGTCCTCGACTTACAACTGCAGTTGGGACCAGAACACCAGTTTCTAAGCAAGCCAGTTGTTAAGTGAGTCGCAGCTGATTTTTTTTGTCATTTTTTTGTTGTTAAGCAAATCACTGCAGTTTTTAAGTGGATCATGAGGTCGTTAAGGAAATCTAGCTCTCCCCCCCATTGATTTTGCTGGTGAGTAGCCAGCTGGGAAGGTCGCAAATGGCGATCACATGACCCCGGTATGCTACAATAATTGTAAATAAATGTTGATTGCCAAGCAGTTGAAGTTTGACTATATGGCTGTGGGGATGCGGTAACTGTAGTAAGTCACTTTTTTCAGTGCTGTTGTAGTTTCTAATGGCCGCTAAATGAATGGATATAAGTTGAGGACTACCTGTTCAGATTGAAGCTTTGGGGCACATGGTTCTGAACAGCAGGAAAAATAATAGAATTAGAATTATTAGAAATAGAAATAATAGAAATAGAATTAAATGGAATGGAATGGAGAATGGAATAGAATAAGGATAGGATAGGATAGGATAGGGTAGGATAGGATAGAATAATGAAAGAATGGAATGGAATAGAATAGAATAGAAGTTGGAAGGGACCTTGGAGGTCTTGTAGTCCAACCCTGTAGCATTTCAGAAAAACAGTTGTCCAATCACAACTTCTGGAATTCCCCTTTCCACTTCAGCAGGCAGCCTAAAATGTTGCAGCTTAGTGCCAGTTGCAAGTAAAGGACATCCCATCCCAATTAGCAGAAGACATTTATTTATTTATTTATTTATTTATTTATTAATTAATTAATTAAACTTTTATACCGCCCCTCTCCCGTAGGACTCAGGGCGGTTTACAGCCCAATTTAAAACAGATAATAATAATAAATATTTAAAAATGAATTAAATTAATACATGGCTGTTACTAAAACCTGTTAAAATCCCAATTCTAAAACCCAAACAAGCTTGTTTAAAAATTTACATAAAAATTTACATAAAACCCGAGGAGGTCTAGGCCAGGCCAGCTTGATTGAAGAGATGAGTCTTCAATTCTCTTCTGAAGGTGCGGAGATCATGACACGTCCGGAGTTCTGGGGGGAGCTCGTTCCACATCGTCGGTGCCCCCACAGAAAAGGCTCTCCCCCTGGGCGCCACCAGCTGACACTGCTTAGCCAATGGCACCCTGAGGAGGCCCTCTCTGTGGGAGCGAACTGGTCGATGGGAGGTATTTACTGGCAGAAGGCGGTCTTGTAAATAAATAGGTCTTAACATCCTTTGCTCTGTTACTGTATGCTGTCCAGAGTCTTGATGATTAGAGTGTCACATACAGGTTGTCCTTCACTTACAACAGTTCATTTAGTGACCGTTCAAAGTTACAATGGCACTAAAAAAAGTGACTTATGACCGGTTTTCACACTTACGGCCATTGCAGCACCCCAACAGTCGCACAATCAACATTCAGATTCTTAGCAACTGACTCATATTTACAACAGTTGCCATGTCCCACAGGGGTCACGTGATCCCCTTTTGCGACCTTCTGACGAGCAGAGTCAAGGGGGGGGGGGAAGCCAGATTCACTTGACAACTGTTGTTGCTAACTTGACAACTGCAGGGATTCCTCTTCAGCAAGAAAGGTTGTCAACTGGGGCAAATCTCACTTAACAAATGTCTTGCTTAGCAACTGAAACTTTGGGCTCAGTTGTGGTCCTAAGTTAAGGACTACCAGTACACTGGGCTGAGAAGAGGGCGTTTAATTGGGGCCATCATTAGAACTAAAGAAGCTTCTCGGAGGAGAAGCGAAACGTTTTCAAGAAAAAAAAAGCTAAGAAAGTCCTGTTGCCTTTTGGGAAACACCTTTGGATAAGCCTTTCCCAGAGAAGAGTGTTTTTCTGAAAGAGCCACTCCCCTTCCACGGGAGATCACAGCTCAACCTGGTTGTGCTATCACTTCTTCGCGGCTGATCTTGCACGAAGCAGTCTAATCCAGGGCTTTTCAACCAGTGGTACGGGTACCACCTGTGGTACATTGGCACCTGGCAGGTGGTACGCAACCATCCTAGAAAAGTGGTAGCGGGGGAGGGGAATGAACTGAACCGGTGGCAGCACCGCACAAGCCTGAGCGAGAGACGGCTGGAGCTGCAGGGCTGTCAGGGCTCAGCGGAAGCGCCAGGATCAGCGCCAGGCTCCAGCTAGAGCTCAGCGCTGATCCTGGTGCTTCCGCTGAGCCCAGAAAAAGCGCCGATCAGCTGGAATGTTGCAGGGTCTTGTAATTTACATTCAGATGCTTGGTGACTGATTCATATTTATGACGGTCACAGTGTCCCAGAGTCATGTGAAGTGACCAAAACCTGCTGCAACCATCCAGCAGACGGGGGGGGGGATAAAAACCAAACACCCCCCACCCCACCCCCGCTGCCAATCCTCAACAGAAATGCTCACAACAATGAAAACCTCGGACAGGAGGAAGAGCGCCGCCAGGTGGGCAGGCAGGTGTCTTGCTCGGCTGTGGCTTGGGGGGCACTTTTTTCAGTGCCATTGTAACTTTGAACAGTCACTAAGCAAACTGTTGTAAGTCGAAGACTACCTGTACTTTATCACTTTTTTCCTTTTTTGTGGGGGCGGGGTCATCAAGTCTTTGACACCTTGCTAGGCGGATATTACCATGACCTAAAAGTGGTACAATGGGTGAAAAGATTGAAAAGCCCTGGTCTAGTCTATATTTTCAGCCATGGGACATTCCTCTCTTCTTGTTTGATAAAACAGAAGTATTGGCAAGCATAGATTCCTTTCTAAACATGGCCTCTGATCTGATTTCTTTCTGCACAGCTGCATATTATTGAGGTTGGGGCACCCCCCACCGGAAACCAGCCATTCCCCAAGAAAGCCGTAGACGTCTTCTTTCCACCGGAAGCCCAGAATGACTTCCCAGTAGCAATGCAGGTATGGTATATTATCCAGGAACAGCCTCTCCGTGATCGTCCTGGAAAGCTTTGGAATAGGCTGGCTGTCTGGCCATGCAATCCAATTTAATCTAATGCAGGGGTGTCTATAGCTTTCGCAACTTTAAGACTAGTGGACTTCAACTTCCAGAGTTCCCCAGCCAGCCATGCTGGCTGGGGAATTCTGGGAGTTGAAGTCCACAAGTCTTAAAGTTGTCAAGGCTTGACATCCCTGGTCTAGTGGTTAAGTCACCAGGTTAGAAAGCAGGAGACTGTGAGTTCAAGTCCTGCCTTAGCCATGGCAGCCAGCTGGGTGACTTGGGGCCAGTCACTCACTCTCGGCTCAACCCACTTCACAGGGTTGTTGCGGAGAAAACGGGGAGGAGGAGGAGGAGGGTGTGTTTGCTGCCTTGAGTTATTTGTAGAAATAACAAAGTGGGATACAAATGGCTAACAAAATAATAGAAGGGCTTAAAAGGAGTCATGTCAGTGCCCCAAACGAATTTGCAAACCTCAAGACTGCCCAGCTCTCGGCCTTGCGTTTAACGTTGTAGCTGCTTTTTACAGAGCAAAATTCAGGTGTTTGGGGGTCTTCTGTAGGCATACAGTCAGTGGGCCTCTTGATCCTTCGTCTGGGTAGCTTTGCAACTTGGCAGTTGGACAGTTCAAACAATCTATATGAACATATTGTATTTTTGATCAACCAGGAATCTGCACGCCTTGCGGTTTTATAAGAGCAGAGTTCATCATCCTAAACGTCTGTTTGTGTTCTTTTAAAAAATCATGTGCAGAAAAGCATTAACACCGTGGGAGGAAAGTGCAGTGGGTATATGGGGGGGGGGCTTGAAGGACACAAGGAGGATCCCTTACCAGGCAATGATGAGATAAAGGAAGGTTGAAACCAGGCCAAGGAAGTGGTTTAGGAAAGCATCTGAGAGAGTCCTCTTCCCTCAAATTTACCTGAAGATTAGGGAGGAAAGGAAATACATTCAGTCTTGCAAGATTTTTTTTTACAATAGTCGTAAGAAAAGCAACTTTCGGTCTACCTAAGAGTCTGCTCTACCTTATTCTTTCCCCTTCCATTCAGTTGAGTCTGATTCTTGGCAATTCCTGCAGTTTTCTTGGCAAGTTTGTTTTCAGAAGTGGTTTGACTATTGCCACCTTCCTGGGGCTGAGAGAAAGAGCTGGCCCAGGGTCACCCAGCTGGCTTTATGCCTAAAGTGGGAGTAGAACTCACAGTCTCCTGGTGATTTGTCCAAAGTCACCAAGCTGGCTTTCATGTAAGATAGCTAGAACTATGTAAGATTGCTCTGACTAAAACTCAGAGTCTCCTGGTGGTTGGCTCAAAGTCACCCAGCCAACTTTTACATTTAAGGCGGGACTAGAATTCACAGTCTCCCAGTTTTTAGCCTGATGCCTTAACCCAGTGATGGCGAACCTTTTAGAGACCGAGTGCCCAAACTGCAACCCAAAACCTACTTATGCATCGTCGAGTGCCGGGTGGGTGTGGCCCATTGAGTGGACATGGCCCATTGGGTGAGCGTGACCCATTGGGTGGGCGTGGCTGCGATGGTAATGGCAGACTGGGCGGGACTAAAAAGTTCAATCAATTCCAACTTTGCAAGATTTTTTTTTCTGCAAGAAGTTGAAATTGATTGATTGATTGAACCTTTTTTTTTTTTTTTTTGCACACGGCGGTGGAGACCTAAAGTGAAAAGGTTTTATAAAACCCAGCTGAAGGCCTAGGACTGGGGCGACAGCGTGCGTGCGTGCCCACAGAGAGGGCTCTGAGTGCCACCTCTGGCACCCGTGCCATAGGTTCGCCACCACTGCCTTAACCATTACACCATACAGACTCTTATAAGCCTTTTACCTTACCAGGCTCACATAAAGTCTACTAACATTTTTGAAACCTGGGGATGGATGAAGTAAGATTTATTTAATGCAGGGTACCTGTTGCTATGAGTAGGACTGAAGCTTGATTCAGAAGACCGTCAGCTGATTGTGTTTGTATGTGATGTGAATGCAATCAATTTTTAAATTTTTATTGTATTGTTGTATTGTTGTTGTGAGCCGCCCTGGGTCTTGGGAGAAGGGCGGCATATAAATTTGATTAAACTTAAACTTAAACGGTTTATATCACATACCTTGAACTGTCTTTGGTGAGACAGTATGTTCCCTGGGATAACAACCTTCTTGATCTCCTCTTTCTGTTTGCAGATTAGCGAGAAGCACGATGTGGTCTTCCTGATCACAAAATACGGTTACATCCATCTCTACGACCTTGAAACAGGCACCTGCATCTACATGAACAGAATCAGTGGAGAAACGATCTTCGTGACTGCGCCACACGAAGCCACGGCTGGAATTATTGGGGTCAACAGGAAAGGACAGGTAATGAGGCTTTAATTTGGGGGGGGGTTAGGAGGTAGTTGCGTGCTAACGGATTGAGGCCAGGTGGGTCCATGACTCCACCTGTACAGGTAACCCTCGACTTACAACCACAGTTGAGCCCAAAATTTACATTCCTAAGCAAGACACTTTGCCCCATTTTATGACCTTTCTGGCCACAACTAAAGCCAATCAAAAGCAGTTGTTAAGTTAGTAACACGGTTGTTAAGTGAATCCGGCTTCCCTATTGACTTGGCTTGTCAGAAGGTCGCAGAAGGCGGTCACATGACCCCCCAGGGACACTATCCATCCTAAGTACGAGCCAGTTGCCAAGTGTTACAAATTTTGATCACATGACCACGGGGATGCTGTCGCGGTCGTAAGTGTGAAAAACGGCCACCGGTCAATTTTTTTCAGTGCCTTCGCAACTTCGAATGGCCCCTAACCCAGTGTTTCTCAACCTTGACAATTTTAAGGCATGTGGACTTCAACTCCCAGAATTCCACAGCCAGCATTGCTGGCTGTGGAATTCTGGGAGTTGAAGTCCACATGCCTTAAAATTGTCAAGGTTGAGAAACACTGCGAATGATTGTTAGTCAAGGGCTACCTTGAAAATGTTGCTATTTGTCTTGAACGTTTAGCTGACTAACTAAAATTTAATTTCATCCAGTCGTTTGGATTGTAAGTCCACCACCATCAAGCCTTGGTGTGCTGCCCGTTCTGCAAAATAAGTCAAAAGGCTTGTGTTTGAATAGCAGTAGGTCAAAGTTCACAACCTGTGGAAAAGCTGCTCTTGGCAATGTTTAACTGCATCGACCTTGAAAGATCTTTCTTGATCCCGATGGCTTTCAGTTCTGGCCTGCTGTCAACTGTAGAGGGCTGCCTTCCTGCCAGGAATTGGAGCTGCCAAACTGGTTCGTTGCTGGTTCTGAGATTTTCTTCTCCTGCAAAAAAAAAATAAAGAAGTGAAAATAAAAATGGGGTGCTTTGGGTTAAGGAGAAGGCATACCCCGAAGCTTCATAGCTCTTTGATCCAGAAGCTGCCTCTTATCCTCTTGTCTCCCGAAAAACACACAAGACAATCCATGCATGGTCTTTTCTCTTGTTAATCTGTTACTGCTTCGTAGTCGCACACACTCTGATGCCAGGGACGGACGGGCCTCTCCATAATCCTTAACTGCATTTCAGAGCAAACATGCTCTTTGGTCACCAAACAGGTGATAAGGGAGAAAGTACACATTCTTAAGATGCAACAGAAGTTTGCAGAGCCTGTGAGCTGCCTTCATGATTGCTCCGAGGCAGTTTTCCCCCCTAACCAGATGTTCCCCAGATGTGTGGAACTACAATGGCTTTCAGTCACGGAGTTTATAGTCCACCAGATCTGGAGTGCATCTGGTGACTCCAGCTGCTGCAGAAGTCACAGCTTTGAGTTAGGACAGTGGTGGCGTGCCAGAGGCGGCATTCAGAGCCCTCTCAGTGGGCACGCATGCTGTTGCCCCATCCCCGCCTCCCCCCATGGCCCCCTTATTACCAGCAGCCCCCCCGGAGGAGAGTCGCCCCGAGCACAGCCGGCAGGGAGCAATACAGTCAAGGACATGGCAGCAGGGACAAGACTCAGCCCTTGCGCCCCGTCACATGCAGATGATGCTGTGAGGCACGGGTGGAGGACGTGGCTGCCATGGTGCTGCTGTGCCATCTGGGTGATCTGCTGCAGTGGGACGTGGAGGCGGTGGGTGGCCTTAGGGGGGGTGGAACGGGGGGCATGGAGCGGGATGGGCGTGCAGGCAGGGGTGGACTTGGGCACTCAGTCTCTAAAAGGTTCACCATCACTGAGCTAGGATTTGCAAGAAGAAAAATAAGTCGCTTGAATATGATATTTAGGGTCTATGTCTGGGTAGGTTAGCGGAGGATCTCAAAAGATTAAGGATCTCAAAAAACTGCTCTGATGTTGAACAGAGCATGCTGTTAGTGCTGGAATTCCATTAAGATTAAACCACACTTTAATAAGAGCTGTCGTCATTCCCCTGATCATGTTAATCTCTTAGTAAGCTACTATAGCTCCTTCAAAAAAAGTAAAAGAAAAGGATCCATCTGGCATCTGGTTATCAGCCTGGAAGAGGCACTCATAGAAGCCAAAAGACAATTGTTTTTCTACTGCAATGGGTTTTAAATTTTTTTAAATTAAAATTATCATAGTATAAAATACAAACGAAAGTAAAAATGATAGGAAAATAAGAAAGGGGAAAGAGAGGTGTAGGTATAGGGCAGGGGTAGGCAACCTTGGCTCTTTTATGACTCGTGGATTTCAACTCCCAGAATTCCTGAGGCAGCCATGCTGAGGGGAAAGGGAGAGGTTTCCAAGCTGAGCCATGCTGGCTGAGGAATTCTGGGAGTTGGAAGTCCACGAGTCATAAAAGAGCCAAGGTTGCCTGCCCCTTTTATAGGGGGAAAGAAAAGAAAAGGCATTGACTTCCAACTTTTTTTAGCACAGTAAAGTACAAAATAAAATTACAGGTGTAATTTTTTCCTTTACCGACTTACCAAATACTGGCCCCAGCTCTGTAACCACAAACGATATTAATCAGCAAAACCCAACATCCAGAGTGCTGATTAGATAGGTTTGTTGTTATAAAAATGGCCAGTGAATTTTTATACTTATATCCCTGGTGGCCCAGTGATTAGAATGCAGTATTGCAGGCAAACTCTGCCCACAGCCAGGAGTTCGATCCTGACCGGCTGAAGGTTGACTCAGCCTTCCATCCTTCCGAGGACCCAAATTGTGGGGGCGGGGGGGGCATATGCTGACTCTGTCAACCGCTCCGAATGGGCTGTAAAGCACCGGGAAGCGGTATATAAGTCTAAGCGCTACTGCTATGTTCGTTGACGCTGCAATGTTACTATGAGGCACTAAAGCCCGTCTTGTCCTTTTCTTTTTAGCCCTTTATCCTCCAGTTCTCTCTCTTCCCTTTGTCCTCCCCCATTTCCCCACTACTTTCACTTTCTTTTGTATTTTGCAGCTTGATAGACTTAATAAAATTATTAAAAAAGAAAAGAAAAGAATGCAAGAGAGCCTAATGAGGAACCACGATTTTATAAAATCATGCATGGGATAGAAAAGGTGGATAGAGAAAAATTCTTTTCTCTATCACACAATACCAGGACAAGGGGGCACTCCCTAAAGCTCGTAGGTAAGAAAGTGAGGACAAATAAAGGGAAATATTTCTTCACCCAGAGGGTCGTTGATTTATGGAATTCACTTCCTGAAGGGGTCGTGACAGCTGTCAGCCTTGACAGCTTCAAGGCAGGGCTAGATAGATTCATGGATGCAAAGTGTATCGGTGGTTATTAAAACGGATGTCCATGTGCCGCCTCTATGTTGGTTGAGGCAGGCAGGATTCCCTTGAGTACCATTTGTTGGGGGTCAAGGGAAAGGGGGGGTTGCCTTCTCTTTCTGCTCAAGATCCCCATGTACAATTGGTGGGCCACTGTGTGACACAGAATGCTGGACTCGATGGGCTTTGGCCTGATTCAGCATGGCTCTTCTTATGTTCTTATGTTCACGGTCCTTCTCTCTCCCTGCATTTTAGGTGCTTTCCGTTTGTGTGGAGGAAGAGAACATTATCCCGTACATCACCAATGTGCTGCAGAATCCCGACCTGGCCCTACGAATGGCTGTCCGTAACAATCTTGCCGGTGCTGAAGAGCTATTTGCCCGAAAGTTCAATGCCCTTTTTGCCCAAGGGAGCTACTCAGAAGCAGCCAAAGTAGCGGCAAACGCCCCGAAGGTATGGGAAATGTCCGCGTGATCCATGCTTTGTCTTCTGTTTTATCCACTAGTCAGGTCTGAATCCTCACTTCACGTCCTGCCTGTTTCTTTGAGTTTGGTTTTTTTTTTTTTTTTTTTTTTTGGCACTGACGTACAAGTAGCCCTCAACTGATGACCACAGTTGGGGTTCAGAATTTCCATTGCTAAGCAAGTTGGTGGTTTAGTGCACAACTCCCCAACCTTTCCGGATTGGCAGCCCGCAGGGAAATGTACGTGTGTGTGTGTGTGTGTGTGTGTGTGTGCACACGCGCAAAATGATGCACCCACAACGGCGGTGCTAGCACCCATGCGCACCCGTGGCACCGCTGGTGAGGCCAGCACCCGCGCACATGCGCAAACAGGCCACTAGTGCCCGCGTGATGCTGGCGGCAGCACTAGCACCCCCATGCATGCCAAATGCCTGCTAGCGCCTGCGCAGCAGCACTAGCGCAAGTGGAGAGGGTGCATGCACACACGCGCGCCCTCGCTAACCATTCCTGTGGCCAACAGATCAGAGACCGGTATCGGGCCGCGGCCCACAGGTTGGGGACCTCTAGCTTGGTGCATTGCGCCTGATTTTACGGCCCTTTTCCCCACGGTTGATAAGCGATTCGTGGGAGTTGTTAAGCAAATCGTCCATTAAGCCAATCCGGCTTCCCGTCTTGACTTTGCTTGTTAGAAGCTGGCTGGGAAGGTTGCGAATGGCAATCACAGGACTTTGAGACCTGGGGGATTCTGGGGCATGGTCGTAAGACTGGTTGTAAGTCGCTTTTTCCAATGCTGCTGTACCATCGAACGGTTGATAAATAGTTGTAAATTGAGGACTTACCTGAATTAGGGAGCATTGCTAGTCCTTATGGGGCTGTGACTTGCAAACCTTGATGGGTGACCTGAGCCTTCTGATCCTTTATTGGCCATTGGTTGGCAATTGCCCTGACTTAAGTATGTGGCTTGGAATTTACTTACCGGTATGTATAATTTATTTATAAAATTTACTGGCCACCCATATGACCTCAGGGTAACTCTGGATGGAATGACAGTTAAAATCGCCATTGGTGCCTTTTAATGCCCTTTTTGCAGTGGTTCAAAATATAAAAGTACTCTCCACTCACTGGCTGGTAAACTTTAGAAAAAAGGGGGGAAGCAAGTCGCATGCATGCATGCATACATACATACATACAGAAAAGTTCATTCCGAAACTAGACTGGGAAGGCTCCTGCCTATAGTTTGACTGAAGACTTTTCAGCTGTGGTGGCCCAGTGGTTAGAATGCAGTATTGCAGGCTAACTCTGCCAACTGCCAGCAGTTCGATCCTGACTGGCTCAAGGTTGATTCAGCCTTCCATCCTTCCGAGGTCCGTAAAATGACCCAGATTATTGCGGGTCACAGGCTGACTCACTAAGCCGCTTAGAGAGGTCCGTAAAGCACTGTGTATATAAGTCTTAAGTGCTATTGCTATGGTAGTTTCCATTCAGAAGGAAGTGCACACCTGGCAATAGGAGACCACCACCTTGGTTCTCTTCCAGGATAAATTATAGTTGATCAGGGTAAGAATGGGAGCTAGTCTTTCTGCTTTGAGCCAAGGCAATTAATAACCTCTGGGGGCCGTGTCCTTTCCTTTGAAAACAAGTTAAGCGAATCACACAGTCTGCCAAGCTTGAAGCTTGCTTTGCTGGTGCAACTTTGACACAGCCATTCAGGGATCCGGCTCCCCCCATTGACTTTGCTTATCGGAAGCCAGCTGGGAAGGTCACAAATAAGGATCACATGACCCTGGTTGCCAAGAGCCCAAATTTTGATCACATGACCCTGTGGATGCTGCGGCGGCGGTTGCAAGTCGCCGTTTTCAATGCCGTTGTAACCTGGAACAGTTGCTAAACCTACGGTTGAAAGTTGAGGACTACCGGTATATAAATTTTATATGCTGCCCATTTGGCTGCCGGGTGACTCTGGACATCTGAACAAATTATTCAAGCAAAAATGCAAAACATTTATATATTAACATTATCAGAAATTAGAAAAATGAAGAACCAGGACACAATGGAGTGTGGGTGAGATCTTCATTCTAGTCCACTACTTCCAGCATGAAACACACACATACACACCCAATTGGGGCCCCAGGCCAATTGGTAGAGCCAGATATCCATGTTATTTTCCTTGCTGATCATTTAACCTGGTTCTTTGCCCATTAACCTGGTTCTTTCAGGTCCATCACCCACATTCCCTAAACATTCTTCTATGCTTGAAAATCTCCCAGAAAAGCTGTATTTATGCCCCCTGATAACTTCCTTCAAATCTTTTATTTTCCGTGAATTTTCTTCTTAACACGCCTTGTAGCTGAGCCAAGCTGAATTGTGGGCGTTTGAAACCATCCCATAATTCATTTCCTGTTTGCTTCCTGTCTCTGATTATCTTCCCTTCTGGCATTTCCTCTGGGCTGTTGTGAGAAAGTAGGCACCGGCTGTGATCTTTAATAGCTCAATATTTCTGTGTGTGCTCATATTCTACATTTGAACAACTGATCAACTTTACTGTAGTCACAGAACTGTCTGCAATTTACCTGGAAGATTCACAGATGTGAACACATCTCCGAATAAATTAAAAAAGAGGTGGGGGGGAATAGAAAGGAATACTTAATACAGCGGTTCTCAACCTTTTCCGGGGCTCCACCCCGGCCCACATCGCGCATACGCAGCACGACGGGGCACATCGCGCATGCACGGGGCGCATCGCGCATGCAGGGCGCGATGGGGCGCATCGCGCATGTGTGGCGGGGCAGGGCGCATCTCGCATGCGTGGTGGGGCGCATTGCAAAGGGGGGAAAATGGCTGACCAAAAAAAATGGCCGACCCCCCCAAAAAATGGCGGGCCCGCATCACGCATGCGCGGCGCGACGGCCCACATCGCAAACGGGAAAAAAAATGGCCGACCAAAAAAAAAAAAAGGGCGGACTGCGGTGTTTGGCGACCCCCGTGAAATGGTCGTTCAACCCCAAATGGGGTCGCGACCCACAGGTTGAGAACCGCTGACTTAATAAATGCAAACACTAACGTAATCATCAGATATAAGCCTGCAGGTTACCTCAATCCAATCAATGCATTAAAATTTCTAAGAGCTTGGACCAGTGGTGGCGAACCTATGGCACGGGTACCAGAGGCGGCACTTAGAGCCCTCTCTGTGGACACGCGTGCCGTCGCCCCAGTCCTAGGCCTTCAGCTGGGTTTTATAAAACCTTTTCGCTTTAGGCCTCTGCCGCCATGTGGGGAAAAAAAAAGGTTCAGTCAATCAGTCAATTTCAATTTCTCCCGGGGGGGGAAAAAAAAGTTCTTGCAAAGTTGGAATTGATTGATTGAATTTTTTAGTCCCGCCCAGTCTGCCATGCCCACCAATGGGTCATGCCCACCAGTTGGCCACACCTACCCGGCACTCGACGATGCATAAGTGGGTTTTTGGTTGCAGTTTGGGCACTCGGTCTCTAAAAGGTTCGCCGTCACTGGCTTGGACCCTTACACGCTGCTGTGCCTCATACACTGTATCTTTGGAAGAGTTTCCAGAAAAGGCTTTGTCATTGTAGTAAATCAAGTGCTATTGAAACAACACACCAGGCATTTCTTTAATATCACTCATGCTACATCCTGCAACACAAACTTACTAGGCCTTTATCTCCTCAACATTTTGATGGTCATTTTTGCTTACCTCATTTTTCTTTTACTTGATCAGAGTGATATGCTCTTATAATGATGCTGAATAGCTGCAAGATTTTTATGTACGCATATTTATTTGTAGTGTGCCTCTTTTTGTACAAATAACTCAAGGTGGCGAATATATCCAAGATACCTTCCAGCTCCTATTTCTCCCCACAACAACCACCATTGTGAGGGACTGGTCCCAGGTCACCCAGCTGGCTTTCATGCCTAAGGCAGACTAGAACTCGCTACTCCTGCTGATTGGCCCAAAGTCCCCCAGTCAGCTTTCATCATTAAGGCAGGACTAGAACTCACGGTCTCCCACTTACATTTTTTAATGTTTACTTAATTTTCCTTTCCAAACTCTTTTAAAAAAATTCAATCTCCTTTATTAATCTTATTCTGTTGTGTTATTTAAATCTGACCAATGATCAAAATAAAGTACTATAGGAAATATTATTTTACTGCCTTGTAACAGAGAATTGGGTGGCATACAACATAAAGCAAAGAGGGGTGGTTTTATTTTGCTGAAAGCTATACTTGTACTTTGATGATCCAAGAGGTCCATGTTAAAAGAAGAGATGGACAAAAGAGTGTGTAGGGACACAGAAAAAAATTCAATTAGATTTAGGTGGAGGGCTCTTTTAAAAATTATTTTTGGACCCCTTTGAGACATTGTTGACTCCTGGTGATCGCCTAGACCAGGGGTTCTCAACCTTGGCAACTTTAAGACTTGTGGACTTCAAAGCTGGCTGAGGAATTCTGGGAGCTGAAGTCCACAAGTCTTAAAGTTGCCAAGGTTGAGAACCCCTGGCCTAGACAAATCCCTACAGTTTTCTTGGCAAGATTTCAGAAGTGGTTTGCCATTGCCTGTTCTTCTGGGGTGAGAGAGAGGGACTGGCCTAAGATCATCCAGCTGGCTTCATGCCCATGGCAGGACTAGAATTCCCAGTCTCCTGGTTTCTAGCCTGATGCCTTAGTTAATAATAATAATAATAATAATAATAATAATAATAATAATAATAATAATAATAATAATAATAATAATAATAATGTTGGAAGGGACCTTGGAGGCCATCCAGTCCAACCCCCTGCTCAGGCAGGAAACCCTATACCATTTCAGACAAATGGCTGTCCAGTCTCTTCTTAAAAACTTCCAGTGTTGGAGCATTCACCGCTTCTATACCAAACTGACTCTTTTACATTTTACTTTGTGTTACATTTAATTGAATATAATGGTAAGCAAAAATAAAGGCATGACGAACATTGAAAACAATGAATAATATTGCACGGGGTCACATCCAAGAATTTCAGGGCTGTGCACATGCTGTAGTCTTAAGTTATGTACTCCCTTGCTGCGTTTCCTCACCTTGGCATCTCCCAAATGTATAGAACAATTCCCAGAATTCTGAGCAACGGCCAGACTGGCTAGGAAATGGTGGGAGTTAAACCCCAAACGTGTGGAAGGTGCCAAAAGTAGAAAACAGCGGTCTAAAGCAGTGTTAGTCAGTCTTGGTGACTTCAGCCCTGAACCCTGGTGGCACAGTGGTTAGAATGGCTGCCTATGGAATTCTGGGAGTTGAAGTCCAAGTCTTCAACTATTGGCAGAGCCTTTAAATCAGTGTGTTTAATAATTTATATGGTTCTTCTTGACTGATGTGCAATGAATAGTGTCAACGCTGCTAACATCGGATGTTTTTGCTTTGACAACAGATGGAGATGCAACCATTTTCGTCTTATGTTTTACAGTTAGAGTTAGATGCTGCTGCGGGGAGGAATGTGCATGAGAGTTTAGCTAAACTTAACAACACTGAACCTAGTGTGTGAACCAAGGTTATTGAAATAAGAGATGATAAGAATTGGCCGGCTGGAGAACTGGAGGGAAAGCCTGCATTTCAAACTAATAGGAGAATGTGATTTATTAATTGGAGGAGGAAATTGTGCTTTGATACTATGTGCTCAGGGGGAGGGGAATCCAGTTTTTGGCTTTGATTGTGTTAGCACTGATAAATAAATTAGCTCCTCAAATAAAGATTCTTTAAAGTAAACAATACCTCAGAAGTTCTTTAAAGAGTTTCATCTGTCGGAACCATGACAAATAGATGATGTATTTTATCTGCCTTTTTTTTTTAAGGGAATATTGCGTACTCCAGACACCATCCGCCGGTTCCAGAGTGTCCCAGCGCAGCCAGGTCAGACATCTCCTCTGCTTCAATATTTTGGAATTCTGCTAGACCAAGGGCAGTTGAACAAATATGAGTCCCTGGAACTGTGCCGGCCTGTCCTTCAGCAAGGACGCAAGCAGCTTCTGGAGAAATGGTTGAAAGAAGACAAGGTAAGCCGTGTGCTTGGTAGGAGGGCACCTTTGAAAATGGAGGTGGCTTCATGGCCCACCAACAGCTGGAATTCATCCTGTCTGCTGGGTCCAGTCTCTCCAATTGTATGTAGAGAGCCACCAGTCAGACCTGCCCCCAATTGGTCCTCTAGGCCAGACGTCCCCAACCTTGGTTACTTTATGACTTGTGGACTTCAACTTCCAGAATTCCTCATGCTGGCTGAGGAATTCTGGGAGTTGGAGTCCACAAGTCATAAAAGTGGCCAAGGTTGGAGACACCCCTGCTCTATGCAAGAAAGGCCCTCGACTCCGTTCGTGTTGAAAGGTATACTTCACGAAAAGCCGAATGGAATACAGGATAGCAAAACCAGAACTGAAGTTCGCACGCCAAAGTTTCACGGTTAACTTTCCCCATCCTGTTCCTCTTCTCCCCTGATCCCTTACTATCGAATTATATTTGAATAAATTGTTTTGGGAACAGTCTCTTCAACAGGCTGGTCGTTGAGCCATTGCCTTCCATTCCCAGAGCTTTGATCTTGAGACGGTTTCTTGGGAAGGTTCAATGAGTTGTTAGCCTTCCTCCCCCATTCCCATCCAGCTTCCCCCCCCCCCAATAATTCAGCAATAATTGAGCAAATGTGAAGCTCAAATCGTGTGATGGTAATTCTAACAGCACCCATCTGCCTCCAAGGAAATAAAAATGGTTTTCAGTTCAGGTTAGGTAGCTTCTGCTCTTCGGATTGGTATCATGGCAGAGAATAACAGAGTTGGAAGGAAGACTTGGAGGTCATCTAGTCCAACCCCCTGCTCAGGCAGGAAACCCTATACCATTTCAGACAAATGGCTACACAATCTCTTTTTAAAAACCTCCCGTGTTGGAGCACCCACAACTTCTGGAGGCAGGTTGTTCCACTGATTAATTGTTCTCCCTGTCAGAAAATTTCTCCTTAGTTCTAGGTTGCTTCTCTCCTTGATTAATTTCCATCTGTTGCTTCTTTTCCTGCTGTGCTTTGGAGAATAGCTTGACTCCCTCTTCTTTGGGGCAGCCCCTGAGATATTGGAACACTGCTATCATGTCCCCCCTCGTCCTTCTCTTCATTAAACTAGACATGCCCAATTCCTGCAACCGTTCCTTATATATTTTAGCCTCCAGGCCTCTAATCACCTTTGTTGCTCTTCTCTGCAGTCTCCCTAGAGTCTCGACTTCTTTTTTATGTCTTGGCAAACAGAACTGGATGCAGAATTCCAACTATAGTCTTACCAAGGCATTATAAAGTGTTATTAACATTTCCTGTGATCTTGATTCTCTCCCTCTTTGATGTAGCCTAGAGAACCAATGAAAACTGCCAGCTCACAGATGGCAGCTTCCTGGTGGAGGCATATTTGGTATGGAGGACTTTGGCTCCTGGCTGGCATTTCCTGGCAAATGAAAGGAGAGAAAAATTGCCTTTCAGCTCTGTAGCTGAATTACGTAATGTTGCCCTTAAATTAGAGACATTTCCATCAACTGTCGGTTTTTCCCAGCTGATGGACGAGGCTTTCCTATAAGCATAGTACGACTTAAGTCTAATGCCAAAATATAAATCATCTCTCCCCCCCCGCCCCCCCCCCCCCCGTAGCAAAAAAATCTCAGAAGACTTAATCTCTCTGGTCCAAAATATTGCAAGACTTAGAAAAGCTAAAATCCTTATAAGATTCTAGTGCCCTGCATCAGTTTGTCACCCCATTGATTACAATTGATCAAGTCTTTGGGATTCTGAACTTGAATCGGGATTTGAAATTTCCAGACATTTGCTCCACATTTTTTCCAAACCCTGGGGTGTGGCTGATGGGGCTGGAATCTGTAAAGACTTTTGTCTTTTCTTAATCGAAACAACAATGTTCTTCTTTTGCCATCTATAACCACAACCTCGGAATTACATTACTCATTCAGCAATTGCATAGAGACAATGCTGGTCCTTATTTAATGAATGCTCTGGCCTAATTGCATCTTAAAGGTGTTTTTTTTTCCCCAGAGGGTTTTTTTTTTAATGTTACAGGATTTAATTTAATCCCTTTGCCTTCTGATAACCCTTATTAGTAACTTAACTCCTTGGAGTCAAAGGTTATTCAACTCCATAGTTGGACTTCTAAATGTAGTTACTTTATTTTATTTTTTATAAAGTTGGAAGGGACCTTGGAGGTCATCTAGTCCAAACCCCTGCTGAGACAGGAAACCCTATACCATTTCAGACAAATGGCTGTCCAGTCTCTTCTTAAAAGAGGATGTTGGAGCATTCACCGCTGCTGGAGGCAGGTTGTTCTACTGTCCACTGGTTAATTGTTCTAACTGTCAGGAACTTTCTCCTTAATTCCAGGTTGCTTCTCTCCTTGATTAGTTTCCATCCGTTGCTTCTTGTCCTTCCATTGGAAAATAGCTTCACTCCCTCTTCTTTGTGGCAACCCCTGAGATACTGGAAGACTGCTATCATGTCCCCCCTCGTCCTTCTCTTCGTTAAACTAGATATTTATTTATTTATTTATTTGACTTCTATGCCGCCCTATTCCGGAGAACTCAGGGCGGCTCACAACATAATAGAAATCAACATTTAAAAATACATGTATATAAAACCCCTTAATTTAAAAAAAAAACAATCATTCAACATACACACAGACATACACTGGCTTGGGGCAAGAAGTTAGTTGCCCCAGGCCTGCCGGCAGAGGTGTGTTTTAAGTAATTTACGAAAGGTGGAGAGGGTGGGGGCGACACGGATCTCCGGGGGAAGTTGGTTCCAGAGGGCTGGGGCCGCAACAGAGAAGGCTCTTCCCGTAGGCCCCGCCAGGCGACACTGTCTGGCTGACGGGACCTGGAGAAGGCCGACTCTGTGGGCCCTAACTGGCCGCTGGAATTCATACCCAATTCCAGCAGCTGTTCCTTATATGCTTTAGCCTCCAGTTCCCTAATCATCTTTGTTGCTCTTCTCTGTACTTTTTCTAGAGTCTCAACATCTTTTTTACATCGTGGTGACCAAAACTGGGGTGCAGTATTCCAAGTGTGGCCTTACCAAGGCCTTGTAAACTGGTATTAACATTTCACATGATCTTGATTCTATGCCTCTGTTAATGCAGCCTAGCACTGTGTTGGCCTTTTTGGCAGCTGCAGCACACAGCTGGCTCATATTTAAGTGATTGTCCACCAGGACTCTGAGGTCCCTCTCACACAGTTACTACTATTGAGCCAGGTAGCCCCTATACTATACTATACATGTACATTTGGTTTTTCTTGCCTAAATGATAGAACCTTACTTTTTTCACCATTGAATTTCCCAAGGAAGTGTATTAAAATAATGTAAGATAGGGAGCATGGTGGCTTGTGTAGTTAGGACGCTGGGATGGAGGTTAGCACGCTTGTGTTCGAGACCTGAGTGTTGCTGTGGGGGGTGGGTTGAGTCCCCATCCTTCTGGGGCAGGATTGAATTCCTGTCCTTCGCTTCAGCTCCTGCCGGGGACGTGAAAGAAGCCCCCAGCTACACATCCTCCAGGCAGCGGTGTTGTCTTCGTCTAGTCTTTTCAACTTGGAAGCCTCGGTGCTTCTAACATGAGTGCAAGCAAGCACTTTCAGACAGGGGTGTCAAACTGCCGACCTGCGGGCCGGACGCGTCATCCAGAAGCCGCGCCCACCCCATTTCCGGTAATGGCAAAACCAGCCCAATATGTTGCGTGACGTCGCGAATTTGACACCCCTGATCTAAGATATTGCCTGCACTTCATTTCTGGATTCAGCTCACAGTTCTCCCTCTCTCTTCTTGAAGATGGGGATGGAAAAAAAGACTGAGAACAAAAGCTGAGTTCCTGAGCGAGGGACTTCTTTCCTTAGCTATTTTAGTTTTACAGTGAAGGAGTTTAAGCAGCCATCAGCTTAAATCTCAATCTGTCTTCATTCTTGACCGGGGTTTAACACTTGACCCTTTGGTGACTGGTCAAGGGCAGCTCTTCTGAAAGGGATTTTGCTTTCTTCCTCCAACGTCACCTTCCCTGGCAAGGTATATTTGTGGCTTTCTTCTTGGTTCGCTTGCGTATTGAGGACTAATTGCATCAGGCACTGCCCAGTGTTTAATTTGTTTCTATTATTGACATTCATCCGAAGTGCCACTCATTGTTTAATGTCATCCCGATATAATCCTTAAGACAGGGGTGCCCAATCTTGGCAACTTTTAAGACCTGTGGACTTCAACCAGCATGGCTAGCTGGGGAATTCTGGGAGTTGAAGTCCACAGGTCTTAAAATTGCCAAGGTTGCACAGCCCTCTCTTAAAGATATTCTTGCCATGCAACATAGGTCCCATCATATCGGAGCTGGCCCTGGGGTGGGGGGGGGAATCATATACTGTTCACAAAATGAATATTATATTTTTGGGAGTTTCCTTAGGATGCATGTTTCCCAAACTACTTGTCACATTTGCACACATGGGGAAAGGTTTCTACTTGCAGTTTGTTTTATATATTCAGCATCCTATTGAATATTTTTTTAAAAAACCTCAAAAAACCCCCAATCTCTGTGATGCTTGCTTTTAAACAGTTGGAATGCTCTGAAGAACTGGGAGACCTCGTGAAGTCTGTGGACCCCACCTTGGCCCTGAGCGTCTACCTACGGGCGAACGTTCCCAATAAGGTCATTCAGTGTTTTGCTGAAACGGGGCAAGTTCAGAAGATTGTGCTGTACGCCAAGAAGGTAATTAATTAGTTCCTCTGAAACTTTTTTTTTAACCTTTTCACCATTGTTATTAGTTAGTAATATAAAAAATGCAAAAGCAAATAAAGGGGGGAAAGGGGAAAGGAGAAGTGTTAAAAATAAGGGAGAAAAGGGGGGGAAAAAGGCATTGACTTTCCAACTCCCTCGGGTACAGTTGAATAAAACAGTAACCTCCAACCTCAACTTTTTACTTTTACATAATAGGATAAGATAAGATAAGATAACCTAACCTTATAAGGAATTGCCGCACAGAAGATTTCTAGAACTTGGTCTATATCAGGGGTAGGCAACCTTGGCTCTTTTATGATTCATGGACTTCAACTCCCAGAATTCCTGAGGCAGCTTGGCTCAGCATGGAAACCTCTCCATTTCTCCTCAGCATGGCTGCCTCAGGAATTCTGGGAGTTGAAGTCCACGAGTCATAAAAGAGCCAAGGTTGCCTACCCCTGTCCTATACCAGGGGTGGGGAACAATGGCCCCTTCATGACTCATGGACTTCAACTCCCAGAATTCCTGAGCCAGCTTGGCTCAGCATGGAAACCTCTCCATTTCTCCTCAGCATGGCTGCCTCAGGAATTCTGGGAGTACCTTGTACCTGCCACTCAGACCCCCCAGCTCCATCTTCCCGGAGTGATCCAGCTGGACGACAACTGTCAAAAGAGAAAAAATGGATTCAGTAAATAAGATAACCTTTATTGTCATTTTTTTTACTCTGGGCACAACGGCACACATCAAAAATGAAATTTAGTTTCCTGCTCTCAAAGTGAAACACATACATGACACACACCTAAACAGACTATGTACAACATATGTATAAACCCTCACCCCTACATAAAGAAACAGATAAATATTAAACACTGTCCATCTTGAATATATAACGGAAGGAGGAAGCTTGAGAGCTCACAAGGTTAATGCTGTATGGAACTAGCCATTTCTATAACAACAAATCTGTCTAATCAGTAGAATCCAAAATCAACTTTCATTTTTTTTCCACCTCGAGCACAAAGTCCAGAAGCGGTTTCTAAGTAAAAACAAAAGGACTTAAAAGTTTTTTTTTCTTTGATCAAAGCAGTCAATTTAGCCCTTCAGAGTTCCTCTGAAACTTTTTTTTTTTTTTTGAAGCCAGCCAAATTTGTAGCCATCCTCACATCTTGTGGTAGATCCTGGGCATCTTTTGGTCAGAGTCTTTAATCTTAATCCCTGTGTGAAATAACCCAGCACATTCAGTGGCCTGGTTTGATTTCTGCGTCCAAAATTCCCAGGCCACACCTCTGTTGAAAATGACTTATAACACCTAGCTTATGAAGAACCACAACAGAAGGCAATGCTTCTAAGTCCTTTTAAGGACAAAAACCACGCATGGTAGGAACAGCACACAACAAAGTGAAAAATAAAGACTCATAAGGCTGGTTCCAATCAAGACATCTTGGGAGGAGGGGACCTTGGCGGTCTCTGGGCTTAGTTGTTTTCTTGCAGATGTTTACTATTTATTATTTGGGTAATGAAAGGTCTGCAAGAAAACAAGCAAGCTCAGAGAGCACCAAGGACCACTCATTTCAACCCTCCTTTATTGGTGCATCTTGGGGTCTGTGAACTCTGCTAGGAGATGAATCAGGTTGAGCTTTTTCAGTTTTCAGTCTAAAAGGTGACCACAGATAATGTCACTCAAAAGTAGAGCAAAGCTGATAAAATATTTCTTTTTCTGCCTTCATGTGCCCTTCCTAGGTTGGTTACACTCCAGACTGGATCTTCCTCTTGAGGAACGTAATGCGGATCAGCCCGGACCAAGGACAGCAGTTTGCCCAAATGTTGGTGCAGGATGAAGAACCTCTGGCAGATATTACACAAGTAAGTAGGGAAAGATCTGGAAAGAGAGAGAAAAGGACATTTGGGTCAGTTTTGTTAGCGTTTACAGCTTTCCAGCGCAAAAATAAGCCCCCCCAAAATAAGCAGACATTCAAGATGAGCAGAAGGCATAGTTTAGAAAAACTTTATCTATAAAATATATATAAACATGATACATACAGGTTCATTCAGCTCTGGGGAATATCAACAAGTCTTAACTTGGAGATCAGAAAATAAAATAAAATAGAGAAGACTAAGACAGTGATGGCGAACCTTTTAGAGACCGAGTGCCCAAAAACTGGCCCCGCCCCTGCTCCATCTCGCCTGCCCGCAGGCCCACTCACTACCTCCAGGGCCCGCAGACTGCCCAGGCAGCCCAGCAGCACCACTGCAGCGATACTTTCTGCCCGCGCCCTGCAGCATCAACTGTGCGCAATGGGGTGTGAGGGCAGAGTCTTGTCTACGCTGCCTGGCTGCCATGTCCTTGGCTGCGCTGCTCCAAGCCTCCAGGGGGGCTGCTGGTGAGGAGGGGGTCACGGGAGGAGGCAAGGCTGGGGCAACAGCACGTGTGCCCACAGAGAGGGCTCCAGAGTGCCGCCTCTGGCACGCATACCATAGGTTCACCACCACTGGACTAAGACACGCCCAGACCTAGGCTGGATCGCATACCTCACACAGCCAATACTGTGTCTTAATGAAAAACAGTTCTCAGTGGCTGGTTTATTGCTATGGCTGTTCCAGTTCATAAAATTTCTTACACAGTGACAAATTTGCTCCAGCAGGCTGCAACAAATGGCTTTATCCCGGAGATCCTTGGTTTCCTATAAAGTCCACTTGTTGCATCTAAAGAAACATTTCAGTTTCTCCAATAATCCTGTTTTTCACGTGGACGTTTCTGTCGTTCCCAGTCATTGACCTCTTTGCTCTTTGTGTAGCATTGAGTGATGCTAGCAGGAAATTTGGCAGTGTTGCAATCACAAAATTCAAAGTGTGTGCCCTATTGTGAAAGTTTACTAATAAGGTAGTAAAAGGTGACATTAAGCAAGCATGATAATAACCATGCTGCAGAGCATTCAGAATGTGGGAATGTGACGGCCCTTAACAATTTTTTTTGAACATTTTTTATTAATAGATATATATTTGTACATGTAAACCAGGAAATAATTCAAGTTAACTGCTATTCAACTTAATACAATCAATTTAAATTTGTAAACATTCTTCACTCCGTATATCAAGATTTAACTATAAGCCAGATACATTTTCTTTGATTGGTGTTTCTCTTGTATGTAGTCTATCCAATGTTTCCAGTCCAACATATATTTTTCATTTGAGCGATCCTTCAAGTATGCCGATATTTTAGCCATTTCTGCCAAATTTATAACTTTCAAAGTCCATTCTTCAATAGAAGGTATTTCTGGATTCTTCCAGTATTGTCCCACCAACAGTCTCGCTGCTGTGATCAAGTTCAAAATTAAGTTCGTCTCTGGTGTTACAGTCTTTTATGATCCCTAACAAAAACAACTGAGGTAGAAATTCAATATGCTTTTTCAAAATGGTTTGGAGTGTCCACTATACTTTTCTCCAGAAGGCTTTAATTTTTCTACATGTCCACCATACATGAAAATATGTAGCCTCCATACTTTCACATCTCCAACATTAACAATTTTGAGCCTTAAGTCAGTGTGGTTTATAAGCCCAGTTTGGTCATAAATAGAGTGAGGATATAAGACTTCAGCTTTACGATGGGGTGTAAAATTTAGCAGCTGGCCATTTGTTCAAGGAGCAAAATGGTAGGTGATGTGACTCTGAAGGGCTTGTATTTAGCAGTCTTGAGGATGTTGCAGAATGTATGGAGCTGCAAAGATCCATGTTCTGACCTCATGTGGAAGGGAAAGTCTCAGCAGGCATTTCTTGATGGACCCAGGTCCTGCTTGCTAAATCTTTCACATGGCCTCTTGAGAACATGCAGCTGTGTAAGAATATTCCTCTGATTTGAGGGGGGTCCTTAAGGCAGTTTTTGAAATCTGTAGGATTCTGCAGCAGTTTTGCTTAACCTTGCCAGCTTTAAGCTGTTGCATGCTGGCTGAGAATTCTGGGAGCTGAAGTCCACACATTTTAAAGTTGAGAAACACTGTTGTACAGTATCAGGATTTGGCACTAAAGTGAAAACAGGTTTTGTGAAAAGACAGCTGAGTGTCGTTGTATATCAGGGGTCTTCAAACTTGGCCCTTTTATGATTTGTGGACTTCAACTCCCAGAATTCCTCATGCCTGGCTGAGGAATTCTAGGAGTTGAAGTCCACAAGTCATAAAAGGGCCAAGTTTGAAGATCCCTGTTGCATATGAAGCATTTCAGAATTGAATTGAAAAATTCAACCTTTCATGTGGCTCTGTTTTGAGTTTTAAACTCTTTTCTGGTAAGGTCCCATGTTTGACAAGGCCTCATTCTGTGCTCAAAATACATGATTCAGATGCAAATAGAGCTGTTTGAAAGTTGAAAAGCTACTAATGAGATCAGAACTCTGTTTAAAAATGGTTTCAGACTTGAAATGCTTTGAACTTCTAACAAGAAGAGGATGCGAAATTCATTTGGCACTCCGTACGATGACGGAATTGCGTTCCTTCCGTCGAGAGTTAAAAACGTATTTATTCCGACAAGCCGGCCTGGGATAATGGCTCCAGCTCCAACAATGGCCATAATTGTTTTTAGGGGATTGCGTTTTTAGATTATGTATTGGGTTTTTAAATATTGGGCCAAATTATTTAATTTATTTTTAATAATTTTAATTTTTGTATGTTGTCGTTTTAATTGGGCTGTACACCGCCTCGAGTCCTTCGGGAGGGGGGCGGTATAAAAATCGTAAAATAAAATAAATAAATAAATAAATAAATAAACATGCATGATTTGTCTGAATTAGATAACCCTATATTACTGGAATGTTTGTACAAGGCTTTATCTGCCTTGGGTGGGAAGAATCTAAAACAAGTGCTCCCTTTTATTTTATTTTGCAGATAGTCGATGTGTTTATGGAATACAACCTGATCCAGCAGTGTACGGCTTTTCTCTTGGATGCTCTAAAAAACAACCGTCCATCTGAAGGGCCTTTGCAAACTCGTCTGCTTGAAATGAATCTCATGCATGCACCTCAGGTAGGTTTTGCACCTGGTTCTCGAAAGGATTTAATTACTCTAGTTCTTGGACTTTTCTCTCACAGGAATTTGAAATAATATTTGGATGCAAAGCTCCTATAAAGAAACCCTTAAAATAGGGATTTCAGTTCGGCTCATTCTAGCCCTTTAAAAAAAAAAAAAAGCAGAGATGCTTTAATGCTCATTGTTTCCCGGCAGGCAGAAGCTTCCAGTTTTACATGGAAGTTAAACTGATTAAAACCAGGTGCTAGTACTTTTATAATGATTAGATTTCCAAAAGTTTGCTCCGAACTTAAGGGTTCATTCTTTTTAAAATTAAAAGATCAAGGTGAGTGGCTGTCTAAAATTATTACAGTTATTAAAAATAACTCCTTGTGATTGCCATTTTGAAAGGGTATTAAGAAAACCCAGTTTCCCTAAACTGGAAGCATTTGGGGACAGTGTTCTTCTAAAGCAGTGTTTCTCAACCTTGACAATTTTAAGGCATGTGGACTTCAACTCCCAGAATTCCACAGCCAGCAATACTGGCTGTGGAATTCTGGGAGTTGAAGTCCACAAGCCTTAAAATTGTCAAGGTTGAGAAACACTGTTCTAAAGCCATGAATGAGCAGGTCTGCAAACCTGGCTTGGTTAAAAAAAAAAAATGCTGGCAGTGGATACTGAAAAGTATTCAGATTTCTTATAATCAGCAGCCTTACTTCTGGAAGCTGCTGTGAGAGATTGTGGGGAGCTAGGAAAAATGGTACAGAAGAGAGAATCAACAAGCATAATAAGAGGTAGTCTGGTCTAGTGGTTAAAGTGCTGGCCTAGAAACCAGGAGATTGGGAATTCTAGTTTGCCTTAGGCATAAAAGTCAGCTGGGTAACTTTGGGCCTGTTGCTCGTTCTCAGCCCGACCCTGCTGTCAGGGTTGTTGCTGTGGGGGAAATAACAGAATAACAGAGTTGAAAGGGACTTTGGATGTCTTCTAGTCCAACCCCCTGCTCAGACAAATGGTTATCCAATCTCTTCTTAAAAACCTCCAGTGCTGAAGCAATCACAACTTCTGGAGGGAAGTCATTCCACTGTTTCATTATTCTAACCTCAGGAGATTTCTACTTATTTCTAGGTTGGTTCCCTCCTTGATTATTTTCCATCCAAATAGGAGGAAGAAGGAATATTAGGTATATTCACTGCCTTGAGTTATTTATAAAAATAATCAAAGGCGAGATAAAAATCTAATAATAATAACCAAGAGTTGTCTGTGTCATAAAGGGCAAATCGGCCCAGGTGACAGGAAAGCATTTTGATGAGAAGCAGTTTGAATTATTCAGAGACTTAATGCATTAAGTATGAATGACCCTGGGAAATTTGTTTTGCACTTCCCAACGTTCTGTTTTCACTCCAAAATTAGCATTGAAATCCTCACCAAAAACTCACTCTCTTGATTGTGCATGTGAGGGCTTGACATTTGGGCTCTGAACACACCAGTTATCCAAGCATGAATTTCTGGCGGAGCTTCTTTGCCACAGATCTGTATCTCAAGCAAAAATCTCCTCTTTCAGGTCGCCGATGCCATCTTGGGGAATCAGATGTTCACCCACTATGACCGGGCCCACATCGCTCAGCTGTGCGAGAAAGCCGGTCTTCTCCAAAGGGCGCTGGAACACTTCACTGACTTGTATGACATCAAGCGAGCCGTGGTCCACACACACCTTCTCAACCCTGAGGTACAGGGCTGAAAGTGCACCTAATTTATGTGTGAAGAAACTTTGTTGATTTTAATATTTTTATGCTGTAAGTCACCCAGCGTCACTTTGAAGCCAGATGGGTGGCAAATAAATTGAATAAATTTAATTGCCGGGCTGCACATCTTACGACTTTTGGGCAGCTAGCAGCAGTCATACAACGCAGCAATCAAATGCACACAGTAAATTAAAAGTTAAATCAAACCACCTAGTGTAAACTTGACAGTGTTATTATTCATTCCAAAGTCCCCTGGAACAATTCAGATTTAATCAGTTTCCAGAAGTCTAATAACAACGGGACTATTCTCACCTTTCAAGAGAAGGCCGTTTCGGAGAACTTTGGCCCTCGCTGAGAGATTGAAGTCCAGCTGCATTTGGGAACAATTATTCTATTTAGAGGTGGCAGTACAAGGTAGTCCTTGACTTACGACCACAATTCAGCCCCAAATTTCCGTTTCTAAGCCAGACGGTTGTTAAATGAATTTTGCCCCATTTTATGACTTTTCTTGCCACAGTTGTTAAGTGAGTCAGTGCAGTTGTTAAGTTAGTAACACAATTACTAAGTGAATCTGACTTCCCCATTGACTTTGCCTGTCAGGTGGTCGCAAAAGGGGATCACATGACCCCCAGGGACACTGCAACTGTCATAAATATGAGCCAGAGAAGCATCTGAATTTTAATCACATGACTGTGGGGATGCAGCAATGAACATAAGTGTGCAAACCGGTCATAAGCCACTTTTTTCGGTGCCATTGTAACTTTGAACAGTCACTCAATGAATGGTTGTAAGCCAAGGATTACATGTACACCAAGCGTACATAATAATATATTTAGTTTACTCCCAACACAGTCAATAGAGACTTTTGGTGGTTTGCATCCAAGACAAGACAACAAGACACACCACAGTAAGAATTAAACCAAAGTATACAAACAATCTAACCAAGCTACTAAGTACAAAACGTTCGGTTCATAACTAACGGCATTATTTTGCCCTCCAAAAGTGCGCCGAAAAGAACTTGGTTTAAACAGCTTCTGAAAAGCCAGTATCAAGAGCCCTGGTGGCACAGTGGTTAGAATGCAGTATGGCAGACGAGCTCTGCCCACAGTCTGGAGTTCGATCCTGATGGGGCTCGAGGTTGACTCAGCCTTCCATCCTTCTAGGTTTGGTAAACTGAGGATCCAGATTGTTGGGGTCAATAGGCCAGAGCAGGGGTAGGTAACCTTGGCTCAGAAATTCTGGGAGTTGAAGTCCACGAGTCATAAAAGAGCCAAGATTGCCTACCCCTGGGCCAGAGAGTGCTGTGAGGTGGTATATGAACCTTATTGCTATTGCTGTGATGCCAACGAATTCATTTAATCCCAAAGGTGCTTTTTCAAGAGGCAACTGGACTTTCTTGTTATTCTTTGAAGACGTTTTGCTTCTCATCTCAGAAGCTTCTTCAGCTCTGACTGGATGGTGGGGAATTCATTTAATTGGTTTATTAACCAGACTTATATGGGCACCCATCTCACCAAAAGAAGCTTTGTGCAGGAAGTTATCATTGTCAATCCTGGCTGAGAGTTCTGGGAGTTAAACTCCCATCCCTGCCAAAAGGTTCCTGTTGGGGAAGGCCGTTCTCTCACACCTCACCTCACCTCAGATCTACAATATTTCTGCCACAAAGAAGTATAAGAAAAAACAAAGTCCTTTCTAATGGTTCCTTTTGCTTGCAGTGGCTGGTGAACTACTTTGGCTCCCTTTCCGTGGAAGATTCCCTGGAATGCTTGCGGGCGATGCTGTCGGCAAACATCCGCCAGAACTTGCAGATCTGCGTCCAGGTGGCTTCCAAGTACCATGAGCAGCTTTCAACTCAGTCGCTCATTGAGCTCTTCGAGTCATTCAAGAGTTTTGAAGGTAGGTCAGTTGGGTTCCCGCGCCGCCCTCGAGTTCTGAATCCATATCTCTGACTGCCTTGGTTCCTTCTGGGTGTCCCTTGGCCCGTTGAGAGGAGCGCGTTTCTTGAAGTCATCAGGCCAAGAGGTTGTCTTTGTCCTCTTTGGCTGGTAAAGACAAGCAGATGGGGGTGTCACGATGATGGCCATCACTAACGTGAAGTGTTAACGTGATGTGTTAATACCACTTTACAGCGCCTTGGTAAGGCCACACCTGGAATACTGCATCCAGTTTTGGTCACCACGGTGTAAAAAAAGATGTTGAGACTCTAGAAAGAATACAGAGAAGAGCAACAAAGATGATCAGGGGACTGGAGGCTAAATCAGACAAGGAACAGTTGCTGGAATTGGGTATGTCTAGTTTAATGAAGAGAAGGACGAGGGGGGACATGATAGCAGGGTTCCAGTATCTCAGGGGCTGCCCGAAAGAAGAGGGAGTCAAGCTATTCTCTAAAGTGCCTGAAGGCAGGACAAGAAGCAGCGGATGGAAACTAACCAAGGAGAGAAGCAACCTAGAACTAAGGAGAAACTTCCTGACATTTAGAACAATTAACCAGTGGAACAACCTGCCTCCAGAAGCGCTGAATGCTCTAACATTGGAAGTTTTTAAGAAGATACTGGACCGCCATTTGTCCGAAATGGTATAGGATTTCCTGCCTGAGCAGAGGGTTGGACTAGATGACCTCCAAGGTCCCTTCCAACTTTTATTATTATTATTAGTACTACCCAGTTGAAGCCGTCTTCCTTTGTACCATGATTGTGATGCCACCTTCACTTTTGTGACCACCCCACCTTCTTAACAGGCAGCCCTTCTGTCAGTTTCATTCAGGAAGTGATATCCTGTTGGAGAACTAAAAAAAAAAAAAAAAAGACGTTGAGACCCTAGATCGAATACAGAGAAGAGCAACAAAGATGATCAGGGGTCTGGAGGCTAAAGCATAAGATGAACAATTGAGGGAACTAGGTATATTTAGACTAGTGAAGAGAAGGACTGGGGGCGACATGATAGCTACCGTATCTTCTGATATTTGAGGGGCCGTCACAAAGAAGAGGGGGTCAACCTAGTCTTCAAAGCACCTGAGGGCAGGACAAGAAGGAATGGGTCATTAAAGAGATATCCAATCTAGAAATAAGGAAAAAATCCTGACAGAACAGTTAACCAGAGGAACAACCTGCCTCCGGAAGGTATGCATTCTCCATCACTGGAGGTTTTAAAGAAGAGACCGGGCAGCCATTGGTGCAGAATGGCATAGGACAGGGGTAGGCAACCTTGGCTCTTTGATGACTCGTGGACTTCAACTCCCAGAATTCCTGAGCCAGCCATGCTGAGGGGAAAGGGAGAGGTTTCCATGCTGAGCCAGGCTGGCTCAGGAATTCTGGGAGTTGAAGTCCATGAGTCTTAAAAGAGCCAAGGTTGCCTACTCCTGGTGTAGGATCTCCTGCTGAATCTGAGGGTTGGACTAGAACAGGGCTTTTCAACCTTTTTACCGATTGTACTACTTTTAGGATGTGGCAATATTCGAGTACCACCTAGCAAAAACTTGATGACCCCCCCCAAAAAAAAACCTGTTCAAAGTTGCAATTGCACTGAAATGACTTACGACCATTTTTCACACTTATGACCATTGCAGCATGCCCAGGGTCATGGGATTTATATTTGGATGCTTGGCAACTGATTCATATTTATAATGGTCACAGTGTTCCAGGGTCATGTGATCCCCTTCTGCAACCTTTTGACAAGCAAAATCAGTGGCAGAGCTGCTGGTGGTCAAGTGCTAAGGCGGGACTTCCTTTCCTCTCCTCTCTCCCTTCCCTGCCTCCCTTTTTCTCATTCCAATCTCCTTCTGAAGGAAGAATTTGAACACTCCCCTCCCATATTTTCCCTTTTCCCTATATTGATCAAACAAGGAAAGGCCTCCAGAGACAGAAAAGACAAACTGCTGAGTGAACTAGCTTAAAAAGGCACATTCCCCTTTAAGAATTAGCTACTGGCTAGAAAAGAAAGTAAGGAGGGCAGCCAGCACTTAAGGAAGAAAAAAAAATGTAAGTACTGGCTGCCAGCTAAGGCAGCCTCCCCAAATGGCTCCATTCATAAGTAAAGGAATGCTACAGGCAAAATCCATTCAGGAGAAAAATACTTCAAAATTCCTTGCAGCAAAACTGAACAGCTAACAACAGCAGAGCAATAGAAGCTAACACGAGACATCAGCCAAATAGAAATTGCCAAACACCCCTTAAGAACACAAAGCCCTCATTGCACAAATTCCAGAACTTCAAAGTCACAAAAGCACATAAGAATCCTTCCACTCCCCATCTCCCTCCCTCCTCCATGCCTCACCTCCAGCCATTGCTGCCTTTTTTCATTCCTCTTGGAGGGCGACCCCTCCCCGCTGCATTTCTTGCCTGTTTGCTGCTGCCAGCACAGGTGGCTGCCACAGCAGTTGTAGATCAGCTCATGGCCAGCCTGCTTGATCTCCTCTCCCCCCACCCTCCCCAGTGCAGCTGACTCTGCCTCCTCCCACGGCTGCTGCTTTTCTCTCTCTCTCCCTCTCCTGCCCAAACTGCCTCCTTTTATAGGCTCTCCTGTCTCCGCTCCCACCTGTAAGATGCTAAGAAAAAGACACAGGCATGTCTTGAGCAGAGATTTGAAGCTGCAGGACACAGCTTGACAAACTCTGAGTTTATGGCTTCTTACATACATAGGCTTTACCATTAAATGCTGACATTTTACATTCATAAGTTTAACCATTAGATGCTGACATAAAGTTTCTTCATTGGAAAATTCCTTCATATAAGCAACTATTTTCTAGTAACACATTACGTGGTCAAAGACCAGGTAAGAACAAATACAGGTAGATCAAAAGGAGAAAGAACTGACAGAGACAGGAAGAGATAGGAAGGAACTTAAGCATATTATCTGTTTAGGTAGGTGAGGCATTAAGTCAAAAGGGGATGACCTTCTGGCTGCTTCATTAGGACAAAGGGTATCAAAAGGTGATGAGGTTTGTGGGGAGGGGGGAAGCACGGCAGTTTGCTGCTCGTGCATTTTTCCCCACACCCTCCTCCTTTCTCATGGGGGAGGGTGAGCCAGAAGCGAGCCTGGGGCGTTTGCAGCTCCAGAGGACTCTCTCACTGTAAGTCCTTGCCTGGGCTGGCTCTTTCCCTCCCCCATTACACTTGGCCAGGCAGGGCTGCGTACCACCTGCCATTCATTAATGTACCACAAGTGGTACATGTACCACTGGTTGAAAAGCCCTGGACTAGAACAGGGCTTTTCAACCAGTGGTATGGACACTACCTGTGGTACATTGGCATCTGGCAGGCGGTACACGACCATCCTAGAAAAGTGGTAGCGGGGGAGGGGAATGAGCTGAACCGGTGGCAGCACCACACAAACCTGAGCAAGAGATGGCTGGAGCTGCAGGGCTGTCAGGGCTCAGCGGAAGCGCCAGGATCAGTGCCGCTTTCCAGCTGGAGCTCGGTGTGGATCCTGGTGCTTCTGCTGAGCCCTGAAGAAGCACCAATCAGCTGGAAAGCCACAGTGATCCTGATGCTTCTGCTGAACCCAGAAAAAGTGCCGATCAGCTGGAATGTTGCAGCATCTCCAGGGTCTTGTGATTTACATTCAGATGCTTGGTGACTGATTCATATTTATGACGGTCACAGTGTCCCAGGGTCATGTGAAGTGACCAAAACCTGCTGCAACCACCCAGCAGATGAGGGAATAAAAACTAAACACCCCCCTCCACCCCCGCTGCCAATCCTCAACAGAAATGCTCACAACGATGAAAACCTCGGACAGGGGGAAGAGCGCTACCGGGCGGGCAGGCAGGCGTCTTGCTCGGCTGTGGCTTGGGAGGCACTTTTTTCAGTGCCACTGTAACTTCAAACAGTCACTGTTGTAAGTCGAGGACTGCCTGTACTTTATCACTTTTTTCCTTTTCCTTTTTTTTTTTTTGGTCATCAAGTTTTTGACACCTTGCGACTGTTGGTACTCAGATGTTGCCATATCCTAAAAAGTGGTACAATGGGTGAAAAGGTTGAAAAGCCCTGGACTAGAAGACCTTCAAGGTCCCTTTCAACCATATTATCCTATGTTTGATAAAAGGCTGCAGAGATATTTATCTTGGGTCACTGTCAGTGGATTTAACTGTGACTAACCAAGGCTTGGATTGGAGGCTGTCTGCCTTTAGTATTCTCAAATATCAGTATAACAGGTAGCATATGTAATGCTTTATATGTAGATCTTGACTTACGACCAGTTGCTTAGTGACCAAACTTATGACGGATCCAAAAAAAAGGGGACTTGCAACCCAGATTTGAAGGCCGTCTGCAGTCACATGACCAAAATTCGGCTGCTGGCAGCACACACCATATTTACAATTGTTGCGCAGCATCCTGCGGTCATGTGACTACCTTTTATGGCAGTTTTGCCAAAACCCAGGCATTTATTTGCAGTTTTCAGCAAGAGCACATCCAGAGCAAAACACTGGTGTGCTTAACAAACCATGGTGATTTGCTTAACCACCAGCACAAAAAAAGTCATAAAATCAGATTGGTCGCATGACTGACTTGTTGAATGACCATCAAGTCATAAGGACGGTAATGGGCAAGCTCCACTCTGTTCGTATGTCAAGGACATGAGGTTGGAGAAATCAGTTTTTGTCGTTTCAGCATCAGTGAGTGAGACTCAATGCTTAACGTACGATGAAAAGCAATTGCATTGTGGCTACAGGTGAACTTTTTCAGCCAATGAAAAATTGGTTACAAGGGGTCCTTGGTGGTCTCTGATCTGAGCTTGATTGTTTTCTTGGAGACATTTCATTACCTAATTAGGTAACATCATCAGTGCACTATCAATCTAAATTCAATAATCTGTTAATCAAAGTACACGAATATAAGTGTGAGGTACTTGTTGCTCTCTGTTGTTTTCTTGCAGACATTTCATTACCCAGTTGGACAACATATACAATATAAAATGAGAGCAGACACCACTCCCTGCTCGCACTGATGATGCTACCTAGTTGGGTCATGAAACATCTGCAAGAAAACAGCCAAGCTACAAATATTCTCCTCTATCAAAAATCCATTACTTCCTCTGGACCACATCTGGAGGGGGTGGAGAGTGAGGAGTGAAGGGAAGTAGGAAGATTGTAGGAGAGGAGGGTGGAGAGTGAGGGAGGGATAGAGGGGAGGGGGAGGGAAGTGAGAATAGGGAGGAAGGAAGAGGGGGATGTGGTGGAGGGGGTGCCGCCGAGCAACACCCATAGTTATTTTATTTTATCTAAGTTTTTAAAAGAATGTATGTTTTGTTTTGTCTGGGAGAAAGTTGAAAAAGATTGTACTAAGTTGAGTTGTATTTTATTTGATTCATTGTTTATAACTATAAAACTAATAAAATATTTATAATAAAAAAAATCCATTACTTCCAGCAAACAGAGATTTCTCACAAGTTTTTTTCATGGTTACTCCTTTTTTTTCCCCCACTCCCTTCAAGGTCTCTTCTACTTTTTGGGCTCTATCGTTAATTTCAGTCAGGACCCTGACGTGCACTTCAAATACATTCAAGCTGCTTGTAAGACTGGCCAGATCAAAGAGGTGGAAAGAATTTGCAGGGAGAGCAACTGCTACGATCCAGAACGGGTGAAGAACTTCCTCAAGGTAAAAGGATAAGAATGACACCCCCGCCCCCCTTTTCATATTGGGACCTTACTTATTACTAAAGGCCGTATTGGTTGTCTAAATGGTGAGAGTAGTCCAGAGTTTTTCAAACTTGGTAACTTTAAGATGGGGTGGACTTCCATCCTGCAGGGGAATTCTGGGAGTTGAAGTCCATAGGTCTTAAAAGTTGCCAAGTTTGAAAAATATTGGACTAGGCCAGGGGTTGGCCACCTTGGCTCTTTTATGACTCGTGGACTTCAACTCCCAGAATTCCTGAGCCAGCATGGCTCAGCATGGAAACCTCTCCATTTCTCCTCAGCATGGCTGGCTCAGGAATTCTGGGAGTTGAAGTCCACCAGTCATAAAAGAGCCAAGGTTGCCTACCCCTGGACTAGGAAGAGGTTGAGAAAGAGCCTGGAGGAATCCAGACAACCCCGGTTGAATCCACAGACGGGATCGGAATTTGTAAGCATAAAGAGCGGCATGGACCAGTTTGCTTGGGGAGAAAAACTCCATGTTTGAACTCATAAAATAAAATAAAAGCTCCAAGGTTTTTATTTTATTTAATGTTTTGCCAGTTTCCAGGACTCTGTACCTTACCCCTAATTCATGCATGAAATCTAACTGATCTAGGTGACTCTTTTCATTGGTCAAGATAGTGCTGGAGGGTTTGACCTTAGCATTTATTTTTTTTAGCTTACTTATTTACTTGTTGAGCTTATATGTTCAGGTCTCTGAGCAGCTATTTCATGCAGTAGCATGAGAAAACTGAAGTCAAACTTTCGGATTGTCAAAAGATGAACCTTAAATGGAGTTTGGTTGCTTTCTTGCAGACATTTCATTACCCAACTAGGTAACAACCTCAGTGCACTTAAATCAGTGACACCTCTACTGTGGACAGATACGATGCCCTTCTTCCTGAATAATATGGGTCTTGATTCAGCTCCCTTCTGAATTTTCACCAGACAGGTGCTCCTTCATTGAACAGAGGGCAATCTAGGTCAATAATTTGTGTATAAACCCTGTCAAGAGCCACTTAGGAGAAGAGATAGTCTTTATGCACACTTGTAAGAGAAACATTTTGCACCTCGGACAGAGATGTGAAGTACGTATGTCTGAAGGAAGATGTTTCTTCTGTGGGGTCCTTGGTGCTCTTTGAGCCTGGTGGTTTTCTTGCAGACATTTCATTAGCCAACTAGGTAACATCATCAGTGCTAGAAGGGAGTGGCTAGTGGCTAGCCCCGTGGTGGCGAACCTATGGCATGGGTGCATAGGCGGCACATAGAGCCCTCTCTGTGTGCACGTGCGCCGTTGCCCCAGTCCTAGGCCTTCAGCTGGGTTTTATAAAACCTTTTTGCTTTAGGTCTCTGCTGTCGTGTGCAAAAAAAAAAAGTTCAATCATTCAATCAATTTCAACTTCTTGCGGGGGGGGGGGAAAGATCTCGCAAAGTTGGAATGGATTGATTGAACTTTTTAGTCCCACCCAGTCTGCCGTTACCACCGCAGCCATGCCCACCCTATGGGCCACACTCACCCAATTGGCCGCACCAACGCAATGGGCCACACTCACCCAGCACCCAACAATACATAAGTGGGTTTTGGGTTGCAGTTTGGGCACTCGTTCTCTAAAAGGTTCGCCATCACTGGGCTAGCCTGTCACTATTGGTGGGACTGTCCTTAAGATAAGGTAATGAGACGTCTGCAAGAAAAACAACCAACCTCAGAAAGCAGCAAAAACCCACAACCCTGAGCTACAAATATCCCCTTCTGTTGATTGTTTCTTCTGCCTGCTCTGCTTTTCCCTGAATCCCACAGAGGGACAGCAGGCAGTCACCAGGTGGTGGAAGGCTGCTAGAGATAGCTTCCTGCTGAAGGGATACCAGGATCTTGGACTAATTCAGAAGATAGGACAGGTGTTATTTTAAAGGGCCACGAGATAGTTTCCTGCAAAACAGAGACCTAAAACTACTGCTCTGGCATAAGCAGCCATTATAGATAAGGTTGCAATTGCCACTCATTTGGATTGTCTGGGGAGAAAGCAGGCAGAAGGGTTGACTAGGCCTAGGGCAGGGGTAGGCCACCTGGGCTCTTTTATGACTCGTGGACTTCAACTCCCAGAATTCCTGAGCCAGCCATGCTGAGGGGAAAGGGAGAGGTTTCCATGCTGAGCCATGCTGGCTCAGGAATTCTGGGAGTTGACGTCCACGAGTCATAAAAGAGCCAAGGTTCCCTCCCCCCCGGCCTAGATCAGTAGTACGCAACCTTGGCTCTTTTATGACTCGTGGACTTCAATTCCCAGAATTCCTGAGCCAGCCATGCTGAGGGGAAAGGGAGAGATTTCCATGCTGGCTCAGGAATTCTGGGAGTTGAAGTCCACGAGTCATAAAACAGCCAAGGTTGCCTACCCCTGGCCTAGGGTTTCAAGTTTACTCAGCAGCCTTCTTGGAGAGCAACTTACAAATCATCGTTCTTTGTGTCCATCGTTTTCTGATCAGTCTGTTGTCTTTTGTGCTGTTCCCGGTGTCCGTGGAATATTCAGGACATGTACCAGGTAATTTTCCATTAGAGGCCGTGCCGATCAGCTCATGCCTACAATTTCCACTCCCGCGTAGCTGTTACAGCTGGAGAATTCTGGGAGCTGCAGTCCTACTGCAGTTGTTTGGGCACCAGATGGAAGAAATGGTGCACAAAGTTAAATTTTGGGGATTTGATCTTGAAAATAAGGCAGGGGTGTGGCTTACTTGGCAGCCTTAGCATCCCTACTTACTACAAGTAGTCCTTGATTTATGGCCACAATTGAGCCAACATTTCTGTGGCTAAGCGAGACAGTTGTTAAGTGGGCGTTACCCCATTTTGCGACCTTTCCTGCCACAGTTGTTAAGTGAATCACCGCAGCTGCTAAATTAGTAACAGGCTTGTTAAGTGAATCTGGTTTCCCCCATTGACTTTGCTGGTCAGAAGGTCACAAAAACTGATCACGTGACCCCGGGACACGGCGACCTTCCTAAATACACGCCAGTTGCCAAGTGCCTGTATTTTGATCACACAATCATGGGGATGCTGCAACGGTCGTAAGTGTGAACAATGGTCGTAAGTTGCTTTTCTCAGTGCCGTTGTAAATTTGAAGGGTCACTGAACAAACGGTTGTAAGTCAAGGACTATCTGTAGTCTCCAGTTTATTCCTGCAGAGAGGAGAGGAACTTCACTTTTTGTGAAATTCAGCATGAGTTGCCAGTGGAGTTTCCTAAAAAAAAACACCCAACATTTTGTGCTGAAATAAACCGATATTCTACACCAGGGGTCTTCAAACTTGGCCCTTTGATGACTTGTGGACTTCAGCTGCCAGAATTCTTCAGCCAGGCACGCGTGCCTGAGGAATTCTGGGAGTTGAAGTCCACAAGTCATCGAAGGGCCAAGTTTGAAGACCCCTATTCTACAAAAAAAAAACACAAAACCCAGATAACAAAAATAAAGCAGAACAAATCAGTTTTAAACCAAATTATGTCCCCCTATTTCATACGTGCACTATATAATGTAATATATAGAAAATTGTAGATTTCCTTAAATTTAAAAAAAAAAAAATGATAAACTCAGATAGGGAATTGAAAAAGCCAGATCTGGATTTAAAAACCCAGCGCTAGCAACTTTGGGGAGGAGTTGTAAATTCTCCCAGAAGGGGCCAGTGGGAAGGGGCCCACCAGCATGTTTGGCTGGTGAATCCTGAAAGTTGAAGTCTACGCATCTGAAACTTGTCAAGATTGTAGACCCCTGGCCTAGAGCTACATTATACGGCTCCTGCTTTTAAAAGCTTCAGCACCCAGCTTCGAATATTTGGCTTCCAAGCAAGAATTTCATTGAATAAGGTGAAATCTTTCTTTCAAATGAAGGCAGCCTTGACCATCAATCCACAACTTTACCTATACACACACATACTAGGAAGCAGAATTAGGGGAGTGTATTTTTCCTGTTGGCAAAAATTTCCCTCTCTGGATATCTGGGCATTGTTTAACCACTGCTATTTATGAACATGGGGGGAGGGAAAACAAAATGCCTATATCTTATTTCTTGCAATCCCAGAGTTCATCCTGCACACTCAATAATTGCTGCAGCTGATTAATACCAATGCTTAGAATAGGCTTGTAATCCTTTGTGGTCTTGTGCTATTGGTCAAACTCTTTTGGGGACCCGAGCTGGCTGGAAAGCTGTGTTTGGATCCTCCATCGCTTTAAAAGGACTGTAGGAGCTTGGAGAAGACGTGTCCTTTTAAGGAAATATTTGAATGGGAATTCAGCTATTCCTGGCTAGTTGACCTCTTGGGCTTATCCATGCAAAGATTGATCCCATTGTTTGGTTGCCATTTTATATTTGATATCTTGGGTAAAAGGTTAAAGTGATTGTGTTTCAGATTATTGTTGGCTTTCTACTGTAGAGCTGAGTAGCCCCAGACAGCCATTAAATAAATAAATTAACAAATCCCCGTTTTCCATTTGCAGGAAGCCAAGTTGACAGACCAGCTCCCGCTGATCATTGTTTGTGACCGCTTTGACTTTGTTCACGACCTGGTCCTGTACCTGTATAGGAACAATCTCCAAAAATACATTGAGATCTATGTGCAAAAGGTAAGATCATCTATTAGGGCACAACCTTTGGTTCATTTTTTTAAATTTTCATTTATCAAATTTAGAAAGCACCCGTCTCCCTCAGAGAGGGACTCTGGACAGCATGCAAATAAAATATTAAAACATAAAAACTGTATGTAAAATTTAAAAAGAGGCTAAGATTATTAAAATTCAACATTAAAAAAGTTAATTAAAAGGCAGGGGAATGGCTTTGGGGGCACTAACCAGCTCCATGGCTTCGTGTTCATGTATGAATTAAATTAAATTAAATTAAATTAATAAATGAACCCCAAGGAAGACAGCAGAGCTAGGTCTTCAGACATTTCCCAAAGGCCAGGAAAATGGGGGGGGGGGCACCTTACTTCTGGGGGGAGAATGTCCTATAGGGCAGGGGCAATGGCAGAAAAGGCTCTCTTCATGGACCCCGCCAGTTGAAATTCTTTAACTGCCAGGGTCTGCAGCATATCTTCCCTGCCGGACCAGGTGGGAATATAGGAAAAGAACATGCAGAGCTGAGAGGTGGTGTTAAATGAGTCATCAGCCTAGAATCGTTTGTTGTTAGTTGCGAAGTCGTGTCCGACCCATCGTGACCCCATGGACAATGTTCCCCCAGGCCTTCCTGTCCTCTACCGTCTTCTGGAGTCCATTTAAGCTCACGCCTCCTGCTTCAGTGACTCCATCCAGCCATCTCATTCTCATGTCGTCCCCTTCTTCTCTTGCCCTCCATCTTTCCCAGCATTAGGCTCTTCTCCAATGAGTCCTTCCTTCTCATTAGCCTTCCTTCTCATTAGGTGGCCAAAGTACTTGAGTTTCAACTTCAGGATCTGGTCTTCTAAAGAGCCGTCGGGGTTGATCTCTAGGACTGACCGGTTGGATCGCCTTGCAGTCCAGTGGACTCGCAGGAGTCTTCTCCAGCACCAGAGTTCAAAGGCCTCCATTCTTTTGCGCTTAGCCTCTCTTATGGTCCAACTTTCACAGCCATACATTGCAACTGGGAAAAGCATGGCCTTGACTCTACGCACTTTTGTTGGCAGGGTGACGTCTCTGCTTTTTAGTATGCTGTCTAGATTTGCCATAGCTTTCCTCCCCAGGAGCAAGCGTCTTTTAATTTCTTGGCTGCAGTCCCCATCTGCAGTGATCTTGGAGTCCATGAAGAGAAAATCTGTCACTACCTCCATTTCTTCCCCATCTGTTTGCCAGGAATTGAGAGGGCGGGATGCCATGATCTTGGTTTTCTTAATCTCTAGAATTGTTACATTCCCACAAATAGTTTATGTCCACCCCTCTTGAATTCTGTTGACAGTTTAGCGTTGAACTTTAGTTGACCAGATTCTTGTGTATAGGCTTGACTAACTCTTCTATGTTGCAATCTTATGAATGGTTCTAATTCTTTGCACCTGACATTAATCAAATTCTTAACTCCTATCCACCCATCCCCACCTCCCAGTTCTGCCTGCTCTTCTCCTCTAGGCTAATGCGAAGGGACAAAAACTGTTCCATAGGTAACCTGGCCTGTACATTACCTCCAAGCAACATGCACAGCCTAAAAGAACAACTGCATGTGTCCCAGTGTAAAACATTTCAGTGGGAGAACTTAAGTAGAGATTTGTCTATGAAAATTCTCAAGTCATCCAGGTCATAAGTTGTTCCAAAGATGCTTTTTCACAAGGCAACTGGATTTTCTCAGTTTCTTTGAAGACCTTTCGCTTCTCATCCAGCTGAAGAAGCTTCTTGGATGAGAAGCGAAACATCTTCAAAACAAAACAAAACAAAAAAATCCCCAAAGTGCAGTTTGGGTTAAGGAGAGATTCTTAAGGAAGTAACACTCCTTTATTAGAGATGTATCTGCTGCTGGATCCCTTCAATGGTGTATCCTTACGTCACTTATTGGTCCCAAACATTGCTTAGAACATAAGAAGAGCCATGCTGAATCAGGCCAAAGCCCATCGAGTCCAGCATTCTGTGTCACACAGTGGCCCACCAAATGTACATGGGGATCTTGAGCAGAAAGAGAAGGCAAAACCCTCCCTTTCCCTTGACCCCCAAACAAATGGTACTCAAGGGAATCCTGCCTGCCTCAACCAACAGAGAGGCGGCACATGGACATCCGTTTTAATAACCCACCGATACACTTGGCATCCATGAATCTATCTAACCCTGCCTTGAAGCTGTCAAGGCTGACAGCTGTCACGACCCCTTCAGGAAGTGAATTCCATAAATCAACGACCCTCTGGGTGAAGAAATATTTCCCTTTATTTGTCCTCACTTTCTTAGCTATGAGCTTTAGGGAGTGCCCCCTTGTCCTGGTATTGTGTGATAGAGAAAAGAATTTTTCTCTATCCACCTTTTCTATCCCATGCATGATTTTATACACTTCAATCAAGTCACCCCTTAAACGCCGTCTTTCAAGGCTGAAGAGACCACTTATTGGTCCCAAACATTGCTTAGGACAGAGGTCCCCAACCTTTTGGGCACCAGGGACCCGTTTCGTGGAGAAAGGTTTTTCCACAGACTGGAGAGTGCGTGGTTTCATGTGCTGCCTGCATTCCGCAGATGGGGCTTGGCTTGTTTGTATGGACCAGCTGCTGGCATGCCACAGCCCGATACCAGTCCAGGACCGAGGGTTGAGGACTTCTGGCAGATATCCTGCCCCACGTTTTTCAGAGTCTTCTCAGTTTGAAAAAGGAATGCAAGAAAAGCTAAAATGATAGCTTCTACCGCCTTCTGTATTTCCAAGAATGTCTCTGGCTGGGTGGGCATTCTTGGAGCGTTGCACTCGTGTCAGAAGCACCGAGGTGCTTCTGGGTTAAAAGGATTAGGAGGTGACATCACCACCGCCCGAGGGACACCCAGTTCGGGGTCCTTTCATGTCCCCGGCAGGAGCTGGAGCGAAGGACGGAGGCTCACCCTACCCCACAGCAACACTCAGGTCTCGAACGCGGGCTTGCTAACCTTCAACGCAGCATCCTAAATCACGCAAGCCACCGTGCTCCTTTTTGGAGCATAAAAGTGATGGTAACCATAGTTGCAGGCCTGGGTTGAAACCCTAGCTGCCATGAAGTTTAGCACGGTTGTCATGGTTCCGACAGATGAAACTCTTTAAAGAACCAAGGCATTGTTTACTTTAAAGAATCTTTATTCAAGTAGCATAGCATCTGCACTACATGGTGGAAGCTGAAATCTGAATTCCCCTCCCCTGAGCACATAGTATCAAAGCACAATTCCCTCCTCTAATTAACAGTCATAAATCACATTCTCCAATTAGCTTGAAATGCAGGCTTTCCCTCCAGTTCTTCAACCGCCATTTCTTATCTCTTATTTCAAAAAACCTTGTTTCTCACACTAGTTCCAATATTGTTATGTCTAACTAAACTCCCATGCACATTCCTCCCCCGCCCCAGTATCATCTAATTCTAACTCTAATTCTAAGAGTAAAACATAAGAAGGAAAATGGCTGCATCTCCATATGTTGTCAAAGCAAGAACATCCGATGTTAGCCGCGTTGACACAGGGATTCCCAACCGGGAGTGTGAGACGATATTCCAGGGGGTGCGAAAACTTGGGGTTTTCAAAATTATAGGATATTTGCATAACCCGTCGCCGTTATTTTGAACTTTTGTAAGGAATGCGAGAAAATATCAGAAGTGCTCTAGGGCTGCGGGGTGTAAAAAAATGTTGGGAGGCGCTGATTTGGCAGCTTAACGGGGCTCCTTAGTTGAACTTCACAGGTGGCAGTTGCCCGAAGCTGCTTCATCTCTCAAACCCTCTGTGGAGTTTCAGGAAGCTTGTCTTCTGTAGCCGCTGGTGGTTTTCACATCTTTAATTATTTTGCTTTCTTTGGGGATTTTGTAAGAGTCCTCTGGAGTGGGCAAAGTCCTCGACCTACGGCCACAATGAAGACCCACCTTTCCATTACTAAACAAGACAGATATTAAATGAGTTTTGCCCCATTTTACAACCTTCCTTGCCACACTTGTTAAATGAAAGCAGGGGGTTGGACTAGAAGACCTCCAAGATCCCTTCCAGCTCTATTCTGATTGATTTAATCACTGCAGTTGTTAAGTTAGTAATGGCTGTTAAGTGACTCTGGCTTGCCGGTTGACTTATTATTATTATTATTATTATTATTATTATTATTATTATTATTATTATTATTATTATTATTATTATTATTATTATTATTTGGACTTATATGCCGCTCCTCTCCGAAGACTCGGAGTGGCTTACAACATATATAAAACATCAATCACAGTCTAAGTCCAAATCAGAAAAGTATTTAAAAATTAAAAACCCAACACACATACATCATTCAAACAGCGATCCACAATCATCCCCAGGCCTGCCGGCAAAGATAGGTTTTAAGATTCTTTCAGAAGGCCGGGAGAGTGGGAGAAGCGCGGACTTCAAGGGGCAGTAGGTTCCAGAGGGCGGGCGCCACAACAGAGAAGGCCCTCCCCCTAGGACCTGCCAGACATTGTTTCGCTGACGGGACCCGGAGGAGGCCGACCCTGTGCGCTCTCACCGGTCGAAGGGGAAGTATGTGGCAGAAGACGGTCCCGTAAGTATCCTGGTCCAATGCCATGAAGGGCTTTATAGTAGGTAATGACCAACACTTTGAATTGAGCTCGGAGACCAATAGGCAACCAATGCAGCATGCGGAGAGTTGGCGAAATGTGGGCACAACGAGGAAGGCCCACAATTACTTGCGCAGCTGCATTTTGCACTAATTGTAGTCTCCGAACACTCTTCAAGGGTAGCCCCATGTAGAGAGCGTTGCAGTAGTCGATCCTCAAGGTGACAAGGGCATGTGTGACTGTGAGGAGAGACTCCCGATCCAAATAAGGGCGCAACTGGTGCACCAGGCGAACCTGGGCAAATGGCCCCCTCGCCACTGCCGACAAATGATGTTTCAATGTCAGCCGTGGGTCGAGGAGGACTCCCAAGTTGCGCACCTTCTCCGAGGGGTTTATGGATTCACTCCTCAGGGTAATGGAAGGACAGATAGAAGTGTCCTTGGGAGGCATCACCCACAGCCACTCTGTCTTGTCGGGGTTGAGCCTTAATCTGTTAACGCCCATCCAGACCCTCACAGCCTTTGCTCATCGGAAGGTCACAAAAGGGGATTAAATGACCCCGGGACACTGCAGCCGTCAGAAATACATGCCCATTGCCAAGTGTCTGAATTTTGATCCCACGATTAGGGAGATGCTGCATGACTGTGAAAAACGGGTCCTACGTCACTTTTTACAGTGCTGTGTAACTTCCGTGGTCACTAAATGAGTGTGCTTGTGAGTTGGCCATGGTGGCGAAGGCTTGTAAGTTGAGGATTGCCTGTATATGCCATCTAATGACTTGACCTGACCTGACCTGAATTGAATTGAATTATGGCTGCAGGTGAACCCGAGCCGTCTGCCAGTGGTCATTGGCGGCTTGTTGGACGTGGACTGCTCTGAAGATGTCATCAAGAACTTGATGTTGGTGGTGAGAGGTCAATTCTCCACTGATGAACTTGTCGCCGAAGTGGAAAAAAGGAACAGGTAACTTCCTGTGAATTCCCATGTTTCAATTCCAGGCATAAGAACATAAGAAGAGCCATGCTGAATCAGGCCAAAGCCCATCGAGTCCAGCATTGTGTGTCACACAGTGGCCCACCAATTGTACATGGGGATCTTGAGCAGAAAGAGAAGGCAAAACCCTCCCTTTCCCTTGACCCCCAACAAATGGTACTCAAGGGAATCCTGCCTGCCTCAACCAACATAGAGGCGGCACATGGACATCCATTTTAATAACCACCGATACACTTGGCATCCATGAATCTGTCTAACCCTGCCTTGAAGCTATCAAGGCTGACAGCTGTCACGACCTCTTCTGGAAGTGAATTCCATAAACCAACGACCCTCTGGGTGAAGAAATATTTCCCTTTATTTGTCCTCACTTTCTTAGCTATGAGCTTTAGGAAGTGCCCCCTTGTCCTAGTATTGTGTGATAGAGCTGGCTGGCTGACCATATATAGCAGCTGGCTGAATATAGCAGCTGGCTGAATATAGTCCATATTTATTTCATTCATGGCTGGCTGGCTGGCGAATTCTGAGGGTCAAAGTCCACAAGTCTTAACATCGCCGAGATTGGGGACTCCCTATCCTAGAAGGCAACAACTGCCAGCCCAATTTGGGAGCTGTCTAAAATCCAATGCCGTTTCCGCCTTAGGTTGAAACTCCTCCTGCCCTGGCTGGAAGCAAGAATTCACGAGGGTTGCGAAGAACCGGCTACCCACAACGCCCTGGCTAAAATTTACATCGATAGCAACAATAACCCGGAAAGGTTTTTACGAGAGAACCCCTATTACGACAGCCGCGTGGTGGGGAAGTACTGTGAGAAGAGAGATCCACATCTGGCTTGCGTGGCTTACGAGCGAGGACAGTGTGACCAGGAGCTTATCAATGTGAGTTTCTTGGAAAAGAGGTTGGTGAAAAAGGAGAGGAAGGGGGTTGCTGGTTCTTCCTTCTGAGTCTGAGTCTGAGGAATCTGCTTGGGATAGATCGGTCTCGTCTTACGAGCACATTTGGAAGCTGAGCTACAAATGTTGTCTTCAGTTGGTCTCGTTGTATGCACTCATAATGGTGTCAGTCATTGTATAGAGCCTTTGATAAGATGAGATGAGATAAGATAAGATAAGTAAAGATAAAGATAAGTAAAGATAAAGATAAGATAACCTTTATTGTCATTTTTTTTTTTACTGTGGGCACAACAGTACACATCAGAAATGAAATTTAGTTTCCCGCTCTCAGAGTGAACACAAGCAGGGCACACACCTAAACATACTGTGTACAACATATGTATAGACCAGGCGTAGGCAACCTTGGCTCTTTCATGACTCGTGAACTTCAACTCCCAGAATTCCTGAGCCAGCCACGCTGAGGAGAAAGGGAGAGGTTTCTAAGCTGAACCATGCCGGCTCAGGAATTCTGGGAGTTGAAGTCCATGAGTCATAAAAGAGCCAAGGTTGCCTACCCCTGGCCTAGAGTCATTTCTCCATCCCTCTATGGCAGGGGGAGGCAACCTTGGCTCTTTCATGACTCGTGGACTTCAGCTCCCAGAATTCCTGAGCCGGCATGGCTCACTTGGAAACCCCTCCCTTTCCCCTCAGCATGGCCGGCTCAGGAATTCTGGGAGTTGAAGTCCACAAGTCATAAAAGAGCCAAGGATGCCTACCCCTGGTATAGACCCACACTCCTATATATACATAACGTATAAATATTAAACCCTGACCATCTTGAATATATAATGAAAGGAGGAAGCTTGAGAGTTCACAAACTGCAACGACCGTTTTTAACATTCTTTGTGGCCTTTTGAGCTTGATGGCTCATGAGAAGTGAAGCTCTGGCTATCCTGGTTTGTACGTTTGTGGGAACTGAGTCTAGACTCTGACTTGTTCAGAGCTCTGCAAGAAAAGCCTGTTCCAAGCTAGTTAAAGGGTCCAGCATATTTATTTATTTTCCCCTTTGCTTTTTCAGGCTTCAGAAACCACGTCCTGAAACTTTGGGGTCTTTGGTTTTCTCTGATCTTGGTGGTTTTCTTGCAAATGTTTCATTACCAGACTAGGTGACATCATCAGTGTTAGGTGCTGCTGGTGCCACCTAGCTTGGTAATGAAATACAGTCGCTGTAAGAAAACAGCCAAGCTCAGAGAGCGTCAAGGACCCCCGAATTCAACCCTGAAGTGTAAATACTCTCCTCCACTCGTCCTCACTGTGTCAACCCCTTTGTCCTCCAGGTATGCAATGAGAATTCCCTCTTCAAGAGCCTCTCCCGTTACTTGGTGCGCCGTAAGGATCCGGAACTGTGGGCCAGCGTGCTGCTAGAAAGCAACCCTTACCGGCGGCCTCTCATTGACCAGGTGGGCTCTCTGAGGCCTCTGTGTTTGCTTGCGTGTGTGGGATGAGTTTGAAAAAAGCCATGCTCAGTTGACTGTTGCACCCAATTTGGTTGCTAGGTTGTGCAGACAGCTCTCTCCGAGACTCAGGATCCCGAAGAGGTCTCTGTTACCGTCAAGGCTTTCATGACCGCTGATCTCCCGAATGAACTTATTGAACTGTTGGAGAAAATTGTCCTGGATAATTCTGTGTTCAGTGAACACAGGTTAGTTCGTTCTCTCTCTCTCTCTCTCTCTCTCTCTCTCTCTCTCTCTCCCTCTCCCTCTCTCTCCCTCCCTCCCTCCCTCCCTCCCTCCCTCTCTCTCTCTCTCTCTCTCTCTCTCTCTCTCTCTCTCTCTCTCTCTCTCTCTCTCTCTCTCTCTCTCTCTCTCTCTCTCTCTCCCTCTCTCCCTCTCTCTCCCTCCCTCCCTCTCCTCTCTCTCTCTCTCTTTCTCCCCGCTCTTCCTTACTCTCTCTCCTCCCTCTCGTCCCCTCTCCCCATCCATCTATCCCAGCGGTTCTCAACCTTTTCCGGGGCTCGACCCCAGCCCACATCGCGCAAAAAAAATAATAAATGGCGGGCCCGCATCGCGATAGGAAAAAAAATGGCCGACCAAAAAAAAATGGCCAACCAAAAAAAAATTTAAAATGGTGGACTGCGGTGCTTGGCGACCCCCGTGAAATGGTCGTTCGACCCCAAATGGGGTCGCGACCCACAGGTTGAGAACCGCTGATCTATCCATTTGTCTAGCTAGCTATCTACCGTAGCTATGTTTCTATCAATCATCTACCCGCCTACCTACCTATTTAACAAATTAATGGCTGCCCAGCTTATACAGAGGTGACTCCAGGCGGCTTGCAACATGAAAAATCATAACATAAAAACCCATAAGCCCCATCACTCACCCATACGGTAGCAGCAATACAATCAAACCATCCATTTGGCTCCATCTCCATTTGGGGTCCCCAGGCCCGCTGAAAAAACAACTGTCAACGCTGCTAACATTGGACGTTCTTGCTTTGACAAAATATGAAGAGGCAGCCACTCTCTGTATAAGCTGTGTGGTACTTTTAGAGTTAAAGTAGATGATGCTAGGAAGGGAGGAGAAAGAATGTGTCTGGGGATTAGTTAAGATAAGAAACAGCTCCTTTCAAACTGATTGGAGAACGTGAATTATGACTACTAATTAGAGAAGGGAATTATGCCTGAATATTATGTGTTCAGGGGAGGGGAATTCAGATCTTAAAAGACTTTTTAGGATAAACAATGCCTGAAAATTTTTTGAGGTGTTTCGGCACCTTGACAACCCCATCATGAGGGCCTTTCGGAAAAGCAATAAAGTGGGGGCCAACTGTACCAGGGGGAGAATGATGTTCCATAGAGAGGGGGCCACCACCGAGAAGGCCCTTTTTCGTGGGCCCACAAGATGTCCATCCCTAATTGATTGGGCCCATAACATACCCTGCCTTCCCTTCTTGTTGGGTCATTTGATCTTCTCCCCTTTCCCATAATATCTGGACAAATGACTCTCTTCTTTTCACTGTTCAGAATCTTAAAGTAGACAGATCAGAGCTATAAGGCTTGTGGTCTCTAAGTTAGTGTTTCCAAATCTTGACAACTTTGAGACATATAGACTTCAATCCCAGAATTCCCCAACCAGCAATGCTAGCTGGGGAATTCTGGGAATTGAAGTCCATGTGAGTCTTAAATTTGTCTGTTGAAGTCTGGTAACTCTCCAGCTTATGATGATGATCCATTTGCATTTTATTGCTTCTTTTTTTTTTGCCTTTTTTTTTTTTTTTAGGAATCTCCAGAACCTCCTCATTCTGACAGCAATCAAGGCTGACCGCACCCGGGTCATGGAATACATCAATCGCCTGGATAACTATGATGCCCCTGACATCGCCAACATTGCCATCAGCAACGAACTTTTCGAAGAAGCCTTTGCCATCTTTCGGAAATTTGACGTCAACACTTCTGCCATCCAGGTAACTTCGACCCTTCACAACCGAATTGGATGTGCCAATGATGGCCGAAAGTTGCTTTTATCTTTGATCTTGAGTTCCACCTCCCAGTGCGCCGCTAGATAAAAGCCATCCGGTCTTTGCTAAAGTTAGCATTTATAATACACACTTGTGTGTGTGTGTGTGTGGGTCCTTGGTGCTCTGTGGGCTTGGTAGTTTTTTTTGCAGATATTTCATCACCAAACTAGGGAACTTCATCAGTGCACTACTCTGCTCAGTCTGTGGAGATTTTCAGTCATCCATGGTTTTCCCAAAGGTGCTTTTTCAAAAGGCAACTGGACTTTGTTTTCTCCTTGGAGACGTTTCGCATCTCATCCAAGAAGCTTCTTCAGTTCTGACTGAATGTGGAGGATGGAAGCATTCACAAAGTACACATTTTGCACAGAGAGGACCGCTGGTTTGAAAGGGGGGTCAGAAAGGCCATTTATATTAAGATTGAACAGTCCTCTCAACTCACCTATCTCTTGTTTACAACAGTCCTTTCAACAGTTCCAAGAAGGCTCCATACCAGCGGTTCTCAACCTTTTCCAGGCGCATCGCGCATGCGCGACGCAAAGGGGAAAAAATGGACCAAAAAAAATGGCCGACCCCCCAAAAAATGGCAGGCCCGCATCGTGCATGCGCGGCGCGACGGCCCGCATCGCAAAGGGGGAAAAAATAGCGGACCCCCCCAAAAATGGCCGACCCAAAAAAAATGGCTGACCAAAAAAAAAATAAAAAAATGGTGGGCCCGCATCGCGCATGCGCGGCGCGACGGCCCGCATCGCAAAGGGGAAAAAATGGCCGACCAAAATAAAATGGCGGACTGCGGTGTTTGGCGACCCCCGTGAAATGGTCATTCGACCCCAAATGGGATCGCGACCCATAGGTTGAGAACCGCTGCTCCATACCTATTTGCATGGTTCAGGTGATCGTGAGGGCATAGATAAATCTCCAAGTGGCCTTAACAACTCTCTCAAAGAGTGCTAACAACCAGATGGCTGCAAAGAATATAAATCCTTCTATCCTCCACCATTCAGTCAGAACTGAAGAAGCTCCTTGGACTAGAAGCGAACCATCTTAGAGGAAAAAACGAAGTCCAATTGCCTTTTGAAAAAAAACACATCTTTGGTACTTAGTCAGTAGAGTACTATACTCAGTTTGTTGTTGTTAGCTGTGAAGTCGTGTCCGACCCATTGTGACCCCATGGACAATGTTCCTCCAGGCCTTCCTGTCCTCTACCATCTTCTGGAGTCCTTTTAAGCTCACGCCTCCTGCTTCAGGGACTCCATCCAGCCACCTCATTCTCTGTCGTACCCTTCTTCTCTTGCCCTCCATCTTTCCCAGCATTAGGCTCTTCTCCGGTGAGTCGTTCCTTCTCATTAGGTGGCCAAAGTACTTGAGTTTCAACTTCAGGATCTGGCTTTCTAAAGAGCAGTCGGGGTTGATCTCCTCTAGGACTGACCGGTTTGATCGCCTTGCAGTCCAGGGGACTCGCAGGAGTCTTCTCCAGCACCAGAGTTCAAAGGCCTCCATTCTTTGGCACTCAGCCTTTTTTATGGTCCAACTTTCACAGCCATACATTGCAACTGGGAAAACCATGGCCTTGACTACACACACTTTTGTTGGCAGGGTGTTGTCTCTGCTTTTTAGTATGCTGTCTAGTTCTGCCATAGCTTTCCTCCCCAGGAGTGTCTTTTAATTTCTTGGCTGCAGTCCCCATCTGCGGTGATCTTGGAGATGGGGCTGGAATTTGTTTGCACCCTTTCACCCATGTATGTTAAGCGGACTCAGTTCCAAATGTCTTTGTTTAAAGTGCCTATAACTTCCATCTGTCTGGCTCAGGGGTAGGCAACCTCGGCTCTTTTATGACTCGTGGACTTCAACTCCCAGAATTCCTGAGCCAGCCATGCTGAGGGGAAAGAGAGAGGTTTCCAAGCTGAGCCTTGCTGGCTCAGGAATTCTGGGAGTTGAAGTCCACGAGTCATAAAAGAGCCAAGGTTGCCTACCCCTGGTCTGGCTAATGATGTAGTTCAATGGTTCTCAACCTTTTCTTCAAAATGGAACCCTTTTAGATACCTGTTGTGGCTATGGACCATAGCCACCGACCCCCCAAAACTCAAGATTTAAACCATAACATTTTTTCAAGCCTTTCTTGGACCCCGTATGATAACAATGTGGCCCCCCAGGGGTTTGCAGACCATGGGTCGAGAACCACCGATGTAGGTTTTTTTTTTATTTCTTAAAAGTCAAGTCTTTTCCTGCTCTTTGGATTTTCTGATTATTGCTTCCTTGCACCACAAGAGGTTTTCCTATCTGTAACTGAGTCCACCTTCGCAAGGCTCTTGTGGAAAGCCATTGCTCTCTTTTCCTAGGTTTTGATCGAGCACATTGGGAACCTGGACCGAGCCTATGAGTTTGCTGAGCGTTGCAATGAGCCTGCTGTGTGGAGCCAGCTTGCCAAAGCTCAACTCCAGAAAGGGATGGTGAAGGAAGCCATCGACTCCTACATCAAAGCAGATGATCCGTCGTCCTACATGGAGGTTGTCCAGGCTGCCAACACAAGCGGTAGGGATTTGGCACTGTTTTTCTTCCTCACCCCTGCTCCCCATTAAGTAGCCTTTGTGAGAACACAAAATATGCCTCTCGTGGCTCTAAGTCAGGGGTAGGCAACCTTGACTCTTTTATGACTCGTGGGCTTCAACTCTCAGAATTCCTGAGCCAGCCATGCTGAGGAGAAATGGAGAGGTTTCCAAGCTGAGCCATGCTGGCTCAGGAATTCTGGGAGTTGAAGTCCACGAGTCATAAAAGAGTCAGGGTTCCCTCCCCCTGGCCTAGATTAGTAGTAGGCAACCTTGGCTCTTATATGACTCGTGGACTTCAACTCCCAGAATTCCTGGGTCAGCCATGCTGAGGGGAAGGGAGAGGTTTCCATGCCGAGCCACGCTGGCTCAGGAATTCTGGGAGTTGAAGTTCACCAGTCATAAAAGAGCCAAGGTTCCCCAGCCCTGCTCTAGATGGAAACAAAGAAGTGTTTCCCGTGGAGAGTGAAAAACTTTTCCAATCTGTTGTTTACAAAAAAAAAAACCTGGAATCTGAGCAGGCTGGAAAGGCTGAGCTAGAAACTGACTCTGTAGATTCGCGCAGAGTCTCAATAGAAGAGAATATTGGTAGCTCAGGGTTGAACCTGTGGGGTACTTGGTGCTCTCTGAATTTGGTGGGTTTTTTGGGGGGGGTACTTCATTATCAAACAAACCAACAGTAAACCACAACCTAATTAAAGAGCATTCCCACCAACACTTGACAGGTCAAGCCACTAATGTATAGAAACATAGAAAACTCGTGGCACAAAAAGATCCAGTGATCTATCAAGTCTGCTCTTTCAGAGTTTTTTTCTTTTCCCCCTTTTTAATTTATGTATTTAATAATAATAATGTAGTAGTAATAACAACAGTAATAATAAAGTTAGAAGGGACCTTGGAGGTCATCTAGTCCAACCCCCTGCTCAGGCAGGAAACCCTATGCCATTTCGGACAAATGGCTGTCCAGTCTCTTCTTAAAAACTTCCAGTGTTGGAGCATTCACCGCTTCTGGAGGCAGGTTGTTCCACTGGTTAATTGTTCTCACTGTCAGGAAGTCTCTCCTTAGTTCTAGGTTGCTTCTCTCCTTGGTCAGTTTCCATCCATTGCTCCTTGTCCTGCCTTCAGGCGCTTTGGAGAATAGCTTGACTCCCTCTTCTCTGTGGCAGCCCCTGAGATACTGGAAGACTGCTATCATGTCCCCCCTTGTCCTTCTCTTCATTAGGCTCTTTATTATTTTTGAAATATTTGTACGCTCTTGCTTTTATTTTATTTTTTAAATTTTGTCGGATGATGGACATGTGCTTATCTCAAGCATGTTTAAACTCAGTTACTGAGAACTGACCCACTTATCTCTGCTGGAAGTTGATTCCAAGCTTCTGTAAGGTCATTCTTTCTGACATGACTTTTGAACTTTTCTCGTGGCCAGTTGAGGTTATGCCCCCCCGCATTCTTGATTTGAGCTTAATATTGAATATACAGGTAGTCCTTCACTTACCCACACAATTGAGCCCAACATTTCTGTTGCTAAGTGAGACATGGGTTAAGTGAATTTTGTCCTATTTCTTTTCCTGACCATTTTATGACCTTTCTGCAGCGAATCGCTGCAGTCGTTAAGTTAGTCACACGGTTGTTAAGTGAATCTGGCTTTCCCATTGACTTTGCGTGTCAGAAAGTCACAGAAGGGGATGACATGACCCCGGGACACTGCAACCGTCATAAATATGAGCCAGTTGCCAAGTGTCTGAATTTTGACCACGTGACCACAGAGGATGCTGCAACTGTTTGCAAGTGTGAAAAATGGTCATAACTGTTGTAAGTCGAGGACTATCTGTACTGCCTTCTAGAACCTTTTTCATGCGCTTAATAAGGTTAATCCAAGAAGACTCCTACCCGTGGTGACAGGGCAAGCCACTAGTAAATAAATAAAGAGCAAACCCCACTGCCTTATTGCATTGATGACGTTACCTAATTGGGTAATGAAATGTCTGCAAGAAAACAAGCTCAGAGAGAACCAAGGACCCATCGGATTCCTTGGGGTCCCACTGGCTCTTCTCTCTACCAGATATTTCCTTCTTTTTCGATTCTCTCTGGGTTGATTATAAAAAAGGGCAAAAACCTCCGAAACCAGAGAAAGCTTCTAACTCAGCGGTTCTCAACCTTTTCCAGGGCTCGACCCCGGCCTGCATCGCGCATGCGCAGAGGGACGGGTGCATTGCGCATGCGCGGCGCGACGGCCCGCATCACAAAGGGGAAAAAATGGCGGACCCCAAAAAAGTAATAAAAAAAATGGCCGACCCCCCCAAAATGGCCGACCCAAAAAAAATGGCGGACCCGCATCGCGCATGCGCGGCGCGACGGCCCGCATTGCAAAGGGGGGAAAAATGGCGGATCAAAAAAAATAAAAAAATGGCCGACCAAAAAAAAATGGCTGACCCAAAAAAAAGATGGCGGGCCCGCATCGCGCATGCGCGGCGCGACAGCCCACATCGCAAAGGGGAAAAAATGGCCGACCAAAAATAATGGCCGACCCCAAAAAAAATGGTGGACTGCGGTATTTGGCGACCCCCGTGAAATGGTCGTTCGACCCCAAATGGGGTCGCGACCCACAGGTTGAGAACCGCTGTTCTAACTCATGACGTTGGCTGTCCCTCTTCCTGTCTCCTTCCCCGAGCAAATGCAATTCGAGTGTCATCTTCCCCTTTCAACACGGGTCTCTCTTCAGATCCCTTTCTCTGCACACCTACGCACAAAGGCTAGAGGTGGTCACCTCTCCTATGGGAAAAGAGCCCGTGTACTTGTGAAGTACATTTATTCAGCAACAGATGTGTGAACAGACATGCCCAGTAGAACGGGTGGATGACAAAGAAGCGGATTGTTTGGCTGACCTGATTTTTTTTTCTACCCCCCCTCCCCCCTCCCAGTTTTGGGAAGCTTGTGTTCCACTCTGCAAGAATGAGCAACTGTTTGGCTCTAATAAAATTCCACACACAGCCCGATCTTAAAGTAGAAATTAATCGGCACACTGATGCCTCAGTCTTTGTTGATTTCGCCAGGGCTGCACATGCTGGGATGCCTCTCTCTCTTTCCTTCCCCCCCCCACTTCCCATTCCTGATTTTAAAGGGACATTTGTCACCGGGTGAGCCTGTCCCGGAGAGGCTGGCATCGCCATGACCGTTACATCCTTCGCTCCTGTCTCCTTTTCAAAAGACCGGGACTGAACAGCCCCGCAAATGGTTCTTGCGATGTGATTAGGAGCTGGCTCCTCTCTTTTTTTTTTTGTCCCCCACCTAGGCAACTGGGAAGAACTGGTGAAGTACTTGCAGATGGCTCGCCGAAAGGCCAGGGAATCCTACGTGGAGACGGAGCTTATTTTTGCTCTGGCCAAAACAAACCGCCTGGCTGAACTGGAAGAATTCATCAACGGGCCCAACAACGCTCACATCCAGCAAGTGAGTGCTTCCATCCTGGGTTTTTAATCTGCAGGTCGAGGGTTTTTCTTAATCCTCGGATTAGACTTCTGCCTTCCATCTCTGCAGTCGTTGGGAAGGTCGGTAGTTTCTCTCCCCCCCCATTTCATTTATTTATTATTTGTTATTTTTTTATGTCATCCATCTTCCCTACAAGGTGACTCTGAGCAGCTTTTGTAAGAAGTGCCACCCAAACGTAGCATTTCCCCCCCCCCTCCCCAGCCGCTTGTCTGCTGGTTGTTAATGTGATGCAGACTCTTCGGCAGGATTCTGGGAGCCCTGGGCAGGGTGAAGGAAGGCGAAGGAACCGGCGTTGGGAAGAAGCTGGTTCGAATCCTCACCCTGCCCCGATGCGCTTTGACAGCTCTTGAGCTAGTCATGGGTTCTTCTCCCCCCTTCCAAGGTGGTTGCAAGAAAAATAAAGTGAGGAGAAAGTCGGGCTGCAGTCGCTGCTCTGATCTCCTTGTGGGAAGCGCAGAACAAACAGGAGACAACTGAATCTTTAGACTTGATGTGTTGGCTTGCAGCTGTAACACACGGGGATGATTTGAGCAATGAGATTAAGGTAGATTGAGATTTTTGAGGAGGATCTGAAGTGGGGACCTAGATAACTGACGGTCTGAGCACAGATGGGGAGGTGTAGTCCAAAGGAGTGAGATTTTGTAGGCAATGGTGGATGCTTGGAGTCAGACCAAACTCTGAAAGAACAAATTGGAAGTAGGTAGATACAGGTAGTCCTCGACTTAACAACCATTGGTTTAGTGACCGATCGAAGTTACAACGGCACTGGAAAAAGTGACCTTTTCACATAACCGTTGGAGCATCCTAGTGGTCACGTTGATCAGAATTATTCAGACATTTAGCAACTTGTATGTATTTATGATGGTTACAGTATCCCCGGGGGTCACGTAATCCCCTTTTGAGACCTTCTGACATATGAAGTCAATGGGGAAGCCAGATTCACTTAACAACCGTGTGACTAACATAACAACTGCAGTGATTCGTTTAACAACCGTGACAAGAAACGTTGTAAAATGGGGCAAAACTCACTTAACAACTATTTTGCTTAGCAACAGAAATGTTAGGCTCAATCGCGGTCATTAAGTCAAGGCTACCTCTATAGCATTTTTCCCTTGGTGCAGGGGTTCTCAACCTTGGCAACTTTAAGACTTGTGGACTTCAACTCCCAGAATTCTTCAGCCAGCTTTGCTGGCTGAGGAATTCTGGGAATTGAAGTCCACAAGTCTTAAAGTTGCCAAGGTTGAGAACCCCTGCCTTAGTGAATGTCTTGGTGAAAGCGGATGTCTTAAAGCAGTGTTTTTCAACCCTAGCATGGCTGGCTGGGGAATTCTGGGAGTTGAAATCCACACGTCTTAAAAGTTGCTAAAGTTGAGAAACAGAGACTTGAAGACTTAAAGCAGTGACCTTCTACAGTTGAAGGTGGAAGAGAACATCAAACCATTAGAGCAGTGTTTCTCAACCTTGACAATTTTAAGGCATGTGGACTTCAACTCCCAGAATTCCACAGCCAGCATTGCTGGTTGTGGAATTCTGGGAGTTGAAGTCCACATGCCTTAAAATTGTCAAGGTTGAGAAACACTGCATTAGAGTGTCCTATGTGGGCTGACTTATTAGAGATCTCCATAATTGGAGAAGATCTTTTATATATTTATATCCCACGTTTCATTCAGGAGTTTGAGGTGGCACACTTAATTTTTCCTGTGGTATCCATCTTGTAAACTAAATAGTGGTCCAACTTCATCCACTTTTGCAGCTGAAGGTGGATTAGAACCACTTCTAGTCATTACCTCCAGGATGATATAACAGTTGTTTTTCAGTGTGTTCACATGCTTGGTGGTCAAAGCTAAGCGGGGGGGGACTCCAGCCGTTCCTTTTACCAATAAGCAGCAGACCCACCCGTGTCTTCTTGCTTCCGTAGGTTGGTGATCGTTGCTATGATGAGAAGATGTACGACGCGGCCAAGCTTCTCTACAACAACGTCTCCAATTTTGGCCGCTTGGCCTCCACATTGGTTCATTTGGGTGAATACCAGGCAGCGGTTGACGGGGCCCGGAAGGCAAACAGCACAAGAACTTGGAAGGAGGTAAGTTCCGGGCTTCCAGCGGCTTCTCCGTAACTTTCAGGTTTCACCCCACAAAATGTTGAGGGTCTCAACAGGGAGGAAAATGTCTGATCAGAAGTGATAACTCTGCATTCATTCATTCATTCATTCATTCATTCATTCATTCATTCATTCATTCATTCATTCATTCATTCTCCCGCTTTTATTATTTTTACAAATAAGTTAAGGCAGCAAACGTATCCAACTTGCCTTCCTCCTCCGATTTTCCCCACAACAACCCGGTAGGGTGGGTTGGGCGGGGAGAGAGTGATTGGCCCAAAATCATCCAACCGGCATTCTTCATGACCAAGGTGAGACTAGAACTCTCACCAACAAAGATGACAAGGGCTCTGGGGCTAAATTGTGTGATGAATGGTTGTGAGAACTAGGTATACCTAGCCCAGCGGTTCTCAACCTTTTTCAGGCAGCGACCCCGACCTGCGCCGCACATGTGTGGTGCGACCCCGCCCTGCGCCGCGCATGTGCGGTGCTACCCCCTGCGCCGCGCATGTGCGGTGCTACCCCCTGCGCCGCGCATGCGCGGTGCTGCCCCCTGTGCCGCGCATGTGTGGTGCTGCCCCCTGAGCCGCGCATGCGTGGTGCTGCCCCCTGCGCCGGCCGAGGCATAGGCCGCCGCCCATTAAGGGTGGCGGAAGGCAGGCCCAGGTGCTCAGGTGTTCCTGGGCGGCCACGGCGGCGACGGTGAAGGGCGACCACGGGCTGGGCCACCAGCTGGCCCAGCCCAAGGGAGGTAAGACACCCGCCGGGCCCCACGTGCGCCAAAAACCCTCCCTGCGCCCGCCGCTTCCCCGCTAGCCTTGCCTTCGCTGCTGCCCGTTTGGGGCGGCGGCAGGCAGGCCCAGGTGCTCCTGGGCGGCAGCGACGGCGCAGGGCGACCACGGGCTGGGCCACCAGCTGGCCCAGCCCAAGGGAGGTAAGCCACCCGCCGGGCCCCACACGCGCCAAAAACCCTCCCTGCGCCCGCCGGCCTCCCACCCCTGGCCCTATTTTACTTACAGTTTTAGTAGTTCTCAGCAGGGAGGGGTGGAAACTTCCGGAGAGCTCGCCTTCGCTGCAGCACCGTTTGCAGACTGGAACTTTTGGCGGGCTCAGCAGGGCGGAGCAGCCTGGACAATTCTTATTCGCTTTTGAAAGCCAATAGAATTAGACTCTATTCAAGAGAGTCTATTCTATTGGCTTTCAAAAGCCAATAGAATAAGAGGGAGTAGTACAGCTAAGGAAAAGGGGGGGAAAATGGCGGACTGCGTTGTTTGGCGACCCCTGTGAAATGGTTGTTCGACCCCAAATGGGGTCGCGACCCACAGGTTGAGAACCGCTGACCTAGCCTATCAAAGAGATGGTTAAGGGAGGGACATGGTAGCTGCCTTTTGGTACTTAAGGGGCTGTGGCAGAGAGGAGGGGATTGATCTATTCTCCAAAGCACCTGAGGGCAGAACAAGCAGTAATGGGTGAAGCTTGTCAAAGAAAAATCAAAACTAGAAATAAACATTTTCTGATAGCGAGAACAATTAATCAATGGAATAGCTTGCCTCCCGGAGCTGTGAAGGCTTTCAAAAATAGACTGAACAACCATTTGACCAGGATGGTATAAGACAGTGATGGCGAACCTATGGCATATGTGCCAGTGGTGGCACTCAGAGCCCTCTCTATGGGCACACACGCCATTGCCCCAGACCTGCCTCCCCCCATGGCCCACTCGTCACCAGCAGCCCCCCGGAGGAGAGTCGCCCCTGAGCGCAGCCCGCGTGGAGCAGCGCAGCCAAGGACATGGCAGCTGAACAGCATGGACAAGACTTTGCCCTCGCACCCATCGTGCGCAGTTGATGCTGCAGGGCGCGGGCGGAGGGTGTGGCTGCCATAGTGCTGCTGGGCCAGCTGGGTGATCGGTGGGCCATGAAGGCAGTGGGTGGCCCCGCCAGCAGATGGGGCGGGGGCAGGCGGGGGAGTAGTTTTTGGGCACTCGTTCTCTAAAAGCTTCGCCATCACTGGTATAAGGTCTCCTACTTGAGCAGGGGGCTGGGCTAGAAGATCTTTCAGTCTCTTCCAGCCCCATGATTCTGTGTTCTCTCTCTCCCTCTCCCTCCCCCCATTTCAGCTGCAGTTCCTCAAATTTCCAGCTAGCATATGACAGAATTTGGGAGATGGTGTGCCTTGGTTTTCCCCTTTTCCTAAACAGAACCTCAACCCTCTTGCCTTTTCAGGTTTGCTTTGCCTGCGTTGATGGGAAGGAATTTCGCTTGGCCCAGATGTGTGGTTTGCATATCGTTGTGCATGCCGATGAACTGGAGGAGCTCATTAATTACTACCAGGTAATGAGCCATGTGTTGGTTGCTGTTGTCCTCCTTTAAAAGGAAAGTGGTAAAATCCCCGTGTCAGTGATAAAACTTTGGCAGCTACGTACTTCTGCGTTTCATCTTGCCTTTAGATTAAGTGGGGGGGGGAGATGTTCCTTTCAGGTGGGTTCAATGGAGAAACAAGACCTCTTGGATTCAGCTGCAGAGCCTGAACCCTTGTCAAGGACACCAGAACGGGTGTGGATTTGAATCAAGACGGTTCCCATAACAAAGTGAACTTATGGATATGAATTACATAAGATGTTGGGGATTTGGCTGGGAAAACTATTGTTTAAGTCTATGGATTGGTGTTGGAACCTCAGAATTAGCTTTGCTTTGACAAAACCATGCAGTGTATTCAGTAAAAAGTAAGATTTTTGGAAATGGAATGATTGCTGGAGTTTTATTTGGATATTTGAGCGGGATATTGACACCTGGCTGTTGGAGGTTCTTGACTGATATCTCCCTACCCTTTACTCTTTTTTTCCGCCTAAAAGGACCGTGGCTACTTTGAGGAGTTGATAACCATGTTGGAAGCTGCTCTGGGGCTGGAACGGGCCCATATGGGGATGTTCACCGAACTGGCCATCCTCTATTCCAAATTCAAGCCACAGAAGATGAGGGAGCACTTGGAGCTGTTTTGGTCACGGGTCAACATTCCTAAGGTAACTTTTTTCCAATTGGCGCTTGATTTGAGGAGGATAGAATTCAGAGCCACCTGCTCCCCTTTTAGAGGAGTTGCATGAAGGAACTGGCTAAAGTAGATAAGTGGTGTGGACAGAAAATACAAACGGTCTCGAGGAGCAGTGGTTAACAGTGCTGGGGAGAGAACCTCCTGGTGCAGACTTTGTGAGGGACCTTCACTTATTGCAGAGGATGACAAAAATGACTTCGGGATTTGACACGCAAGGACAGCCGGAAGGTATCCATGCTCAGGTACATTAAAAAGTGCTCTGGGAATTAAGAATAAGGTTAAGAAGATAACATTAACGTTAAGAAGAGATTGGTGTAGGGTCTCCTCAAGTAGAGGATTTTGGACTAGAAGAACTTCCAAGGGCAACCTTGGCTCTTTTATGACTCCTGGACTTCAACTCCCAGAATTCCTGAGCCAGCCATGCTGAGGAGAAAGGGAGAGGTTTCCAAGCTGAGGAGAAATGGAGAGGTTTCTATGCTGAGCCAGGCTGGCTCAGGAATTCTGGGAGTTGAAGTCCACGAGTCATAAAAGAGCCAAGGTTGCCTCCCCCTGGCCTAGATCAGTAGTAGGCAACCTTGGTTCTTTTATGACTCGTGGACTTCAACTCCCAGAATTCCTGAGCCAGCCACACTGAGGGGAAAGGGAGAGGTTTCCATGCTGAGCCATGCCGGCTCAGGAATTCTGGGAGTTGAAGTCCACGAGTCATAAAAGAGCCAAGGTTGCCTACCCCTGGTCAAGACCATTTCCCCCTAAGGACAGACACAAAGACCAGAAATCCTGAGTACAAATTGCAGCTCCATTGATGTCATGTAAAGGTAACAACTACAGAAAATTCTACAACAAAAAATTCTGACACTCGGATATGGGCAACAGTGGAATAGTCTGCTTATAGATGTTTGAGGTATTCCGGAAGTTTTTAAGAATAAACTGTATGATCATCTCTCGGATCAGGTGGCATAATTAATTTTTATATACATTGTAAAAGGTTGGACTAGATCAGTGTTTCTCAACCTTGACCATTTTAAGGCATGTGGACTTCAACTCCCAGAATTCCACAGCCAGCGTTGCTGGCTGTGGAATTCTGGGAGTTGAAGTCCACATGCCTTAAAATGGTCAAGGTTGAGAAACACTGGACTAGATAGATACCTTTGTAGTCCTGTCTGACTCCCCAATTCTAAGATCCCGTGATTTATTGGAAGAGTAGTACCGGTATCTATTTTGCCCTGTAGAAGGTCCTGGCTTTAGTTCCCATCTTAAGAAAAACGGGGGCTTACATTTCATAGAATTACTGGTAATCTCTTTTTTTAAAAAAATATGTTTTATTGATTTTTAACATTCACCTTAATATTTGGTAAACAGTGTGTTATTTGGGTTAATATTTAAAAAACTATCAATAACAATTAATCTCTATAATTCTACAGTCCACATGATAGCTTTAAATCAGGGGTGTCAAACTCAATTTCACTGAGGGCCGCATTAGTATTGTGGTTGCCCTTTGGGGGCCAGGTGGGTGTGGCCAGAGTGGGTGTGGCCTACTGGGTGGGTGTGGATGGAGTGGGTGTGGCCTACTAGGTGGGCGTGGTCAGTTCTACATCGTTTGCGTTAAGGGGGCCTGGGAAGTAGTGGGACAGATCTGAGGGTCTCTGGCAGAAGGGGGGGGGGACCGGGGCAAGTGCCAAGGCATGGTCCACCGGGGCAAGTGCCAAGATGGCCACCACAAAATTGTACATTGGCTCCCTCCCGGCTGGCCTGGGCCAGGGCCAAAGCAGCGGGGGGCCGTTCCCTCATTGTTTCCAGGATGGCTTTGCGGGCCACATGAAACTACTTCGAGGGCCGCATCTGGCCCCCGGGCCTTGTGTTTGACATGTCTGCTTTACATGATTTCCTCTTCTTCCAATAATATTCTCTTTTGCCAACCTTCAGTTAATACACTTCTTATTTAAATGTGACAATTAACCACAAACCTTTTTCTCATGTTTCTGCAAGTAATAACCTTCTTCTTCTTCTTCTTCTTCTTCTTCTTCTTCTTCTTCTTCTTCTTCTTCTTCTTCTTCTTCTTCTTCTTCTTCTTCTTCTTCTTCTTCTTCTTCTTCTTCTTCTTCTTCTTCTTCTTCTTCTTCTTCTTCTTCTTCTTCTTCTTCTTCTTCTTCTTCTTCTTCTTCTTCTTCTTCTTCCTCCTCCTCCTCCTCCTCCTCCTCCTCCTCCATATCCATTATCGGACGTTGGCGACCCTGTTTTTATCAGCAGCCACACGAAAAAGTGCTGCTGAGTTTTGTCCAGATCAGTCCCTTAGATTTTGAAGCCACGATGTTCTTCTTCTGCCTGGACCTCGTTTGCCTTCATTCTTTTCCTGGAGGATTAAATGGAGTAGGCCGTATTTTTCTGGATGTCGCATCACATTTCCGAAATATTCTAATTTTCGTTTTTTTAATTGTTTTGATGATTTCCCTTGGCTTTCCCTCCTCATTTCTGATCTTGTCAGCCCAGCTTCTACGTAACAGCCGCCTGTCAATCCACATTTCAAATGCTTCCAGTCTCTTCAGGTGGCCTTCTGTCAGAGACCAACTCTCTACTCCATAGAGCAGGAGAGAAAAAAATATAGCATCTCACAAGTCTGATTTTCAGTTTTAGGCTTATGTCATGACTTCACAATTTTGAAGAATGCTGTTCGAGCTTTCTCTATCCTTGTCTTTACTTCAGTGGTCATGTCCCAGCTTTCCTGTAAATTAGAACCGAGGTGCGTGATAATAACCACACAATAACATAAATAATAACCACATCAGTGTAAAGCTTCTTTTCTTTTTTTAATTTTTTTTTAAACCAACAAAACAAAATATAACACGCATACACACACAGTGTATACTCCTCCCTTTTTTTAACAGCGATTTCGTAATGGTAATCTTCTATTATTTACGTTTCCCCCCCCCCCTTATTCTTCTTTAGAATATTTGTCTTTGTTGCCCCCTTGTTTCTTATTTGCATTTTTCTTCCTTCATACTATACTTCATACTAAGAATAATACATATTATTATTACTATACGTTATTATACACACATTTTCCACTTTTTTGACCTTTCCACATTTATTCTCCTCTATTATTTCTAGTCTCCAACCAGTCATACCACTTGTTCCATGTTAGATAGTACTCTGTGTCTTCCTTTTCTTTTATCTCTTTTGTTAATTTGTCCATCTCAGCACAGTCCAGGATTTTTCTTATCACTTCTTCCTCTAATAGTATATTCTCATTTTTCCAGAACTGTGCGTATGCTATTCTTGCTGCTGTTGTTATATGTAGAATTAAGTACCATATTTCTTTACTATATTTTCTGTTTAAAATACCCAGCAAAAAGATCTTTGGTTTCCAGTCTACGGGTTGGTCTATTATTTCTTCGATCCATCTTTTTATTTTAGTCCAGTATTTTTTCGCAACTGGACATGTCCACCATAAATGATAATATGTTCCATGTACTTTTTTACATTTCCAACATGTTGGCGAATTGTTCTGGAACATTTTGGCAGGCTTTGCTGGTGGAAGATGCCATCTGTAAAACATCTTCAGCTGGTTTTCCTTGAATGCCGCTGACATAGTCAATTTTATATTTATTTCCCATATTTTCCCCCATTTCTCCAATTCTATATTATATCCAAAAAAAATTTGCCCATCTAATCATTGTGTCTTTTCATTGGTCATCTTGATTTGCCTCCTCATAGCATTGCTAGCAATCTCTTGGCTGGCCTGCCTGACTGCAAAATTAAAATACACAGGATCCCTTTTGGATTGATTATGTTGAGACACCCCAGGAAAAGATCCTGGAAGATGTTTGACTGATTAACATTGGAAGCTCATGCTAGATTAGTTGGGCTAGAGAGGCCTTTTCATGCTTCAATTTACAAAATGCTTTGTTCCTCATAGGTTTTGAGGGCTGCTGAGCAAGCCCACCTCTGGGGAGAATTGGTTTTCCTGTACGATAAATACGAAGAATACGATAATGCTATTATTACAATGATGAACCATCCTACAGATGCCTGGAAGGAGGGGCAGTTCAAGGACATCATCACGAAGGTAAGAGATCTTTCTCGACATCACGTCTTTAGTATGTGCTGCAGCTGCCAAAAAGGCCAACACAGTGCAAGGCTGCATTAACAAAGGCATAGAATCAAGATCACGTGAAGTGTTAATACCACTTTACAAGGCCTTGGTAAGGCCACACTTGGAATACTACATCCAGTTTTGGTCACCACGATGTAAAAAAGATGCTGAGACTCTAGAAAGAGTACAGAGAAGAACAACAACGATGATCAGGGGACTGGAGGCTAAAACATATAAGGAACGGCTGCTGGAATTGGGTATGTCTAGTTTAACGAAGAGAAGGACGAGGGGGGACATGATAGCAGTGTTCCAATATCTCAGGGGCTGCCCCAAAGAAGAGGGAGTCAAGCTATTTTCCAAAGCTCCTGAAAGCAGGACAAGAAGCAACGGGTGGAAACTAACCAAGGAGAGAAGCAGCCTAGAACATGCCTTAAAATTGTCAAGGTTGAGAAACACTGGCCTAGAACTAAGGAGAAACTTCCTGACCGTGAGAACAATTAACCAGTGGAACAACCCCTCCAGAAGCGGTGAATGCTCCAACACTGGAAGTTTTAAAGAAGAAACTGGACAGCCATTTGTCTGAAATGGTATAGGGTTGGACCAGATGACCTCCAAGGTCCCTTCCAACTTTATTATTATTATTATTATTACATGGTGGGAAATACATTCAGACCCCCACCCCACACACACACTTTATACCCAGAGTCTTCTGAAAGGTGTTCTTGCAGAGGCCTCTCTTGCTGGCTGGGGAATTCTGAGAATTGAAATCCACAGGTCTAAACGTTGCAGGACCAGGCATAGAAAAACCCAAAGGGGACACATTCTGGTGAGAGGGAAATTCCCTGAAGATGGACTCCAATACGAGTCCAAAAGCTCAGAAGAGTAAACTTCAGGTCACAGATTGGATCCTGCAACATTCTCCTGGGATGCGGAGATTCGCCTTCGTTCCTGAGGTCTCAGAGTTGCCACAGTTGAGAAACACTGTCCCAGATATCCCAGTCTAGTCCAGTGAATATTAAAAGCAAGGAATCCACCCAACCCCGAAGTCCTTAGGGCATGTGCAGAGAATTTTATCTCCCATTTTTATCCCGGCCACCTGTGATGAGCTCAGCAAAACGGGGAAGGCCGTTGAATACAGCTGCCAGGCAAATCCAACCCATACACAGCAGGGGTCTTCAAACTTGGCCCTTTGATGACTTGTGGACTTCAGCTCCTAGAATTCCTCAGCCAGGCCCGCGGGCCTGGCTGAGGAATTCTAGGAGCTGAAGTCCACAAGTCATCAAAGGGCCAAGTTTGAAGACCCCTGATATACAGTCTGAACTCAGCTGTTCTAAAACCACTTGCAGCCAGCTGTGCGAAAATGCAGCCCTTTGGGGAACGCTAGTCCATTTCAAGGCTTAGGTGAAGAGTCAGTTCGGCTGGAGGGGGTTGTGTTACTCGCCTCACCCTCAGCCGGAGGTTGCCCTTATTTTTGCAAACGTGCAAAAGTGACACTCACTTCCCTGTCCTCCTCGCAGGTGGCGAACGTGGAGCTTTATTACAAAGCAATTCAGTTTTACCTAGAATTTAAACCTCTGCTGCTCAACGACTTACTGATGGTGCTTTCGCCGCGACTGGATCATACCCGTGCAGTCAATTTCTTTAGTAAGGTAAGGAAGCCTTTCAAAATTGGAAGCTTTTTTCTTTCTTCCTTTCTCAGGAGGTTTTTATTTGTTCGCTTGTTTATTTATATCCCTTCTTTATTATTTTTATAAATAACTTAAGCTGGCAAACACACACACACTATCCTCCTCCTTCTCTCTATTTTCCCCACAACAGCAACCCGGTGAGATGGGTTAGGCTGAGAGAGAGTGACTGGCCCAAAGTCACCCAGCTGGCTTTCACACCTAAGGCAGCACTAGAACTCACAGCTCCTGGTGACTGGCCCAAAGTCACTCAGTGGCTTTCATGTTTAAGGCAGCACTAGAACTCACAGTCCCCTGTGATTGGCCCAAAGTCACCCAGCTAGCTTTCGGGCCTAAGATGAGACTAGAACTCACAGCTCCTGGTGATTGGCCCAAAGTCACCCAGCCGGCTTTTGTGCCTAAGTCGAGACTAGAACTCACTGTCTCCTGGTGATTGGCCCAAGGCCACCCAGCCGGCTTTCATGCCTAAGGCAGCACTAGAACTCACAGCTCCTGGTGACTGGCCCAAAGTCACCCAGCTAGCTTTCGGGCCTAAGATGAGACTAGAACTCACAGCTCCTGGTGATTGGCCCAAAGTCACCCAGCCGGCTTTCATAGGTAAGGCAGCACTAGAACTCACAGCTCCTGGTGACTGGCCCAAAGTCACCCAGCTAGCTTTCGAGCCTAAGATGAGACTAGAACTCACAGCTCCTGGTGATTGGCCCAAAGTCACCCAGCCGGCTTTTGTGCCTAAGTCGAGACTAGAACTCACTGTCTCCTGGTGATTGGCCCAAGGCCACCCAGCCGGCTTTCATGCCTAAGGCAGCACTAGAACTCACAGCTCCTGGTAACTGGCCCAAAGTCACCCAGCTGGCTTTCATAGCTAAGGCAGCACTAGAACTCACAGCTCCTGGTGACTGGCCCAAAGTCACTCAGTGGCTTTCATGTCTAAGGCAGCACTAGAACTCACAGTCCCCTGTGATTGGCCCAAAGTCATCCAGCTAGCTTTCGGGCCTAAGATGAGACTAGAACTCACTGTCTCCTGATGATTGGCCCAAAGTCACCCAGCTAGCTTTCGGGCCTATGATGAGACTAGAACTCACAGCTCCTGGTGATTGGCCCAAAGTCACCCAGCCGGCTTTTGTGCCTAAGTTGAGACTAGAACTCACTGTCTCCTGGTGATTGGCCCAAGGCCACCCAGCCGGCTTTTGTGCCTAAGGCAGCACTAGAACTCACAGCTCCTGGTGATTGGCCCAAAGTCACCCAGCCGGCTTTCGTGCCTAAGGCGGGACTAGAACTCACTGTCTCCTGGTGACTGGCCCAAGGTCACCCAGCCGGCTTTTGTACCTAAGGCATGACTAGAACTCACCTGCCCCTGGATTTTAGCCTGATGCTTTAACCCTGAAGGTGTGTTCTCTGAACAGGTGAAGCAACTTCCGCTGGTGAAGCCCTACCTGCGCTCCGTGCAGAACCACAATAACAAATCAGTGAACGAATCCCTCAACAACCTCTTCATTATAGAAGAAGATTACCAGGTAGAGACGGTTTCTGGGGCCCATCCTGGACCTCGGGTGGAAACCCCCAGCAGCTTGGGAAGGTGGGGTGCAGGTTGGCGACCTCCCCACATTCAGACTTTGTAGGGGGTGCCATTTTCAAAGCTTCAGGTTTGTGTCTCGTCCAGGCTCTTCGGACATCGATAGACGCCTACGACAACTTCGACAACATCTCCCTCGCCCAGCGCCTGGAGAAACACGAGCTGATTGAGTTCAGGAGAATCGCCGCCTATCTCTTCAAAGGGAACAACCGCTGGAAGCAAAGCGTGGAACTCTGCAAAAAAGACCGACTGTACAAGGTACCGGGCCTCAAGGACAACCGAGTTTGCCAGCAGGAAGGGCGATGGGGCAAGATGCTGACGTTATAAACTGCTCAGAGAGAGCTGTAAAAGCACTATTGTAGTACAGATAGTCCTTGACTTACAACAGTTCATTTAGTGACTGTTCAGGGTTACCACGGCATTGAAAAAAAAATGACTTATGATTGTTTTTCACACTTTGGACCATTGTAGTGTCCCTGAGGTCACGTGTGATCCAAATTCAGATGCTTGGCAACCGATTCATATTTATGACGGTCGCAGTGTCCCGGGGGTCATGTGATCCCTTTTTTCAACTTTCTGACAAACAAAGTCCATGAGGAAGCCAGATTCACTTAACAACCACTAACTTAACAACTGCAGTGATTCACTTAACAACCGGGGCAAGGAAGGTTGTAAAATGGGGCAAAGTTCACTTAACAGATGTCTCACGTAGCAGCAGGAATTTTGGGCCCAATCGTGGTCGTACGTCGAGGACTAAATGTATATAAATCTAAGGGCTCTTGCTAGGAGACCAGGAAGACAAGTTCAGCGTTTGCTTGTCACATCCCGGTGGGGCTACTCCAGGGGTGGGGAACGTTGGCTCTTTGATGACTCGTGGACTTCAACTCCCAGAATTCCTGAGCCAACCATGCTGAGGAGAAAGGGAGAGGTTTCCATGCTGAGCCATGCTGGCTCAGGAATTCTGGGAGTTGAAGTCCACGAGTCATAAAAGAGCCAAGGTTCCCCACCCCTGGACTACTGGTCAGTCTACAGCTGTTGGGCTCTCCTGTCCTTCCCAAGCGTTGGACTGGAGACCCATCCTCCTCCTTCTCATCTCCTTCCTTCCAGGACGCCATGCAATATGCTTCAGAGTCCAAAGACACAGAGCTGGCGGAGGAACTGCTACAGTGGTTCCTCCAGGAAGGCAAGCAAGAATGTTTTGGCGCCTGTCTCTTCACTTGCTACGATCTTCTTCGGCCAGACGTGGTCTTGGAAACCGCCTGGAGACACAACATCATGGACTTTGCCATGCCCTACTTCATTCAGGTCATGAAGGAATACTTGAGCAAGGTAAGGGTCCAGGCCTCCTCCTCCTCTCTCTCTCTCTCCCCCCCCCCAGGGCTGTCCCAGGCCCCTTTGTCACTTGCTCGCTGTGTCTTTCTTGTGGGACCCTCAGTGCTTGAAAAAATGTCTCCTCAACGTCTCCGTCTGTCGGTGCCAGGCCTCCTTTCTCCTCCAAAATGGCAGCTCAAAGCCTCTATTGGATTGTTTGATGCACAGTAGGATCCTAGCCAGAATAGACCGGGCTGTTGTTTTTTTTGGAATACAAGTAGCCCTCGACTTAACAACAGTTCATTTAGTGACCGTCCAAAGTTACAGCGGCACTCCAAAAGGTGACTGATGACCGGTTTTTACACTTGACGGTCGTTGCAGCATCCCCACGGTCACGTCATCAAAACTCAGATGCTTGGCAACTGACTCACATTTATGACAGTTGCAGGGTCCCGGGATCACATGATCGATCCCTTTTTGCGACCTACTGACACGCAAAATCAATGGGGAAGCCAGATTCTCTTAGCCAACCATGTTACTTGCTTAATAGCTACAGCGATTCACTTACAGTAACCACTGTGTCAAGAAAAGTGGCAAAATGGGACAAAATTCACTTAAGAAATGTTTTGCTTAGCAACAGAAAGTTTGGACACAATAGTGGCTGTAAGTCGAGGACTTGCCTGTATTTTCTCTCTGTCTCGGCCACAGTAAATCTGCCGAATTTGGGCCAGTAAAACTGGAATTGGGCCCCTGTTTGTTAGTTTCCAGTCTGATGTCAACGCTGCTAACATCAGATGTTTTTGCATTGAGAACAGATGGAGATGCAGCCATTTTCTTCTTTTGCTTTTAGAGTTAGATGATGCTGGGGGGGGGAATGTGGGAGAGTCTAGCTAGACATAATAACACTGGACCTAGTGTGAGAACCAAGGTTGTTGAAATAAGAGATGATAAGGAATTGGCGGGCTGGAGAGCTCTCCAGCTGGAGGGGAAGCCAGGGCTTTAAACCAGGGGTGTCAAACTCAATTTCACTGAGGGCCGCATCAGCATTGCGGTTGCCCTAGGGGAGGGGGGGGATGGCCAGAGTGTGTGCAGCTTAATGGATGGAGTGGGCGTGGCCTACTGGGTGGGCATAGTCAGTTATACATCGTTCACATCAAGGGTGCCTATGGGGGCCTGGGCAGGAGTGGGACAGATCTGAGGATCTCTGGCAGAAGGGGGTGGGACCGGGGCAAGTGCCAAGGCATGGTCCACTGGGGCAAGTGCCAAGATGGCCACCACAAAATTGTACATTGGCTTCCGGCTGGCCTGGGCCAGGGCCAAGGCAGCGGGTGACATTCCCTCACTGTTTCCAGGATGGCTTCCTGGGCCACATGAAACCACTTGTGTTTGACATATCCGCTTTAAACTAATTGGGGAATGTGATTTATGACTGTTAACTAGAGGAGGGAATTGTGCTTTGATACTTTATGCTCAGGGGAGGGGAACTCAGTTTTTGGCTTAATGTCATGGTTCCGACAGATGAAACTCTTCAAAGAACTTCAAGGCATTGTTTACCTTAAAGATTTCTTTATTAGAGAATAGCATCGGCACTAACATAATTGAAACCAAAAACTGGATTCCCCTCCCCTGAGCACATACTATCAAAGCACATTTCCCTCCTCCAGTTAACAGTCATAAATCACATTCTCCAATTAGTTTAAAGCCTGGGCTCGGCTAGCTCTCCAGCCTGGCCAATTCCTTATCATCTCTTATTTCCTTGGTTCTCACACTAGGTCCAGTGTTGTTATGTCTAGCTAGACCAGTGGTTCTCAACCTTTTTCAGGTTGAGACCCCACTTGCGCCGCCCATGCGCGCCGCGACCCCGACCTGGGCGCGCGTGCGCATGCGCGCAACGGGCCGATGCGCGCGTGCGCATGCGCGCAACGGGCCGATGCGCGCGTGCGCATGCGCGCAACGGGCCGATGCGCGCATGCGCGGCGCACGCGTGAAGAAATTTTTTTTAAAAAAATACAAAAAACCAAAATGACGGACCGCGACGAGCCAATCCGCGCATGCGCGGCGCACGCGACGGGCCGAACCACGCAACGAAAATAAAAATAAAACAAAATGGCAGACCGCGATGGGCCGATCCGCGCATGCACGGTGCGCGTGCGACGGCCCAAACCGCGCATGCACAGTGCATGCGCGACAAAAAAATAAAAAAAACAAAACAAAATGGCAGACCGTGACGGGCCGATCCGCGCACGCGCAACGCGCGTGCGACAGCCCAAACCGCGCATGCGTGGCGCGCGCATGACGAAAAAAAATCAAAACAAAAATCAAAACAAAAAAATGACGGACCGCGGTGTCCAGCGACCCCCGCGAAACGGTCGTTCGACCCCAAATGTGGTCGCGACCCATAGGTTGAGAACCGCTGAGCTAGACTCTCGTGCACATTCCTCCCTTCCTCCCAGCTTCATCTAACTCTAAAAGCAAAAGAAGAAAATGGCTGCATCTCCATCTGTTGTCAATGCAAAAACATCCAATGTTACCGGTAGCAGCGTTGACCTCTGACCTGTGAAGAGGCTGCATGTCCTTGTCTAAAGAGAATTTTTGGAGACACTGGATGGTTAGCTGTGGTTCATTGATGAGTCCAAACCGCTGCTGACTTTTTCGGCTCTCTGCTTGTCTGAGCTGACAGAAGTGGAGAGGATTAATCCCCTTTACTTGAGAGGGGGACACATGTCTAGGAGTGCCAGGCTGTTAGGCTTAAGCAGGCTTCTCCCTCAAGTGGATCCTTTTTGTACACTTTGCACAAGGAGATGCCACCCACAGTGGGTATAGGAACCTGTCCTGGCTCCTGATCTACTCTGAAATCCGACAGTTGGTTTCCAGTCTGCCAGCCTTGAGTGTGTGCAAGGCAGTCCTAAGAGAGTAGATCAAGTCTTTGGCTTTCCCTCTGCTTGTTCTGGCCAGGATGGAAGACATTAAGCGCTGCGAGTATTCCAAAAATTTTGGCATAATTGGGGAGCCCTTAATAATCCCTTCCCACTTGGGGGGGGGAGAGGGGTTGGAAGGCTGAAAGCATAGCTCCTACAGCCAAGGTTTGGAAGACGGAGAGTCCAGGTTGCATGTGAGCTGTTTTTCCTTGTTTGTTTCTAAAATGTATGGTTGTGTTTGGGCTAAGAGCAAAACCTGTCTTTTCTAAATAAAGCCAGCAGCACAGCACAGCACAGCAGAGGAGACTTAACCCCACAGATTGTGGTCCTTAACAAAGGTTGTGTTTGGAGTGTTTTAGCAGTAGTAGCAGACAGCTTATGGTTTACGGCAGGGATCTTCAAACTCGGCCCTTTGATGACTTGTGGACTTCAACTCCCAGAATTCCTCAGCCAGGTGCGCCGCTCCATTTCGTGAATGGCAGGCACGCACGTCCACCGCTCGAGCAAATGGGGATGTGCGCGCACTTGCCTGCAACTTCCACGGTCCAGTCTGGGCATGGGGACCATTGCTCTAGAACAGGGGTCTTCAAACTCGGCCCTTTGATGACTCGTGGACTTCAACTCCCAGAATTCCTCAGCCAGGCAGGCATGCCTGGCTGAGGAATTCTGTGAGTTGAAGTCCACGAGTCATCAAAGGGCAAAGTTTGAAGACCCCTGGTTTACGGTTAGCATGCTGAAGCTTACAAAATAGGAAGTAGTTAGATGCTTCTAAATTAGAATATGAATTATGTGGGTCCTTCCCCCCCCTCCCATTTCCAAAGGTCATTCCTGAAGTGCTGAGTTAGAAGACCACCCACACCGCCTCTGCAGAATTCAGGAATAAATATCCTTTGAATCAGTAACTTTGATGACTTTTACTCTCAGGGCAAAAAATAACTTTCAGATTTTAAGTTCTAGAGCAGGGGTCTTCAAACTTGGCCCTTTGATGACTCGTGGACTTCAACTCTCAGAATTCCTCAGCCAGCTTGGCTGGCTGAGGAATTCTGGGAGTTGAAGTCCACGAGTCATCAAAGGGCCAAGTTTGAAGACCCCTGTTCCAGAGCAATGGTCCCCATCCCCAGACTGGACCGTGGAAGTTGCAGGTAAGTGCGCGCACACCCCCATTTGTGCGAGCAGCGGACGTGCGGGCCTGCCATTCACAAAATGGAGCTGCGGACAGGCATGCCCGCCACTTACACAGAGCATCCCTTCCCCCCCCTCTCCCCCCACCAGTCCGCAAAGGCAGAAAGCTTAGGAAACTCTGGTCCAAAGCAACTCTCAGCATTCCTCAGCCAGTTCACACATGTTCACGTTGCCCAAGTTGCGATTCATTGGTCTGGAGTTTTAATGCACCAGGTTCACCCTCTCTTTGCATGCTGTTCTTTGAGCAACATGAGAATGTTACCCGTTCAACTGCGGAAACGTAAGGAAAACTTTTGACTTTGGCAGCAAAAGGGCGGCCTTTTGACTTTTTAAAACCCCCCCCCTTTTTTTTTTACTTGCTCTCTGTTAATTCTAAAATGCAAAATATTGGACTTTCTCTTTCCTCTAAGCTGCACCTTCTGAATTCCTTTGCAGGTTGATACAATAAAGGAAAAGGTGAAAGTTGATTCTTTTCCATCTTTTAAGTCTGGAGGCCTAAGTCTAAGGATAGCTGCATGAGTTTTGTTTTATTTTTATTTTCCTCTTTTCTACTTTCCCTACACTGCTGCTACTGCTTTCTGCCCGCCCGCCCCGCCCCCGAAAAACACTAAAGCCTCTGCAAGTTAAAAACCAGTGTCATAGCTGTAGGACAGAACGGTAGGCACTAAATGGCTGATCAACTCTCCGGGAAGGTTAGAAGCAATCGGCCGGGATCACGGTTCGGAGAGCTCACCAGACGTTTAACCGCATCCCAAGAAGGAGCAGGAAAAGCTGGCGCAGTTGGTTCTCCTTGAAGGGTGGCAGAGGGCCAATTGGGTTTCCCATTTGACGCTGTGTGTTTTCCCTGGAGAGGATTGTGACCACGCCAGTCTTACTAACTTGCCGGGAGTGGCTAGCTGCTTAGAGACTCCCCCTTCCCACACCAGCCAGGCCTCTGCCTCTCTGGTCCCATCGGGCTGCTTCCTATTCCAGCAGGAGTCACTTTCCAAGGCCTGGGTCTTCCCATTGATTGCAAGGCCTGGGTCTTCCCATTGATTGATTGCAAGGCCTGTGTGTTCCCATCGATTGATTTCAAGGCCTAGGTCTTCCCATTGATTGATTGCAAGGCCTGGTCTTTCCATTGATTGATTGCAAGGCCTGGGTCTTCCCATTGATTGATTGCAAGGCCTGGGTCTTCCCATTGATTGATTGCAAGACCCAGGTCTTCCCATTGATTGCAAGGCCTGGGTCTTCCCATCGATTGATTTCAAGGCCTAGGTCTTCCCATTGATTGATTGCAAGGCCTGGGTCTTTACATTGATTGATTGCAAGGCCTGGTTTTTCCATTGATTGATTGCAATTATTGCAAGGCCTGGGTCTTTCCATTGATTGATTGCAAGGCCTGGTTTTTCCATTGATTGATTGCAATGATTGCAAGGCCTAGGTCTTCCCATTGATTGATTGCAAGGCCTGGGTCTTTACATTGATTGATTGCAAGGCCTGGTTTTTCCATTGATTGATTGCAATTATTGCAAGGCCTGGGTCTTTCCATTGATTGATTGCAAGGCCTGGGTCTTCCCATTGATTGATTGCAAAGCCTGGGTCTTCCCATTGATTGATTGCAAGGCCCGGGTCTTCCCATTGATTGATTGCAAAGCCTGGGTCTTCCCATTGATTGATTGCAAGGCCCAGGTCTTCCCATTGATTGCAAGGCCTGGGTCTTCCCATCGATTGATTGCAAGGCCTGGGTCTTCCCATTGATTGATTGCAAAGCCTGGGTCTTCCCATCGATTGATTGCAAGGCCTAGGTCTTCCCATTGATTGATTGCAAGGCCTGGGTCTTCCCATGGATTGATTGCAAGGCCTGGGTCTTCCCATTGATTGATTGCAAAGCCTGGGTCTTCCCATCGATTGATTGCAAAGCCTGGGTCTTCCCATTGATTGATTGCAAGGCCTGGGTCTTCCCATTGATTGCAAGGCCTGGGTCTTCCCATCGATTGATTGCAAGGCCTGGGTCTTCCCATTGATTGATTGCAAGGCCTGGTCTTCCCATTGATTGATTGCAAGGCCCGGGTCTTCCCATTGATTGATTGCAAAGCCTGGGTCTTCCCATTGATTGATTGCAAGGCCTGGGTCTTCCCATGGATTGATTGCAAGGCCCGGGTCTTCCCATTGATTGATTGCAAAGCCTGGGTCTTCCCATTGATTGATTGCAAGGCCTGGGTCTTCCCATGGATTGATTGCAAGGCCTGGGTCTTCCCATGGATTGATTGCAAGGCCTGGGTCTTCCCATTGATTGATTGCAAGGCCTGGTCTTCCCATTGATTGATTGCAAAGCCTGGGTCTTCCCATTGATTGATTGCAAGGCCTGGTCTTCCCATTGATTGATTGCAAGGCCTGGGTCTTCCCATTGATTGATTGCAAGGCCTGGTCTTCCCATTGATTGATTGCAAAGCCTGGGTCTTCCCATTGATTGATTGCAAGGCCTGGTCTTCCCATTGATTGATTGCAAGGCCTGGGTCTTCCCATTGATTGATTGCAAGGCCTGGTCTTCCCATTGATTGATTGCAAGGCCTGGGTCTTCCCATTGATTGATTGCAAGGCCTGGGTCTTCCCATTGATTGATTGCAAGGCCTGGGTCTTCCCATCGATTGATTGCAAAGCCTGGGTCTTCCCATGGATTGATTGCAAGGCCTGGGTCTTCCCATTGATTGATTGCAAGGCCTGGGTCTTCCCATCGATTGATTGCAAGGCCTGGGTCTTCCCATTGATTGATTGCAAGGCCTGGGTCTTCCCATCGATTGATTGCAAAGCCTGGGTCTTCCCATTGATTGATTGCAAGGCCCGGGTCTTCCCATTGATTGCAAGGCCTGGGTCTTCCCATCGATTGATTGCAAGGCCTGGTCTTCCCATTGATTGATTGCAAGGCCTGGTCTTCCCATTGATTGATTGCAAGGCCTGGTCTTCCCATTGATTGATTGCAAGGCCTGGGTCTTCCCATTGATTGATTGCAAGGCCTGGGTCTTCCCATCGATTGATTGCAAGGCCTGGTCTTCCCATTGATTGATTGCAAGGCCTGGTCTTCCCATTGATTGATTGCAAGGCCTGGTCTTCCCATTGATTGATTGCAAGGCCTGGGTCTTCCCATGGATTGATTGCAAGGCCTGGGTCTTCCCATGGATTGATTGCAAGGCCTGGGTCTTCCCATTGATTGATTGCAAGGCCTGGTCTTCCCATTGATTGATTGCAAAGCCTGGGTCTTCCCATTGATTGATTGCAAGGCCTGGTCTTCCCATTGATTGATTGCAAGGCCTGGGTCTTCCCATTGATTGATTGCAAGGCCTGGTCTTCCCATTGATTGATTGCAAGGCCTGGGTCTTCCCATTGATTGATTGCAAGGCCTGGGTCTTCCCATTGATTGATTGCAAGGCCTGGGTCTTCCCATCGATTGATTGCAAAGCCTGGGTCTTCCCATGGATTGATTGCAAGGCCTGGGTCTTCCCATTGATTGATTGCAAGGCCTGGGTCTTCCCATCGATTGATTGCAAGGCCTGGGTCTTCCCATTGATTGATTGCAAGGCCTGGGTCTTCCCATCGATTGATTGCAAAGCCTGGGTCTTCCCATTGATTGATTGCAAGGCCCGGGTCTTCCCATTGATTGCAAGGCCTGGGTCTTCCCATCGATTGATTGCAAGGCCTGGTCTTCCCATTGATTGATTGCAAGGCCTGGTCTTCCCATTGATTGATTGCAAGGCCTGGTCTTCCCATTGATTGATTGCAAGGCCTGGGTCTTCCCATTGATTGATTGCAAGGCCTGGGTCTTCCCATTGATTGATTGCAAGGCCTGGGTCTTCCCATCGATTGATTGCAAAGCCTGGGTCTTCCCATGGATTGATTGCAAGGCCCGGGTCTTCCCATTGATTGCAAGGCCTGGGTCTTCCCATTGATTGATTGCAAGGCCTGGTCTTCCCATTGATTGATTGCAAGGCCTGGTCTTCCCATTGATTGATTGCAAGGCCTGGGTCTTCCCATCGATTGATTGCAAGGCCTGGTCTTCCCATTGATTGATTGCAAGGCCTGGGTCTTCCCATTGATTGATTGCAAGGCCTGGTCTTCCCATTGATTGATTGCAAGGCCTGGGTCTTCCCATTGATTGATTGCAAGGCCTGGGTCTTCCCATTGATTGATTGCAAGGCCTGGGTCTTCCCATTGATTGATTGCAAGGCCTGGGTCTTCCCATGGATTGATTGCAAGGCCCGGGTCTTCCCATTGATTGATTGCAAGGCCTGGTCTTCCCATTGATTGATTGCAAGGCCTGGGTCTTCCCATTGATTGATTGCAAGGCCTGGGTCTTCCCATCGATTGATTGCAAAGCCTGGGTCTTCCCATTGATTGATTGCAAGGCCTGGTCTTCCCATTGATTGATTGCAAGGCCTGGGTCTTCCCATTGATTGATTGCAAGGCCTGGGTCTTCCCATTGATTGATTGCAAGGCCTGGGTCTTCCCATTGATTGATTGCAAGGCCTGGGTCTTCCCATGGATTGATTGCAAGGCCCGGGTCTTCCCATTGATTGCAAGGCCTGGGTCTTCCCATTGATTGATTGCAAGGCCTGGGTCTTCCCATTGATTGATTGCAAGGCCTGGGTCTTCCCATTGATTGATTGCAAAGCCTGGGTCTTCCCATTGATTGATTGCAAGGCCTGGGTCTTCCCATGGATTGATTGCAAGGCCTGGGTCTTCCCATGGATTGATTGCAAGGCCTGGTCTTCCCATTGATTGATTGCAAGGCCTGGGTCTTCCCATTGATTGATTGCAAGGCCTGGGTCTTCCCATTGATTGATTGCAAGGCCTGGGTCTTCCCATTGATTGATTGCAAGGCCTGGTCTTCCCATTGATTGATTGCAAGGCCTGGGTCTTCCCATTGATTGATTGCAAGGCCTGGTCTTCCCATCGATTGATTGCAAGGCCTGGGTCTTCCCATTGATTGATTGCAAGGCCTGGTCTTCCCATCGATTGATTGCAAGGCCCGGGTCTTCCCATTGATTGCAAGGCCTGGGTCTTCCCATCGATTGATTGCAAGGCCTGGGTCTTCCCATCGATTGATTGCAAGGCCTGGGTCTTCCCATTGATTGATTGCAAGGCCTGGTCTTCCCATTGATTGATTGCAAGGCCTGGTCTTCCCATTGATTGATTGCAAGGCCTGGGTCTTCCCATTGATTGATTGCAAGGCCTGGTCTTCCCATCGATTGATTGCAAGGCCTGGGTCTTCCCATTGATTGATTGCAAGGCCTGGTCTTCCCATCGATTGATTGCAAGGCCTGGGTCTTCCCATCGATTCATCTTGCCTTCACCCCCAAAACTTTCCAGGCCCATTTAAAGCCAGAGCCAAGGCCTCCACTTCCCGAAGCTGAACCATTCTTCCCATCCAGTAGTGCTTCCCCTCAAATTTAACGCTCATCTTCTGCCAATGTGCCAGTCCAGGCTTCCCTTTTCATCTGAGAATTGGCCACGCACACAAACCCCCCTTGCCCACCCACCCCCAGCAGCCTGGAACCCAGTGCCCAAGTCCTTCAGCAGCTAGCAAGTCGAAGGCAGGGCAGCCTGTGTGATGTGAAAAAGGGGTACATGAACCGCCGTGTCTGCTTTCCTGAACTGAGCATGTTCGGCCATCATTGTGATGTACATCTCACTTTCCCTAAGCTGCAAAGCATTGCTGTGGAAAGCAGGGGGGGGGAGCGGGCGGGGCTGTTTCTGCGTGCCGTGAACTTTTTTTGGGTGGGTGGTTGGGGAAAGGCTGGCTGGAGGGAGGCATCTGGCCGCCATCTTACAACTTCACTCCTTGCTTTAGTTCTTTTGCCTTTTTTTCCCCCCATGCACATATAACACCAAATCTCCAGCATTGACCGCATGCGGTTCATTCTTCCTTTTGTTCTTTCTTTCTTTCTTTCCTCCTCGTTCCTTTTCTCCTTTCTGCAGCCTTATTGCAGTCTTCGTGGAAAAGCCTTTCCCCCCTCCCTTTTTTTTAATACAAGGAGCGGTTTGCCGTCAATAAAACCTTGTCCGCAGGGCATCCGATGACGTAGTTCCGATGGAGCGTCGTAGTGTTCCACTGCTTAAAGCTTTTTAATTGCTTTTTTTAAAAAAAACCTGGTGTTTCTTTGGAGCCATGGGGCGGGGCGGAGAAAAAAACCCACCACACCCTAATTGGCAGTTGTGAAAGATCTCTGAATATCTCCTCTGCTTAGCTTGCATCCTTTGATCTACATCTGGGCCATCGCACCTTAAAACACTCTTTTCTGCTGATCTGTTCCTTCTTCACCGTAGCAGGTTCTCCAACCTCAGTGTTTGGTTTTCCAGGAATGTAAGGTCACAACAGGACATTAAAAACGCAAAGCTGGCGTAGGGTTGATTGGATGGATATACAGGTAGTCCTCGATTTACAACAAGTTCATTTAGCGACTGCCCGAAGTGACAAACAGCCCTGAGAAAATTGACTTAGGACCGTTTTTTTCACACTTAACGACTCTTGGCGACATTCCCAGGGTCAGGTGGTCAAAATTCAAACGCTCAGCAACTGACTCACATTTACGACGGTTGCAGTGTCCTGGGCGGTCACGTGATCCCCTTTTTGCGACCTCCTGACAAGCAAAGTCATTGGGGGAAGCCGGATCCACTTAACAACCCTGTCACTGAAATTACAAATGAAATTGATTCATTTAAGAAACGTGGCAAGAAAAGGGGCAAAAATTCACTGAACAAATGTCTCACTTAGCAACAGAAACCTTGGGCTCAGTTGGGGCCGTAGTTTGAGGACTACCACACTCACCTGCCCTCTTGTGTGCGCGCATGCGTGCTCTGCGCTTTGGTTTCAGGGACCATTATTTTGGAAGACGGTATTTCAAATGCTTGTTGCTGGAGATACCTTAAGCGTAATAAAACACACTTTTGGGAGAGAAAGGGGGAGGTTAAGGGTTAGGAAAAGGGAAAAAATTTTTGCTATTAGCCTCACACTCATTTGGTAGGTTTTCCATGTCAGGTCACGATTATCTGTTTGATATATTAGGTCAGCGGTTCTCAACCTGTGGGTCGCGACCCCATTTGGGGTCGAACGACCATTTCACGGGGGTCGCCAAACACCGCAGTCCACCATTTTTTTTTCACCTGGGCCTGCCTGCCATCGCCCCGAACGGGCGGCGGCCTATGCCTTGGCTGGCGCAGGGGGCAGCACCGCGCATGCGCGGCGCAACAACCCCGCGCATGTGCGATGCAGGTCGTTGCGCCACGGATGCGCGATGCAGGTCGGGGTTGCCCCACGCATGCGCGATGCAGGTTGGGGTCGCCCCGCGCATGCGCGATGCAGGTTGGGGTCGCCCCGCGCATGCGCGGCGCAGGTCGGGGTTGCGGCCTGAAAAAGGTTGAGAACCGCTGTATTAGGTGATATAAAACCAGGAATTAAGCCAGCAGCAGCTGAATGACACCGTAAGACTTTACAAACCCAATAAAAGAGAATATTTTTAGCTCAGGATTGAATTGAGGAGTCCTCGTCCCAAAGGTGCTTTTCATAAAGGCAGTTGATGCTGTACCGGAAGGCTACAGCCGATGTCACCCCAGAGCTAGACTAACCGTCATAGGCAGGACAAGAAGCAACGGATGGAAACAAATCAAGGAGAGAAGCAACCTAGAACTAAGGAGATGTTTCCTGACAGAACAAATTAACCAGTGGAACGACTTGCCTCCAGAAGTTGTGGGTGCTCTAACATGGGAGGTTTTTAAGAAGAGACTGGACAGCTGTTTGTCCAGAATGGAAAAAGTGGGGACATCGATGAAGGGGAGGGGCTTGTGAGAACTTCTGTCTTCAAGCAAAGGCTGGATCACCATTAATTTCAGAGGCTTTATAAACGGGATTGGCCCGATCCATCTGTAGCCTTAACAGCTTTTCTCCTATGGTCTGTGGGTATGGAATGGCTCCTGCAGCCTAGTGACCTGGTGATTGTTCTGTAAATGGGGAGATCTAAATCCAGATGCATAAAACTACCGTCACACCATGCTGGCCATTTATCTAACAAAGTAACATGCTGTAAAATGCAAATTTAAAATACCTCCGTAGCTTTTTTGTTCTTAAGTTGAAAATCACCGTGCTTAGAAGAGAGATTTCTGCATGACATAGGTCCCATATGGAGTGGTTCGTTCGTTTGTTCGTTCGTTCATTCATTCATTCATTCATTCATTCATTCATGCCTGCCTACATGGCCCATCTCACCTAAATGACTCTGGAGTGTCTTTAGAGCAAGGATGTCCAACTTTAGCAACGTTAATTCCTGTGGATTTCAACTCCCAGAATTCCTTAGCCAGCCATGCCGGCTAAAGAATTCTGGGAGTTGAAGTCCACAGGTCTTAAAGGTTTCCAGAGTTGGACTCACCCACTTTAGAGTGTCTTGCCCATGCTTCTCACCTCCATCATGCCCTAGAGCAGTGTTTCTCAACCTTAGCAACTTTAAAGACATGTGGACCTCAGCTCCCAGAATTCCCCAGCCAATGCACCTATCTTAAAGTTACTTAAGTTGGGAAACGGTGTTCTAAAGCAGGGCTTTTCAACCAGTGGTACGGGTACCATTTGTGGTACATTGGCACCTGGCAGGTGGTACGCGACCATCCTAGAAAAGTGGTAGCGGGGGAGGGGAATGAGCTGAACCGGTGGCAGCACCGCACAAGCCTGAGCGAGAGACGGCTGGAGCTGCAGGGCTGTCAGGGCTCAGGGGAAGCACCAGAATGAGTGCCAGGCTCCAGCTGGAGCTCGGCGCTGATCCTGGTGCTTCTGCTGAGCCCAGAAGAAGCACCAATCAGCTGGAATGTCGCAGCCTCTCCAGGGTCTTGTGATTTACATTCAGATGCTTGGCCACTGATTCATATTTATGACGGTCACAGTGTCCCAGGGTCTTGTGAAGTGACCAAAATCTGCTGCAACCACCCAGCAGATGGGGAGAATAAAAACCAAACACCCCCCACCCCACTCCCGCTGCCAATTCTCAACAGAAATGCTCACAACAATGAAAACCTCGGACAGGAGCAAGAGCGCCGCCGGGTGGGCAAGCAGGTGTCTTGCTTGGCTGTGGCTTGGTGATACTCGGATGTTGCCCTATCCTAAAAGTGGTACAATGGGTGAAAAGGTTGAAAAGCCCTGTTCTAAAGTGCTGGGTCCCAGGAGAGCTAGCAAAACAGATTGGCTGTGGGAGGTGACCAGGCTGATCCCCAAAAGATCCAAGTCCAGCCCGCCTTGGATTCCACCAGTTCTTTATCTCCTGCCCATTTGCTTTGGCCGTTAGTAGTTCAGATTCTTGTAGAGAGCTTAAGCTTGCAATAAACCCTCATGCACCTTTGAAGTGCCTGGGTGTCCGGATCTCTCTGGTGCTTGACATTGGCTCAGGTCAAAGCGGCGCAAATGACACCGCAGAAACCCATGAAGGGAAAAGAGGGAGGGATACGGCGAGACGACTGGACCGACTTTAGCAAATTCCCCACAATTTGGTACATTAATTTGGTCAAATCGGATTAGATCCCGGCAATCTGACACTCAAGGTCCAAGCTAGGCTTTGGAAACAACCTGCCTGAAGCCCCCCCTCCCCCAGAGCAGCGAGTGTCCCCCTCAGGCTGAATGAACCTCTTGCAAACTCGGTGGCACGTTTAGACCACCGGCATTTCACTTCCCAACTTTTTTTGTTCCGTTTTGTTTTGTTTTTTGGTCAATGATTTCCTTTCTTTGACTGTGTTTCATGCCCCCCCCCCGAAGGCTTTTCCACTTCTCTGCCAGAAAGCATAGGACTCTGAAAAGTGGCTGTGTGGTTTGTCCTGATCTTTGGGATTCTTCTGTCTTCCTAGGTGGACAAGCTGGATGCCTCAGAATCACTGAGGAAAGAGGAAGAACAGGCAACAGAGACCCAGCCCATTGTTTACGGTAAGCCTTTCCCTCGGCGTGGCCATTTCCATCATTTGAGCATGCGTGCATTTCTTTGGGGTAGGGTGGGGTGGCGGGCTCAAGGCCCAGGCTGACATAATTTTGGAACGGGCCTAATCCAGGGAGAGGCAACCTTGGCTCTTTTATGGCTCGTGGACTTCAACTCCCAGAATTCCTGAGCCAGCACGGCTCAGTATGGAAACCTCTCCCTTTCCCCTCAGCATGGCTGGCTCAGGAATTCTGGGAGTTGAAGTCCACGAGTCATCAAAGAGCCAAGGTTGCCTACTACTGATCTAGGCCAGGGGGAGGGAACCTTGGCTCTTTTATGACTCATGGACTTCAACTCCCAGAATTCCTGAGCCAGCCTGGCTCAGCATGGAAACCTTTCCATTTCTCCTCAGCATGGCTGGCTCAGGAATTCTGGGAGTTGGAAGTCCACGAGTCATAAAAGAGGCAAGGTTGCCTTCCCCTGGCCTAGTCTAAAAATACAGCCCTTTAATGCAGTGATGGCAAACCTTTTAGAGACCGAGTACCCAAAAACTAGGCCTGCCTCCACTCCACCCCCTGCTCCCACCCCATCCCCCACCCCGCCTGCCCGCAGGGCCACTCACCGCCTCCAGGGACCGCCGCAGATCGCCCAGGCAGCCCAGCAGTGCCATGGCGGCCACGCCCTCTGCCCACACCCCGCAGCATCAATTGTGCAGGATGGGGCATGAGGGCAGAGTCTTGTCTACGCTGCCTGGCTGCCATGTCCTTGGCTGCGCTTCTCTGTGTGGGCCACACTCGGGGGTGACTCTCCTCCAGGGGGGCTGCTGGTGAGGAGGGGGTCGCGGGGGGGAGGCAAGGCTGGGGCAACGGCACGTGTGCCCACAGAAAGGGTTTCGAGTGCTGCCTCTGGCACGCGTGCCATAGGTTCGCCACCACTGCTTTAATAAGTCGATCTTCAGTCATCCAGCTTAGAGTTGTCTGGAAGTTGAGTCCTGGGCAGTTGGATGTCTCTGGAGATTCTTAGTCCTGCAGGTCCTGGTGCTTTTTCAAAAGACAACTTGGACTTTCTTGGGGTTTTTTTATTTATTTTTTTCCCTTGAAAACGTTTCTCATCCGGGGAGCTTCTTCAGTTCTGAAGAAGGTTCTTGTTCTGAAGATAATTTCCAAAGCAGCTTCTTGGGTTGAGAAGTGAAAGCAAGAAAGCCCAGTTGCCTTTTGGAAAAGCACTTTTGGGACAAGGGCGATTGGACTTATTTTTTTGTTGGTTTGAAGACGTTTCACCGCCCATCCAAGCAGCTTGTTCAGTCTGAGGAAGTTGGTTAGGGAAATCGAGTAGGCAAGAAAGATAAGCCCACGTGCCCCGACTCAACTTCCAGACAATTCTACCTGGATGACTGTAAATCTTCACCGACACATTGCCGTGTCTTTTGGGGAAGAAACTCTGATGTTGGTGCAGGAATATGGAAAGGCATCCAGAATCAGAATCATAGAGTTCAAAGGGATCTTGTAGGTCATCTAGTCCAGCTCCCCCCGCCCAAGTTGGAGACCACCATTTCTGACAAGTGACTACCCAATCTCTTCTTGAAAGCTTCCAGTAATGAAGCTCCCACAACTTCTGAAGGCAGTCTGTTCCATTAGTTGATTGTTCTCATTATCAGAAAATTTCTCCCCATTTCTAGGTTGGTCAGTTTCCATCCTTTATTCCTTGTCTGGCCTTCAGGTGCCTTGGAGAATAGCTTAACCCCCTCTTCTCTGTGACAGCCCCTCAAATATTGAGACACTGCTATCGTGTCTCCCCTGGTCCTTCTCTTCACTAGGCTAGCCATGCCTAGAAAAGTGGCCGACTACAGGAATCCCCTATATCAGGGGTAGGCAACCTTGGCTCTTTTATGACTCGTGGACTTCAACTGATGACCAGGACTTAGGGGACAGTATCATTTGTGAATACGTGCAGATGGCCCCTGTCTCTCTGGCCGCTTGCAGGCCCATGAATGCAGGGTCATGAAAAGACAGCAAAGGAAACACCCACTATTCTAACCCACCCGAGGACAGCTGGGGTCTCGGCGGGGAAAACACCCCAAAGGGGAACATACTAGCTACTTCTGCTTTCTTCCTTCTTATCTATATAGTGTGCCAGCCTTAAAGGGCGAAGTCTTTATCTTATGTGTGTCAGCTTTGCTGGGTGAATTGCTTATGTAATCAAAGCAGGTATAAAAATAAGGTTTTTCTGCTATTTGGGGCTTTTTCTCTTTGCAGAGAAGTCCGTTCTTTGTTCAGATGAATAAAAAAAACGTAAAGCTTGAAGGCAACTTCCAGCTTCCTGTATTTTTTAAGCAAGACCTCAGAACCTGCATATCACAACTCCCAGAATTCCTGAGCCAGACATGCCGGCTCAGGAATTCTGGGAGTTGAAATCCGCGAGTCATAAAAGAGCCAAGGTTGCCTACCTCTGCCCTATAGGCTTCACCCTCAGATGCAGACAATGGAGCCCTGTAATTTTGGATGCTGCTCTCTCATCAGTCCCCAGGAAGGCGCAGGGCCACTTCACAGACTCGCCTGGGAGGCCACATTTAATGATCTTTTGAGAGGCGTTTTAGGAGCTTGTACCATCCAATGACTTCCCCCCTGCAGGTTCTCCTCGACTTACGACCGTCATTGAGCCCCACATGGCTGGTGCTAAGCAGGCAAGATAGTTCAGTGCGTTTTGCCCCATTTTTACGACCTTTCTTGGCACCGTTGTTAAGGGCATCACTGCAGTAGTTAAGTTAGGAACTAGGTTGTTAAGTGAATCCGGCTTCCCCCATCGACTTCGCTTGTCGGAACTTTGAGAAAGGTGATCACATGACCCCCCCCCGGGGACACTGCGACCGCCATGAATCTGAGTCGGTTGCAAAGTGTCCCGACTTTGATCATGTGACCCTGGGGGATGCTCCAAAGGTCATGAGAAAAACAGTTGTAAGTTACTTTCTTCAGTTACCAGTCGAATGATGGACCACCAGTAGTCAAGATTTCCCTAACCAACTTGTTCAGAATAACAAGAGTTGGAAGGGACCTTGGAGGTCTTCTAGTCCAGCCCCATTCTGGCGAAACGTCTCAAACGAACAAGAGGAAAATAAATCCAGTTGCCCCAACTGAATTTCCAGAGAGCCCTTTAACCCCTTGTTCCATTTTCTTTCTTTCTTTCTTTCTTTCTTTCTTTCTTTCTTTCTTTCTTTCTTTCTTTCTTTCTTTCTTTCTTTCCTTCCTTCCTTCCTTCCTTCCTTCCTTCCTTCCTTCCTTCCTTCCTTCCTTCCTTCCTTCAGGTCAGCCCCAGCTCATGTTGACGGCTGGTCCCAGCGTGGCGGTCCCTCCTCAAGCACCTTTTGGCTACGGCTACACTGCACCTCCGTACGCGCAACCCCAACCTGGGTTTGGATACAGCATGTAAGGAAGCCAGCGGGGAACCAGCATCCTTTTGTGGAACCTCCACCGTCCCTCTCACGCCGACGCCGAGGGAGAAAAAAAAAAAACCAACCTCGTGTCCTCGTAACATTTATTTTATGAAGGGCTTGTGTTTTCTGTTTGTTCCTCTTCTCCCCTTCCTTCCCACATGCTCTCCAGACCCCCACCCCACCCCCAAACACTATCTCCCCCTTTCTTCACATTCCACATTTCCCCCCCTCTTCGGTGGGAATACTTTTAAATCTTCCAGCAGGCTTCTCCCCCACCCCACCCTCCCTTATTTTTTGCAAGATTGCTTCTGACGTGAAATCCCCCCCCCCCCGTTCTCTTGTGACTCTTTTCCCCATTTGCACTCTTGTAACCTGGAAAAATGGTCAGATCTCTTTTTGGTTCAGGGTAACGTAAGAGTGGCAGGTTTCGCCCCAAATAGCACGTAATCAAAAAAGGCTTATTCTGAAGGGGGGGTGGGGGGTGAAAGGAGGATTTTAGTAGTGGGGTTGAAACACTAAAAGATAAATTTTGGATGGCTCAGCTCTTGAAATAAATAAATTGTGAAACAAGAGAGAGAGAGAGAAAAAGCTTGCAGATAAACATACCGAAAACCTGTCCTGAATTTTTTTTTAAATTAAATAAAGACCCATCCAGTAGAGGCTCCATTTAAACCTATGCAGGTTTCCAGTTAGATGTACAGAGAACGCCAAGTGTTTTTTGCTCACTCCGTGTGTAATCCCACTGACCCTTCCGTTGTGTTTGTGCGCTTTTTTTTTGTGGGGACCATTTTATATTCCACTGAGGAACAAGATGCAAGGGGGGGGGACACCATAAATCCAATCTTGCGTGTTTCTGACTAACCTCGCCCTCCAGTTTGTGTACGTTGGATATTGTGGTGTTCCCAAATCAGTCCCCCCCCTCTCCCTCCCGGAGTGTACAGAAGAAAAGAGAGAGAATGGAAAGGGGCATTTGGGAAACCCCAATGGCTGTTCGGTTTTGCTTGTGCAATTGAAAAATGAATTGGGAAAAAAAAGATGATAATAAATGACTGGACTGTGGACATCCTCTATAGTAGTTTTTCAGTATGTATCTCTTCATAACTCCTTTATGATGTATGCGCTTGGCCTCAAACAGCAAAACAAACAAACAACCAATATATATATAAAGTTCGGCAGTGTTCTTCAGGTCCGAAGCAGGAACCAGCAACTTAGCAAAATTTCCAAATTGTGGAGTGTGGAGTGGATCTTGGGCAGGTGACTTGCACTGATGGAGATTCCTTGAGATGAATGGGAAATGCTCGGAGTTAGAAACGAGGAAAATTTGATGGCACTTTTCCAAGCCCTCTTCTGGGCCACGAGCCGCTGAAGGCATCTTCTTCTTCTTCCCAAATAAGAAAACAAAACAAAACAAAAAAAATCTTTAGGGTTGTAGTTTTGAGTGTTTCCAGTTTTAAATCTGACAAAAGATCATGTTATAGGTATGTTAAGTTGCCTTAATATATTTAGCTTCGAAATAAAAATTGACTTCAATGTTCAACGCCGTTTGAATGAGTGTCCTGTTTATCCATCCAAATGGCCTCTGTTGGCGGAACAAGAACTCCAGATTTCACACGGATCCAACAGGTAGGACGTTAAAAAGAGGGGTATCTGTTGCATAGAAGGGTAGTCCTCGACTTACAAATCATTCGTTTAATGACCGAAGTTACAACAATACTGAAAAATGTGACTTATGAGTGGGTTCTCACACCTACAACCGTTGCAACACCGTTAATGGTCATGTGATCAAAATTCAAGCTCTTAGAAAGTGGCTTATATTTATGAGGATTGCAGCATCCTAGGGCCTGAACCCCATTTGGGATGTTTTCAGCCGGCCTCCAACAAGCAAAGTCAGTGGCAGAAGCCAAATTCACTTAACGATTAAATGATTCACTTAACCACTGCAGCAATTTGCTTAACTATAGCAAAAAAAGGTAAAATTGGGTGTGACTTACTTAACCACCACCTTACTTAGCAAAAGACATTCTGGTCACAAGTCGAGGACGACCTGTAGTTAGGATGAAATTAGAATGAATCCAGGCCCTTCCTAGCACTAACGTTGGCTACAGGGCAGAGAATATCACAGCTTACAAAGGATTGGGTTTCTTGCAGGGGAGAATTGTGTGGCTAAATGATTTGAAGGCAACGGAGATCAGAGATCTGGGTAAAGCATTGGAAGGAGGGAGGTTTCAAAACTGCCTCTCAGTGAAGGGTTAAAGCAGCCGTGTCTTTCAGCAAACTCATGCGGCTGCCTTCAAAAGCATCTGTTGGGCTATCTGTTGCCACCCCATCAGAAACTGTCCTTCGGGGTAAGCCACACTAGGAAACCAAAGTCACGCATGTCAATACTCCTTTTACTATAAGCCAGGGGTTCCCAACCAGGGGTGCGAGACAATATTCCAGGGGGTGCAAAAACTTGGTTTTTCAAAATTCTAGTGTATATGCATAATTTGTCACCATTGCAAAAATTAGGAAGGGTCTTGTCTGATACACTTGCTCAAGTACTATCCTGGACTCAGGATTTTTATTTTCAGACACACACACACACACACACACACAGGCATAGCGGCTTGGTAGTGAAGATGCTTGCCTCCCACTCAGAAGGTTGAGAACTCAATCCTGAGTAGCTGCAGACAGTTTCCTAGGCTCAAAGAGAACTGTGAACTCCGAGTAGGCATCAGTCCGCTCCATCCAGTTGCCCCCCCCCACTGTACTCTGAATTAAGGGATTACAGGATTGTAAAAAAGGGAGTTACACACACACACACCACCCCTTTTTCATTCTCGGGTCCTCTGCCACAGGGGTCATCAACCCCCGGTCCGTGGACCGGTACCGGGCCGCAGCATGCCAGCAACCGGTCTACACAAACAAAGCCCCATCTGTGGGATGCAAGCAGCACACAAATCCTCGCACCCTCCGGTCCATAGAAAAACCTTTTTCCATGGATCCGGTCCCTGGTGCCCAAAAGGTTGGGGACCTCTGCTCTATCAAAAATGGGAGCGTTTGAGGGTTCTGCTCAGGATCGTTGCTGTTCCTAGCACCTCACTACTCTGGACAGAGAGCTCTGATGTCATTCCTGAGATGTGTTGGAGGTCCTCTTCCAACATTGGCCTTGACTTCACATCTTAGAGCAGTGATGGCGAACCTTTTAGAGACCAAACCGCCCCCCAACCCCGTCCCTGCTTCGCCCTGCCTGCTGGGCCACCCACCACCTACACAGCCCACCACAGATCACCCAAGTGGCCCAGCAGCGCCATGACCATGCCCTCCACCCATGCCCCGCAGCATCTGCATGTGACGGGGTACAAGGGCAGAGTCTTGTCCCCGCTGCCCGGCTACCATGTCCTTGGCTGCGCTGCTTTGTGTGGGCCGTGCCCAGGGGTGACTCTGGGGGGATGCTGGTGAGGGGGCCATGGAGAGGCAGCGGGGCTGGGGCGATGGCGCATGTGGCCACAGGGCTCCGAGTGCCGCCTCTGGCACATGTGCCATAGGTTCGCCAACACTGTCTTGGAGTTTGTCCTTCAGGCGGTGGGTCCTTCAGCTTCTCCTTTCTAATGTCTCTGTCAGTTGGCACTGTCACGGTCATTCCTTCCTATTTCAGAAACACGCATGCACAGATGCCTAGATAAAGCATGTTGGAAGTGTGGCAGAGGCACTGTCCACTTTCCCCCCCTTCATCTGTGCAGGAGAGATGTGTCCTTGCTTTCAAGTCCATCCCATTTACACAAATAAGTGAGGAAGCTGTTACTCCCCAGATGGCACAGAGCTACATTTCCCCAGCATTTACAGGGCTGGGTTGACACATGGAAGAGTTGTCACCTCAACATCATCTTGGAACGGAGGGAGCACCTTGGGAAGCCTTCAAGATAAAAGACGCCTCGTTCCTGGAGAGTAAAGACAATTATTTTGCGATATGTTACTAGGTGAGGAAGAGAGACAATTATTTTGCGATATGTTACTAGGTGAGGAAGAGAGCAGCAGAGGGCAGCAGAAGGTGCAGTTTTCCCTGACACCTTTTCAGAAAAGCCCGAGATGGTCACAAACTTCCCAACCTACAACTGCCTCACATCGCTGGAGTTGCAGGCTATTGCATCAGTTGCTTTCTGGCATAAATATTTCAAGCCGAGGCAGTTGCTAACGGAGCGACGGCTTTTGTGTTTTGAATCTGGCCTAAGCCTTATTCCCCCATGAGCAAAAACAGGCTACGTTCTCAAGGCACGTGGAAAGTTGAGGTTGGCAGCTCTAATGACTTTTTCCTGGAGCAACCCGAAGCAAAACTGCGTTGTTGCATTTTGCAGAATTGTCTGCTAAGTCAGTGACAGCCAGTTGGGTCTCGTCGCGCTTAAGGCACCAGGCTAGAAAGTGGGGGATCCCGAGTTCAAATCCCTACGTCACCCTGAAAGCCAGCTGGATGGTTTTGGGCAAGTTGCTTCGTCTCAGCCCAACTCGTCTTGCAGGGCGGCGACTGTGGGGAAAATAGGAGGAACATTATGTAAGTTTGCCACAGTGAGTTACTTATAAAGTAATGGAGGCAAGATAAAAATCTAGTAATAATACAGGTAGTCCTCGACTTAGCAATCACAATTGAGCCCAAAATTACTGTTGCTAAGCGGGACAGTTGCTAAGTGTATTTTCCCCAATTTTACAACCTTTCTTCCCACAGATGTTAAGTGAATCACTGCAAATGTTAAGTTAGTAACCGTATTACTATCTTTAGGTATGAAGTGAATCTGGCTTTCCCATTGACTTTGCTTGTCAGGTCGCAAAAAGTGATCACGTTCATCATAAATACGATCCAGTTGTCAAGCACCTGAATGTCTGATCTGGTGACCTTGGGGGTGCTGCTACGGTCATAGGTGTGAAAAATGGTCATCAGTTCCTTTTTTTCCGGTGCCGTTGTAACTTCAAATGGTTGCTAAGCGCGTAGAGGTGATACGTTGAAGACCACCTGTAAATATTATTGACGAGTAGCCACATTACAGGATATATTTCCATACAGCAAATATTTCAGGGACTTCCATCTTAAGTTTGTGGCTTGGGGGAAGATTTGGCATTCTTGAGATGGAAGCGTAACCATTTGCTCAGGAATTCTGGGAGTTGAAGTCCACAAGTCATAAAAGGGCCAGAGTTCCCCACCCGTGTTATTTGATGTAGTTACTTCCAAATGGGGAGGATAAGCTATTTGCCAAGTTGTCTCTTTTGTTTTTAAGGCAGAAAAATAGGTGCACACCTAGAGAACAGGTAGTCCTCAACACGTACGATTATAATGGAGCCTGCCCATCAGTTGCAAATTGGGAGAGTCTTAAATCTGGTCTTGCCTACAGGACCCACCCGATTGTGCAACCTTTTTTGCAGAGGTCATTAAGCAAGCAGTATGGTTGTTAAGCGACTCAATGGTTTGCTATAGGCTGTCTTTACCAAAAGCCACGTAAAGGCCGGGTTTTGGGCAAAACCGTTGCTCAATAGTAGTAACTGTGAGAGGGATCTTGGAGTCCTAGTGGACAATCACTTAAATAGGAGCCAGCCGTGTTCTGCGGCTGCCAAAAAAGCCAACACAGTGCTGGGCTGCATCAGCAGAGGGATAGAATCAAGATCACGTGAAGTGTTAATACCACTTTACAAGGCCTTGGTAAGGCCACACTTGGAATACTGCACCCAGTTTTGGTCACCACAATGTAAAAAAGATGTTGAGACTCTAGAAAGAGTACAGAGAAGAGCAACAAAGATGATCAGCGGACTGGAGGCTAAAGCATATAAGGAACGGTTGCTGGAATTGGGTATGTCTAGTTTAACGAAGAGAAGGACGAGGGGGGGACATGATAGCAGTCTTCCAGTATCTCAGGGGCTGCCCCAAAGAAGAGGGAGTCAAGCTATTCTCCAAAGCACCTGAAGGCAAGACAAGAAGCAATGGATGGAAACTCATCAAGGAGAGAAGCAACCTGGAACTAAGGAGAAACTTCCTGACAGAACAATCAGTGGAAGAACCTGTCTTCAGAAGCGGTGAATGTTCCAACACTGGAAGTTTTTAAGAAGAGACTGGACAGCCATTTGTTCGAAATGGTGTAGGATTTCCTGCCTGAGCAGGGGGTTGGGCCAGATGACCTCCAAGGTCCCTTCCAACTTTATTATTATTAAAAATAATAAAATGTGGGTCATGTGATTGCAGGTCACTGCAATGGGTCGTAAATGCAGGCTGGTTGCCAACATGGATCATATAACTGCAAGTTGGATAATGGGTGCTGGCCATCAGAACCGGGGGGGGGGGGAAGTACTCCCAGGGGAGTCCGGCGTTACTTCAAATGGTTGTTAAGTCGAGGACAACCTGTAAGTGCAGTTCAGCAAAGGAAGCTTTTTAATCCCTGTTCTAGCAATGGAACAAAGAATTCTCTGTTGATATGTTGCCTTAATAGCAGGGATCTTCAAACTTGGCCCTTTTATGACTTGTGGACTTCAACTCTTAGTGATTCAGTGATGTTGCTGGAGTACACAGGAACCTTGGTTTTAGTTCTTGAGGAGGAGTTAAGGGGAATTATCTTGTTCCTCAGCACAATGTATGAATCAGCAAGCAGGTTTATCTACGTCCAGTATCAGGGGCTGAACTAAATCTTAGTTACCTGACTGAGGAATTCTGGGAGTTGGGAGTCTACAAGTCATAAAAGGGCCACGTTTGAAGACCCCTGCCCCAATAGTGTCCTGACTGCGGGAAGAAATTTAGTCAGATTTCACAAGGCTGATTTTGAAAGAAGCCTGGCCTTGTATTAATTTCATTGGAACGCCAGGCAGGACTAGAGGAAGCAAACAGAAGCCTCTTTGTCAAAATTTATAACCTGTGTCCTACTGGAGGAAAAAGCCATTGTGAGACTAGACAGAAGGAGCCATAATCTACAGATGAAAGCAGGCACATTAGCAGAAAGAAGAAAAGCCACGTATCTTGTCTAAATGATTGCTTCAGGAAGGCAGATATCGAGAATGTACCAAGAAAATGCAACGACTTTCAACGGAAGAGAATATCAGTAGCTCCGCGTTGAGCTCTGGGGTCCTCCACGCTCTCTGAGCTTGGTTGTTCGCTTGCAAGAACATTATCTTTCATTATCCAACCAGGTAACATCATCAGTGTGAGTGAATGTGGGATTTGCTCCCTATTTATTTATTTATTTATTTATTTATTTATTTATTTATTTGATTCGATTTCTATGCCGCCCTATTCCAAAAAACTCAGGGCGGCTTACAACATAAATACTAACATATAGAAATCTGACATTAAATACATTATAAAACCCCTAGATTAAAAACCAATCATCCAAAGACAAACTTACAACAAACATACACTGGCTAGGGGCAAGGTGTTAACTGCCCCAGGCCTGTCGGCAAAGATGTGTCTTCAATAATTTGCGAAAGGCGGAGAGGGTGGGGGCAATACGGATCTCCGGGGGGGAGTTGGTTCCAGAGGGCCGGGGCCGCAACAGAGAAGGCTCTTCCCCTAGGCCCCGGCAGGCGACACTGTCTGGCTGACGGGATCCGGAGAAGGCCGACTCTGTGGGCCCTAATTGGTCGCTGGGTTTCATGGGGCAGCAGACGGTCCCGTAAGTAACCTGGTCCGATGCCATGTAGGGCTTTATAGGTCATAACCAACACTTTGAATTGCGTTCGGAGACCAATTGGCAGCCAATACAGCTCGCAGAGTGATGTTGAAATATTCATCAGCCATCAACAGACACACAGAGATAAACCACATTTACACACCATTTAAAAAAGCTAAGAAGGAAAAGAGCAGAACCCATCTTCTCCAGCAACCAATCCCCAGATAAGCAGGGATTCATACCAGAGAAAACAACCAAGCAGAAAACAGTACCCTAATGAAGGAACCACCAAGGAGAAAATCACACACCCCTCCCCAAGCTACTGTATAAACAGGCAGCAAACTCCACACTGTTGGACAGGTTATGCTACCTAGCTGGGTACTGAAACATTTGCAGGCAAACCAAACTCAGAGACCACCAAGGACTCCACAATACAAACTTGTTGGGCTGCTGTCCTGACGAATCTTAAAATCAAGAGTAAAAATAGCACTTCCTGTAATGTTTAGCACAAGGCTTTTCAACCAGTGGTACAGATACCACCTGTGGTACGTTGGCACCTGGCAGGTGGTACGCGACCATCCTAGAAAAGTGGTAGCGGGGGAGGGGAATGAGCTGATCCGGTGGAGGCACCGCACAAGCCTGAGTGAGAGATGGCTGGAGCTGCAGGGCTCTCAGGGCTCAGCGAAAGCGCCAGGATCAACGCTTCTTCAGGACTGTCAGGGCTCAGTGGAAGCGAGAGAATCAGCGACAGGCTCCAGCTGGAAAGCAGCGCTGATCCTGGCACTTCTGCTGAGCCTAGAAGAAGCGCCGATCAGCTGGAACGTTGCAGCATCTCCAGGGTCTGGTGATTTACATTCAGATGCTTAGCAACCGATTCATATTTATGACGGTCAGTGTCCCAGGGTCTTGTGAAGTGACCAAAACCTGCTGCAACCACCCAGCAGACGGGGGGGGGGAGAAACCAAACACCCCCACCCCACCCCCACTGCCAATCCTCAACAGAAATGCTCACAACAGTGAAAACCTTGGACAGGAGGAAGAGCGCTGCCAGGTGGGCAGGCAGGGGTCTTGCTCGGCTGTGGCTTGGGGGGCACTTTTTTCAGTGCCATTGTAACTTTGAACAGTCACTAAGCGAACTGTTGTAAGTCGAGGACTACCTGTACTTTTATCACTTTTTTCCTTTTTTTTGGTCATCAAGTTTTTGATACCTTGCTAGGCGACTGGTGGTACTTGGATGTTGCCATGTCCTAAAAGTGGTACAATGGCTGAAAAGGTTGAAAAGCCCTGGTTTAGCAGATGTGGCCCCAGGTACCCTTTCCTGGGACTCATCACGAGTTAAACTGATTTGGTCAAAGAGTGGCAATTTGCACACCCAAGGAATGTGGCTGTGAGCACTTATGACACGCAACCTGCTCAATTTTTCCAGGCGTGGAACATCATCCCTTTCAAATTGATCGCTTAGTACATTCCACAAACACAGCCCATATGGTTAGTTCATGATTTAATGTATTATCCAAACCCAGAAAATAAGATTTAGTAACCAGGCTGTGTTAAACCAGTGACTGTTCAAAGTTACAGTGGCACTGAAAAAAGTGACCACCTTTGCAGCATCGCCATGGTCACGTGATCAAAATTCAGACGCTTGGCAACTGCCTCATATTTATGACGGTTGCAGTGTCCCTGGGTCACGTGATCCCGTTTTGCGACCTTCAGACAAGCAAAGTCAATGGGGGGGGGGAGAAGCCAGATTCACTTAACAACTGGGATACTAACTTACCCGTAGTGATTCATTTAACAACTGTGGCAAGAAAGGTCATAAAACGGGGCAAACCTCATTTAACTGTCTCGCTTAGCAACAAAAATTTTAGCTTCAAGTGTGGTGGTTAAGTTGAGGACTACCTGTAGAATCACAAATTGATTGCATTTAAATCAACGGCTTTGTTGGATGCTGCTGCTGCATTTCAGACCGTCTTTAAAAGTTTGCCTAGAAGACACCTAAAAGTTAATATTAAAAGGATGCCAAAGTGCCCTTCCTGTCCGTGTAATTCATTTATTTGGAAACTTGTGTAGTGATGCCTTCCATATCTTGCTGATCATTTTCTCCTCCAGATTTCAAAAGGCTTGATTTGAGAAATCCAAAGTCAGAGAAGAGCGTAAACTGCTTCTGCAGCTGTGCAAACATAACGTTGTTTAACCGGTTACAGAAAAGTGGAGCCTGCAAAGATATGTGGGGCATCTGTGTGTGTGTACGTGTATGTGTGTGTTAATGAAAGAAAAATAATCTGGGATTTGCATTTGATAACTATTGTTTTGGGGAAGGGAGTGGGAGGAAGATGGTGTGTTCTCTTTGTGTTTTATATTCAATCACCCCAGTTCACCATCTTTACACGGTGAACTTCACATTCAGTAGAGTTTCAGATGACCGGAAACTTTATCCACAATCTCAGCTGGCCCAGGTCCAATGCCCAAGACAGTCCGGGAGCCTGGAGCGATTTGTGTACGGCCGGCATCTTGGATTAAGCTCACGGTCAAGCCGAGCGTTTTGGCCTCGTTTAAGAGCTGAACGAGAGTCTCTTCGTCGGGTGCTTTGAGGATCACCTTCGGCTGTCCACAATATTCCCACTGCTTCAAAAGTTCTGGATTTCGGTGGTGGACTTGCTTATAGGCGGAAACGGCGGCGTGAGCACACTGGGCGGCCACTTTGCCCTTGCCCATCTTCAGGTCATTCCGGACTACGATCACCATCTTGAATTCTCCGTACTCACCCATGATACTGGCTTCGTTGCCCAGCTCGTTGGCCATCATAGTCAATCTGGATTTGGCTGGCCGAAAGAGCCGAGCTCGTATGCTCCAGCCCAAGCATACTCCACAGGTGACACCAGCAATTAGGCCAAAAACCCCAGGCCTAGCCAGGTAATCCATAATGCATCTGGAGAACGAGAAAAGCAATGGTCGGGACATTTTAGGAAAACTTTTGAGTTCTGGCCTTCATGATCACAACCTATTTTCTGCTTGGAGAGACCAGGAATCCTTAACTTACAACAGTTCATTTAGTAAGTGTTCGAAGTTACAACAGCACTGTTAAAAACTTGACTTATGACCGTTTTTCACACTGACAACTGGCTTGTATTTATGATGGCTGAAGTGTCCTAAGGTCCTTCTGAGAAGCAAAGTCAGTGGGGAAACCAGATTCAATTAACAACCGTGTTACTAACTTAACAACTGTTACTAACTTAACAACTTCATTTAACAACTGGCAAGAAAGAGGGTACAATGGGGCAAAATTCACTTAACTGTCTTCCCTTAGTAACAGCAATTTTGGGCTCAATGGTTCTCGTAATTTGAGGACTACCTATTCATGCATTTAACTTTAAGAATACTAACAGAACATGCAATGTTGATATACTGGTTTGGCAGAACTCTCTTGAAAATGCAGATGACAACCTACTGGAATTCAGCCTTAAACTGATGTCCACAGAAAACAGTCCCAAAATATTTACAAATATTCTTACTTCCTTGAAAGTCTTTGGTTGAAATATTATGTTTTATTCATGCTAGTAAAAGATTTGAAAAGTACTTAATTGTGAGGGGCCTTTGATGTTTTCATTTCAACCCTGAACTCAAAATATATATCGGTATTCTAAATAACTTGCAATTATGCATAAAGTCCTCCACTAACCGCTGTTTCTTTAGTGACCAAAAGCACTGAAAAGGGGATTCATAACTGGTCCTTGCACTTATGACCATTGCAGCATCCCCATGGTCATGCAATCAAAATTTGGGCATTTGGCAACTAACACATATTTTTAATGATTGCAGTGTCCCAGGGTCATGTGACTGCCATTTCTGACCTTCCTGGGCAGCTTCTGACAAGCAAAATCAATGGGGGAAGCTGGATCTGCTTGATGACTGCATGATTCACTTAACAACCATGGCCAAAAAGACAGAAAACTGGGCACGATTCAGTTAAAAACCGCCTTACGTAGGAACAGAAATTCTGGCCCCAATTGTGGTCGTATATCAAGGACTACCTGTTGCCGTGTCTCAGGATCGTGTGATCTCATTTTGTGACTTTCTGACAAGCAAAATCAAGAGGGGCAGGGGAAGCAAGATTCACTCAACAACCGTGTTACTAATTTAAGAACTGAAGTGATTCCCTTAATAAATGCAGCACGAAAAGTCATAAAATGGGGCAAAACTCACTCAATTAACGTCCCACTTAGCAACATAAACTTTGGGCTTGGTTGTGGTCATAAGTCAAGGACTACCTGTATGTTGGGAGAAACATACTACCTGTATTTTTATTTGCTCCGCTCTTATACCTAAGCACAGACGAGACCTTTTTCCCTTTCCAGATGGCATCCTGGTAGGGAGGCAGGGACCAGCCCCAAGCCACCTCCGAGCCTTGGCAGTTGAGGGGGAAGTGGGGCCTAGGCCTCACCACCCCCATCGCTGCTCCCCACTGAATCCCATCCCAATTTCCCTTGTGAGCGCTCCATCGCTGGAGGCCTTTAAGAAAAGTCTGGATAGCCCAGGGGTCTTCAAACTTGGCCCTTTTATGACTTGTGGACTTCAACTCCCAGAATTCCTCAGCCAGGCATGCGTGCCTGGCTGAGGAATTCTGGGAGTTGAAGTCCACAAGTCATAAAAGGGCCAAGTTTGAGGACCCCTGGGATAGCCCTTTGATTTAAATGGTACAGGGCACTATTTTTCAACCGTGGCCGTTTGAAAGTGGGTGGACTTCAATTCCCAGAACTCCCCAGCCAGCAAAGGTCCATCACTGGAGGGAGGTGGCTGGCTGGGGGATTCTGGGAGTTAAAGTCCACCCACCTTCAAATGGCCAAAGTTGATACACTGGTATAGGATCTCCTCCTTGAGTAGGGGGTTGGACTAGAAGACCTCCAAGGCCCCTTCCAACTCGTTGTTCTTGTTATTATACAAAGAAGCCCCTTCCAAAGGCGGCAGGCCTTTCCATTCCTCTGTACCGCCCCCCCCCACCTCTTTTTTTTTTTCGGCCCACCTTCCTTCCCTCCGCCTCCTGGCCGTCTCTCAGCCTACGGCGACGTCACGCTCCCAGACGTCACAAAAACACCTCAGCCAATCACGGCGCGGCGCGTGCCGAAGTGGAATGCCAGCTCGACCAATCGCCTTTCTGCTTTCCCTTAGAGCGGCGCCTCGCTCGTGGCCGGACACCCCCCCTACTCCCCGCCGCCATTTCCCTCCCCCACCCCCCCCATCCTCAGTGGGCAGGCCGTGCTGGGGCGGCCCTCAATAGGATGAAGGGGAGAAATCAGGGGTGGGGAGTCCTGGGAGTTTAGGACATCTTACTTTTTTTTTTTTTCTTCTCCCCGCTTCAACGTTTCAGCGCGCCAGGTGGCAGAAAACCGGAAAGGGGGCCGGACTTCCGGCTAACGAGGCCCGGAAGTGACGCCCCATCGCCTCTTGCTGGATGGGCGGGGCTAAGGCGCCAAGCCTTCCCTCACTTCCGGGTTGGCCCTAGTCCAGGAGGCCGAGCCGGAGGAGGAGCCGCTGGCAGCCGTAGCGGCGGCCGCGCTAGCAGCCCCAGCAGCCGCGGCGGCACAGCGGTCGGACGCAGCTGAGGAACCCCGGCGCGTATATCCGTCCCTGAGCTGACGTAAGTAGCGGCGAGGCCTGGAGGGAGTCGGGGCCTGCCTACGGGTCCCCGGCAGGGCCACAAAAGGGTGAACGACCCCCGAGGACAGAAGAAGCCCTCAGCGGAAGGGTCCCCGCTCTCCTCCGGTCTCTTTCCCCCGCGGGCTCCATATCCCTGGGGCGATGCGGGCTGTGGAGTGAGGGTCCTCTCCCCTACCTGCCTGCCTGCCTGCCTTTCTGGAAGCAGCTGAAGCCCCTCCACGTGGCCCTCCGAGGAGCCGGCCTGGCTGCTCCCGGATCCTACCGGCTGTCTCTGTCTGCCCAGACCCCCGCCCCGAATCGGTCCCTCCCGATGGGTGGCCTCGAGCCCCCTCCCGATTGCAGGCACCCACCAGAATTTCAGGTTCAGAAGAGGAGCCGGAAAGGGACCTTGGAGGTCATCTAGTCCAACCCGGGACCCTATTCCATTTCAGACAAGCAGGAGAATCTATACCATTTCAGACAAGTGGCTGTCCAGTCTCTCCTGAAAAACCTCCAGCGATGGAGCAGCCACAGCTTCAGAAGGCAAGCTGTTCCTTGTTTCCTTCGAAACCTAGTGGGTTGATGAAAAGGCCCTTTAAGAGTGTATTGCGCCCAAAGATTGACAGGGCGAGTGGGACAGCAGGGAAGTGCTGGAGGGGGTTGTGGGGGGGTGTCTGTGTCCTGATGAGACTGAGTATACCGTGGACAAGGAGAGAAGCAACCTGGAATTAAGGAGAAACTTCCTAACAGTGAGGACAATTAACCAGTGGAACAGCTTGCCACCAGAAATCATGGTGGTCTTTAAGGGGAGACTGGACAGCCACATGTCTGAAACAGTATAGGGTCTCCTGCTTGAGCAGGGGGCTGGACTAGAAGACCTCCAAGGCCCCTTCCAGCTCAGAGCCTAATTAGGGCAGAACTAGGAATGGGCTCCTCTCGGTTGGTGTAAAAGAAGCAGATCCAGTTGGAAGGAAGGCTGTAAAGGACCACCTCCACACTGGTAGGGATAATTATAGGAAAGAAAGCCTTGCATTCTTCACCATTCAGTCAGAACTGGAGAAGCTTCTTGGATGAGGAGCGAAAGGTCTTCAAGGAAAAACCAAGAAAGTCCAGATATAGATGTATTGGGGGGGGGAGCAGTAGGTTTGGATTTTTAAATGGTGGGATGCCTTTGTTTGAAAATTTTAGCATGCATCTCTCTTGAGGTCCTGCTAGCTCAAAACTAATGGTTAGTTCTGTGACTGAGTTTTTGCAAGAACCAAGGAGTAGAGATGTGTGTATTGTGACCTTGTATTTAATTCTCCACCTCTGTGCTTGCTTCGGACCAAATTGAAGCTCCTTCTGGCTCTTTCCAATAAAAAATATATTACATTTTAATTTTGTTTCCCGAGTTCAGTATTGGCAATCCCTAGGAAATGGGTTAAAACAGGTTTCAGAGGAAGATGAGCAGCTGTCTTCTACCTTTCCCTAACAATTGAAGGGTTCAGATAGAGTGTTTCTTCCCTTTAGGATCTTCACACCAGATAATTTTCTTCCCTTTACTCCCCCTAGTGTCTATATTTAGCACTGATGAAGCCAACTTGATATTTTGCAACCTGCTTTCTAAGAAAAATATTTTCCTAAAAATGGGCGAGATTGCAGGTTTGGGATCAGTTTGTATCCAAAGTATGTTAGATATGTGAAAGCTAAAACTGGACTTTCAGACATTGCCTAGTCATTTGTGATAGGCAAGATATGACAATGCACTTCGCAGTGGGTTTAGGGTTTCCTGCCTGAGTGGGGAGGGGGGTGGGCTAGATGACCTTTAAAGATCCCTTCCAACTTTATTATTATTGGTGATCTTTTACTTTTGTGTGTATTAACAGTTTTAGAATTCTGAAGGATCATAATTGTAAAACTCGCTTGCGGAACTTTGGGAGATGGGTCAAAAGAAACGGGTCAAGAGAACTAAGAAGCGTAGTCTGAAAGCTTGAGATAGTATTCTTACTAATGGTCCTGCTTTGTAGTTTGAAGTATATCGCAAGTGCTGGAAATTTATGGAGTTTTTGAAAGCTGAATTGCTCTCGGGTGATCAAAGTCTCACTCCAGCTTGTCTATGTGCGTATGTATTTTCATGTCAAACAAAGTTCACCTGTTTCTTACTTCTGAGCATATTTGTTATTTATTGAAGCTTTTCATTATTATTTTTTAATTTCTACTTAATTTCTACAAAATCTAAATTTCGATTGCTGCTGAATTGTGCAATAGGTAACTAAGATTTAGTTCAGCCCTCGTACTGGACGTAGATAAACCTGCTTGCTGATTCATACATTGTGCTGAGGAACAAGGTAATTTATATGGGTCAAGACCTAAAGTGGCTTAGCAGAGGAGCAAATGCTGTACACGTCAGCCTTTGATGCTCATTTCACAGTTCTCTGAATTTTGCCACTAGAATTCAGTGGTGCAATTCCCCCCCCCTCATTCTGGGAATAACAGTATTCCCCTTAACCCCTCCTCAAGAACTAAAACTAAGGTTCCTGTGTACTCCAGCAAAATCACTGAATCACTAAGACAGGAGGTCTTCAAACTTGGCTGTTTTATGACTTGTGGACTTCAACTCCCAGAATTCCTCAGCCAGGCACATGTGCCTGGCTGAGGAATTCTGGGAGCTGAAGTCCGCAAGTCATAAAAGGGCCAAGTTTGAAGACCTCTGAACTTACAAATAATCCACAATTGAGCCTCAAATTTTGGTTGCTAAGCAAGATGGATCTATGCTGGGTGGTGGTGTGACGTCATCAGAGTTAGACTCCTAGGTGACTGGAGTGACAGGGCTGCAGGTGAGGCGGCAAGAGCTGCTATGGGAGGAGATGACAAACGGCTTGGAAGGAGAGACAAAAAAGGAGGGGGGAGTATGAAGCAGGAACATCTGAATAGTTGTTCTTTGCAGGATCAGGGAGAGGGAGCTACAATCATCAGATCCACCAACAGGCTGCCTGATGAGAATCAATTTAACACATGGCAGAGTAACATAGCTAATGGGCCGATGACGCTCTGATGACGTCAGTAGTTTGGCTGATGAAAGCTGAGTAGGTAACTTTTTTTACTCACAGGCTTGTTTATATTAAACGGTCCTGTTTATTTTTATCCTGGTGTTCATTTTTCTTATATTTATATATATGTGTGTTTTCTGAGGTTTTCGCGGGTGTTTATATGTAGGTTATTCGGGTTTTCTCCCACGTAAAATTGGAAGTGTCTTGGTGACGTTTCGACGAAGTCCCATTCGTCATCTTCAGGCTAGTGTTTTCGGCTTCGTGCTTCTAGTTAAAAGGAAGAAACAGGCAGTTAAAAGGAAGAAACAGCTACGATCACACATTGCTCCTAGAAGCACGAAGCCGAAAACACCAGCCTGAAGATGACGAATGGGATTTCGTCGAAACGTCGCTAAGACACTTCCAATTTTACGCGGGAGAAAACCCGAATAACCAAAGACCTACATACATACATACATACATACATACATACATACATACATACATACATACATATCTATCTCCTATTCTGTTGGTGGAGCAATTACATAAGAATGGGACCATGACGAAGGATTTATACTATATTCCCTTGTTGGCAAAGTAATTTTCTCTTATGCAATTCTATCCCTGTAGGAAATGTCCATCCAAGTTGTCCTAATTAGTCTTCTAATTTTGGATTTAATTGAAAACCTCTTTGTGGGTATTCGCAGCACTAAAAAAAGAACACCATCTTTTTTTAGCCAAAATTATTCTTAATCTTTTCCATACCACTTCAGTCTTTGTCTTCACCTTGTAAAACTTCCATCATAACTGTTGTGCGGTGCGTGCTGGATAAATTCCCATTTCTCTTTTTTCACCACTAGAAAAGCTGCTCTTGCTTCAAGATATATTAATAAAAGAAACCCTCAAGGTTTTGGTGAAAGGGAAATGTAATTTGGTCGCTAGGAGTTTTTGATGGGTCTTCTCCTGGCCCCCCTTGTCTCAAAGGGGAGAAAGAATAACAGAATGAAGCAGAGTTGGAAGGAACCCTGGAGGTCTTCTAGTCCAACCCCCTGCTCAAACAGGAGACGCTACACCAGGGGTCCCCAACCCCCAGTCCGTGGACCAGTACCAGGCCGCAGCATGCCAGCAACCGGTCTGCACAAACAAGGAAAGCCCCATCCACAGGATGCAGGCAACACACAAAACCACGCACTCTCCGGTCTGGGGAAAAACCTCTCTCCAAGGAGTCGGTCCCTGGTGCCCAAAAGGTTTGGGACCTCTGCCCTATACCATTTCAGACAAGTGGCTGTCCAATCTCTTCTTAAAAACCTCCACACCAACAAACACAATGGGTGTTTGATGTATCATTCATATATGTGTAGCTCTTAAAATGGCCCATATTTTGACAATGATTTGAAAAGTGCTTTATTTATTTATCTATACCAGGGGTAGGCAACCTCGGCTCTTTTATGACTTGTGGACTTTAACTCCCAGAATTCCTGAGCTAGTCATGTTGAGGGGAAAGGGAGAGGTTTCCAAGCTGAGCCATGTTGGCTCAGGAATTCTGGGAGTTGAAGTCCACGAGTCATAAAAGAGCCAAGGTTGCCTACCCCTGATCTATACCCTGCCTTTATTATCTTTATAAAGGCAGTGAACCGATCTAATACTACTTTCTCCTATTTCCCCCACAACAACAATCCTGTGGGGTGGGGGTGGCCCAAGAAAGGGTGATTGGCCCAAGGTCACCCAGTTGGCTTTCGTGTCTAAGGCGGAACTAGAACTCATCATCACCTGGAAATTGCCTCAAAGAGTATGTTGTTGCAGGTCCCATCAATTAGGGATGTACTTCTGGTCCACGGGATGTTCCATAGGAAGGGACCACAAAAAGGGTCTTCTTGGTGGTGGCCCTTTCTCTATGGATCCCCTGGGGGTATCATTGACCCTCATTTTACTGCTTTTGCAAATGGCCCAGAAAACATGATTTTGTCAGCGGGACTAGAGACGGAATCGATCAAGTGATTGTAATGGTTGTGTTGTTGCTGCCCTGGGGAGCAGGCATGGAGTTTGTGGGTTTTATAGTGTGGATTTTTAATATTGTAAGCTGCCCAAACTCAACGTGTGTGAATTGGGCAGCCATATAAGTTTGTTTAATAAATAAAATAAATTAACCAGGCCCTCTAAACAACAGCAGAGTTGTGGGGGGGGGCCTCTCCAGACCTCAGAGGGAACCTCATTCCAAAGGGCAGGCACTGCTACAGAGATCTATTGAGATCCACTTCAGGATCTCAATAGATGAATTGCAGCTTGATCTATGACCACAATGGCAGCCAGAGTTCCTGTTGCTAAGATTGTTGAGTGAGTTGTGTTTCGTGGCCTTTTTTTGCCACGTTGTTAAGTGAGGCACTGAAGTTGTTGCTTCATCTGGAGGACCAATAGGTTGGAGAAGATGGCTATAAAAATTCAGAAGGGACACTTGTCAACCTCCAGCTCGAATACCCAAATAAAGTCTGAAAAATGTATTGATTTATTGAATACATGGCATGGTATAGGACAGGGGTAGGCAACCTTGGCTCTTTTATGACTCGCGGACTTCAACTCCCAGAATTCCTGAGCCAGCATGGCTCAGCATGGAAACCTCTCTCTTTTTCCTCAGCATGGCTGGCTCAGGAATTCTGGGAGTTGAAGTCCACGAGTCATAAAAGAGCCAAGGTTGCCTACCCCTGCTCCAGGGGAATAATGTTCCACAAACTAGGGGTCAATACTGAGAAGGCCCTTTTAAAAAAATGTGTACCATCAGGGGATTCACTTTTATATAGTCTAAGTCTATTACGGAATCTGTCCTGTACATCAGGGGTGCAGCCCGCTACTGGGCCTTGAACCGTTTGGAACCGGGCCATGGAAGTGATGGGTGAGTGCATGTGCACATGCATCCCAACTTGCACGAGTAGCGGGTGAGGAGGGCATGCGTGTGCGCACACTTGCCTGCTACTCATGTGGAACCATCCCCTCTCCCCCTCCCCCGCCAATCTATAAAACCAGAAATGTTGGAGAATTCTTTTATACATTACATTTGTTTCTAACATAAATTCTAGGACAGAGAAGGATCCCCCTCAGAGGCGATCTGTTTTTTTTTAGTGTTCAGTCACTAAGTCACATCTGACTCTTCACAACCCATGGACCACAGCACACCAGGCCCCCTGTCCTCCACTGCCTCCTGGAGTTTGCCCAAATTCATGGTCATTGTGTTGATGACACCATCTAACCATCTCTTCTTCTGCTGTCCCCTTCTCCTTTTTTCTTCCCGTCTTTCCCAACATCAGGATCTTCTCCACTGAGTCCTCTCTTCATATGAGGTGGCCAAAATATTTGGGCTTCAGGATCTATCAGGGTTGGTTTCCTTCAGGACTGTGAAAGAAACTCTTCAAAGAACTTTGAGGCATTGTTTACCTTAAAGAATCTTTATTTGTACAGAGGCAAAGCCAAAATCTGAATTCCCCTCCCCTGAGCACATAGTATCAAAGCGCAATTCCCTCCTCTAATTAACAGTCATAAATCACATTCTCCAATTAGTTTGAAATGCAGGCTTTCCCTCCAGTTCTCCAGCCCGCCAATTCTTATCTTTTATTTCAAAAACCTTGGTTCTCACACTGTTCCAATATTGTTATGTCTAACTAAACTCCCATGCACATTCCTCCTCCGCCCCAGTATCATCTAATTCTAACTCTAATTCTAAGAGTAAAACATAAGAAGGAAAATGGCTGCATCTCCATATGTTGGAAAAGCAAGAACATCCAATGTTAGCCGTGTTGACATCCTGACTGATTGGATCTCCTTGCAGTCCAAGGGACTCTGAGGGGTCTTCTCCAGCACCACAATGTGAAAGCATCAATTCTTCAGCACTCAGCCTTCCTTATGGCCCAGTTCTTCACAGCCATACATTATACATCAGGGGTGTCAAACTCACAACGTCACATGACGTGTCACGATTTTTTTGCCATTGCCGGCAATGGGGCGGGCACGGTTTTGGTATGATGCCTCCGGCCCGCAGGCCAGCAGTTTGACACCCCTGCGTTATACCTGGACTTTCAACCACTGTTGAGCCCAGGATCAATGTTGTGAAGTGAGAAATTTGTTAAGTGAGTTTTGCCCCATTTTATGTCTTTTCTTGCCACATTTGTTAGGTAAATCATTGCAGTTTTTAATTTAGTAACAAGATCGTTAAGTGAATCTGGCTCCCCCCCCATTGACTTTGCTTGTCACAAGGTTGCAAAAGGTGATCACATGACCCCGGAACACAGCAATGGTCATTAATATGAACCAGTTGTCAAGCATCCAAATGTAAGTCATGTGACCCTGGGGAGGCTGCAAGGGTTGTAAGTGTGAAAAATGGTCATAAGTCACTTTTTTTCAGTGCTGTTGTAACTTCAAAGAGTCACTAAATGAACTGTTGTAAGTGGAGGACTACCTGTACTACTGGGAGAACCACAGCTTTGACTATAAGGACTTTTGCTGGGAAGGGGATGTCTGCTTTTTAATATGCTGCCTAGGTTTGCCATAGCTTTTCTCCCAAGGAGAAAGCATTTTTTAATTTCATGGTGGCATTCACCGTCTGCATGGAAGAGGTCATCTAGTCCAGCCCTAATTCCAATTGCTCAACACCTGCTTGATTAAATTGCTGTTTACAAATCTCTGACAGAAAGAGGGCTGTCACCTTAGACCAGACCAACATGTAAAGAGAATGTGAGGACATGTTACATAGCGTTTACTTGAAGTTCCCCTTGCCGTAATTGGAACCCTTTGGTGTAGGTGTCATACAAAACGACTGTTATTTCAGCCTGGATGTGACAGTTTTCCAAGTATCTGAAGAAAGCAATATATAGCTTCTGACTCATTTGCACCTACTGCTCCGTGAAACTTTAACCTTAAACACTGTCTCTCATTTCTCCATAATGGCAAGCATAGTCCATTTAGAACTCAGCCATGAACTGAAAAGCAGTATCCTAGAGCGGGGGTACCCAACCCCTGGTCCATGGACCAGTACCGGGCCGTGGCATGCCAGCAACCAGGCCGCACAAACAAGCAAAGCCTCATCCACGGGATGCAAGCAGCACACAAAACCACACACCCCCTTCGGTCCACGGAAAAACCTTTCTCCACGTAACCGGTCCTTGGTGCCCCAACAGTTGGGGACCTATGCACTAGAGCACACTCTAATTAGATTTATATGGCAGTAAATCACCGTCTGACGTGCCCGGTGTGTACTTAAGCAATGCGACTTGTAAGCTATAATTTAAGCGTAGTGTGTTGCATGAACACAATCATTACATTTTACTAGACATGATGCATTTGGTCTTGTTGTCAGAGATACTTTGTCACCCGGTTCCTCAGTTTCTTCAACAATGGCCAAGCATCCAATGTAAAGGTAGTCCTTGAAATTATGACAGCAACGGAGGCCAAAATTTCTGCGGCTAAGAGAGACCGTTGTTAAGTGGGTTTTGCCCCATTTAACCATCTTTCCTGCCACAGTCACTAAGTGAATCACTGGACTTGTTAAGTGAGTAACACGGTTATTAAGAGAATCTTGCCACAATTGCTTGAAGAATCAGTTAAATAAATGGCCTGGATTTAAATTAAATTAAATTTAAACATAATTTAAATTAAATTTAAATTAAACTTAAATTAAATTTAAATTTAAATCAAATTTAAACATAATTAAACATAATTTAAATCAGCGGGGGTCGCCAAACACCGCAGTCTGCCATTTTTTTTTTTGGGTCAGCCATTGTTTTTTTTTGGTCAGCCATTTTTTTCCCCTTTGCGATGCGGGCCGTCGCACCGTGCATGCGCAATGCGGGCCCGCCATTTTTTTTTTGGTCCGCCATTTTTTTTCCCCGTTCGGCCCGTCGCGCTGCGCATACGCGATTTGGCCCATCGTGCCGCGCAAGCGTGGATCGGCCCGTCGCACCGCACATGCGCGGATTGGCCCGTCGCACCACGCATGCGCGGATCGGCCCATCGCGCCGCGCATGCGCGGGTCGGGGTCGCGCCGTGCATGGGCGGCGCAAGTGGGGTCTCAGCCTGAAAAAGGTTGAGAACCACTGATTTAAATTAAACTTAAATTAAATTTAAATTAAATTTAAACATAATTTAAATTAAACTTAAATTAAATTTAAATTAAATTTAAATTAAATTTAAATTAAATTTAAATTAAATTTAAATTAAATTTATTTGACGGGCTGCCTGTCTCCCATAATATCCGCCTGGCCAATTTGATTCTGCAGAGTTGGCACGTTTCGGATTTCCTAGTTCAATACAGGCAAGCCTCAACTCACAATCTTTTATTTGGTGGCCATTTGAAGTTACGACGGCACTGAAAAAAAGTGATGTGTGACCAGGATTCACACTTACGACCGCTGCAGCATCCCCATGGTCACATGATCAGAATTCAGACACTTGGCAACTGGCATGTCTTTCTGACGGTTTCAGCATCCTGAGGTCATGTGATCTCCGTTTGTAACCTTCGCAGCCAGCTTCCGACAGGCAAAGGCAATGAGGGAAACCCTCATTCACTTAACAGCTGCATGATTTGCTTAACAACTGCAAAAAAAAAAAAGATTGTAAAATTGAGCACGCCTCGCCTTAGCAACTGTCTTGCTTAGCAGCAAAAATCTTGGGCTCCACCGTGATCGTAAAGTGAGAACTGCCTGTATTTACATCCTTTAAGTTTCATCCCACAAATTCCAATCTTACTCTCTGGAGCAGGGGTCTTCAGACTTGGCAACTTGAAAATTTGTGGACTTCAACTCCCAGAATTCCCCAGCCAGTATTCTCTTAAGACAGGGGTCTCCAACCTTGGCAACTTTATGACTTGTGGACTTCCAACTCCCAGAATTTTTCTGGGAGTTGAAATCCACAAGTCTTCAAATGGCCAAGTTTGCAGACCCCTGCTCTGGACCAAGTGAGCAGATCCAAACTTTTTACAAAGCCATTTGAAAACAGCTGTCATCTCCCATTTCAACCTTCTTTTTGACAAGCCACGATCTCTATGAAATCTCACATGGAGGACAGCACAGATTAAAGGTCCTGGATACCAAAGCCAGTGTGCTGTGCCACAGGAGCACAACTGTCCTGATGTGGAAAAACCTGACCCGAGCGATGCCATCACGCTCACTGTTGCCCAACAGAAATGTTATACGATGCGCCGAGGCTGAATGGGGCATTGTTGAAATTCACATGCAGATGACAAAGAATTCCTTGTAGATCAGGGGTCCCCAACCCCCGGTCCATGGACCAGCACCAATCTGTGGCATGCCAGCAACCAGTCCACACAAACAAGCAAAGCCCCATCCGTGGGATGCAGGCAGCACACAAAACCTCGCATCTTCTCTCCACGGAACCGGTCTCTGGTACCCAAAAGGTTGGGGACTTCTAATGTCCAGTAGTGGCCAAAACTGTGGAAACCTTTTTGGGCAAAGTGTATTTTTGTGGTTTGATGGCTAATAACACCACTTTTCTTGGAATAGTACCATAGAATCATATATCAATGGAAAGATAATTTAATCAAGAATGTAATGCAAGATAATTTGTTCAATTATCTGTACTGTATTCAATGAAAAGTTATAGCCAAATAACCAGAAAAAGAAAGCACAACTTGCTTAGGTTGATATCAGGCAGCTTTCCTTCGTCTGATTGTAGCCAATGAGCATGAGTGTTTAGAGAGCCAATCGGGTGTCATCTTGTTTTGGCAATGAGCCAATCAGATCACGGCAGGATTCAGTTATTGATGTCCTGTATTGAAGCTGAGAGGAGGAGATTCGTCAGTGTGTTATGTGATGGCTATCCAGTTGGTTGGGTTTTTTTGTGTTCTTTCATTGAGTGAGCTTGCAAAACGTAACAAAATTAAAGTAATGGTGCGAAGAATTGACTGGTCGCCCAGAAAGTGATGTAAAATAGTATTATTAAGTGAACAAGGCTACAGTCATAAAGAAATTAAGAAGAAAAATGGGTGGAAACTTAATCAAAGGTGGCATTTCTACTGTACACTTTTTCCAAAAGTTTTCCACAATTTTGGCCACTACTGTAGATAGAGGCCTCCAACTCATGAATGTAAACCAGTGTTTCTCAACCTTGACAATTTTAAGGCATGTGGACTTCAACTCCCAGAATTCCACAGCCACCAACGCTGGCTGTGGAATTCTGGGAGTTGAAGTCCACATGCCTTAAAATTGTCAAGGTTGAGAAACACTGATGTAAACAGTCCCAGGCCAAGGGAGCTGGGGGGGGGGGATAATGGCTTTCTTCCCAGCCCCCCCCCAGCCATTATTTCTTTGCTTTATATTAGGTCTCCTGCTTGTATGGATGAATGAAAGAGAGCACTGTGCAGGTGGTCCTCAACTTATGACTGCAATTCAGCCCCAAATTTCCATGGCTAAGCAGCACAGTGGTTAAGTGAGCTTTGCCCCATTTTATGACTTTTTTTTGCCACGGTGGTTAAGCGAATCACTGCAGTGGTTAAGTTAGTCAGACAGCTGTTAAGGGAATCTGGCTTCCCCCATTGACTTTGTTTGTCGGAAAGTCGCAAAAGGGGATCATGTGACCCCCGGGGACACAGCAACTGTCATAAGTACATGTCAGTTGCCGAGCATCCCAGTTTTAATGATGTGATTGTGGGGATGCTGCAACAGTCATAACTGTGAAGAACGGGCCATAAGTCGCTTTTTTCAGGGCCATTGCAACTTTGAACGGTCGCTAAATGAATGGTTGCAAACTGAGGACTACCTGTACAGTGTATCTGTTTAAGAAACAGAGCAGGTGCCCATTTTAGAGATAACAAACAGGGTGCATTTTGCAACAACTTGCTTGCTGCAGTCTTGATCAACCATATTTCAGCATTCGGGGATAGTTCAAGTCAGATCCATATTAATTTCCAGAAAGAGACAGCTTGGTCTAGCGGCTAAGGCACCAGGCTAGAAAGCGGGAGAGCATGAGTTCGAGTTCCACCTTAGCCATGAAAGCCAGTTTTGCCCGATGTCAAAGCGTGCACGGATGTATTGCGCGAGATAACCCAGGAGTAAACACAGTAAAGGGTGGTCTATAGTAAATGGTGGTTTATCTTACACTATCTACAATACATACACCGGGAACAATATACATACATGAGCTAATACAGCAGGATCCAACAAACCATAGTTACAGCAGGAAACGGAAGAGAGAGAACACATCAGCAGAGCCTTCCCATTATACAAAGGCTCTTAAAGAGACACAGAGCTTGCTGAGTCATTCCCATCATTATATACATTAGATAAGCTGGTTAGCTGTTAAATCAATACCTTGACACCTGACTTTGGGCCAGTCCCTCTCTTTCTCAGCCCAACCCATCTCACAGTTGTTGTTGTTGTTGTGGGGAAGATAGGATGAGGAAGATGTGTTGGATATGTTCATTGCCTTAGGTTGTTTGTAAAAATAAAGGTGAGTAATTATTATTATTAATAATAATAATAATGATAATAATAATAATAAAGTTGGAAGGGACCTTGGAGGTCATCTAGTCCAACCCCCTGTTCAGGCAGGAAACCATACACCATTTCGGACAAATGGCTGTCCAGTCTCTTCTTAAAAACTTCCAGTGTTGGAGCATTCACCACTTCTGGAGGCAGGTTGTTCCACTGGTTAATTGTTCTAACTAATATCAATTAATTGTTCTAATTAATATCAATACATTTCAGAAGTTACATTTTCGGATCTTGCACTTATGCATTTATTTCTAAAAGGGCTTGATTTATACAAGAGTTTTGAGAGACATTCTAGGACAGAGGTGTCAAACTGCCAGCCTAGGGGCCGGATGCTCTGGCAAGGGGGAAAAGTCGCAATACGTCGCAACACATGACGTGATGCGGCAAATTTGACATCCCTGTTCTAGGAGGGAAAAGGTAAGCATATTAGTAGCATACATAGCCTTGTATAAAATCAGTAGACCTCAGTTCATGACCAGTGACTGTTCAGCAGGTGATGAAAAGATGAGAGAATGGAAAAAGGAAGGCTTGCAGATAGAACATAGAATAGAGTTGGAAGGGATTTCGGAGGTCTTCTAGTCCAACCCCCTGCTCGAGCAGGAAAGCCTATATCATTTCATGGTCCAGTCTCGTTTTGAAAGTGATGGAGCACCCACAACTTCTGAAGGCAGATATTCCATTGGTTGATTGTTCTCACCGTTAGGAAATTCCTCCTTAGTTCTAGATTGCGTCTCTCCTTGATTAGTTTCCATCCGTTGCTTCTTGTCCTGCCTTCAGGCGCTTTGGAGAATAGGTTGACCCCCCTCTTCTCCATGGAAGCCTCTCAAATATTTTAACACTGCTATTATGTCCCCCACAGATCCTTCTTTTCATTCGACTAGACCAGGGTTGGGGAACCTTGGCTCTTTTATGACTCGTGGACTTCAACTCCCAGAATTCCTGAGCCTGCATGGCTCAGCTTGGAAACCTCTCCCTTTCCCCTCAGCATGGCTGGCTCAGGAATTCTGGGAGTTGAAGTCCACGAGTCATAAAAGAGCCAAGGTCCTTGGACTAGACAGACCCAATTCTTGTAACTGTTACAGGAATGGGCACCTTTACTTTCAGGCTGATTTCTACATAATAATTCTGGTTGCTGATTGTGTTTTAATTTTGATGCTAGGCACCTCAAAGTGACTGACCTATGAGATGGCAGAGAATGGAAGAGGTTGTGACATGAGGCGCACCGCAATGAGCAAAGAACACCACAACGGGAGCTTTCTAGGTATGATGGCTCAGAAATGATCACTTCTGTCTAATGCAGACATGTCAAGCACAAGGCCCGGGGACTGGATGCGCCCTGCAAAGTGGTTTCATGTGGCCCGCGAAGCCATCCTGGAAACTGAGGGAACGGCCCCCGCTGCCTTGGCCCTTGCCCAGGTCGGCCGGGAGGGAGCCAATGTACAATTTTGTGGTGGCCATCTATGCTGAAACGCATTCAGTCTTAGCTCCACAAGACCGTCTAGAAACAGTGAGGAACCAGCCCCTGCCTCGTCGGCCCCGCCCCCTGGGTGCATGCTGGGCAGGTGTCCCCCTTTGAGAGGAATGAAGAAATGTACCATGCCTTGGCGCTTGCCCCGGTCCCCCCCCTTCGGCCAGAGACCCTCAGATCTGTCCCACTCCTGCCCAGGCCCCCACAGGCACCCTTGACGCGAACGATGTAGAGCTGGCCACACCCACCCAGTAGGCCACACCCACTCCACACCCACCCCGTAGGCTGCACCCACCCTGGCCACCACCACCCCCCGCCTCCCCCCCGAGGGCAACCGCAATGCTGATGCAGCCCTCAATGAAATTGAGTTTGACATCCCTGGTCTAATGAAACAAGTACAGAATTGAGCCCCAAATTTTTGTTGCTAAGTGAGACATTGGTTAAGTGAATTTTGCCCCATTTTACGACCTTTCTTGCCACAGCTATTAAGCGAATATCTTCTTAAAGACCTCCAGTGATGGAGCGCCCATGATTTCTGGAGGCAAGCTGTTCCACTGGTTGATTGTCCTCACTGACAGGAAGTTTCTCCTTAATTCCAGGTTGCTTCTCTCCTTGATCAGTTTCCAACCATTGTTTCTCGTACTGCCCTCTGGTGCATTGGAGAATAACCTGGCCCCCTCTGCCTTGTGGCAGCCCCTCAAATACTAGAACACTGCTATCATGTCTCCCCATTTCTTCTTTTCTTTCTTCTTCTTGTGCCATATCCATTATCGGACGTTGGCGATCATGTTGGCGATCCTGTTTTTATCAGCAGCCACACGAAAAAGTGCTGCAGAGTTTTGTCCAAACCAGACCCTTAGATTTTGAAGCCACGATGTTCTTCTTCTGCCTGGACCTCGTTTGCCTTCCATCTTTCCCTGGGGGATTAAATGGAGTATGCCGTATTTTTCTGGGTGTCGCTTCACATGTCCGAAATATTCTAATTTTCGTTTTTTAATTGTTTTGATGATTTCCCTTGGCTTTCCCAGGTGGCTGATCCCCTCCTCATTTCTGATCTTGTCAACCCAGCTTCTACGTAACAGCCGCCTGTCAATCCACATTTCAAATGCTTCTAGTCTCTTCAGGTGGCCTTCTGTTTTTGACTAGCCACACCCAAGTCCCGCAGCCATTCTTCGTATGTTCTCCAGCTCTGGAGATGGAGAATCCACCAATGGGTTTAGACGGTGTTCCTGCCCAATCAGATCAAGTCAGCCAAAGTTGCCACGCCCGTCCTGGACCATAGAGATCCCAGTCTTGACTTGATCTCGCCCAGGACAGACGTGCAAGTTTGGCTCTTAGGCAGGTACAGTTTCTATTGGTGGATTTTCCATTTCCAAATTTGCTGAGCAGTGCTGTATTCAGCACGGAATTTGGCTTTCTATTAGCAATTGATTCCTTTCTTTCCCATCCAAGAAAATTCTAAATTCATCTCAATTCCTGATTCGTGGGGGGACAAAATTGGGGTTTTTCCTAAGGAAGGGGCTCTTTCCTTATCTCTCCCCCTCCTCCCCACCCCAGCAAATTGATTTCTTTCAAAATTCCAGCTTGCTTAATTCAGCCCGTGGACTAACAGCCGTTAGTCCCCAGCTGGAATTAACTCGACCTCATTTCTACCAGAGATTGCGGCTGCAGCTTCGGTGGCTTAATACAAACATCGGCGGAGGAGCCGATCTCGGACTCTCTTGACCAAAACTCTCCTACTGGGATCCTGGGCAGAATCCAATCTGGCCTCCATCAAGGCCGATCACATTTCGGGGGAGGCGAACACTCAGGCCAACCACCTGAGCAGGGCAATGGTTGATCACTGGAATGGCGTCTCCATCCCAGGATTTTCAGGGAGATCTGTCACCGTTTCGGCTTGCCGTGTCTGGACCTCTTTGTGTCCCCGACCAACGCCCATCTGCCTCGATTCTTTTCCCGGTTCCCATCTCCAGGGGCAGAACAAACGGATGCTCTTTGGAGCCCATGGCCGAAGGGCCTGCTTTACGCATTCCCCCCTCTCCCTCTCCTCCCGGCGGTCGTCCGCAAGCTGCTTCGGGAGCGGGCGGAGATTCTCCTAGTGGCCCCGTACTGGCCATGGCGGCCTTGGTTCGCCGATCTGGTGAGTCTCTCCCTTGCAGCTCCATGGAGGATTCCTCCGGACCGGGTCTCGCTCAGCCAGGGGACCCTTCTCCATCTGGACTCCCAATGGCTCCAGTTAGCCATCTGGCACTTGAGCGCTCAATCTTGTCCCAGGAGCTCTGCTCACCAGAGGTCATTACGGTAATGCAGGCTTCCCGTCACCCTTCTACAAACCGCATTTACAAGGCCACGTGGAAAAACATTTGCTTGTGGTGCTCGGTTCGACACTTGTCACTTCCAGACCTAACGATTCTCCATATCCTGGACTATCAGTTAGAGGGTCTGGAGAGGGGCTTGGGCCAAAACACATTGCGCAGGCAGATTGCTGCTCTTTCCACAGTACTCACCTCCGACTCCGCGGTTTTCTTGGGACATCACCCCTTAACTCCACTCATTCCTCAAGGGCGCTGCTAAGACCAGGCCCCCTGTAGTGCACAGGTATCTTTCTTGGGAGCTGCCGCGGGTCCTCCGGGCTCTGACCAAGTCGCCCTTTGAGCCTCTAAAAACGTGCGACGTTCGTTACTTATCCCACAAGGTTACATTCTTGGTGGTGATCACGTCTATGCGTCGTATTTCCGAATTGGCAGCGCTCTCTATCCAGGATGACCTGTGCATTTTCCACCAGGATCGAGTGGTCCTTCGCCTCGATCCTACTTTCCTTCCAAAGGTCAACTCCCTTTTCCACAGGACCCAGGAGATCGTGCTCCCAGACTTCTGTCCTAACCCATCGCATGATCTGGAATGGCAATGGCATCTACTGGACGTCCGCAGAGCGCTCCGGTACTATATCTCACGGACTGCGGCATTCCGCAACTCAGAGGCCCTCTTTGTCTCCTTCCGCCCTTCCTCCAGGGGTTGGAAGGTTTCATCCTCCATGATTGGCAGGTGGATTAGGGCATGTATTGCGGGGGCGTACCATGCTGATTCATTACCAGTTCCATGACAGGTTACGGCCCACTCTACGTGGAGTGCCGCTACTTCTGCGGCCTGGGCCGCTCAGGTGTCCGTTGAGGATGTCTGCAGGGCGGCCACATGGTCTTCACCATCTCCTTTTATACAGCACTACAAGATTGATAGGTTTGCCTTGGCGGAGGCCTCCTTCAGTAGGAGGATTCTCCAACAGGTTGTACATCAAAGTGCCACACCGGACCGGTCTTCTTCCCACCCTCAGGGACAGTAGGCTTTGGGATGTCCCATTGGTGGATTCTCCATCTCCAGTGCTGGAGAAGGGGCGTTGTCTTACCTGAACGCCTTTTCTCAGCACGGAGATGGAGAATCCACTCCCACCCTTGCAGGTCATTTAGGCCTAGGGTTAGACTTAGATTAGTGAGCCACAACGTCTTGCAGTCAGTCAATGGCTACGCTTGCGTCAACACTGGGATCTCTATGGTCCAGGACGGGCGTGGCAACTTTGGCTGACTTGATCTGATTGGGCAGGAACACAGTCTAAACCCATTGGTGGATTCTCCATCTCCGTGCTGAGAAAAGGCGGTCAGGTAAGACAACGCTCCTTTTAGTCTCCAGGCCTTTGATTGTCTTAGTTGCTCTTCTTTGAATTTTTTCCAAACTCTCAACATTTTTTTTTTTTTTGCGATATGGTGACCAAAATGGGCTGCAGTATTCCAGGTGTGGTCTCACTGGGCTTTTATAAAGCGGTACTAATACTTTGCGTGATCTTGATTCTACCTGTATTGTATTACCGGTAGGGATCCAGCTTCGGGAGGAAAGCTGTAAGTTGAATGCGATTGTTTCCCACAGTCCTTCTCTTAACGTTTCTTTCTTTCCTGTTTGCAGACTCCTCTTTGTCGAGTGAACAAAGGCGGATAGAACAAGAAGCCCGTCAGAGTATTGTCCTCTGGGGAAAACCAGTTCTTACCTTGCAGTATTTCTTCCTGGAAACATTAACAAATGCAAAAGAGTGGACCATAAAGTAAGTCCGGGAGAGAAGGAACACCCCCCCCCCTCTCCAAAAGGGTGGATGGGGGAAAACATCGCTTGAGTGAAAAGCATAAGCTGTTCCTTTCTGCCTATCCTTCCTTCTCCCGCTTCTCCAACTCTCTCCACTTACCCGGTTCCAAATTTCCTATGCCTTGATTATTCAAGAGGTTAGATAAATTTCCTCCCTTTTACATAAAACCGGAAGTACTTGTGGTTAAGAGGACTGACCTTGCATGCTCTATAGCAGTGGTGGCGAACCTATGGTGCCAGAGGCGGCACTCAGAGCTCTCTCTGTGGGCACGCGCACCGTCGCCCCAATCCTAGGCCTTCAGCTGGGTTTTATAAAACCTTTTCGCTTTAGGCCTCCGCCACCATGCACAAAAAAAAAAAAAGGTTCAATCAATCAATTTCAACTTCTTGTGGGGGAAAAAAAAAGATCTCGCAAAGTTGGAATTGATTGATTGAACTTTTTAGTCCCACCCAGTTTGCTGTTACCACTGCAGCCACGCCCACCCAATGGGCCATATCCACCCGGCACCCGACGATGCGTAAGTGGGTTTTGGGTGGCAGTTTGGGCACTCGATCTCTAAAAGGTTCACCATCACTGCTCTATGGCAGTGTTTCTCAACCTTTAAGATGGCTGGACTTCAACTCCCAGAATTCCCCAGCCAGCTGTGGTTTTTTTCTTCTTTTTTTGCAGACTTTTCTTGCTTTAAATTGGGTTATAGTTCTCTGATGTTCAGACAAACCTGGAGGGCATCACATTGGGAAGAATGCCCTAGATAATTTTGTAGGTCAAGTTTTTTCATCTTCTTATTCCTCAGAATTTAGGGTCTACAGAAATAGAAATTAGGTTGCTAAATGGTGTCACTGAAGCAGTTTTTAAAGACTTTCCTAACTCAATATCCCTTCTTATATTGGGAGCAGTATAGGATCACAATAAACTGTCCTCCACTGATTAGCTGATCAGTATGGCCTGTGTGGGTTTCCTATTTGATCGGATAACAATTTTTTTAAGATGAACATGTTCCGGCCTTTGACCCCAAGCACATTAATCCTCTCATAAACTTAAAACTATATTCCCTGTACAGGTAGTTCTCAACAGGCAACCGCAATTGTAAGCCAAAATTTCAGTTGCTAAGCAAGACAAATCCTTAATCTCTACCCACATCAACACCCAACAACACCAGTTTGATTGGAGCAACATAAAAATCATTGGCAACGCCATGCTCGTGAGTTCATCGAAGTCTGCCCCCCCCCACAAGTAGTTCCATCAACAGACACACTGACCCACAACCAGCCTAGGAACCCCTCAGAATCCAAATCAACTGCACAGCCAACCAGCTACGGCAACAACCTTCAACCAACCCACACCAGCCCCCCCCCCAGCAGTTCACCTCCCAATGACCCTCACCCAGGGATCTGCAACCTTAAACACTCAAAAAGCCACTTGGACCTGTTTCCCAGAGAAAAGAAAACACTGGGAGCTGCAAAACTTGAGTGGGGGGGAGCTTGATTGAAGAGTTTAATTAAAAAGAAATAGAGGCTGCTGTGCATCAGTTCTCCCTCTATCCCCCTCTCTCCCTCCCTCTCTCTCTCTCTCCTTCCCCTCTCTCTCCCTCTCTCTGATCTTCTGCTCACCTGGCAAGCTGGCTTCATGCTGTTCTCCGACAAGCTGACACACATTCTTATTGGGCTGGCTCTCTCCTGCCCTTGATCTCCCACTCCTCTTCCCCCACTCAGAGAGAGAGAGAAAGAGAGAGAGAGAGGGAGAGGGAGAGAGAGTGCTTCTCTCTGTCTCTATCTCTCTCTCTGCAAATGGAGGAGGCTGGGAGCCGCAGGAGAAGGGTGAAAAAGCTGCATGCCGCTTCAGAGCTGTGGGTTGCCGACCCGTGCCCTCACCTGATGTAACCTCCCCATCACAAGACCCATCACAAGCCTCTCACTGATGAGTCGCACCTGACCCATCCCAATACCCTCACTTGTCGCACCCACCCCTGACCCATCACAAGACCTACTGACCACACAACGCCCTTATAAACAGAAGAACACGGACACCCCTTAAACTCCACTGAAGATGTTACCTAGCCTGGTAATGAAACATTTAGAAACCAATCTCCACCTTCATCCTATACCCCAGCTACAGATATTCGCCACTATTGCAAAGCAAGACGGTTGCTAAGAACGTTGGGCCCCATTTTACGACCTTTGTTGCTAGAGTTGTTAAACGAATCGCCATCGTTGTTAAGCAAATCTGGCTTTTCCCCCTATTGACTTTGCTCATCGGAAGCCAGCTAGGAAGATTAGAAATGGCGATCACAAGAGCACAGGGCTGTGCAACTGTCATAAATGCGTACACGGCCACGGGGAATGCTGCAACGGTCGTAAGGGTGAAAAACGGTTATAAGTCACATCTTCAGGACTGTTGTAACTTTGAACGGTCACTAAATGAATAGTTGGAGGTCAAGGACTACCCGTAGAACTTTTTTAAATATCTTTGTTTTTCATGCCTTCCCCACCCTGCCTGTTCTCCAGCTAGCTGGGTTAATTGGCTGTCACTTCAACATTAAATGGTTTTTTAAAATTAATTCTTCATTGGGCAAAGATCAGGATTATGTGGAACTTGCATTCTGACTGCTAAGAGAGGATTTTGCCCCTCAACCAGCTATTCTCCACCGTGGTAAATCGTGGCTGACTCTTCATCCTTGCAGCCTTTGAGTGAGTAAGGTTTAAATGCTTGGGACATCCAAGGAATTAGGAAAAAAAAAAGCTTCTGAAACCGGCACATTGGATCAGATTCAATAGTCTTTGTCTTCACCTCCTTGCCACTTTTATTCTTCCGGATATAGGATCTATTTCTCCATCAATGATCTATTTATAATTAGGGTAATCATTTACACTATCGGTCTTTGCCCTACCCTAGAACATTGGGTTCTACTGATGAAAGTCCTTTGCAGTATATTCCTTTGTAAATAGGGAGCCTGGAGCTGGGCCCAGCATATGTGTCACAGGGAATGAGATCCATACCGTGTTTCCCCGAAAATACGACCAGGTCTTTTTTTTTTCTTTTTTCTTTGCCTCCAAAAGAGGCACCAGGTCTTATTTTCAGGTGGGTGTCTTTTATACTCACCTCCTGCACCGACCGCCCAGCCCAGCCGGTCCACTTCTTCTGGGGCCAAAGTTCTGCAGCTGCATTCCAGCCTGCATTTCACAGTCAGGCCTTTCTGGAAGGCCTCTGCATCCGAGTACCAAGCTATGGATTAAATCTAGTTCCATTCTTGGCTGTACAGGCCTTCAGAAAAGGCCTGTGACTGAGAAATGCAGGCCTGGCTGCAAAAGACGCCTCAAAAGAAGTGGGCCAGTGAGGTAAGGCCTGGCTACGAGGTAAGTGGGTGCGCATAGGGCAGATCCACACCTACCCAAGCTTGATTTTTAAGTGTGTGCCTCTCCCAAAACTAGGGCTTATTTTCGGGGTAGGTCTTACTGTACAAGTAGTCCTCGACTTACAATAACTTTAACCTCGGTACAACCTCAGGATTCAGTTGTTTAGCATCTTTCATTCTGGATGGAGCTTCATGGCCCCAAACAGAGCCAGTGCATAATCTGGAGGTTCTTCTTTATTCATTGCCTCCTGCAGGTGTCATTGTAAGGTCTTGCCTCAGCTATGTTCTTAGGAAAGCGTGACTGTTGAAATCAGTGTTATTTCAAAAGGATCTTTTACTAAGAGAAAGTGATTGCAGAGAAGTCAGGCGGAATCTGAAGTTCCCACGCGAAACGTTAAGCTAATTTACCATTATTCAAACTCCATCCATATGCCCGAGTCCAGAGGTCCCCAACCTGTGGGCCGCGGCCTGGTAGTGGGCTGTGGCCTGCTGGCCACTGGGCCAAGGGACAGGCTGGCCAGTGCGTGCATTTGTGCGCGCACACACACCCAGTCGCTGTAGCGCCACGGCCATGCTGTGTGAAAACGGGACGCCACAGGGTGCGAAAATAGGTCATCACCATGGGGCACAAAAAGGGGCGCCACCACGCCTCGGGGCGGAACACTTCTAGAGCAGCGGTTCTCAACCTTTTTCAGGCTGAGACCCCACCTGCGTCGCCCATGTGCAGCGCGACCCCGACCTGCGCCACGCATACGCGGCGTGACGGCCCGCATCACGCATGCGCGGCGCGACGGCCTGCATCGTGCATGGGTAGCGCGACGGCCCGAACCGCGCATGCACGGCACGACGGCCCGAATCGCGCATGCGCGGCGCGCGCGCAACGGCCGAGGGGAAATGGGGAAAAAAATGGCGGACTGCGGTGTTTGGTGACCCCCGTGAAATGGTCATTCGACCCCAAATGGGGTCGCGACTCACAGGTTGAGAATCGCTGTTCTAGAGGCTCTTAAGATGGTGCATGTAGCAGCGAGCTTCCTTGTTTACCAGTGTGCTTCTGGTTCCGGTTCAAGGTGTTGGTCATTACTACTTAAGCCAGGGGTCTTCAAACTTGGCCCTTTTATGACTTGTGGACTTCAACTCCCAGAATTCCTCGGCCTGGCCGAGGAATTCTGGGAATTGAAGTCCACAAGTCATAAAAGGGCCAAGTTTGAAGACCCCTGGCTTAAGCCCTTTATGGCATAGGTCCAAGGTATCTGAGGAGCCGTCACGCCCCGATGGGACTAGCCCACCCCATTCCTTCCAGGGGAAGGGGCTTGTTTCAGACCCCGTCCGTTAAGGAATTCCACACGATGAGGTCCTTTCCGTTGTGGCCCCCAGTGTGTAGAACTTTCCACCCCTGGAGCTGGGAATTGTTTCCACTCTTCCAGAAGGACCGGAAAACCTGCTTTTTCCATTTGGTGTGGGATTGCTCCATCCTGGAGGCGACTAACGGGATAAGAAGAGTTCGCCCCCATGCTGTCTATCCCGTCAATTCTCATTTTTACAGGTAGTCCTTAACTTACATCAGTTCATTTAGTGACTGCTCAGTTACAGTGGCACTTTAAAAATGACTTATGATCATTTTACACAGTGACGACCGTTGCAGCATCACGTATGATCACATGATCAGATTCCAGAGGCTTGGCAACTGGCATGTACGTATGACCGTTGCAGAGTCCCGGGGTCATGTGATCCCCTATTGCGACCTTCTGGCAAGCAAAGTCAATGGGGAAGCCAGATTCACTTAACCATGGTCCCTGGCAATTGTTTTGACAGGCCTCTGTTCTAACTGGGCTGCAGAACAGCATCATGGGAAATTTATTTCTGGGTTTGATTTATATAGCTGCCCATCTCACCTGCGGGCGAGTCTGGGTGGTTTACAACAATTTAAAATAAAAAAAAACAACAATACAGGCAGCCCTCGACTTACAGATGTCTGTTTTGTGACTGCTCAAAGTTACAACGGGACTGAAAAAAGTGACTTATGACCGTTTTTTCACACTTACGACTTTGGTATCCCCGGGGTCATATAATCGACATGCAGACATTTGGCAACTGACTCATATTTATGACGGTTGCCGTATCCTGGGGTTGTGTGATCCCCCTTGATGACCTTCTGACAAGCAAAGTCAATGGGGAAGCCAGATTCACTTAACAACCGTCTTACTAAATTAATGGCTGCAGTGATTTCCTTAACAACGCTTAGCAAGAAAAGGCGTAAAACGGGGCAAAAGTCACTTAACTACCTTGCTTAGCAACAGAGGTTTGGGCTCAGTTGCGGTCATAAGTTGAGGACTGGCTTGGTATATCTCCGTTTTAATCATGGTGTTGTTGTTGTTTTTTTGGAAGCCTCCCACAGTCATCGGTGGGATGGGCACCATATAAATTTAGTTAATAAATAATAGTTTGCGTAGCGTTGTTACGGGAAAGGATCGGGACCAGAATTTCCGCTGCCAAGCAAGCCGGTTGTAAGTCATGCCCAACTTTACAACCTGTTTGCCACGGTTGTTAAGTGAATCACTGCAATTAAGTTAAATCATGCATTGTTAAGTGCATTCAGCTTCCCTCGCTAACTTCGCTGGTTGGAAGCGAGCTAGGAAGGTCCCAACTGGCGATCACATGACCCCAAATGGCTGCCACCATCCTAGCACTTTGCCAGGTGCCTCAATTTTGATCAAAATGATGCCGCAGTTGCCGTAAGTGCGAGAACCAATCAAAAGTCCCTTTTTCCCAGCGCTGTCGTAACTTCGAACAGCCGCTAAATGGGATGGTGATAAGTCAAGGACCATCTGTCTCCTTTCTCCAGATCTGCAAATGTAACAGCTGTTTTTTCTTCCTTTTCCCTCAGGCTGTGGCATCGCCGAAGGATAGTGGTGTCTCTTTTACTGCTGCTTGCCATTCTTACATCTACGTATTATATCGAGGGAGTGCATCAACGGGTAACTAGCTGCATGGGCAAAGTTCATCCAGCGTTTTCCTTAATACGCAAAGGATTTACGCTCATTCTCTCGCTACATTTTCTTTTTATTCAAGCTGTAATTAGCACATTGGTACCAGCACAAGCCAGTGGAGAGATTTAAAGATTCTTTTGAGGAGTCTCTTTTATCCTCACAACAACCCTGTAGGTCAGGGGTCCCCAGCCCATGGCCCACTACCAGGGCTTGAGCTGTTCAGAACCGGGTTGCCGAAGTGGCAGGCGAGCACGAGTGCATGCGCATCACCACTTGTGCAAGCAGCAGCAAGTGCGTGCATGTGCACTCTATTTGCGCAAGCGGAGGGCAAATGGAATTTGTCTAGTTTAATGAAGAGAAGGACAAGGGGTGACATGATAGCAGTGTTCCAATATGTCAGGGGCTGCCCCAAAGAAGAGGGAGTCAAGCTATTTTCCAAAGCGCCTGAGGGCAGGGACAAGAAGCAACGGATGGAAACTCATCAAGGAGAGAAGCAACCTAGAACTAAGGAGAAACTTCCTGACAGTTAGAACAATTAACCAGTGGAACAACCTGCCTCCAGAAGCTGTGAATGCTCCAACACTGGAAGTTTTAAGAAGAGATTGGACAGCCATTTGTCTGAAATAGTATACTATAGAGTTTCCTGCCTGAGCAGGGGGTTGGACTAGAAGACCTCCAATGTCCCTTCCAACTCTATTATTCTATTCTGTTCTGCTCTATTCTTTGTGCCCACCACTCATGCAAATGGAGTTGCCCCCGCTTGCCTGCAGCTCGCACAGAAACATCCCCGTCTGCAAAGCCACAAAGGTTGGGGAACTCTTCTCTAGTTGGAATTGCCCTACAAGGCCACTCTTAGCCAGAGAGATCTCTGGATTTACCAGATGTTAGTGCAGCATTGTTCTACATTACTTCTCAGATTTTAATCAACCATTAGTCTTCATATGCTTAGTAAGTAGTTGCTAACATGTACTGTACACTTTGGGGTCCTTGGTGCTCTCTGAGCTTGGTTGTTTTCGTCTGGATGTTTCAGTACCCTACTATGTAACATCAGTGGTAGGAGGCAGTGGGGTTTGCTCCATATTTATATACTAGTGGCTTGTTCTGTTTGTGTAAGTGAGAGTGTTCTCTCTGGTTAACACTAAGATTAACACTAGAACAACAACCAAGGTGTAAACAACATCAATCAAGGAACTTAACAACGCAGACAAACCAACTAACAGTAAACAACAACAGCTTGATCATGGAACCACCAAGAACTCTTGCACTAATACTGACAGGACAAGCCACTAATATATAAACACAGCAAACCCCCTTTTAACGCTGATGACAAAGTGGCAAATGCATTTTAACCTAAGCAAGTGCAAAGATATGCACATCGGGGCAAAAAACCCCAATTATACTTACCAACTGATGGGGACCAAACTTTCTGAGACAACCCAAGAAAGGGATCTTGGGGTTTTGGTGGACAGCTCGATGAAGATGTCAACCCAATGTGCAGCAGCAGTAAAAAAAAAAGCAAATTCCATGCTTGGCATGATTAGGAAGGGAATCGAAAATAAGTCAGCAAGTGTTGTATTGTCTCTGTACAAATCGATGGTGAGACCACACTTGGAGTACTGTGTACAGTTCTGGTCACCGCACCTCAAGAAGGATATAATGGAACTGGAAAAGGTGCAAAAAAGGGCAACAAGAATGATCAAGGAAATGGAGCACCTCCCTTATGAAACCAGATTGCAACGCCTTGGTCTCTTCAGCCTTGAAAGACGGCGTTTAAGGGGTGACTTGATCGAAGTGTATAAAATCATGCATGGGATAGAAAAGGTGGATAGAGAAAAATTCTTTTCTCTATCACACAATACTAGGACGAGGGAGCACTCCCTAAAGCTCGTAAGTGAGGACAAATAAAGGGAAATATTTCTTCACCCAGAGGGTCGTTGGTTTATGGAATTCACTTCCAGAAGGGGTCGTGACAGCTGTCAGCCTTGACAGCTTCAAGGCAGGGCTAGATAGATTCATGGAGGCCAAGTGTATCGGTGGTTATTAAAACGGATGTCCATGTGCCGCCTCTATGTTGGTTGAGGCAGGCAGGATTCCCAGTGTATTGAGCAGACAGAACTATGGTCTCTGGGACGAACAGGAGGAGGGGGACTTTGTGTTTACATAAATAATAACTGGAGCACAAATGTTAAAGTGATTGACACTCACTGTTCTCCTGATTTGGAATTTTTTGCAGTGAAGTGCGGCCCCTTTTATCTGCCTCGTGAGTTTAATATTGTGATAATAACTGTAGTATATACACCCCCTGATGCTAACATAACTGTGGCCATGAATTATCTATTAACTACCATTTACAAACAGCAGAAGGCCTACTCGGGTGGAGTGTTGGTGGTTGTAGGTGATTTCAATCAAGCCAACTTTGGGACGTTGGGTTCAACAGCTACTGTTTTTACAACTACTCCTACTGTGGGTTTTGGCTCTGGACTTTTTAGCTCAAAGCCTACCACAGGTTCTATCTTAGGAGGGACTAATACAGGAACAGCTACAACTATTGCAGCAGGATTTACAGCTACAGCTACTGTTTTTACAACTACTGCTTTTACAACTACTCCTACCGAGGGCTTTGGTTTTGGATCTTTTAGTTCAAAGCCTACTACACGTTCTATCTTAGGAGGGACTACTTCTGCTTCTACAATTACTCCTGCTTTTACAACTACTCCTGCTTTTATAACTACTCCTGTTTTTACAACTATTACTGTTTTTACAATTTGAGCTGTTCTTGAGCTGTTTTTTTTAACTGTTGTTTGTCCAAATTTTAAATAGCTAACTTGTTTAATACCATTTTAAATTGAATTGTTAGATGCTGAATGATGTGGGGGGGATTGAATGTTTGTGGAATGAATCGGGTTGAATGGATGGTTAGCTTATTGTTTTAAATTGTTTGTTTAAAGGGTAGTTTTTTGTGGGTGGGATAAATTAGTGATATGGATGGAGTTGTGGTTGAGTGGAATGAATGGGATGGACTGGCTAGCCTGCCTGGCGCAGCAGAGGCGGAGGGGGAGGGGGGCGCTGGCTCTGGGGTGATAGAGGGCCAAAGTATACCGGTCTTGCTGGGGAGAGGCAGATATGGCGGGGGCCACAGGGTAGGCCATTCCCGGGGAACAAGAGCTCGCTGTTTAAAAGCGATCCCTTGCTCCGACCCTGTGAGTTCAGCCCGAAGTACTGGTGATGGGGGAAATCCGGACCCTGGGCTCAGGCTGCTGCTGCTCAATGCCAGGTCGGTTGTAAATAAAGCTCCCCTCATCCATGATCTTCTCCTGGATGAGGAGGCCGACCTCGCATGTGTGACCGAAACCTGGCTGGGCCCGGAGGGAGGAGTTCCTCTCTCTGAGATGTGTCCAGCCGGGTTTCAGGTATGGCATCAGCCACGACCCCAGGGAAGGGGGGGAGGAGTGGCTATTATAGCCAAGAAGACCTTTAGCCTACGCAGGCTTGCTGTTTCTGAGATTGCGGGTTGTGAGTTGCTCCTTGTGAAGTTGGACCTAGGGGTTCAGGTGGGCTTGTTGCTCGCGTACCTGCCTCCCAGCTGCGTGTCAACAGTCCTGCCTGCGCTACTTGAGGAGGTTGCTGGGCTGGCGGTTGAGTTCCCCAGGCTTGTTGTCTTGGGGGACTTAAATCTTCCGTCGCTCGGCGAATCCTCTGGGTTGGCGCAGGAGTTCATGGCCACCATGGCAACCATGAACCTGACTCAGGTAGTTCAGGGTCCGACTCATGAGAGGGGACACACTCCCGACATGGTATTCCTCTCAGAACAGTTGAGCAATGATCTGAATTTAAGGGGCTTAGATATTTTGCCTATGTCATGGTCAGATCATTTTCTGCTACGGCTTGTTTTTAAGGCTCCACTCCTCCCCTGCAGGGAGGCGGAACCGATTAGGTGGTTCCGCCCCAGGCGTCTGATGGATCCAGAGAGTTTTCAGAGGACGCTTGGGGAAATACCGGATTCTCTCATTCACAGTTCGGCAGAGTCCCTGGTTACGGCCTGGAATATGGCTGCGAAGGGGGCTCTTGACCGGATTGCGCCGCTGCGACCTCTCTGTGGTAGCAGACCCAGGAGATCTCCTTGGTTTACTGAGGAACTCAGGGGGATGAAGCGCCAGAAGAGACGCCTAGAGAAGCGATGGAGGAAAAGTAAATCCGTATCTGACCGAACACTTGTAAGATCTTATATCAAGACTTATCAGGTGGCGCTCAAGGCGGCAAGATGCGCGTATCATTCCGCCTTGATTGCATCTGCGGAATCCCGCCCAGCTGCCCTGTTCAGGGTAACTCGCTCCCTCCTTAATCAGGGGGGGGTTGATGCACCCTTGCAGGGTAGTGCTGAGGACTTTAATAAGTTTTTCGCGGATAAAATCGCCCAGATTCGGATGGACCTTGACTCCAATTGGAATGCAGTATCGGCTGATAATGATTCAGTCAAGATGACAGGGACTCGTCTTGATCCTGTTGTGTGGGAGGAGTTTGACCCGGTAGCACCTGATGAAGTCGACAAGGCCATTGGAGCTGTGAGCTCCGCCACCTGTTTATTGGACCCGTGCCCCTCCTGGCTGGTTTCGGCCAGCAGGGAGGTGACGCGGGGCTGGGTTCAGGAGATTGTCAACGCTTCTTTGAGGGAGGGGTCCTTTCCAGCTCCCTGCAAGGAGGCAATTGTGCGCCCCCTCCTCAAGAAGCCTTCCCTGGACCCAGCTGTTTTAAACAACTACCGTCCTGTCTCCAATCTTCCCTTTATAGGGAAGGTTGTTGAGAAGGTGGTGTCACTCCAGCTCCAACGGTCCTTGGATGAGGCCGATTATCTGGGCCCTCAACAGTCAGGATTCAGGCTCGGCTACTCCACAGAAACTGCTTTGGTCGCGCTGACGGATGATCTCTGGCGGGCCCGGGATAAGGGATTATCCACTATCCTGGTGCTACTTGACCTCTCAGCAGCTTTCGATACCATTGACCATGGTATCCTTCTGCACCGACTGGAGGGGTTGGGGGTTGGGGGCACTGTTTTGCGGTGGTTCACCTCCTACCTCACTGGTCGGTCGCAGTCGGTGTTGGCAGGGGGTCAGAGGTCGACCCCTAGGTTCCTCCCTTGTGGGGTCCCTCAGGGATCGGTCCTCTCCCCTCTGCTGTTTAATATCTACATGAAACCTCTGGGTGAGATCATCCGACAACATGGGGTAAGATATCATCAGTATGCTGATGATACCCAGCTTTACATCTCCACCCCGTGTCATTTCAGTGAAGCAGTGGAAGTGATGTGCCGATGTCTGGAGGCTGTTAGGGTTTGGATGGGTGCCAACAGGCTCAAACTCAACCCCGACAAGACGGAGTGGCTATGGGTTCTGCCTCCCAAAGATATTTCAATCTATCCGTCCATTACCCTGGGGGGGGAGCTTTTGACCCCCTCGGAGAAGGTCCGCAACTTGGGCGTCCTCCTCGATCCACAGCTAAATTTGGAATATCATCTTTCGGCTGTGGCGAGGAGAACATTTGCCCAGGTTCGCCTGGTGCACCAGTTGCGGCCCTATTTGGACCGGGAGTCTCTTCTCACAGTCACTCATGCTCTTATCACCTCGAGGTTCGATTACTGCAATGCTCTCTACATGGGGTTACCTTTGAAAAATGTTCGGAGACTTCAGGTAATGCAGAATGCAGCCGCGCGAGCAGTGTTGGGCTTGCCTAGAAATGCCCACATTTCGGCATCACTCCGCGAGCTGCATTGGCTGCCAATTGGTCTCCGAACCCAATTCAAAGTGTTGGTTATGACCTATAAAGCCCTACATGGCATCGGACCAGGTTATTTACGGGACCGTCTGCTGCCTCATGAATCCCAGCGGCCGGTTAGGGCCCACAGAGTGGGCCTTCTCCAGGTCCCGTCAGCCAGACAGTGTCGCCTGGCGGGGCCTAGGGGAAGAGCCTTCTCTGTTGCGGCCCCGGCCCTCTGGAACCAACTTCCCCCGGAGATCCGTGTCGCCCCCACCCTCTCCGCCTTTCGTAAATTGCTTAAAACACACTTTTGCCGGCAGGCCTGGGGCAGCTAACATCTTGCCCCTAGCCAGTGTATGTTTGTGGAATGATTGGTTTTTTGTTTTTTTGTTTTTTTTTTTTTTTTTTTTTTTACTTAAGGGTTTTTTATATGTATGTAATTTCTATTATGCTGTGAGCCGCCCTGAGTTCTCCGGAATAGGGCGGCATAGAAATTAAATTAATAATAATAATAATAATAATAATAATAATTCCCTTGAGTACCATTTGTTGGGGGTCAAGGGAAAGGGAGGGTTTTGCCTTCTCTTTCTGCTCAAGATCCCCATGTACAATTGGTGGGCCACTGTGTGACACAGAATGCTGGACTCGATGGGCTTTGGCCTGATTCAGCATGGCTCTTCTTATGTTCTTATGTTCTTATGACTTAGTTGGGTAGTGAAACGTCTGCAAGAAAACGACCAAGCCCAGAGAACACCAAGGACTCTACACTTCAACCGTGACTACAAATATTCTCTTGGATTTCTACTGCCTACTTTTTTTTTAGAAGCAAAAACGAACTATATTTATCAGCTCTTCCTGAAGCCCAGAACACAACTTAGCATTTATCCCACTTAACTCTGGAGATTCTTGAACTGGAATGAGGCCACTTATTGTTTCCTTAAGCTTCTAATTTGGGATGAGAAGGATCAGCTTTCTCTTATCTGCCTCTAAGCCAGCGAAGAAGTAGGCTGTTTTGAAAGCAGGGCAAGTATGAGAAAGAGCCATCTAATCTGAGCTTGGATTAAAACCACTCAACTCCCTGCCCTAACTTTGGAAGCCACTGGGGCAGACATAAGCCGAGGCTAACCAGACTTTAAGGATCTTTGCCAATAGCAACAGCAATAGCACTTAGACTTATATACCACTCTTTAGTGCTTTACAGCACTATTTCCAACAATCTGGGTCCTCATTTTACCGACCTCGGATGGAAGACGGACTCAACCTGGAGCTCCATCAGGATCCAACTCCAGGCTGTGGGCAGAGTTAGCCTGCCGTACTGCATCCTAACCCCTGTGCCACCGCGTCAGTGGATCATTATTATTGCAATTATTCTTAAAATATTGATTGATTTCTATCCTGCTTTCCATCTAGTTGCTCAAGGTAATAGAATAGAATAGAATAGAATAGAATAAAATAGAATAGAATAGAGGTTAGAATAGAATAGAGGTTAGAATAGAATAGAATAGAATAGAATAGAATAGAATAGAATAGAATAGAATAGAAGCTGGAAGGGACCTTGGAGATCTTCTAGTCCAGCCCCCTGCTCAAGCAGGAGGATTTATACCATCTCATACAGGTGATTGTCCAGTCTCTTTTTAAAAATCTCCGGTGATGGAGCACCGACGATTTCTGGAGGCCAGCTGTTCCACTGGTTAATTGTCCTCACTGTCAGGAAGTTTCTCCTTAATTCCAGGTTGCTTCTCTCCTTGATCAGTTTCCAACCATTGTTTCTCGTCCTTCCCTCTGGTGCTCTTCAAAATGTAGTAATATACATTTTGGTTTGTCCTTGTTTTGTTAGTGTCCCTTAATAATAGAAGGGTGTATCTGCGTATTGTTTCACTATTGCAGAGACCCAGAAAATCGAGCTGAAGATTAAAATTGGGTGGTACACATGCAAATTATCCATTTTTTTCTTTCTTTTCAGTTTACTGGAGAGATGAGTGACTCTACAAGTAGTCCTCGACTTACATCCATTTGCTTAGCGACCGTGCAAAGTTACAAAGGCCCTGAAAACAAGTCATCCCATTTGCAACCGTCGGAGCATCCCCATGGTGACGTGATGTAAATTGGGGCACTTGGCACCCCAAGCGTCACGGGCTCATGGGGATCACCATTGGCAGCCTTCCCAGACCGCTTCTAACAAGCAGTGTCAAGGGAGGAAGTTGGATTCGCTTAACAGCTGCAGTGATTCACTTAACAACCCTGGCAAAAGGCCATAAAACTGGGTGTGACTCATTTAACAACTACTTTGTTTATCATTGGAAATTCCGGTCCCAGTTGTTGTAAGTCGAGGACTATCTGTGCTCCGTGGAACAATACATGAGCGATGTTTGGCCAGCTTCAAGGGCTTGGAGCAAAGAAATCAAATCTTTTTTCTTCAGATCTGTTCAAGGCTGCCCAGCCTCTCCTGATCCTTTTCAGTCTTTGCTCTATTCACAGAACTGGCTTGCTTTATTTATTTATTTGATTGATTGATTGATTTTTATTCTGCCCTTATTACTTTATAAGTAAGTCAAAGCAGCAAACACCTAATCCCCACAACAACAACCTTGTGAGGTAGATTGGACTGAGAGGGAGGGACTGGCCCAAAGCTGGCTTTCACGGCTAAGGCGGGACTAGAACTCACAGGCTTCTGATGATTGGCTCAAAATCGCCCAGTTGGCTTTCATGCCTAAGGCGGGAGTAGAACTCACCATCTTCTGGTGATTGGCCCAAATTCACCCAATAGGCTTTCATGTCTAAGGTGGGATTAGAAATCACCATCTCTTGGTGATTGGCCCAAAGTCGCCCAGTTGGCTTTCATGCTTAAGATGGAACTAGAACTCACCATCACCTGATGATTGGCTCAAAGTCGCCCAGTTGGCTTTTCATGCCTAAGGCGGGAGTAGAACTCACCATCTCCTGGTGATTGGCCCAAAATCACCCAATAGGCTTTCATGTCTAAGGTGGGATTAGAACTCAGAGGCTCCTGATGATTGGCTCAAAGTCACCCAATAGGCTTTTGCACCTAAGGTGGGACTAGAACTCACAGACTCCTGGTTTCTAGCAGACCCCGATGGCTGATATTGAAGACTCTCAAAATAACCGTTCTGAAACCCAAATTCTGCCACAGCTGCACGATGGTGGGACGTGTCTTTTTTAGATCGCTGAGGAATTCATTTTTCTTTTTTTTCTCTCCTTTTTTCAGTATGTGCAGTATATGGAAAAAAAGCTTTTATGGTGCGCCTACTGGGCTGGCTTGGGCATCTTGTCCTCGGTCGGACTTGGAACAGGTCTTCACACCTTTCTACTCTACTTGGTAAGTTTAACTTTTTCAAAGGTTGGGATTTTTCACTAAAAAAAGAAAAGAAATACCCATTTGGGGAATTGGGGGAAATGAGCACATTTGCATGATCTGTATCACTCTGGTTTGGAAAGAGGAAAATAGATTTTGACGGGGGTTTAAGTTAAATAGATTTTGGGTTTAAATTTAACCCAAATACTACTGAAACAATTATAGAACTTAAGCCAGATGTGTCAAACACAAGGCCTGGGGGCCGGATGTGGCCCGCGAAGTGGTTTCATGTGGCCCGCGAAGCCATCTTGGAAACAGGGAAAGGCCCCCACTGCCTTGACCCTGGCCCAGGTCGGCCGGCCGGGAGCCAATGTACAATTTTGTGGTGGCCATCTATGCTGAAACGCATTCAGTCTTAGCTCCACAAGGCCATCCGGAAACAGCGAGGAAGCAGCCCCTGCCGCGTTGGCCCCGCCCCCTGGGTGCATGCTGGGGAGGTGTCACCCTTTGTGAGGAATGAGGAAATGGACCATGCCTTGGCACTTGCCCCAGTCCCCCCCCTTCTGCCAGAGACCCTCAGATCTGTCCCACTCCTGCCCAGGCCCCCACAGGCACCCTTAATGCGAACGATGTAGAGCTGGCCACGCCCACCCAGTAGGCCACACCCACTCCATCCACGCCCACCCAGTAGGCCACACCCATCCTGGCCACACCCACCCAGCCCCCCCAAGGGCAACCACAATGCTGATGCGGTCCTCAATGAAATTGAGTTTGACACCCCTGACCTAAGCCTTTAGTGATCCAGGATTAGAGTGAAGTTAAGGGGGGCAGGATATACAGGTAGTCCTCGACTTACAACAGTTCATTTAGTGACCGTTCAAAGCTATATCACTAAAAAAACGTGACTTTTTCACATTTATGACCCTTGCAGCAGGCCCATGATCACATGATCAATTTGGCCGCTTGGCAAATGGCTCATATTTATGACGGCTGCAGTGTCCCGGGGTCACGTGATCCCTTTTGTGTCCTTCTGACAAGCAAAGTCAGTGGAGAAGCCAGTTTCACTTAACAACCGTATTTCTAACTTAACAACTGCAGTGATTCACTTAACAACTGTGGCAGAAAAAGTAGCAAAACGAGGCAAAACATACATAAGAAATTTATTTGGCAACAGAAGTGTTGGGCTCAATTGTGGTCGTAAGTCGGGGACTACCTAGTTATTTCTTAAGTAGAGAATGCGGCCAGACTGAGTTTTCCTTAATCTCGGCTTGTTAAATCTGCTGCAGTCAGATGGGTTCATACTTTAAGCTAAACTATGAAAAATGGGTTGCGAACCACAATGGCTGGCTTCACACATAGTATGAGGCAAATTTTAGCTTAGCATGATGCTTGAATCCTGGCACCTTGTTTCCTTCCAGGATACTTGAAGAACTGGACTTGTGTCTACCCACAAATAGGACAGTGTTTTTCAAGTTTAACCACTTTAAGATGTGTGGACTTCAACTACCACTGGCTGGGGAATTCTGGGAATTGAAGTCCACACATCTTAAAGTGGTTAAGCTTGAAAAACACTGCTTTAGGATGTTGTTCATTCTGAAACATGAACTTTCAGGTGGTCATGAAGACCATTCACAGTAGCACTGTGGCACTGATGATATTACCTAGTTTGCTAATGAAACGTCTGCAGTAGCACAGGTGATGTTTCCTTATTGCATAATGGAACATCTGCAAGAAAGCCACCCAGCTCAGAGCGCACCAAGCACCCCACAGTTCAACCCTGAGCTAGAAACATTCTCTGTTGAAAAGTATAGAAAAGGCCCTACCACAGTTTCTTCATTTAATCATAGAACGTTTTTGGTTTATATAATTTTTATTTTGATGACTGTGAGCCACTCAGAGTTATCTTGAGGTAAGATGGATGGCCTATAAATTTTATAAACAAATATACCAGCCAGCCAGCTAACCAACCAACTAAACCAGAGGTCTCCAGCCTTTGCAGGCTCGTGGCCCAGAGAGGAGAACAGCTTCCAATTTGGTGCCTGCATGCACATACGCAAACAGGGCCACGCGCACCTTTTGCGTGTGTTCAAAAGGGGCATGCACACCCACCCCGCGCTAGCAGCCCCATTCACCCATGTGCAAATGGGCCGCACACAACTGCCTGGCGCTGTTGGCCCCATTCGCACATGTGCAAACGGGCTGTGTACATCCACCCGCGGTAGCGGCCCAATTCGCGCATGCATAAATGGGCCATGCACACACACCCGGCGCTAGTGATCCTGTTCACGCCACATGCATGCACAAACAGGGCCGCGGGCACTAGCGCGAGTGGGGGGGGGAATTTGCAAGCATGCATGTGCACCCCGGAGAGCCATTTTTGCGGTCCGCTGGCCAAGAGGCTGCAGTACAGTAGTGGTCCACGGCCCATAGGTTGTGGATCCCTGAACTAAACCACCCACCCAGAGTTCAAATGGGCTGTGTACACCCATTAGCACTAGCGGCCCAGTTCGCGCATGTGCAAATGGGCCATGCATACACACCCGGTACTAGTGGTCCCGTTTGTGCCCATGCGCATGCACAAACGGGGTCGCCGATGCTAGCGTGAGTGGGGGGAGTTTGCATGCATGCATGCGCACACCGGACAGCCATTTCTGCAGTCCGCTGGCTAAGAGGCCGTGGACCAGTAGTGGGCCATGGCCCATAGGTTGGGGACCCCTGAACTAAACAACCTACTGCCCAAAAAGCCCCCATCTTCCATCATTCTGTTTCCATCTTCGTGACCTGTTGCTTTGCGCTTGGTTAACCATCCTTGGAGTCCCAGGTTAAAATACGTTACAGTGGCTGAGTTGTCACAGGGGGCCTTGTCAAAAGCATGCAAATGATTTTACGGTTTGGTGCAGAATGGAAGCCAGACCACAGAGTTAGCTTCTTCCTTTTTCACTTCAGTTATCTGGAAAACTTTTTTTTTTCTTTCCCTTTTTGGAATCGAATATCCTGGTTGCTTTCGGACTGTCACCGTTTGCTGCCAGAAGGGTAACAATTAAAACTAGAGGAAATCTATTCGATATCACCTCATGCTTCAGTTTACGTAAAATGGACTGAAGGAGAAAAATAAGTATTTTTCTCAAGTTAAATCAACTTGCTCTTTCAGTGAAATGTATTCCTTGTTGTTGATACGTCTGAAAGGATTAATTTCTTTTTACTTTTGCATTATATATATTTATTTTTATTTTAATCTCTTTTGTTTTTCTTCCAACTTGCCAGTCTTGACGCCATCATAAAAAATTGGGTTCGATTAGAACTGCTTTCATACTTTTAATTCTGTGTGGAAGGAAGTTGGCCGCACAGGTAGTCCTCAATTTACAACAGTACATTTAGTGACTGCTCGAAGTTACAACGGTGCTGAAAAAAGCGACTTACGACTATTTTTCACACTTATAACCGTTGCAGCATCCCCGTGGTCCCGTGATCAAAATTAAGACTCTTTGCAACTGACTCATATTTATGACGGTTGCCGTGTCCCCGGGGGTCATGCGATCACTTTTTGTGACCTTTGACAAGCAAAGTCAAGGGAGGAAGCCAGATTCACTTAATGGCCATGTGACTAGCTTAACAACTGCAGCGATTTCCTTAACAGCTGTGGCAAGGAAGGTCATAAAGTGGAAAAATCTCACTTAGCAACAGAAGTTTGGGTTCCATTAAGTAAGGCTCTACATGTAGTAGTGATAACACTACTTAGTGTTGCTGTGGACACAAAAGAAGTTTTACAGTTCCCTCAGCAAGAGTTTAGAAATACGGATGTTTCTAGAAAATCTTTTTTTCTTAATTTTGTTTTTAACGGACACTAGAGGGCGGGGTTGTCTCGTTCAAAGTCTTTTTACTCAGCATGGAGAACTAACTGCCTCTGAATTTAAGTGTGCAGATGTGCCTATTTTACAGGTGGTCCTCGACATAACGAGCTCAATGCAGCCCAAAATTTCCATTACTACATGACGCCCAGGAGAAATATGAGTCAGTTGCCAAGTCTCCAGATTGAAGTGTGAAAACCGTAAAGGTGTAAAAACATGATTCTCTGTCATACTTGAGGTACACAGATGAGCTGAGAGCCGTGGGGCTGCTTGGCACCTGGGAGCCCTCGCTCTGTCCTTTTAATCAATTTTTAACGTGCCTTGCCTCTTTCAAGTTTTACGTACTTTTTTTTTTTACATTTTTACCATTTTATTGTACACCGCCCAGAGTCCCTCCAAGAGGGAGATAGGCAGTTCTTAAATATGACAAACAGATAAATAAACCAAAGGTACAAAACAGGGGTCTTTAGACTTGGCCCTTTTATGACTTGTGGACTTCAACTCCCAGATTTCCTCAGCCAGCGTGCCTGGCTGAGGAATTCTGAGAGTTGAAGTCCACAAGTCATAAAAGGGCCAAGTCTGAAGACCCCTGGTACAAAACGGACGATCTGAAACTTGAGCTGGCCACGAACAAGGAGTGTATATCGGAGGTGGTGACCCTTTGAGAGCTGTATGCAACGAAATTTCATGTTGATGTATGCCAATTGGTGTACTTTCAAAGTGACAATAAAATTATTATTATTATTATTAAATATTAAATAAGCCGATGTTAAATATATATATTTTTAAAAAACTTGGAATAGCATAGGCTGGAGACGGCATCTTATCTCGGTCCATTGAGCACCTCCAGTATGAGACCCCCTCTATCAGGACCCCAGGCCTGTCAGCAGAGTCAGGTTTTGAGGTTTTTCTGGAAGGCCAAGTGGGTGGGGGCAGATCTCACCTGGACAGGCACAGTGTCCGAAAGGGCAGGGACCACAGCAGAAAAGGCCTTTCTCCTAAACCCTTCAAACTGGACGTTCTTGACCAACGGGGTCCTCGCTGCAATGTCATTGAGTCAAATCATCTCTGGAAGAGGACTCACAATGGAGCCCAAAATTGCTGTGGCTAAGCAAGACCGTTGTTAAGTGAGTTTTGCCCCATTTGATGACCTTTCTTGCCACAGTGGTTAAGTGAATCGCTGTAACATGGTTGTTAAGTGAATCTGGCTTCCCCATTATTATTGGTCTCTTCAGCCTTGAAAGACGGCGTTTAAGGGGTGACTTGATCGAAGTGTACAAAATCATGCATGGGATAGAAAAGGTGGATAGAGAAAAATTCTTTTCTCTATCACACAATACCAGGACAAGGGGGCACTCCCTAAAACTCATAGCTAAGAAAGTGAGGACAAACAAAGGGAAATATTTCTTCACCCAGAGGGTCGTTGATTTATGGAATTCACTTCCAGAAGGGGTCGTGACAGCTGTCAGCCTTGATAGCTTCAAGGCAGGGTCAGACAGATTCATGGAGGCCAAGTGTATCGGTGGTTATTAAAACGGATGTCCATGTGCCGCCTCTATGTTGGTTGAGGCAGGCAGGATTCCCTTGAGTACCATTTGTTGGGGGTCAAGGGAAAGGGAGGGTTTTGCCTTCTCTTTCTGCTCAAGATCCCCATGTACAATTGGTGGGCCACTGTGTGACACAGAATGCTGGACTCGATGGGCTTTGGCCTGATTCAGCATGGCTCTTCTTAGGATCTTATGTTCATTGACTTTGCTTGGCAGAAGGTCGCGAAAAGTGATCACATGACCCCATGACACTGGAACCGTCATAAATACATGCCAGTTGCCAAGTGTCTGAATTTTGATCATATAACTGTGGGGGTGCTGTCATGGTCATGAGTTGAAAAACAGTGATAAGTCATTTTTATTTTTATAAAAATAACTTGCCGTTGTAACTTCAAACAGCCGTGAATAAGTTGAGGACTATCTATTCTTTATTAGTAACTCAAGATGGCAAATATATGCAGTACTCCTTCCTCCTGTTTTCCCCACAGCAACAACCCCTTGGGGTGAGTTGAGCTGAAGGTGACTGGCCTAAGGTTACCCTTAGACAATTTCATGTCTAAGGTGGGACTAGAACTCACCATGTCCTGGTTTTTGTGTGCTTCTAATTGGACGTAATAGCTCCAGTCTAGAACTTGAAGGATTGGCATTACATGATTCCATTTAATCTCCCCATTTAAGTACTGGGCAGTTATGTGTTGTTTTCAGATAATCTGGCAGGGCTGTTCCATGCATTTCCTTCTTTATCTATGTTGGATTCCCTCCATAAGCTGCTATTACGTTACTTTCATTGTTCCAGTTCTGTAGCTTGCTGTTACTGCTGCAGATGGGGGCATTCTGCTTAGGACTTAAGAACTTCCCTCCCCCCTGTGGATTTGCAATTGGGTATGTTTAATTTAATGAAGAGAAGGACGAGGGGGGACATGATAGCAGTGTTCCAGTATCTCAGGGGCTGTCACAAAGAAGAGGGAGTCAAGCTATTCTCCAAGGCGCCTGAAGGCCGGACAAGAAGCAACGGATGGAAACTAATCAAGGAGAGAAGCAACTTAGAACTAAGGAGAAATTTCCTCATAGTTAGAACAATTAACCAGTGGAACAACCTGCCTCCAGAAGCAATGAATGCTCCAACAGTGGAAGTTTTTAAGAAGAGGCTGGACAGCCATTTGTCTGAAAAGGTATAGGGCAGTGATGGTGAACCTTTTAGAGACTGAGTGCCCAAACTGCAACCCAAAACCCACTTATTTATCGCTGGTTGCCAGGGGGCGTGGCCCACTGGGTGGGCGTGGCTGTGGTGGTCATGGCAGATTGGGTGGGCATGGCCAAGGTGGGCATGGTCACCTCAATGTTGCTCTGTGGGGGGTGGGCAGGGTTGGGGGAGATCCAGGGGGTCTTTGGCAGGTGGGGCGGTAGGCAGGAGGCTCGTCCTGAGGGGTGAGGCGAGGCAGGGTGGGGGTGCCATTGCCATGGGGTAAGGCAAGGGCCGAGGTGGCTGCTGCCTGACACTATCGACTCCCACACACAGAAGCCAGCGAGCGCATGGGGGCCGACGGTGTCCGTCAGCAGCCACAGTCTCCCGGCCCCATGACCGGCGCACTCTGGGATTCCGCAGCCTGCCGTCAGCAATTCAAAGAAGCCTCCTCTGAGCTGGATGGCCAGCCGACAGTTGAGGAGGAGATGCAGTGGGTTGTGCCCAGGAAAAGGAGAGCATGTGAGGCCAGGAGGGACGGGACGGGGAGGGGGAGGGAAACCAGCCATGCCGGGATGCATCCGGCCACGTGGGACCTCGGCGAGTTAGCAGGTGGCTGGTTGAAGAGGGACAGTTGCCATCTCCGGGGCACGGTGCGTGTGTCCACAGAGAGGGCTCTGAGTGCCGCCTCTGGCACGCGTGCTATAGGTTCGCCACCACTGGTCTAGGGTATCCTGTTTTGGTGGACAGCTTGATGAAGATGTCAACCCAATGCGCAGCAGCAGTAAAAAAAGCAAATTCCATGCTTGGCATGATTAGGAAGGGAATCGAAAATAAGTCAGCAAGTGTTGTATTGCCTCTGTACAAATCGATGGTGAGACCACACTTGGAGTACTGTGTACAGTTCTGGTCACCGCACCTCAAGAAGGATATAATGGAACTGGAAAAGGTGCAAAAAAGGGCAACAAGAATGATCAAGGAAATGGAGCGCCTCCCTTATGAAACCAGATTGCAACGCCTTGGTCTCTTCAGCCTTGAAAGACGGCGTTTAAGGGGTGACTTGATCGAAGTGTATAAAATCATGCATGGGATAGAAAAGGTGGATAGAGAAAAATTCTTTTCTCTATCACACAATACCAGGACAAGGGGGCACTCCCTGAAGCTCGTAGCTAAGAAAGTGAGGACAAATAAAGGGAAATATTTCTTCACCCAGAGGGTCGTTGGTTTATGGAATTCACTTCCAGAAGAGGTCGTGACAGCTGTCAGCCTTGATAGCTTCAAGGCAGGGTTAGACAGATTCATGGATGCCAAGTGTATCGGTGGTTATTAAAACGGATGTCCATGTGCCGCCTCTATGTTGGTTGAAGCAGGCAGGATTCCCTGGAGTGCCATTTGTTGGAGGTCAAGGGAAAGGGAGGGTTTTGCCTTCTCTTTCTGCTCAAGATCCCCATGTACAATTGGTGGGCCACTGTGTGACACAGGATGCTGGACTGGATGGGCTTTGGCCTGATTCAGCATGACTCTTCTTATGTTCTTATGTTCTTGAGCAGGGGGTTGGACTAGAAGACCGCCAAGTTCCCTTCCAACTCTTATTCTATGTTCTTTGTCTATTGCAAGTCAGCAAGTGGGTTTCCTCAGCTCTATGTATCTTTGATGCCAGGGGGAAAGGAATTGCAGTGTTCAATTTCACAGACCCTAGGCCAGGAGTCTTCAAACTTGGCCCTTTTATGACTTGTGGACTTCAACTCCCAGAATTCCTCAGCCAGGCATGCTGACTGAGGAATTCTGGGAATTGAAGTCCACAAGTCATAAAAGGGCCAAATTTAAAGACCCCTCTCTTAAAGTTGTCAAGCTTTTGAGAAACACCCTTTAAAGACACTATCCCTTCTTAAATGTTCGCCAGTATGTGCAAGTTAGCCTGTTTGCAGCTGACTGCTTAACTGAGGCCTTCCTCCCCCTCTTTCTTTCTCAGAAAATAGAGTTCCTCTTTTGATTGATTCTTCAGAAGAGAAACTGAGGGCCATAGAAGAGGGCTTCCCAAACCTATGTAAATTACCCGAAATTGAGTAAAAGGGGGAAAAAAGAGGTTGTTTTTTTGAGGTAATCATACACAAACCCATTATGCATCACCACAGGGACATTGAAATTGACGTAAAGATTTCCATGTGTGCTGCAATATATTTGAAGATCTCCCAAAGTATTCTGGTTAAGATCAGAATGGATGAAATTACCAATTTGTTGAAATGACATCTTGATCATTGATCTGTCCCCCCTGCTCGGCTGATGGACCCTGTCAGTTACAGAAAGAACTAACAACCATTTGTTTAATGACCTTTCAAAGTTAGAATGGCACTGAAAAAATGTGACTTATGACCGGTTCTCACACTTAACGACAATGGCGGAATTTCCACAGTGACACAATCAACGTTTGGGCAACCGGCATGCAGCTATATTCCTAGGGAATCAAAGTCACTGAGGGGAAGTCAGATTCGCTTAATGACGACCTGTTTCATTCATGCTAAGTGCATCTGCCTTCCCATTTATATGGTGGCTGTTCAAAGATACAACACTGAAACACCGCAAATGAGAGGGCAACAATGGTCCCTGTCAGTTGTTTTGACAGGCCTCTGTTCTAACTGGCCTGCAGAACAGCATCATGGGAAATTTATTTATTGCTTTGTTCAAATTATGTAGCTGCCCATCTCACCTGCATGATTCTCGGTGGTTTAGAACAATTTAAAATAAAATAAAAAGAAACCCTACAAAAAACCCAATACATAAGTTCTTGACTTAACAACCATTCATTTAGTGCAGAGGTCTTCAGACTTGGCCCTTTTATGACTTGTGGACTTCAACTCCCAGAATTCCTCAGCCAGCGTGCCTGGCTGAGGAATTCTGGGAGTTGAAGTCCACAAGTCATAAAAGGGTCAAGTTTGAAGGGCCCTGTTCTAATGCTTTATATCAGTGGTTCTCAACCTTTTTCAGGTTGAGACCCCACTTGCCCCGCCCATGCGCGCTGCGACCCCGACCCGGGCGCGCGTGCGCCAGCCAGGCTGATCTGCGCATATGCGGGGCGCACACGCCGAAAAAAAAAATAAAAAATGGCAGACCGCGTCGGGCAGATCCGCGCATGCGCGGCATGCGCACGCGACAGGCCGATTCGCGCATGTGCGGCGCGCGCCGGAAAAAAAAATTTTTTTTTTTAAAAATTCAAAAAAAAAATGGCGGACCACGACGGGCGGATCTGCGCATGCGTGGCACGTGCACGCTGAAAAAAAAATAAATTAAAAAAAAAACAAAAAGAAAATTAAAACAAAAACAAAATGGCGGACCGCAATGGGCGGATCCGCGCATGCACGGCGCGCACATGCCGAAAAAAAATTTAAAAACGTAAAAAAAAATTAAAAAAAGTTAAAAAAAAAAACAAAACAAAATGGCGGACCGTGGTGTCCGGCGATCCCAGCGAAACGGTCGTTCGACCCCAAATGGGGTCACGACCCATAGGTTGAGAACCACTGCTTTATATTGTCATTTTTATACTGTCATTTTGTGTAAGCCGCCCGGCGTCGCTTGATAACCAGAAGGGCAGCACATAAATTTAACAAGTAAAATTGCGGTGACCTGATCGCTATCAATACAATCTGGTCACTGTGGGCCCAAAACGCAATCACATGACTGCAGGGGAATGCGCTGGAAATTGGAACCTGGGTCATTCGTAACCTTGGGGAAGTCTGTTGTACTCCTAGCGGCCACTAAGCGACTGGTCGTAGTCAAGGACTCCTTGTGGCCTTGTACAGAGAGACCCGTGGTGCATCGGTTCATTGCCTGCCAGTTTCCTTTCCGTGCTTTAAGTTAAAACCTTTTAAAACTTTAAAAGTGGAATTTCGTGTACAGGTGGTCCTTAACCTACGACCTCAATTGAGACAGACAATTTTGTCGCTAAGCGAGGCATTGGCTAAGGGAGTTTTGCCCCAGCTTGCAACCTTTCTTGCCGCAGTTGCTAAGTGGATCACTGCAGTTGTTAAAGTCACACGGTTGTTAAGTGAATCTGGCTTCCCCGTTGACTTTGCTTGTCAGAAGGTCGCAAAGGGGGATCACGTGACCCGGGGACACTGCGACCGTCATAAATATGAACCGGTTGCCCAACATCTGAATTTTGAACACAGGGCCCCGGGGAGGCTGCAACGGTCGTAAGTGTGAAAAACGATCGCAAGTCGCCTTTTTAAGGGCCGTTGTAACTTCGAACGGTCACTAAATGATCTGTTGTAAGTCGAGGATTACCCGTATTAAGTTCTACCATATTACATGGCTAAGTTCGTCACAGGGTGATGATGCATGCGGTCACCTCTCACTAATCTGCAGCTGAACTGGAACCGAACTGGGCTCATCCAGCTCACCGCTGCTTGCCAAGATATTTCCCAGCTCTGCTTGTCAAAATTAGCTAAAAAAAAATAAAATAGCTAAGGTGGCATCTGACTCTGCTTGGAACGAGACATGAGACTGTATTTCCTGCTTGCTGATTAATTTTTTTCTTCCACCGAACTCTGCCTTCCTAATTTCTTCCGCCTCGCGGGCAACAAAATGTTTAATGTTAATTCTCCTCTCCCACATCTGTCTTGTTAAAAAAAGGGGCTGGGTCTCAGACTGAAGCTTTTGCTCCTGGCATCTAATTAAGGTCAAATTTGGAAAGATTGAGCGAAAAACATGAACGCCCGGGTTGGGGGGGGGAGGGTTTGAAGAAAAGATTACAGAATGTAATTTAAAAGTCTGGAAACATTACCAATATGCCAATAGAACTTCCTAACCGTGAAACTTCCTAATGAGTGAGAACAATGAATTAACAATTAAGAGAAACTTTCAACAGTGAGGACAATTTAACCAGTGGAACGGCTTGCCACCAGAAGTCGTGGGTGCTCCACCACTGGAGGTTTGTAAGAAGAGACTGGACAGCCACTTGTCTCAAAATGGTATAGGGTCTCCTGCTTGAGCAGGGGGCTGGACTAGATGACCTCCAAGGTCCCTTCCAGCTCTATTCTGATGGATTGATTGATTGATATTCCCTCCTCTCTCCCCCCTCCTTTCTCTGTCTCTCTGTGTATTTGTGTGTGTGTGTGTGTGTGTGTGTGTAAGAGAAGGGGAGAATTGTTTGGCGACTTCCATCTGTCTCGTGGGCTTCCTTTGCAATTTTTTCGGTCACTTCCTCTCTTTGGTCTTCATTCTATTCATAATGAACTCAGCGCTTCCTGGAATGCTTGGCTGACCAGGCAAACTTGAAAAATCACTTCCGTCCAGTCTGTGACCGTGGCTTGTTTGTCTGTGGGGGTCCCTGTTCTCGGAGTTGCTGCTAGTCTGGCCTACTTTTGCCCCGTGCAGACCGGCTTTCCCAAGGGAGGGGTGCGAATCTGGCCTCCCCTCTGAATCAAGCTTGCTTTGAGCATTCTGAAAAGGTTGAATTCAATCTGCATTTTTCTTTCTAAATGTTAGAAAATATTCAGTACAGGGAGTCTGACGAATTACAACTGCAATTGAGCCCAAAATTTTGGTCGTTAAGCCAGACGGGTTAAGTGAGTTTTGCCCCATTTTACAATCTTTTTTTTTTTTTTGCAGTTGTTAAGTTAGGAACATGTTCGTTAAGCGAATCTGGCTCCCCCCATTGATTTTGCTTGTCAGAAGGTCGCAAAAGGGGATCACGTGACCCCGGGACCCTGCAACCGTCGTAAATACGAGCCAGTTGCCAAGCGACTGAATTTTGAGTGCGTGGCCCTGGGTATGCTGCAGTGGTCATAAGTGTGAAAAACAGTCACTTTCTTCAGTACCGTTGTAACTTTGAACCGTCACTAAATAGATGGTTGTAAGTTGAGGACTACCTGTATTGCAGTTCTTTCCTACCCTTTGAAAAATATATATATATATATATATATTGAAGTTTTGACTGGGAGGCAGGAGACACCTGTCCCAAACCATTTTGGGGGCAAACCAAATCAGATTCTATACAGTACATGTAGTCCTCAACTTACAACCTGTTTGTTAGGATTGTAAGTTGTGATGGTCATAAAGTGTGACCATGACCTGATTTTACGACCTTGTTTGTGGAGGTTGTAAAGTGAGCATAGTCATTAAACGAGTCTCTGCTTATCTCTATATGTAGTTCTCAAACGTACGATCATAATGCCTGTCCATTATTGTCATAAAGCAAGTCATCACAAGGCTGGCTCGATTTTACAACCTTTTTTGTGGCCGTTGTAAAGCGAATGCTGCAATCCTTAGGTGAGTCTTTGCTTACATGTACAGGCAGTCCTCTACTTACGACCATAATGCCTGCCCATTCCGATCATAAGCTGTGATGGTCCTAAAGTGGGTCATCGCGGGACTGATCTGATTTTACAATCTTTTTTGGCAGTCGTTAAGCAAATCACCCCTGTCATTAAGTGAAGCCATTGTTCTGTATGGGGCATTTTTGCTGAAAAAACTGGAATTAAGCATCGTTTTTGACAGAAACATCTTATATTGCGGTCAGGATATGAGGGCGCAAACCGCCATATTTGCATTTGTGCCTGAAATGTCGCCTGGTTGGGGGATGGGCAGCCAGCAGAACTTTTTAAGTACTTTTAACATTAATTGTTTGTTTGTTGTTTGTTTGGTTATTTATTTACTTGTTGACAGTTAGAGCAATTAACCCGTTGAACAACCTGCCTCCAGAAGCGGTAAATGCTCCAACACTGGAAGTTTTTAAGAAGAGACTGGACAGCCATTTGTCCGAAATGGTATAGGGTTTCCTGCCTGAGCAGGGGGTTGGACTAGATGACCTCCAAGGTCCCTTCCAACTTTATTACTACTACTACTACTACTATTATTATTCTACTTATTTATTATGATATTTATTTGGCACCCAACTCATATCCAATGGCTTACAACATCAAAACATTTTTTTTTAAAAAGCACACCTTAAAACCATCAATTATAAAATAGCAGAGCAGATAAAATCATCACCACAAAGACAGCAAAGGAGGGAGCAAGACACACAGTGTGTGTGTATGTGTGTGTGTGTGTGATATTTTTATATTAGTGTCTTACATTTGAACATCCCAAAAAGCAATTTCCTTTCTGATCGCCAATCCTTATTTGGAAGGGAATGATTGCATGGGGACCTTCTGGTTTGAGTAAGCCTGGAGGGATGGCAGCTGGAGAGACAGATAACCAAAATAAAGACTTAGGAGTCACCAGGCTGAATCTTCTAGGTCCTGTGCCAGCTCTGCCAGATGTGCAGGTGCTGTCTTTTTAAGTTGACTTCTTCTGCCTTGGGCTGAGTGTAAAAGATGGTGTCACCGAGTCTCTTGGGGAATTTTTGAGCACGGCTTGTCTCTTGTGGCGAGGTGAGCAAGGCCGTTTCCCATGAGAAAAAGGCTCTCAGCTCACCTCCCCAGACACGGAATGACACATTTCCCTACCCCCGAGACTTAAACCAAACATCCTGCCTTAACGAAAAGAAAACTTCACGTTTCCAGGAGAGGAAATCCGAGACAGCCTTTACATTTAAGCGGGTGGGTCTCCAGCTTTTTCAATAGCTGATAGAACTGACGTCCATCATCTTGCCTGTATTTATATAATAATAATAATAATAACAACAACAACAACAACAATAATAATAATATAATAATAGTCAATTGCAAAAGGCGGCCTTACTAGGAACTGCTTCCATCCTGCGACGATATCTGTAATACCATCAAACATCCACATCTGCCTATCCCAGGTCCTGGGTAAGGACTTATGGGTGAACAAAAATGCTGAATCCAGTCTGAACATCTGGCTGACTGTGCAATGATCAATAATGATGATGATGATGATGATGATGATGATAATAATAATAATAATAATAATAATAATAATAATAAAATAAAGTTGGAAGGGACCTTGGAGGCCATCTAGTCCAACCCCCTGCTCAGGCAGGAAACCCTATACCGATTGGTAAAATGTATTAATCTCCCATCTTTCCACATGGTAACTCTGGACGGCTTACAATACATACACACACGCGCGCACACACACACATACATACATACATACACATATATGCATACAATATGTATAGTCCTCTACTTACATCTGATCGCTTAGTAACCATTTTAAGTTACAATGTTTTCCCCAAAAGGTATTTATGACAGCCTCCCTGAATTTTTGGCACTCAATCAGCCCACATTTACGGCTGTTTCCAGTGCCCCATGGTCCCATGAGCATAATTTAAAACATTTTCCCAAAAAACTGAAATAATAATGATAATAATAATAATAATAATAATAATAATAATAATAATAATAATAATAATAATAATAATAATAATAATAATAATTGGAAGGGACATTGGAGGTCATCGAGTCCAACCTCCTGCTCAGGCAGGAAACCCTATACCATTTCTGACAACTGACTGTCCAGTCTCTTCTTAAAAACTTCCAGTGTTGGAGCATTCACCGCTTCTGGAGGCAGGTTGTTCCACTGGTTAATTGTTCTCACTGTCATGTAATTTCTACTTAGTTACTTCCAGCTTCCAGCAAAAACGCCCCATAAATGATCAATGGGTTCACTTAATGACCGTGGATTTACTAAATGACCATGGTGATTTGCTTCACAGCCACCAAAAAAGAAAATCATGAAAATCGTGTTGGTCACCTGAAGGCCTGCTTTACGGCGATCCACGACTGAATGGGCAGGCTCCATTACAGTCGTAAGTCGAGGACTACCCATAGATATAGACAGAGACCCCAGGGCATGTACAGAGAATTTTTCCTCTCTTGGGGACTGACACGATTTTTGAGTGGCATAGTGGAGTGCGATCTCGAACCCAGAAAAAAGTACCTGAAACTCAACTGAGGTAATGTATGTCTGCAGAGCGAACAATGATAATGTTGTCATAACCTGTTCCTAATTACCGTAGGAATTTTCTATTAGTAATTTTCACCAGAATGAAAATGGGCCTTGACAACAGATAGACATGCACTTAATTGGCACCACACCTGGCCAAAAGGTCTGCTGGGTTTTCATTGGTTATATATTTATGAGTAATTAATATATCTTAGTTTAAGACATGGTTCTGCCTCAAGCAGGAAAACATACGGCGCCAGCCCAGAGTGCCAAATTCAGCCGGCACCCTGTCTAAGGCTGGTGAGCTATTCTGGCACCCAGAGCAGAAAACCTTGCCAGCTTCGGTCCTCTTCTGCGTGCCGCTAATATACAGCGCTAATAAATCACGGTCAGTTTGCTACCGTTTGTGACATCAGAAATGTCCTGCTTGAAGCCACTACTTGCTGGAGAGAAGCTGCTAATGTTGCTTTTCTTAGCTGTTTGTGTTTTGATAAAAGTCCCTCTAATTTAGCCCGTGGTTTTTGAAGAATATAGGCTTGGTGTATATATTTAGCATAGCAATAGCCTTTAGGCTTATATAGCGCTATATTTAGCAAGATGGATTCAAATATAAGAGCAATTTTACTCTGTCGCAGTGTTTCTCAAGCTCAGCAGCTTTAAGATGGGTGCGCTTCCACTCCCAGAATTCCCCAGTTGGTTCTGCCAGCAGGGGAATTCTGGGAGTTGTAGTCTACCCATGTTAAGGTGGCCGAGGTGGAGAATCACTGCTTTATATGCTGGTCTGGCTGGGGAATTCTGGGAGTTGAAGGTCCAAACATCTCAAAAGTGGCCAAGATTGAGAATCACTGCTCTATATGCCGGTCTGGCTGGGAGCTGAAGTCCACAAGTCTTAAAGTTGTCAAGATTGCAGACCCCTGACTTAACAAATGTGGCAAGAAAAGTCATAAGATGGGGGCAAGACTCCCTTAACAAATTTCCCACTTAACAGGATAAATCTTGGGCTCCATTGTGGTCGTAAGTTGAGGACTAGTTATATCAGCGGTTCTCAACCTGTGGGTCGGGACCCCATTTGGGGTCGAACGACCATTTCACAGGGGTCGCCAAACAATGCAGTCCGCCATTTTTCCCCCTTTTCCCTAGCTGTGATACTCCCTCTTCTTCTATTGGCTTTTGAAAGCCAATAGAATAGACTCTCTTGAATAGAGTCTAATTCTATTGGCTTTCAGAAGCCAATAGGAATTGTCCAGGCTGTCTCTGCCCTGCTGAGCCCGCCAAAAGTCCCAGTCTGCAAACGGTGCTGCAAGTTGTCTGCAGCGAAGGCGAGCTGTCCGGAAGTTTCCACCCCTCCCTGCTGAGCAACTATTAAAAGTGTAAGTAAAAGAGGGCCCGGGGTGGGAGGTCGGAGGCGGGCGGGTGCAGGGAGGGTTGCTGGTGCGCGTGGGGCCCGGCAGTTGCCTTACCTCCCTTGGGCTGGGCCAGCTGGTGGCCCAGCCGGTGGTCGCCCTGCACCGTCGCTGCCCCTTGCCAGCTACGCCTCGGCCGGCGCAGAGGGCAGCACCATGCATGCGCGGCGCTCCTAGCCAGGGAAATAGTCCTCGACTTACAACCGGTTGGGAAGTCCTTGACTTATGACTGGTTGGGAAGTCCTCGACTTACGACCGGTTGGGGGTCACGGCATTAAAAAGGTTGAGAACCACTGAGTTATATGAATATTTCCCCTTGGGCATGGGTTAGTATGATGTTCACCAGATTCTCCGAAGAAGCTTCTGTATGTGAACGATTCATTTACTGGCTGTTTGAAGTTACTATGTCACTGAAAAAAAGGACTTACAATCCCACCCTCATCCCAAGCATGCCCATGGTCACGTGATCAAAATTTGGGACCCTTGGGCAACAGGCTTGCTTTTACAACTGTTGCAGCATCCCGAGGTCATGTGATTGTCATTTGTAACCTCCTTTGCTTAGAAATGGACATGTGTGGCACAATTGTGGTTGTAAGTCAAGGACGTTTAACATGTTTTTAGTCCACGCAATGCGGCTTTGGTGGATTCCACAGCACCTACACACACACACACACACACACACACAAACACACACACACCATTACAGAAGTGCTGATATTTTAGGGCAGGAGTAGGCACCTTGTCTCTTTTATGACTCGTGGACTTCAACGCCCAGAATTCCTGAGCCTACATGGCTCAGCATGGAAACCTCTCCATTTCTCCTCAGCATGGCTGGCTCAGGAATTCTGGGAGTTGAAGTCCACGAGTCATAAAAGAGCCAAGGTTGCCTATCCCTGTTTTAGGAGAACAAGGGTGAAAATACTAATCTTGAGGTACCTTGAGAGATGGCTGTTCTCTGGAAGGCCAAATTAGATTTAAAACCCTCCACTAGGTGGCAGCACCACACTAATCTTAGCAGAACTTGAGAAGTTAAGCAAGATCGAACTTGGTTAAGACTTGAAAGGGAGACCACCAGGTAATTCCATTAGAGCAGGGTAGACTGGATTGATCATATGCCCTCAAATTGGTGTTGACTCTTAGCAGACATAAAGATTTTGACAATCTGCCCCCAACCTAACTAATCAAGGAGAGAAGCAACCTAGAACGAAGGAGAAACTTCCTGACAGTGAGAACAATTAACCAGTGGAACAACCTGCCTCTTGAAGCGGTGAATGCTCCAACACTGGAAGTTTTTAAGAAGAAATTAGACAGAATGGTATAGGGCAGGGGTAGGCAACCTTGGCTCTTTTATGACTCGTGGATTTCAACTCCCAGAATTCCTGAGCCAGCCACACTGTGGGGAAAGGGAGAGGTTTCCAAGCTGAGCCATGCTGGCTCAGGAATTCTGGGAGTTGAAGTCCACGAGTCATAAAAGAGCCAAGGTGGCCTATCCCTGGTATAGGGTTTCCTGCCTGAGCAGGAGGTTGGACTAGATGACCTCCAAGGTCCCTTCCAACTTTATTTTTATTTTTATTTATTATCATTATTACTACTATTATTATTATTATTATTATTATTATTATTATTATTATTATTATTATCCTGGCCTTCAGGTCTCCCCACAGTTCATCTATCCCACTGAAACCGAGTCCGTCCACTTGGCAGCTGGCCATGCTCTCTTCCATGTTTCCCAGCATGATGGACTTGCCTGTGGAGCTGAGTCTTCGCATCATGTGCCTGAAGGACACTCATCATAGGGCAGGCTAGAAAGTTGAGAAAACATCTCCAAAGAAGGCCCAGGCAGACCATTTTTGCCAGAAAATACAACACAGATACAGGTGGTCCCTAACTTAACGACCACAATTGAGCTAAAAATTTGTGTTGCTAAGCGAGGTAGCACTCGTTCAGTTAGTAATATGGTTGTTTAAGTGAATCTAACTTCCCCGTTGACTTTGCTTGTTTTGTTGCTGTTAATTGCAAAGTCGCGTCCGACCCATCGCGACCCCATGGACAACGTTCCTCCAGGCCCTCCTGTCCTCTACTTGCAAAAGAGGATCGTGTGACAGCGGGGAAAGCAACCGTCCTACGTCCATGCCAGTTGCCAAACGTCTGAATTTTGATCATGTGTCCACAAGGGATGCCACAGTCCTAAGCGTGAAAAACGGTCATAAGTCGCTTTTTTTCAGGGCTGTTGTAACTTCGAACAAGTCACTAAACGAATGGTTGTAAGTCAAGGACTTTTGCATTGGTTTTTTTTTTTTGGTAGGTTTTCTTTTTATTTTAAATTGTTGTAAATCGCCGAGATGAGATGGGCAGCTACATAAATCGAACAAAGCAATAAATACATTTCCCATGATGCTGTTCTGCAGGCCAGTTAGAACCTCTGAGGCCTGTCAAAACAATTGTTACCCTCACATTTGCAGTGTGTCAGTGTTGTAGCTTTGAACTAAATGAATGGGAAACTCAGTTACACTTAGCAATCATGTTCCTAACTTAACAATTGCAGTGATTCACTTAACTGGCTGGCTGGTGTGAATGTGTGTTGTCGCTGGGGTGGGGGTTATTACTTTATTTTTATTACTTTTATTTTTACGTCTTCTATTTTTATTTCTTTGATATTTTGCTTTTGTGCTTTGTGAGCCACCTTGAGTCACCGCCACGTGCGAGTAGGCGGCAATATAAATTTTCTAAATAACATAAATAAATAGCAAGTATCTAGCTTAGCAATGAACATGTTGGTCTCAGTTGTGGCCATAACTCAAAGACTACCTGTATTTAAAAAATTAGTGAAGTTGAGGGAGAAATGTGAATTGCTTCTCTCTCCCTCTCCCTCTCTCTCTTCCTCCCTCCCCCCCTGGTGCCAGAGGTGGCACTCGGAGCCCTCTCTGGGCACGCGCACTGTTGCTGGGTTTTATAAAACCTTTTCGCTTTAGGCCTCCGCCACCATGCGCAAAAAAAAAAAAAGGGTTCAGTCAGCCAATTTCTACTTCTTGCGGGGAAAAAAAAAGATCTCGCAAAGTTGGAATTGATTGATTGATTGAACTTTTTAGTCCCACCCAGTCTGCCGTTACCACCGTAGCCATGCCCACCCAATGGGCCACACCCAGCCAATGGGCCACACTACCCGGCACTCGACGATGCATAAGTGGGTTTTGGGTTGCAGTTTGGGCACCCGGTCTCTGAAAGGTTCGCCATCACTGGTATAGAGTTTCCTGCCTAAGCAGGGGGTTGGACTAGATCACGGGTCAGCAACCCGCGGCTCCCGAGCCGCATGTGGCGCTTCCCTTCTCTCTCTCTCTCTCTCTCTCTCTCTCTCTCTCTCTCTCTCTCTCTCTCTCTCTCTCTCTCTCTCTCTCTCTCTCTCTCTCTCTCTTTCTTTTTAATTAAACTCTTCAATCAAGCTCCCAGTTTTGTGGCTCCCAGTGTTTTCTTTTCTTTGGGAAATGGGTCCAAGTGGCTCTTTGAGTGTTTAAGGTTGCTGACCCCTGGACTAGATGGCCTCCAAGGTCCCTTCCAACATTATTATTATTATTATTATTATTATTATTATTATTATTATTATTATAGTTAGAACTGGTGGTCATCCTTTCATGTTAAATGAGAGGAGATTCAGAACTGATAAAGCCTTCTGGACACAGTGCAGTTGGCTGGTTTGAGACATGGTGATAGCCACCATCTGAGGTGATCTTAAACCACAAAGGATCAGGTTGTCTAATAAGCTCAGCCCGCCTCCCTCGCCATCAGAGGCCGCCTTGGCGCCTGGTGCGGCCATGGGGCTGCCGGACAGGAGCAGCTCCTTCCCGGCTTGCCGGGCTCTGGAAGCGGCCAGGGGGCGGGGAAGAGGGCGAGGCGGCGGCAATGCCCGCATGTGCGTCGGAGGCCGGCCGGCCGGGCCAGGAGGGGAGAAGTGTGTCTATCTATAGATAGATAGATGGATGGATGGATGGATAGATAATAATAATAATAATGATAATGATAATAATAATAATAAAGTTGGAAGTGACCTTGGAGGTCATCTAGTCCAACCCCCTGCTCAGGTAGGAAACCCTATACCATTTCAGACAAATGGCTGTCCGGTGTCTTCTTAAAAACTTCCAGTGTTGGAGCATTCACAGCTTCTGGGGGCAGGTTGTTCCACTGGTTAATTGTTCTGACTGTCAGGAAGTTTCTCCTTAGTTCCAGGTTGCTTCTCTCCTTGGTTAGTTTCCATCCATTGCTTCTTGTCCTGCATAGATAGATAGATAGATAGATAGATAGATAGATAGATAGATAGATAGATAGATAGATAGATAGATAGATAGATAGATAGATAGATAGATAGATAGATAGATAGATAGATAGATAGATAGATAGATAGATAGCTAAGACAGACAGACAGACAGACAGACACTTAGGTAGGTAGGTCGGTCGATCGATCGATCGATCGATCGATAGGTAGATAGATAAACAGACAGACAGACAGACAGATAGATGGATGATGGATGATAGGGATGGATAGATAGATAGATAGATAGATAGATAGATAGATAGATAGATAGATAGATAGATAGATAGATAGATAGATAGATAGATGTAGGTTAGGTAGGTAGAGAGAGAGAAAAAGAGGTAGGTAAGTAGGTAGAGGTAGGTGGGTAGGTAGGTAGGTAGATAGATAGATAGATAGATAGATAGATAGATAGATAGATAGATAGATAGTAGATGATAGCTAGATAGATAGACAGACAGACAGACACACACTTAGGTAGGTCGGTCGGTCGATCGATCGATCGATAGGTAGATAGATAGATAGATAAACAGACAGACAGACAGATAGATGGATGATGGATGATAGGGATGGATGGATGGATAGATAGATAGATAGATAGATAGATAGATAGATAGATAGATAGATAGATAGATAGATAGATAGATAGATAGATAGATAGATAGATAGATAGATAGATAGATGTAGGTTAGGTAGGTAGAGAGAGAGAAAAAGAGGTAGGTAAGTAGGTAGAGGTAGGTGGGTAGGTAGATAGATAGATAGATAGATAGATAGATAGATAGATAGATAGATAGATAGATAGATAGATAGATAGATAGATAGATGAATATACCGGTAGATAGAGATAGATAGACAGACATTTCATAGCCCAGTTAGGTAATATCATCAGTGCTAGAAGGGAATGGGGTTTGCAGAGAGGAGGAGGACTGTGGGGTCCTTGAAGGGAGTGGGGTTTGCAGAGGAAGAGGAGGAGGAGGAGGAAAAGGAGGAGGAGGAGGAGGACCATGTGGTCTCTTGAGTTTGGTTTTCTTGCTGATGTTTCATGACCCAGCTAGGTAACATCATAGCTATGGGAAGGGAGTGGGGTTTGCAGAGTAGGGGAGGAGGAGGAAAAGGAAAAGGAAAAAGAGGAGTACTGTAAAGTCCTTGAAGGAAGTGGGGTTTGCAGAGGAGGGGGAGGACTGTGGGGTCCTTAATACTCTGAGCTTGGTGGTTTTCTTGCTGACGTTTCATGTCCCAACTAGGTAGCATCATCGATGCTAGCAGGGAGTGAGGTAACACTGGTGGTGTTACTCAATTGGGTCATAAAATGTCACAAGGAAACCACCAAGCTCAGACAGCACTAAGGACCCCACACAGTCCATCTCTTAGCCAGAAATATTCTCTTCTATTAGTAACAGGACTCATAGAACAGAGAATTTGTCTCTCAAGATTCAACGGCACCAAGGTCCTCACAGCAATAGAACTTTCTGACAGGATTCCTATTAGATCTTCCCTATTGCATGTTAACATCAAATCTGGCCAGATTTCTATCCGTCAGCTGGGTTCTAGAAAGAATTGGGATTCGGGCCATTGTTTATCTGGATAGGGAAGTGGAAATCTCAGACAACATGGAACTGAAAGAACTTACCTCCTGTAGAGACTTGAAGGGAGTGACTGAGTGAAGTAGGAGCTGGTCTCCCTCAGAAGATCTTCATCCAATCTGGGCCAGCCCAGTTAACAGAATAACTGAGTTGGAAGGGACCTCGGAGGTCTTCTAGTCCAGCCTCTTGCTCAAGCAGGACACTCTATGGTCAACGTTGTGACAAACTGAACTGAAGCCATTTTCACTTCGTCTTGGCCACATATTTAGTTTAGAAGAAGGGAGGGGTGTGTGTATAGTTTTCAGTTAGCCCAAACAATTCAAATACATGGGAACCAAGGTCAGTGCAGATAACATTTTGGTGGGCTGGAGAACTGGGAGGAGAGCCGGAGTTGTATGATAATTGGTGAATGTGATTTTATGACCACTAAATTGGGGTGGGAATTGCAACTGGTAACTTTGTAACCAAGGGGAGGGGAATTTAGTCTTGGGTTCACCTTTGTACGTGCCGTTATTTTGTAGCCAAAGGAAAAATGTTCTTTAAGGAAGAAATCCTTGCCTTGAAGTTCTTTTCATTGGTCTCATCTACCAGAACCTGGACATCTATACTGTTTCAGACAAATGGTGGTCCAATCTCTTCTTAAAAAATTCCAAGTGTTAGAGCATTCACAACTTCAACACAATTTCACTCTTTTAAAATACCTGCCAACTCCCCGTAATTGCTCAGGTGCTGGGCATCCACTGCTAGGCCAGTCAGAATAGTAGAACAACAGAGTAACAGACTTGGAAGGGACCTTGGAGGTCTTCTAGTCCAGCCCCCTGCTCAAGCAGCAAACCCTATACCAGGGGTAGGCAACCTTGGCTCTTTTATGACTCGTCGACTTCAACTCCCAGAATTCCTCAGCCAGCCATGCTGAGGGGGAAGGGAGAGGTTTCCATGCTGAGCCATGCTGGCTCAGGAATTCTGGGAGTTGAAGTCCACAGCTTTCTTGCCATAAAATCAGGAAGGACCTCCCTCTCCCTCCCTCCCTCCCTCTCTCTCTCTCTCTCTCTCTCTCTCTCTCTCTCTCTCTCTCTCTCTCTCTCTCTCTCTCACACACACACACACACACACACACACACACACACACACACACACACACCCTCGACCTTTGCTGTAAGTCAAAATCTAGGATATTCGGTTAGAGAACAACTAATTTGTCCCAGGCTTGCCCCCAACGTTATGATGACCTCATGAGTGACTGTTGGACAGGCATTTGGGAGTCATCATCCCTGGCTGAAACTGGCCAAGCCAAAATATAATACTCATGTAAGGTAGGGATAGAAGAGTGAGTCATTGAGTCACACTTTCTCGTTGGCTTTGTTTGCTTTTATTGCATTTTATTCTTCCTCCTCCTCCTCCTTTTTTCCCCAAGCTTTTCTTTACGAAGGAAGGTAGCTTTGGCCACTGGCCAGGGCCTCCCCAGTGCTGCCAGTACAACCTCTGAGTCATGGGGGGCAGAGGTGGGGAGGAGGGGAAAAAAAGAGAACCTTCTGAAAAATAGCTCTCCAGAGACCTTAGCACAATTCTGCCCTTGTAATTAATGGAAGGAGACGACATGCCTTTTGTACTGTGGCTGGACTCCAGCAAATTGTTTTGGGGATATTATGGGAACTGGAGTCCAACGCCAAGGGCACTCTAGGTTAGGGCATGGGGTTATAACAGGAACTTTGTTTATTAGGAGTCCTTGGTGCCCTCTGACCTTGCTTGTTTCCCTGCAGACATTTCATTACCCAAACTAGGTAACATCATCAGTGCTAGAAGGGAGTGTGGTTTACTGCATCCAGTTTTGGTCACCACGATGTAAAAAAGATGTTGAGACTCTAGAAAGAGTGCAGAGAAGAGCAACAAAGATGATCAGGGGACTGGAGGCTAAAACATATAAGGAATGGTTGCTGGAATTGGGTATGTCTAGTCTAGTTTAATGAAGAGAAGGACGAGGGGTGACATGGTAGCAGTGTTCTAATATCTCAGGGGCTGCCCCAAAGAAGAGGGAGTCAAGCTGTTCTCCAAAGCACCTGAAGGCCAGACAAGAAGCGACGGATGGAAACTCATCAAGGAGAGAAGCAACCTAGAACTAAGGAGAAACTTCCTGACAGTGAGAACAATTAACCAGTGGAACAATCTGCCTCCAGAAGCGGTGAATGCTCCAATACTGGAAGTGTTTAAGAAGAGACTGGACAGTCATTTGTCCGAAAGGGTATAGGGTTTCCTGCCTGAGCAGAGGGTTGGACTAGATGACCTCCAAGATCCTTTCCAACTTTATTAATTAATTAATTAATTATTATTATTATTACTATTATTATTATTATTATTACTCTCAGTTTAGAATTAGAATAACAAGAGTTGGAAGGGACCTTGTAGGTTATCTAGTCCAGCCCCCCGCCCAAGCAGGAGACCTACACCATTTCTGACAAGTGACTGCCCAGTCTCCTTGAAAGCTTCCAGTGATGAAGCTCCCACAACTTCTGAAGGCAGTGTTTCCTTGGTTGATTGTTCTCACTGTCAGAAAATTCCTCCTTATTTCTAGGTTGAACCTCTCGTTGGTCAGTTTCCATCCTTTATTCCTTGTCTGGCCTTCCGGTGCCTTGGAAAATAGCTTGACCCCCTCCTCTCTGTGACAGCCCCTCAAATATTGGGACACTGCTATCATGTCTCCCCTGGTCCTTCTCTTCACTAGACTAGCCATGGCCAGTTCCTGTAACTGTACGGTTTTAGCCTCCAGTCCCCTAATCATCTTTGTTGCTCTTCTCTGCACTCTTTCTAGACCAGGGGTGTCAAACTCGCAACGTCACATGACGTGTTGCGACGTATCACGGCTTTTTTTTCCATTGCCGGCAATAGGGTGGGTGCGGTTTCGCTATGATGCATCCAGCCCGCGGGCCGGCAGTTTTGACACCCCTGTTCTAGAGTCTCAACATCTTTTTTGTAGTGTGGAGACCAAAACTGGATGCAGTATTCTAGGTGTGGTCTTACTAAGGTTGTATACAGTGGTATTACTACTTCACGTTTTATATTCTGGTGTCTTGACTGTCCATTTTGACGTGGATGGTCTTAGAGATTCTTTGACTGGGGTGTTTACTGTTGGCTTCTTGGGCAGATAATAATAATAATAATAATAAAGTTGGAAGTGACCTTGGAGGTCATCAAGTCCAACCCCCTGCTGAGGCAGGAACCCTGCACCATTTCAGACAAATGGCTGTCCAGTCTCTTCTTAAAAACTTCCAGTGTTGGAGCATTCACAGCTTCTGGAGGCAGGTTGTTCCACTGGTTAATTCTTCTAACTGTCAGGAAGTTTCTCCTTAGTTCTAAATTGCTTCTCTCCTTGATTAGTTTCCATCTGTTGCTTCTTGTCCTGCCTTCAGGCGCCTTGGAGAATAGCTTGACTCCCTCTTCCTTGGGGCAGCCCCTGAGATACTGGAAGACTTCTATCATGTCCCCCCTCATCTTTCTCTTCATTAAACTTTCTTGATTGGGGTGTTGTTTATTTGATTGTTGGTCTGATGTTGATCTTGGAGTAAATCTATTCTGATCTGGGTGCTGATTGCTGGTGGAGAAGCGCTTGTGTCTTTTTGTTCCCTTCTTGGCTAGTTGATTGTCTCTTTTGCATAGTCTGTTAATGTCTATTGGGGATGTTACCTAGCTGGGTTAGGAAACGTCTCAAGACAACAAGCAAGCTCATAGAGCACCAAGCACCATTTCAACTCTGAGCTACAAATATTTTCCTTTATTGTTTATTTATTGCAAATGAAATGGATTGCCACCGATGGCTAAATTCTGCCTTCCCTGCCGTCTTCTTTCCCTCTGCAGGGCCCACATATAGCGTCAGTGACACTCGCGGCTTACGAATGTAACTCGGTGAATTTTCCCGAACCGCCTTACCCGGACCAGATTATCTGTCCCAACAAAGAGGGAGTGGAAGGATCCATTTCGTTATGGACCATCATGTCCAAAGTCAGGCTGGAAGCCTGCATGTGGGTAAGACTGACACAAATAAGATCACAAAATACACAAAAGTGTGTATAGTCAAGGCCATGGGTTTCCCAGTTGCAATGTACGGCTGTGAAAGTTGGACCATAAGAAAGGCTGAGCGCCAAAGAACGGAGGCCTTTGAACTCTGGTGCTGGAGAAGACTCCTGCGAGTCCCCTGGACTGCAAGGCGATCAAACTGGTCAATCCTAGAGGAGATCAACCCTGACTGCTCTTTAGAAGGCCAGATCATGAGGTTGAAACTCAAGTACTTTGGTCACCTAATGAGAAGGAAGGACTCACTGGAGAAGAGCCTAATGCTGGGAAAGATGGAGGGCAAAAGAAGAAGGGGACGACAGAGAATGGGGTGGCTGGAAGGAGTCCCTGAAGCAGTAGGCGTGAGCTTAAAGGGACTCCAGAAGAATGTAGAGGACAGGAAGGCCTGGAGGAACGTTGTCCATGGGGTCACGATGGGTCGGACACGACTTTGCAACTAACAACGAAGTAGTATGAACTAGCCATTTCTATATCAACAAATCTGTCTAATCAGTAAAACCCAAAATCATAGTATCATTTTTTTCCACCTCAAACACAAAGTCCAGAAGCAGTTTCCAAGTAGAAACAAAAGGATTTATATTCTTTCTTTTTTTTTTAAATCAAAACAGTCAATTTAGCCATCTCTGCTAATTCCATCAGCTTTTGTAGCAATTTGTCCACGGTGGGAATCAAAAGATTATTCCATTTTTATGCATAGAGCAGTCTTGCTGCCATCACCATATATAAAATCAGAGTTCCATTTTTTTCCATTAGACCCAGAAGGGGAAAAAAAAAAAGATTGGTGGACTTCAGCTCTCAGAATTCCTCAGCTAGCCATGCTGGCTGAGGAATTCTGGGAGTTAAAGTCCACCAGTCTTAACGTTGTCAAGTTTGAAGAATCCTGTGCTATAGAATTTGCTTAAATTGACTCAATGGCTGGGTCAGCAAGCTGCTAAAAATGGTTGGTTCCTGAGTGTCAGGCTTCAAAAAATAAAACAAAACACACACTTGAGATTCTTCTAAACCGATTCCTTTATTGTTTCTCACCTGTGGACAGAAATCTCCGTAAACTAGAGCGAACGCTTCACATCACAAAACGTATACAGGCAGTCCTCAAAGTATGACCCCAATTGAGCCTAAAATTTCTGTTGCTAAGCAAGTCATTTGGGTTTTTTCAACATACTTATTTTTTTTTAATCAACAAAAATAAAAGACAAAGCCGAAAAATGAGCATCCAACACTATCTTATTAGACAATTGTTAAGTGAGTTTTCCCCTCGTCAGGTTGCTTATGAATCACTGCAGTTGTTATGTGAGTAACACGATTGTTAAGTGAATCTGGCTTCCCCATTGACTTTGCTCATGTGAAAGTCACCAAATGTGATCACATGACCGCTGGACACTGCAACCCTCATACATACAGTACATGCCAGTTGCCAAACATTTTATATTGGATCACATGACCGTGGGGATGCTCCAGTGATTGTCTGAAGTAGTATAGGTTCTCCTGCTTGAGCAGTGGGCTGGACTAGAAGACCTCCAAAGTCCCTTCTAAGTCTATTCTGTTCTGTTCCGTTCCGTTCTGTTCTGTGGAACAACCTGCCTCCAGAAGCGGTATAATAGTAAAGTTGGAAGGGACATTGGAGGTCATCTAGTCGAACCCCCTGCTCAGGCAGGAAACCCTATACCATTTCAGACAAATGGCTGTCCAGTCTCTTCTTAAAAACTTCCAGTGTTGGAGCATTCACAGCTTCTGGAGGCAGGTTGTTCCACTGGTTAATTGTTCTAACTGTCAGGAAGTTTCTCCTTAGTTCTACCGGTAGGTTGCTTCTCTCCTTGATTAGTTTCCATCCATTGCTTCTTGTCCTGCCTTCAGGCGCTTTGGAAGATAGCTTGACTCCCTCTTCTTTGGGGCAGACCCTGAGATACTGGAATGCTGCTATCATGTCCCCCCAGTCCTTCTCTTCGTTAAACTAGACATACCCAATTCCAGCAACCTTTCCTTATATGTTTTAGTCTCCAGTCCCCTAATCCTCTTTGTTGCTCTTCTCTGTATTCTTTCTAGAGTCTCAACATCTTTTTTACATCGTGGTGAAAGATGTTAGAAAGAATGGTGCACATTGAATCAAACCTTAGCAACAGAAATTTTGGACTCTGTTGGGGTCGTACGTTGAGGACTGCCTGTATTCCTTGCACTGAGACCGTGCCGATGTCACGGTCCCATCCCACATGGTTTGAGGTGTGTTTATTTGTGTGCTCTTAACCGAGAGCCACCACAGATGCTGCCATAGGCTCCTGCTTAATGGCTCTCGAGAGAAGGCAGGCAGGCAGCAGCCAAAACAGGCGCAGTAATTGGAAATATTTTTTTCCATTTCTCGGGAGCCTCTGTCATCGGGCCAGCCGAGCAGAGAGACGTCTTCCAAGAAAAATAATAATAAAAACAGCTACAAAATGTTTCGGCTGCTACCGGAGGAGAAGTGTCGTATGACTTGTGTTTCCCCCGGGGGAATCTCTCGTTATCTGATGTCACAACATGTTTTCTGCTTGCCTTTGTTGACCGAGGCTTAAAAGCCTGCTTGCTTCTTTCCTGTTAGCTAAAAGAGGCTGGCCAGTGACCCTCTTGGTGTTTTTCCCCCTTTGTCCTAATTAGAGTTGGAACTGGAGAAGCCGGTAAGGCGTGTGTGTACTCACACCCATCCGCAGTGCATATGCACAGTGTTGTCGTTCTTGCTTCTGCCCAGTGGGCTAGTTCCCAGTGGGAACACGTTGCCAGCAGGAGATTTATTGATTGATTTATTAAATTCATGTGCTGCCCATCTCTCCACCGAGAGATTCTTTGGGCTGCTAAATACATTACGGTAAGAGTTTGCTTCCCAATGGTTCCTGCACATTTATTTATGACATTGATGTGCTGCCCTTCTCACCAACAAGGCAACATATATGTCGGCATCACCTGCAACAGATTTGGAAGGAACCTCTCCAGTGCTCTATAAAAGCACAGGGAAACCAATGAAAACCACCTTTTGAGAGATGCCTTTTGTTAAAAAAAAACCAGGAGAATCCACAGAATATTACCCATCCAGCTAGCTAGCTAGCACTGATAACATTACCTAGATTGGTAATGAAACGTCTACAAGAAAACCACCAAGCTGTGAAAGCACCAAGGACCCCACTCATCCAACTGTTGGTTAGATCAGGGGTCCCCAATCTGTGGGCCACAGCCTGGTACTGGGCCATGGCTCTTGGCCACCAGACTGTGGGAATGGCTGGTGAGTGTGCACGCACACCCCCACTCGTGCTAGCACTGCCACATGGGCGCTAGCAGCCCCATTTGCGCATGTGCACGGGTGCTAGGGCTGCCTCCAGCATCACACAGGCGCTAGTGGACCATATGCACATGGGCGCCAGCGCCTCTGCCAGCACCATCCTGGATGCGCGGCTCACTTGCACATACGCTCGGGCGCTAGCACCGTGCACGCGCGTGTTTGCACATGCATGCACACAGGCACACGTGCACACATTTCCCAGTTCCTCCCTTTCGCTCTGGGCCGGCAACCCAGAACGGTTGGGGAGCTCTGGGTTAGATGCTACCATCAGGAGCATTTTCCATAGGTAGGTAGTCCTGGAGCCAGGACCACAACTGAGCCCAAACTTTCTGTTGCTAAGCAAAGACAGTTGTTAAGTGAATTTGGGGCTTAATTGTGGTCATACGCCGAGGACTTCCTGTATGTGTCCAGTCTGCTTTCAGCAGCATCTTTTGGCCATCAAATCCCACAGGGCAATCTGGACATTACAACATGGGACGCTTCTCCTTTTGTCTGTGGTTTGTTTTGGTGTCCCGTGAATGTCACACAGGTTAACCGGAACAGAAATTTCTTCTTCAAACCAGCAGTTTATTCTTTAGCTGAAATATGTCCCTTCTTTCTTTCTTTCTTTCTTTCTTTCTTTCTTTCTTTCTTTCTTTCTTTCTTTCTTTCTTTCTTTCTTTCTTTCTTTCTTTCTTTCTTTCTTTCTTTCTTTCTTTCTTTCTTTCTTTCTTTCTTTCTTTCTTTCTTTCTTCGAATTTCTATGCGGCCCTTCTCCTAGGACCCAGGGCGGCTTACAACAGCAATAAAATTACATATAAAAATTTAATAAACAACCATCCAATCCAAAAATCCATACATACAACATGCAATCACAATCAAACACACAATCAACGATGGAGGCACATTCCTAGGCCTGGGGGCAAAGCACAGTTCATGCGCTCCAAGCCTGTCGGCATAAATAAGTCTTTAATAATTTACGGAAAGCTAGGAGGGAGGAAGCAGTGCGGACCTATGTGGGAAGTTGGTTCCTGAGGGCTGGGGCAGCAACAGAGAAGGCCCTTGCCCTAGGCCCCGCCAGATGACATTGTCTAACAGACGGGACCCGTAGGAGGCCAACCCTATGTGCCCTAACTGGTCGCTGGGATGCATGAGGCTGAAGATGGTCCCGCAAGTATCCTGGTCCATTGCCATAAAGGGCTTTATAGGTCATAACCAACACTTTGAATTGTGTTCGGAGACCAATTGGTAGCCAGTGCAGCTCACGGAAAGCTGGAGTGATATGAGCATGTCTTGGGAGACCCAAGACGGCTCGCGCGGCCGCATTCTGGACAACTTGCAGTCTCCGGACATTCTTCAAAGGTTGCCCCATGTAGAGAGCATTACAGTAGTCGAATCTCGAGGTGACAAGGGCATGGGTGACTGTGAGGAGTGACTCCCGATCCAAATAGGGCCGCAACTGGCGCACCAGTTTACTGTTTTCGCTCATCCTTTTACAAATAGATGGGATAAGGATGACAAATCTCCCCAAGAGCGTAGTTTGGGGGCTTCTGTTGTAGGGGAAGGTGGAGAAGAAAAATAATATCTTTTCTGCTGAAAGGCTGAGTTGGATGTTGTCACCTTGACTCAGAAGTCGAAGCTGCAGCTGGAACTCTGTTCAATGTCTGGAAAAAAAGGATGAGGGCAAGCACATTTCCAAAACAACTTCTCCAGAATTGAAAAAGAACATTTGACAACAGACAACTCACCAGTCACAAACAGGAAGATTCTGCAGCTCCTGTTTTTTTTCTTGAGAGCTTATGATATCCGAGAAGAATTTTCTTAAAGAACTGAACTGTCTGGGCAGTTTTAAAAATTTGCTAAATAACATTGACAACTGTTGCAGCGTCCCCCGTGGTCATGGGATCAAAATTCAAATGATTGGCAACTGGCTTGTACTGATGACGTTTGCCGTGTCCCAGGGTCACGTGACCACATTTTGCAGTCTTCTGACCAGCAAATTCAATGGGGGAGTCAGACTCACTTAATAACCATGTTACTAATTTAACAACTGCAGTGATTCACTTAACAGCTTTGGCAAGAAAGGTCATAAAATGGGGCAAAATTCACTTAAGAAATGTCTCACCTAGCAACAGAAACCTTGGGCTGAATTGTGGTTGAAAGTCGAGGACTTCCTGTAGATTGAACTGTGGGGTCCTTGGTGCTCTCTAAACTGGGTGGTTCTCTTGCAGACGTTTCATGACCCAACTAGGTAACATCATCAGTCTCTGAACACCACTGCACTGATGATGTTACCTAGTTGGGTCATGAAACGTCTGCAAGAAAACAGCCAAGCTCAGAGAGCACCCAGGACACCACAAATAAACTGCCCTCTTCTCCCCCATTTAGAGATTGAGGAGACACAGTCCTTTCTTCTTGATCTGATGTTTTGAACACTAAACTGGAATGGGACAAAAGATGGTGATTAAATAACAAACGGAGCAAACCATCTAAGTCAGCGGTTCTCAACCTTTTTCAGGCCGAGACCCCACCTGCGCCGCCCATGCGCGGCGTGACCCCGACCTGCGCCACGCATGCGCGGCGCGACGGCCCACACCGTGCATGCGTGGTGTGATGGGCCGAACCGCGCATGTGCGGCGCGACGGGCCGAACCACACATGCACGGCGCGATGGGCCGAACCGTGCAGGCGCGGAGCGCGTGCGACGGCCCGAACCGCGCATGCGTGGCGCGACGGGCCGAATCGTGCATGTGCAGCGCATGCGCAACAGCTGAGGGGAAATGGGGGGGGAATGGCGGACTGCGGTGTTTGGCGATCCCTGTGAAACAGTCGTTTGACCCCAAATGGGGTCGCGACCCACAGGTTGAGAACCGCTGATCGTAAGTTTATTTATTCATTTGATTTATTTACCACATCAGTTCACAAAGGAAAGAACAATATTCTGCCATATAATTAAGTCTATAATAAAGGCAGTCCTCGTCTTACAATCATAGTTCAGCCCAAAATTTCAACAAACAGCGTGGCATCCCCTTGATAATGTGATAAAAAATTTAGGACGCTTGGCAACTGACTTGTACTTACGATGGTCACAATATCCCGGGATCATGCAATCCCTTTTGCTAACTTCTGACCAGCCAAGCCGATGGGGAAGTCAATTTCCCTTAACAACCGTGTTACTAACTTATAACTCAGTGATTCACTTAACAAATGTAACAAAAAAGGGTCGTAAAATGGGGCAAACTCACTTAACAGCTCCGTTGTCGTAAGTCAAGGACTACCTTTAAAAATAAAGATTGTCAATGCTGCTGACATTGGATGTTCTTGCTTTGACAACAGATGGAAATGTAGCCATCTTTTTCCCTTTCGCTTTTAGAGTTAGATGATGCTGGGAGGGGGGATGTGAATGAGAATCTAGCTAGATATAACAACACTAAACTTAGCATGAGAATCAAGGTTATTGAGCCCAGAGCTGATAAAGAATTGGCGGCTGGAGAACTGGAGAGGAAGCTCGGGCTTCAAGCTAATTGGGGAATGTGATTTATGACAGTTAATTGGAGGAGGGAATTGTGCTTTGCTACCATGTCCCCAGGGGAGGGGAATTCAGTTTTTGCCTTCAATTATGCAGTGCCGATATTATGCTACTCGAATAAAAGATCCTTTAAGATAAACAATGCCTCGAAGTTCTTTTGAAGAGTTTCATCTGTCGGAACCATGACAAAGATAGAGAAATAAATGTAACCCAATTGTTGTGCCCAAAATCCTCTCCCGTGACCCAAGTTGGGTGGCTGTCAGGACTTCAGAACCGAGTCTTAAGTGCCTCCCGGGAGGTCTGTTGTAACCTTGAACAGTCACTAAGCGAGGACTACCTGTTTTGTTCTCTTCCACCCAAATGGGAAGCTTTTGTCACTCTTAATGCAAACAGGTGGATATCTCTGCTCATGGCAAGCTCTGCCTCCTTCCGCTCAACCTCCACAGCTAACTTTTCACTTGTTTGTAGTGGGTGGGCCTGGTTTATTCCGTTTAACAGCCAGCGCAGGAAATAATAATAATAATAATAATAATAATAATAATAATAATATAAAGTTGGAAGGGACCTTGGAGGTCATCAAGTCCAACCCCCTGCTGAGGCAGGAACCCCGCACCATTTCAGACAAATGGTTGTCCAGTCTCTTCTTAAAAACTTCCAGTGTTGGAGCATTCACTGCTTCTGGAGGCAGGTTGTTCCACTGGTTAATTCTTCTAACTGTCAGGAAGTTTCTCCTTAGTTCTAAGTTGCTTCTCTCCTTGATCAGTTTCCATCCGTTGTTTCTCGTCCTGCCTTCAGGCACTTTGGAGAATAGCTTGACTCCCTCTTCCTTGGGGCAGCCCCTGAGATATTGGAACACAGCTATCCTGTCCCCCCTCGTCCTTCTCTTCATTAAACTGGACATACCCAATTCCAGCAGCCTTTCCTTATATGCTTTAGCTTCCAGTCCCCTAATCATCTTTGTTGCTCTTCTCTGCACTCTTTCTAGAGTCTCAGCATCTTTTTTACATCGTGGTGACCAAAACTGGATGCCGTATTCCAAGTGTGGCCTTACCAAGGCCTTGTAAAGTGGTATTAACACTTCACGTGATCTTGATTCTATCCCTCTGTTAATGCAGCCCAGCACTGAGTTGGCTTTGTTCACCTAGGAACACCTGAGCACAGGTGATAACGAACGGTCAGGTTACATAACAATGAAAATTTAGAGCGTCCAAATTTAGACAGCTCCAGCTATCAGCTCTTTGCTAAATGCTCTAGCAGGGGATCTGTTTCATGGCGTCATGTGTCCTCCACGCGTTCTCTTTTGCATGTGACTGGGCAAATTCAGGGAAAGTTCATTTCTAGTGCAAACTTTTTTTTTTTATTTTTCCCCTTCAGCTAGCAACACAAAGCCAAAAACAAAGGCTTCCATTTTTACAGTGGAAAACACATTTGTTTTCCCTTAGTTTTCTTTTTTTCTTTTTTTAAATGACATCACCAAAACCCAAGAAGCTGCTGCAAATTAATTGCTTAGCCAGGAAGAAATAAGTCGTTTTTCTGGCTCTTTTCTCCAGCTTCTTTCTTCCAGATTTCCACCCATTTAAACCAATTTCTTTTGTGTTCCCTGAAAATAAACGTTGCTAAGAGGGGGGCTGCTTCCTCTTTGCCTCACAGAAAATGTCTCCATCAATCCTGCAGAGCCAGCCACGGTGTGACAAGGCATTCCCAAATGTGCTGGGAAAGCAGTTTTTTTTCCAGAATCCCCAATCAGCATGAAGGAAGCTGGATTCAATCAAGGAGAAGTGTAGAGGATTTCCTTTCTTATTTTTATTTACCAGTACTCCTCGACATACGACCTCAATTGAGCCCAAAATTTCTGTTGCTAAGCGAGACATTTGCTAGGTGAACTTTGCCCCATTTTATGACCTTTCTTGTCACAGTTGTTAAGTGAATCGCTGCAGTTGTTACTTTGTTCAGTGCATCACTTTGCTGGTCAGAAGGCCGCCAAAGGCGATCACGTGACCCCGGGGGACACTGCAACCGTCACGAATATGAGTCAGTTGCCAAGTTTCTGAATGTTGATCGCGTGGCCATGAGGATAGGGCAACAGTCGTGTGAAAAATGATGATAACGCTTTTTTTTCGTGCCTTTGTAACTTTGAACGGTCACTAAATGAACTGTTGTAAGTCGAGGACTACCTATATTTATTAAATTTGAGTGCCACCCGTCTCGCTGCAAGGACGTGTTCCTTTTGTAGACTCTGTAGAGCAGGGGTCTTCAAACTTGGCCCTATTATGACTCGTGGACTTCCTGAGCCAGCCATGCTGAGGAGACAGGGAGAGGTTTCCATGCTGAGCCCTGCTGGCTGAGGAATTCTGGGAGTTGAAGTCCACGAGTCATGAAAGAGCCAAGTTTGAAGACCCCTGCTGTAGAGAATCAGTCAGATTTTTACCTGGCTAGTCCTCGACTTACAACTCTAATGGAGCCTGCCCATCATGGTTGTAAGCCATGAGGGTCATAAAATCGATTCTTTGATGACCTTTTTCTGCAGCAGGTGTTATGCTGCTTTGGCTGAGGAATTCTGGGAGTTGAAGTCCACAAGTCTTAAAGTGGCCATGTTTGAAGACCCCTGTATTATGCGAACCAGTGGTTTGCCATAGGCGCAGTTTTGTTGAAGATGGAAGAAAAGGCCAGTTTTCAGCAAAACCATCACAAAACACAGTTTACGTGACTTTGGGGGGGGGATTTGCAAATGGCCATAAATGCAGCACCTGAAATTCAGTCGCAAGATTGAGGTGGCAGACATGGTAACTTCAGATGAATTCTAGAGGGGTTGGACCTAGTGGTTAAAGAGCCAGGTTAGAAAGCAGAAGACCATGAGTTCTAGTCCCGCCTTTCCCATGAAAGCCAACTGAGTGATTAAGCCAATTACCCGGAGACAGTGAGTTTTAGTCCTGCCTTAGGCATGAAAGCCGGCTGGGTGACTTTACACCAATCATTGGAAGACAAGGAGTTCTAATCCCGCCTTAGCCATGAAAGCCTGTTGGATGATTTTAGGCCAATTACTGGGAGACAGTGAGTTCTAGTCCCACCTTAGGCATGAAATCTGGCTGGGGGACTGGGCCAATCACCCGCAGACAGTGACTTCTAGTCCTGCCTTAGGCATGAAAGCCGGCTGGGTGACTTTACGCCAGGGGTGTCAAATTCAATTTCATTGAGGGCCGCATCAGCATTGCGGTTGCCCTTGGGGGTGGGGGTGGGGGTGGCCTACTGGGTGGGTGTGGATGGAGTGGGGGTGGCCTACTGGGTGGGCATGGCCAGCTCTACTTTGTTCACGTCAAGGGCAGGAGGGGGACAGATCTGAGGGTTTCTGGCAGAAGGGGGTGGGACCGGGGCAAGCGCCAAGGCATGGTCCATTTCTTCATTCCTCACAAAGGGAGACCCCTCCCCAGCAGGCACCCAGGGGACGGGGCCGACACGGCAGGAGCTGGTTCCTCGCTGTTTCCAGACGGCCTTGTGGAGCTAAGACTGAATGCGTTTCAGCATAGATGGTCACCACAAAACTGTACATTGGCTCCCTCCCGGCCGGCCAGGGCCAGGGCCAAGGCAGCGGGGGCCGTTCCCTCACTGTTTCCAGGATGGCTTTGCGGGCCACATGAAACTACTTCACGGGCCGCATCCGGCCCCCGGGCCTTGTGTTTGACATGTCTGCTTTACGCCAATCACTGGAAGACAAGGAGTTCTAATCCCGCCTTAGCCATGAAAGCCTATTGGGTGATTTTAGGCCAATTACTGGGAGACAGTGAGTTCTAGTCCCACCGTAGGCATGAAATCTAGATGGGTGACTGGGCCAATCACCCGGAGACAGTGAATTCTAGTCCTGCCCTAACCGCAAAACCCCGCTGGAAGACTTTAGGCCAGTGGTTCTCAACTTTTTTAATGCCGCGACCCCCAACCGGTCGTAAGTCAAGGACTACCCAACTGGTCGTAAGTCGAGGACTACGCAACCGGTCATAAGTCGAGGACTATTTCCCTGCCCAGGAGCGCCGCGCATGCGTGGTGCCGCCCCCTGCGCTGGTCGAGGTGTAGCTGGCAAGGGGTAGCAACGGCTCAGGGCGACCACCGGCTGGGCCACCAGCTGGCCCAGCCCAAGGGAGGTAAGGCGCCCGCCAAGCCCCACGCGCACCAGCAACCCTCCCTGCGCCCTCCGGCCTCCCACCCCTGGCCCTCTTTTACTTACATTTTTAGTAGTTGCTCAGCAGGGAGGGGTGGAAACCTCCAGACAGCTCACCTTCACTGCAGACAACTTGCAGCACCGTTTGCAGACTGGGACTTTTGGCGGGCTCAGCCAATAGAATTAGACTCTATTCAAGAGAGTCTATTCTATTGGCTTTCAAAAGCCAATAGAATAAGAGGGAGTAGCACAGTTAAGGAAAAGGGAAAAAAATGGCGCACTGCGTTGTTTGGCGACCCCCGTGAAATGGTCGTTCGACCCCAAATGGGGTCGCGACCCACAGGTTGAGAACCACTGCTTTAGGCCCATCACCTAAAGTTGTTTTGGATGTGTTGAGTATTTTTGTAAAAATAATAAAAGCAGGGATGCAAACGAGGAAACAAAAATATTCCTATGGAAAATCCCATTGACATGCGACATTGTTTTGCTTTTTATCAAGCCTTCCAAAGATGTGATTTTTCCTGCAAAAACCTCGAGGCCTCAAAGTTGCTGGCTCTTTTTCTGTGGCTCCTAGGTTTTTTAAATTACATTTATTTCTGTTTACAGTGGTTTGTAAAATACTCCTCTTAGGGCCAGATCACAAGTTATTTTGTGTGTGTGTGTGTGGTGTGTGTGTGTGTGTGTGTGTGTGTGTCGGGGTGGGAAGGGGACCGAATTATTGCAGCGCACAAGTGTGTAACCGTAGCTTGCACCTGCTTCTGATGTGGGCAGGTTCGCCTCAGTTTCAACTTTCATTCAACCTGTTTATGATCTGAATTTTTTTTCTTTTAAACCTACGTCAGGCTAGTAAGTGGTCAGATACGCTGATACCCTCCTTTCCCCCACTTGTCCCCCAGCCACATTGAAGCTTCCCCCTCCCCTGCACCATGCAGCTTGGCTGGCTTGCTTTGAGTCACTCGAGGCCACTTCCTCCTAAGGGGACTATTCTGCGGTGCATCTGCGCCTGGCTTGTGGGCTGTGTGGCCAATCTATGAAGATACGCTTGGATGGGCGATGCTTTTCGAGCAGGTGGTGCTTTGCTTCTTGCCAATTCGGGGCATATCATTTGCCTCCACTTCTCTTAACGTGGACATCTGCTTAGCATTATCCTCCCCATCTCCTCGGCCTCACTACCTCACTTTGAGGTAGACCAGGCTAAGGAACAGACCCCACGGGGGTTCCAAAAACATGACTTTCTTGTGGTCAAGTCTGTTAATGGAATCGTAAAAGTCTTCTCCAAGATTCACTGCCTCTTTGGAAGGACCACAAGGTCAAGGCAGGGCTGAACTGAGTCTCTTTCTCCTCTTGTTTTCTTTTCCCAGGACTGTGCATAACCATTTTCTCTCTCCCTCTTCCTTCCCAAGGCCAACTTCCTTGACAAAAATTTGGGTTTTTGCAAATGGCCTTGCCAGGGATGATGAAAGTTGGAGTCCTATCCCATCCGGAGAGCATTTGGCTGCTTTTAAAATTAGAAGATCTCTTCTGTCTTATAGGAAGGACAACCGGCCCACAGCTTAGCTGATCTTCTCTGACTAGAGTGAGCTTTAATTTTATGGGGGACTCAGGGATGCTAAAAGGGTAATGTAAGAAGAGAATATTTCTAGCTCAGGGATGATCTGTGGAGTCCTTCATGCTCTTTGAGCTTGCTGGTTTTCTTGCAGGAGTTTCATTACCTAACTGGATAACATCATAAGAATTAGAATAAGAATAAGGGTAGATGGGATGGGATGGGATGGGATAGGATAGGATAGGATAGGATAGGATAGAATAGAATAGAATAGAATAGAATAGAGAATAAAGAATGAATAGAACATAGAACATAGAATATAGAATAGAATATAGAGTAGAGTAGAATAGAATAAAAATAATAATAGAATGAAATAATATTAAAATAGAATAGAATGAAATATTGGAATATAAATAGAATAGAATAAAGAATAAATAGAACATAGAACATAGAATATAGAATATAGAATAGAATATAGAGTAGAGTAGAATAGAATAGAATAAAAATAAGAATAGAATGAAATAATATTAAAATAGAATAGAATGAAATATTGGAATATAAATAGAATGGAATAGAATAGAATAGAATACAAATAGAATAGAATAGAATAGAATAGAATAGAATAGAATAGAATAGAATAGAATAGAATGAAATAATATTAAAATAGAATAGAATGAAATATTGGAATATAAATAGAATGGAATGGAATGGAATAGAATACAAATAGAAATAGAAAAGAATAGAATAGAACAGAACAGAACAGAACAGACCTCTATCTATAAGGGCTTCAGGTGTGGGTGTGTGGAATGAGGGTCTTGTGATGGGCCAGGTGTGAGTCATCAATGAAAGGCTTGTGGTGGGTCTTGTGATGGGGAGGTCACATCAGGTCAGGGTCATTGGGAGGTGAACTGGTGAGGGGGGGGCTTGTGTGGGATGATTGAGGGTCGGTGCCATCTCTGGTTGGCTGTGCGGTTGATTTGGATTCTGAAGGGTTTGTAGGCTGGTTGTGGGTCAGTGTGTCTGTTGATGGAATTGCTTGTGGAGTGCCAGGTTTTGATGAATTCATGAGTGTGGCGGGTGGTAGTATGGCTGATGATTTTAGTGTTGCTCCAATCGAACTGGTGATGTATGTGCATCTATCCATCCATCCATCCATCCCTCTATGCATCCATCCATCTATCCATCCATCCCTCTATGCATTTATCCATCCATCCATCATCCATCTATCCCTCTGTCTGTCCGTCCGTTTGTCCATCCATCCATCCATCCATCCATCTGTCCCTCTGTCTGTCTGTCTATCCATCCATCCCTCTATGCATCCATCTATCCATCCATCCATCCATCCATCTATCTATCCCTATCTGTCTGTCTGTCTATCCATCCATCCATCCATCCATCCATCCATCTCTGGCGATGTTACTTAGGGGGCAATGAAATGTCTGTAAGAAAACCACCAAGCTCAGGGAGCACCAAGGGCCCCACAGAAGTATAAGGTACTCCGGTCTCCATTTATATACACTCTCTCCTCCTCAAACTAGTTGACTTCTCTCTTTGGAGAAAGGAGAGGCCTCACTGGGCAACGTAGCTTCATGCAGTATGATGGCACCAGAACACATTGCCCTCCCCCCTTCTGTCCTATAGGAACAGCCTAAGGCAGGGGTCTTCAAGCTTGGCCACTTTAAGACTTGTGGACCTCAAATCCCAGAATTCCTCAGCCAGCCCTCAGGGCTGGCTGAGGAATTCTGGGAGTTGAAGTCCACAAGTCTTAAAAAGTGGCCAACTTTGAAGACCCCTGGCCTAAGGAGTTGTCTATGGAGATGCTCAGTCCTCCAGGTCCTGGTTGTCCAAAAAGGTGCTTTTCAAAAGGCAACTGGACTTTCTCGTTTGTTTTTTTCTGCAAAAACGAGAAGCGAAAAGTTTTCAGGGGAAAAAAAAAACCCCACGGAAGTCTAGTTACCTCTTGAAAAGCACCTTTGGGACAGTCTAAAGCAGCGGTTCTCAACCTTTTTCAGGCTGCGACCCTGACCTGCACCACGCATGCGCACGCGCGACGGCCCGCATTGCACATGCACGGCGCGACGACCCGCATCACACATGCGCGGTGCGACGGCCCGCATCGCGCATGCGCGGTGCTGCCCCCTGCGCCGGCCGAGGGGAAAAGGGGGGGAAATGGCGGACTGCGGTGTTTGACGACCCCCGTGAAATGGTCGTTCGACCCCAAATGGGGTCGCGACCCACAGGTTGAGAACTGCTGGTCTAAAGAGATACTTCTCATGGCCCAGAGAACTTTGTCTCTCCCTCCCCCCCTTCCAGACTCTTGAGCCGGTGGTCTCAGCTCTGCCCCTCCTTGTGGAGGTGGCTTTCTCATTCGAACAGGAATTTCCACCTTCTGGACCCACAGACTTTCTCCGTATGACCCCCATGCAGGTTGTAACGAGAAGATAAATGCCACCAGGATGTTTGTGGTGGCAAGCATTTTTTTTAAAAAATTCTTTTATTAGAGCAATCAACATTGAACATAAAATCATGGTATGCATCAATCGCCCTAGCACCTGATATACAACACTAAGTATTAATCTTTATAAACGTCTGGTTTGATAAACATTTTTCACTCCTCACGTCAAGCCTCAACTATACGCCTGTTGCACTTTATTTGATTGGTGTTTCTCTTTTCTATAGTCTATCCACTGTTTCTAGTCTATCACATATTATTCATCTCAGTATTAGTACAGTCTTTTATGATCCCTAACAAAAAATCCTGAGGTAGAAATTTGATAACCTGAGGTAAATCTTGTATATGGTCTATCTACTATATCTAGTCTATCACCTATTGTTCACTCGCGCTTCAGAATTAACTTCGACTCAGTAATAGTGCAATCTTTTATAATCCCTGACCCGAGATCCTGAGGTAGAAGCTTCATAACCTGAGGCAGAAATTCAATCCGCTTTATCAATATTAAGGCAAACAACATTAAGCATAAGATCATATTACGAGGCTTTCGTCATATAATATAGACATACAACATTAGGTGTTAGTCTTTGTAAACATTTGATTTGGTAAACATTCTTCCCTCCTCACTTGCATTTTGTTTGATTGGTGTTTCTCTTGTATATAGTCTATCCACTGTTTCCAGGAGAGAGAGAGAGAGAGAGAGAGAGGGAGAGGGAGGGAGAGGGAGGGGGAGGGGGAGAGAGAGAGTTGAGTGTATGTGTGTGTGTCTGTGTGTATTAAAATAGCCTCGACAAACACAAAAGGAGCCACAATGGTCCTCCAGCAGCTGCCAAGAAAACAAAGGGAAACTCAACAGCTAAAGAGCAGATTGAAAAGTGAGACCTATAAAAGAATGGGTCACTGGGTTGCAGCTGGAGGGAGGAAGGCACCTGCTGGTGGTGGTGGTGGTGGCCGCCAGTGGCCAAGGAGGTGCGTCCCTCCTCTGGACAGCTGTCGAATTGTTTGCTACACCTTTCCTGCGATTTAAATTGAATCCAGGCCAAGCTTCCGGTTCCGTTAACCTTTGATTAGCCAGATGGCCAGTGCTGATGTTTGCCTGTATGTCACACACACACACCCCCTCCAGGGTTGTGGGTTGACCGCCGGGGTGACACGGGCTGGTTTTCACCCTGAGGCAAAAAAAGAAAAGAAAAGAAAAGAATAAAAATAATTGTTTCTCCCACCTGGCAGAAGTAAAAAAGTTGCAGCTTGGCTGGGGATAATTTCCTGTTGTTCCTGATCTCAGCAATCTGATTCAGAGAGGGTTTGCTGCTGACCTTGTCTCGAGTCCAAATGTTTGAGGCTGGAGTGGGGGGGGGGATTTTTCTGCTCACCAGTCCATTTGGATAGTTGCAATATAGAATGTAGAATAACAGAATTGGAAGGGACCTCCAGTGATGAAGCCCCTACAACTTCTGGAGGCCAGCTGTTCCACTGGTTAATTGTCCTCCCTGTTCTCCTTAATTCCAGGTTGCTTCTCTCCTTGATGAGTTTCTATCCATTGCTTCTTGTCCTGCCTTTTGGTGCTTTGGAGAATAGCCTGACTCCCTCTTTGTGGCAACCCCTGAGATATTGGATCACGGCTATCATGTCCCCCCTCGTCCTTATGTCATTAAACTAGACATACCTAATTCCTGCAACCGTTCTTTATATGTTTTAGCCTCCAGTCCGCTAATCATCTTTGTTGCTATTCCAAGTGTGGCCTTAACCAAGGCCTTGTAAAGTGGTATTAAACACTTCACGTGATCGTGATTCTATCCCTCTGTCAATGCAGCCTTGCACTGTGTTGGCCTTTTTGGCAGCTGCAGCACATGGCTGGCTCATATTTAGGTGATTGTCCACTAGGACTCCGAGATCCCTCTCACAGTTACTACTATTGAGCAAGTACCCCCTATACTATAGCTGTGCATTTGGTTTTTCTTGCCTAAATGTAGAACCTTGCTTTTTTCACCATTGAATTTCATTTTGTTAGGATAGCGCCCAGTGTTCAAGTCTGTCCAGATCCTCCTGTATCCTAAGCCTGTCTTCTGGAGTGTTGGCTATTCCTGCCAGCTTGGGGTCATCTGAAAATTTGATGAGTTCCCCATCTGTCCCCTCGTCCAAATCATTGATGAAGATGTTGAAGAGTACTGGGCTGGCTGGAGAATTCTGGGAGTTGAAGTCCGCACTTCCTTAAGTGACTAAGACTGAGAAAGATTGATTTAGACCGCAGAAACCAATACTTGGATGATGGCTTTTGCCGCGGATATTCGTGGTGTCGGCAAAACAGCAGTTGGTGACTGATGAATCGCAGGCATGTTCAGGCTTTACTCCCAAAGTTGGAATTTGCTTCAAGGCTGCCTTGGCTTAATTGAATTTCATGGGCTTGTAGTCAGCTTCCGATGAGATCATGGTACGGTCGGTCACTCGGAGCTCAGGAGAGAAAAAGGCAAGACACGAAGATGATAAACAGGAGCGGTTTTATTGAACCTCCGTTTCAACCTAATCGTCCCTTTTCAGGATGCTAAAAATATACTGGTTTTTATTGGCGCAACCTAAAGCTTTGCTGATTTCAGTAGCAGAAATAAGCGGTGCCGGTACCAAACTGTCTCTCCTATCACTGGATTTTGTTTCTTTCCCAGTAATTAATCAACTCTGACTTTCCCCATGGCGGCGAAGCAATTGCGCAGCTCCGAACATAATGCTTACTGCTTGACAGGTAGTCCCCAGTTTACAGCCATTCCTTTAGTGACCGTTTGAAATGACAATGGCGCTGAAAAAAGTGACTTACGAACATTTTTCACACTGAACGACCCTTGCAGCGTGCCCATGGTCATGTGATCAACATACAGAAGCTTGGCAACGGACTCATATTTATGACAGCCCCAGTGTCTTGGGGTGGGTGGTCACACGATCCCCTTTTATTTTATTTATTTATTTTTATTTTTATTTTTTTTATTTTATTTATTTGACTTCTATGCCGCCCTATTCCGGAGAACTCAGGGCTGCTCACAACATGATAGAAATCACAGTAAAATACATGAATATAAAAACCCCTAAGTTAAAAAAGAAAAACCAATCATTCCACAAACATACACACAAACATACACTGGCTAGGGGCAAGGTGTTAACTGCCCCAGGCCTGCCGGCAAAGATGGGTCTTTAACAGTTTGCGACCGGATCTCCGGGGGGAGTTGATTCCAGAGGGCCGGGGCCGCAACAGAGAAGGCTCTTCCCCTAGGCCCCGCAAGGCGACACTATCTGGCTGACGGGACCTGGAGAAGGCCGACTCTGTGGGCCCTAACCGGCCGCTGGGATTCATGAGGCAGCAGACGGTCCCGTAAATAACCTGGTCCGATGCCATGTAGGGCTTTATAGGTCATAACCAACACTTTGAATTGGGTTCAGAGACCAATTGGCAGCCAATGCAGCTCGCGGAGTGATGCCGAAATGTGGGCATTTCTAGGCAAGCCCAACACTGCTCGCGCGGCTGCATTCTGCATTACCTGAAGTCTCCGAACATTTTTCAAAGGTAGCCCCATGTAGAGACCTTCTGACGAGCAAAGTCAATGGGGAGGCCAGATTCACTTAACAACCGTGTTAAGGTTAAGTCTTCCATCCTTCTGAGGTTGGTAAAATGAGGGCCCAGATTGTTGGTGACCAAATATGCTGACTATGTAAACTGCTTAGAAAGGGCTGTAAAAAGCACTGTGAAGCGGTATTTAAGTCTAAGTGCTATTGTTATTCTTCCTTCCCTCCTTCGTTCTTTCTCTCCCTCTCTTTTCTCCTTCCTTCCTTCCTTCTTTCCTTCCTTCCTTCCTTCCTTCCTCCATTGCCATGGTGGAGCAGTGGTTAAAATATGGTATTGCAGGCAAACTGCCCACTGCCAGGAGTTCGATGCTGACCAGCTCAAGGTTGACTCAGCCTTCCATCCTTCTGAGGTCGGTAAAATGAGGACCCAGATTGTTGGGGGCAGAATGCTGACTCTGTAAACCACTTAGAGAGAGCTGTAAAGCTCTGTGAAGCAGCATATAAGTCTAAGTGCCATTGCTAGCGACTGGTTAGGGCACACAGGGTTGGCCTCCTACGGGTCCCGTCTGTTAGACAGTGCCGTCTGGCGGGACCTAGGGCTAGGGCCTTCTCCGTTGCTGCCCCAGCCCTCTGGAACCAACTTCCCTCATAGGTTCGTACTGCTCCCTCCCTCCTAGCTTTCCGAAAATTTTTAAAAACACATCTATGCAGACAGGCTTGGGGCGTGTGAGCTGCGCTCTGCCCCTGGCCTTTGATTGGGAGTGTATGTTGTATGAGTGAGTATAGTTTTATAGTTTTATATTGTAGTATTATTTTATATGACTTATATATTTTGTACTTGTATTTCTGTTGTGAGCCGCCCTGAGTCTGGGGAGAAGGGCGGCATATAAGTCAAAATAAAGATAAAGATAAGTGCTATTGCTATTGCTTCCTTTCCTTCTTTCCCTCCCCCTCTTTTCTCTTTCCCTCCTTCCTTTCTTTCCCTCCTTTTTCTCCTTCCTTCCTTTCCTTCTCACGGTGGCACAAAGTTTAGAATGCAGTATTGCAGACTGGCTCTGCCCACTGCCAGGAGTTCGATCCTGATGGGGCTCAAGGCTGACTCAGCCTTCCATCCTTCCGAGGTCGGTAAAATGAGGACCCAGATTGTTGGGGGACAAATATGCTGACTCTGTAAACCGCTTAGAGAGGGCTGTAAAAAGCCCTGTGAAGCGGTATATAAGTCTTAAGTGCCATTGCTATTGCTACTGACTCAACAACTGTTGTAAAACACTTAAGTGGGGCAAGAAAGGTCCCCAAAGGTGGAAAATCTCACTTAACCACTTGTCTTGCTTAGCGGTGGAAATTTTGGCTTCAACTGTGGTTGCAAGTCAAGGATTACCCGTGCGTAAGAGTTTTTGTAAAAGGCCCAAGATTGAAAATAAACACTGCTTCCTTGTGGTTAGTAGAAATCTACAGTTTGCCTTCGATGGAGGCCTTGCTGAATCTGGAAGGGGTTTTTTGGGGAGGGGGTCAACCCTGGATCATCTGAACCCGCCCTGGCTGTCCTGTTGCTTGTAGAGGGCAGCAAAGCCAATAATGATCTACAGATAGTCCTTGACTCGTAACTACAATTGAGAATTTCCATTGCCAAGCAAGGAGGCTCTTAAGTAAAGGTTCGCTTCAGAACTGCCTTGGTAAGGCCATACGTGGAACACTGCATCCAATTTTGGTCACCACGATGTAAAAAAGAGATTGAGACTCTAGAAAGAGTGCAGAGAAGAGCAACAAAGATGATCAGGGGACTGAAGGGTAAAACATACGAGGAACGGTTGCTGGAATTGGGTATGTCTAGTCTAATGAAGAGAAGGACGAAGGTGACATGATAGCAGTGTTCCAATATCTCAGAAACTGGACTGGACTGGACATTTCAGACCACCATTTATCTGAGATGGTATAGGTTCTGCTGCTTAAGCAGAGGACTGGACTAGTAGACCTCCAAGGTTCCTTCCAGCTTCTATTCTATTGTATTCTTATTCTATTCTATTCTATTCTATTCTGTAATTCTATTCTATTCTGTAATTCTATTCTATTCTATTCTATTCTGTAATTCTATTCTATTCTGTAATTTTATTCTATTCTGTAATTCTATTCTATTCTGTAATTCTATTCTATTCTATTCTATTCTGTAATTCTATTCTATTCTGTAATTCTATTCTATTCTGTGATTCTATTCTATTCTATAATTCTATTCTATTCTGTAATTCTATTCTATTCTATAATTCTATTCTATTCTGTAATTCTATTCTATTCTATTCTATTCTGTAATTCTATTCTATTCTATTCTGTAATTCCTATTCTATTCTATTCCATTCTATTCTATTCTATTCACCCAATTTTACCTTTTTTGCCATGGTTGTTAAGCGAATCCCTGCAGATGTTAAGTGAATCATATGGTTGCTAAGCGAATGTGGCTTCCTCCATTGACTTAGCATGTCAGGAGCCAGCTACAGTTAGCAGTCACATGACCCTGGGATTCTGCAATGGATGTAAAAAAACGTGCTGTTGCCAAGTACCCAGATTTTGATCCCACGACCTTGGGAATGCTACAGTGGTTGTAAGTGTGAGGACCGGTTGGCTGTATATCACTTTTTCAGTGCCGTTGTAATTTTAGTGTCGCAGTCACTAAATGAATGGTTGCAAATGGAGGTCTACTTGTGTTCCCAGTTCCGGGGAAAGATTATTCAGAGGAGAAACTGAGGATTTATTTATTTTTTTGACACCCTCCTGTCTCCTGCACTTTCTCCTCCAGGGTGCTGGAACAGCCATTGGGGAGCTGCCTCCGTACTTCATGGCCAGAGCAGCCCGACTGTCCGGAGCCGAGCCAGATGACGAGGAGTACCAGGAATTTGAAGAGATGCTAGAACATGCACAGGGTGCACAGGTAAGGAATCCACGGTACAAAAGCACGCCACAGACAGCGCGATGGCAGGGGTTCCCGGTGCGCCCTGACACGCCACATTCTTGTGGCACCTTTAACGTATCGATCAATGAATTAATCAGAGTAGAACTGGAAGGGACCTTCGTGGTCTTCTAGTCCAACCCCCTGCTCAGGCAGGAGACCCTATACCAGAGGTCCCCAACCTTTTGGGCACCAGGGACCAGTTACATGGAGAAAGGTTCTTCCATGGACCGGAGAGAGTGTGGTTTTGCGTGCTGCCTGCATCCCACAGATGGGGCTTTGCTTGTATGTGTGGACCAGTTGCTGGCATGCCGCGGCCTGGTGCTGGTCCACAGACTGGGGGGTTGGGGACCCCTGCCCTGTACCATTTCAGACAGATGGCTGTCCAGTCTTTTCTTAAAAACCTCCAGTGATAAAGCACCTGCACCAGGTTGTTCCACTGGTTAGTTGTCCTCACTGTTAATGAGCAGAGCAACTCCTTAATTGCAAATTGCTTCTCTCCTTGATTAGTTTCCATCCATTGCTTCTTGTCCTTCCTTCAGGTGCTTTGGAGAAAAGGTTGACCCGCCCCTCAAATACTGGAATACTGCTATCGTGTCCCCTCTCATCCTTCTTTTCTCTAGACCAACGGTTCTCAACCTATGGGTCGCGACCCCATTTGGGGTCGAACGACCATTTCACGGGGGTCGCCAAACACCGCAGTCCGCCATTTTTTCCCCCTTTTCCCCTCGGCCGGCGCAGGGGGCAGCACCGCGCATGCGTGGGGTAGCACCGTGCATGCGCGATGCGGGCCATCGCGCATGCGCGATGCGGGCCGTTGCGCATGCGCCGCGCAGGTTGGGGTCGCAGCCTGCAAAAGGTTGAGAACCGCTGCTCTAGACTCTAGCCAGACCCAAATCCTGCAAGCATTCTTCATACCCGTATGTTTTAGTCTCCAGGCTCTTAGTTGCTCTTCTTGCACTTTTTCCAAAGTCTCAACATCTTTTTTGTAATGTGGTGTCCAAAACTGGATGCAGACTTTGGACCCTTTTATATGAGAGTCAAGGTTAAAGACGCTGAGCTTGTTAGCTGGAAAGCTGATAGGCCGGGTTCGAAACCTGCTGATAGGCCGGGTTCGAAACCTGAGCGCTGCAGGACAGGGTGAGCTCCTGTGCCTTACCCGAGCTCCGACCGACCTAGCAATTTAAAAGCCTGCAAATGCAAGTAGATGAATAGGTACCATTTCGATAGGAAGGTAACAGTGTATAGCCGTGCTGCCACATGCCCACGGAAATGTCTCCAGACAACTCTGGCTCCCTCGACTGAGAAACAGATGAGTACCCCCATCCCCACCCCCCACTAGAGTTGGACATGACTGGACAGGGGAAACCTTTATCTATCTAACAAAATGAAATTCAATGGTGAAAAAAGCAAGGTTCTACATTTAGGCAAGAAAAACCAAATGCACAGGTATAGTATAGGGCAGGGGTTCTCAACCTTGGCAACTTGAAGACTTGTGGACTTCAACTCCCAGAATTGTGGACTTCAATTCTGGGAATTGAAGTCCACAAGTCTTAAAGTTGCCAAGGTTGAGAACCCCTGGTATAGGGGATACTTTGCTCAATAGTAGTAACTATGAGAGAGACCTCGGAGTCCTAGTGGACAATCACTTAACTAGGAGCCAGCCGTGTGCTGCAGCTGCCAAAAAAGCCAACTCAGTGCTAGGCTGCATTAACAGAGGGATGGAGTCAAGATCACGTGAAGGGTTAATACCACTTTACAATGCCTTGTTAAAGCCACACTTGGAATACGGCATCCAGTTTTGGTCACCACGATGTAAAAAAGATGTTGAGACTCTAGAAAGAGTACAGAGAAGAGCAACAAAGATGATCAGGGGACTGGAGGCTAAAGCATATAAAGAACGGTTGCTGGAATTGGGTATGTCCAGTTTAATGAAGAGAAGGACTAGGGGGGACATGATAGCAGCCTTCCAGTATCTCAGGGGCTGCCCCAAAGAAGAGGGAGTCAAGCTATTCTCCAAAACATCAGAAGGCAGGAGAAGAAGCAACAGGTGGAAACTAAACAGGAAGAGAAGCAACCTGGAACTAAGGAGAAACTTCCTGACAGTTAGAACAATTAACCAGTGGAACAACCTGCCTCCAGAAGTTGTGAATGCTCCAGCACTGGAAGTTTTTAAGTAGAAACTGGACAGCCATTTGTCTGAAATGGTATAGGGCCGTGGTGGCGAACCTATGGCACGCGTGCCACAGGTGGCACGCAGAGCCCTCTCTGTGGGCACGCGCACTGTCATCCGAGTCCTAGGCCTTCAGCTGGATTTTATAAAACCTTTTCGCTTTAGGCCTCTGGGGGAAAAAAAAAAGGTTCAATCAATCACTCAATTTCAACTTCTTGTGGAAAAAAAAAAGATCTCGTAAAGTTGGAATTGATTGATTGAACTTTTTAGTCCCACCCAGTCTGCCGTTACCACTGCAGCCACGCCCACCCAATGGACCACGCCCACCTGGCACCCGACGATACATACGTGGGTTTTGGGTTGCAGTTTGGGCACTCGGTCTCTAAAAGACTCGCCATCACTGGTATAGGGTTTCCTGCCTGAGTAGGGGGTTGGACTAGATGACCTCCAAGGTCCCTTCCAACATTATTATTATTATTACTACTACTACTACTACTATTATTATTATTATTATTATTATTATTATTATTATTACTTGAGAGTCAAGTCAGGTAATGGTTAAGGTGTTAGCGGCCACAGAGGGACTTGGGTGAGAACTGAGAAGCCACATAAACTCCCTGGAGGACTTTGGGCCATTGACCCTCAACCTGAGGAATTTTGGCTGGTGACTGTCCACCTGGGGGATTTTGGACCACTGACCTCTACCTGCAGGACTTTGGATCAGTGATCTCAACCTGGGAACTTTGCGCCATTGACCCCCAACCTGGGGACTTTGGGCTGGTGACTGTCCACCTGGGGGATTTTGGACCACTGACCTCATTCTGGAGGACTTTGGACCATTGACCTCTACCTGCAGGACTTTAGATCAATGATCTCAACCTGGGGACTTTGGGCTGGTGACCGTCCACTGAGGTGAGCTCACTTTGGACCCATGAGTCACAGCTCCAGAACCAGGCAGGATAGTGGGGGAAAAAATGCTACATGCACTTGGCATAGTTTCAGATTCTAGTCTCCCCTAAGCCCCCAAATCTTCCCAAAGATTCTTGGCCCAGTTGATCTGTTTCGGTCCCAGATCCCGTGAAAGAGTTGGGCAAGGAATGGGGAGACCCAGACGCTCGTTCTACCTTAGCCACAGAAACTTCCTGTGGGACCCTGGGCCAATCCCTCCCTCTCAGCCACAGAAGCGGTGTGGGATGGTGGGAAGGGCCCGGCTTAGGTGGGGGAGATCCTGGTTCTGTTTCCCCCTTCAGCCTGAGGGATATTCGGCCAGTGATTCTCTTGGCTTAGACCAGGGGTCTTCAAACTCGGCCCTTTTATGACTTGTGGACTTCAACTCCCAGAATTCCTCAGCCCGGCACACTGGCTGAGGAATTCTGGGAGTTGAAGTCCACAAGTCATAAAAGGGCCAAGCTTAAAGAGCCCTGGCTTAGACCAATATTTTCTCACCCTCAGCAACTTCAAGATATGTGGACTAAAACTCCCAGAATCCCTTGCTGAGGGATTCTGGGAGTTGGAAGCCCACATGTCTTCAGTGGGTTTCAACTGGGTTAGTCTGTGGGACTGTCTTGTGGTGGAACTGGTAAAAATGGCTGGCCAATAAATTTAAATCAATGCATAATCCTCACCATAATTGCCCTGAGGAATGGAGACTAATAACAAAGTGCACATTGGCGAATAGGACCCTGAGCTGGATTATGTTGACTCCGATTGTGTACCAATCTTGATGTGCTCTTTTTTTGGGGGGGGGGGAGGGAATTGTGTCCTTGATTTCCTGCTGTCTCTGGAGAGAATCACACTTTACTGGAAGCCACCAGAGATCTGTGGGCCAGCCACATGCATTAATCCCCCGGCGAAGAAAGTTTGCACGTGAATCCTGCGGAAAGGGAGCCAGAGGCAGCCGCAGAAGCAGCCTGGCGTCATTGTTCTCGGGTCAGCTCCTGGGCAGCTGTGCTAGCTGGCCCTTGCTCTGTGTGGGGCAGTCAAGGCCCTTCTCGTTGTTTACTCCTTCCCCGTTCTCTCCAGTCTTCCCCCTTGACGAAGCAGAAATGTTGAAAGGGGTTATGGCATATCATAAACTTCAAAGGGACTGAAGATTGCAGATCAGGTTATTTATCCTGGGAGCCTGGACTTAACTTGCTTACTTACCCTTCCTTCCTTCCTTCCTCCCTCCCTCCCTCCCTCCCTCCCTCCCTCCCTTTTTTCTTTCTTCTCTATCTCTCCAACTTTCACTTCTTCCTCACTTCCCATTCTTTCTTTCTCTCTCTTCTTTCTTTCTTCTGTCTTTCTTTCCCTCCTTTCTTTCTCTTCTCCTTTCCTTCCTCCCTGTTTCTTTTGTTCTCTCTCTTTCACATTTTTTTGCTTCTTCCTCTCTTTCTTTCTCTCTTTCTTTCTTTCTCTCTGTCTGTCTGTCTTTCCTTCTTCTCTCTCTCTTCTTCCTCCCCACTAGTTCTTCTCTCTCTCTCTTTCACACTTTTTCGCTTCTTTCTTTCTTTCTTTCTGTCTTTCTTTCCTTCTTCTCTCTCTCTTCTTCCTCCCCACTAGTTATTTTTCTCTCTCTCTTTCACACTTTTCACTTCTTCCTCTCTCTCTTCTTCTCTTTTCTTTCTTTCTTTCTTTCCTTTCTTCTTCTCTTCTCTCTCCTTTCTTTCTCTTCTTCCTCCCCATTAGTTCTTTCTCTCTCTCTCTTTCATACTTTTTTGCTTCTTCCTCTCTCTTCTTCTCTTCCCTCTTTCTTTCTGTCTGTCTTTCTTTCTTTCCTTCTTCTCTCTCCCTTCCTACTTTTCTTCCTCCCCACTAGTTTTTTTTCTCTCTCTCTTTCACACTTTTTTGCTTCTTCCTCTCTCTCTCTCTCTCTCTCTTTCTTTCTGTCTTTCTTTCCTTCTCTCTCTCTTCTTCCTCCCCACTAGTTCTTTTTCTCTCTCTCTTTCACACTTTTCGCTTCTTCCTCTCTCTCTTCTTCTCTTTTCTTTCTTTCTTTCCTTTCTTCTTCTCTTCTCTCTCCTTTCTTTCTCTTCTTCCTCCCCATTAGTTCTTTCTCTCTCTCTTTCACACTTTTTCGCTTCTTCCTCTCTCTTCTTCTCTTCCCTCTTTCTTTCTGTCTGTCTTTATGTCCTTCTTTCTTTCCTTCTCTCTCCCTTCCTACTCTTCTTCCTCCCCACTAGTTTTTTCTCTCTCTCTCTTTCACACTTTTTCGCTTCTTCCTCTCTTTCTCTTTTCTTTCTTTCTTTTTTTCTGTGTCTGTCTTTCCTTCTTCTCTTCTCTCCTTTCTTTCTCTTCTTCCTCCCCACTAGTTCTTTCTCTCTCTCTTTCATACTTTTTCGCTTCTTCTCTCTCTTCTTCTCTTCCCTCTTTCTTTCTTTCTTTCTTTCTTTCTTTCTTTCTTTCTTTCTTTCTTCTCTCTCCATTCTTTCTCTTCTTCCTCCCCACTAGTTCTTTCTCTCTCTCTTTCATACTTTTTTGTTTCTTCTTCTCTCTCTTCTTCTCTTCCCTCTTTCTTTCTTTCTTTCCTTCCTTTTTTCTCTTTCTTTTTCTTTCTGTCTTTCTTTCCTTCTTCTCTTCTCTCTCCCTTCTTTCTCTTCTTTGTCCCCACTAGTTCTCTCTCTCTCTCTCTCTTTCTTTCTCCTCTGAACATTTTGCTGATTGTGGTTAGTCTGGCCATCACATGGTTTCTTTGAAAATTCCCCCTCCCCTCCATTTCCAGTAAACTGTTTGAACAGAGATGACTCAGTATGAAACCAGCTTCCCTGTAACCACAGGACTTGTCAAAAGAATTTGTCAACGTGGACTGGGGTTGGGGGGGGACTCTCTCTGTGTGTGTGTGAGTGTGTGTGTGTGTGTTTCTCACATTCAACTTCAGCTTCTGTCTCTTTGGGTTAATAATTACATCATGGATTGATGTACATGACGAACTCTGGGGTTAGAGGACACCATGGAAGAATCTCTTGAAAAGTTTTTTAGACTTGTGCATTTGTGGAAACTTGCTTTCCCCCCCCCTTTTGGAATGGAGCTTTGCTTCGGTCTTTGTTGGTTGCCCCAACAAAGAACACAAAGTCCATTGGCCACACCCTGCCTAGTTTTAATTTTAAACTCTTCAAGCATGATAGGTGAACAGTTGGAAAAATGGAATGGTTTAGCAGGCAGAGCTCCCAGCTGATGGACTTGGCGGGAGCAATGCTGTGTTTGTGGGTAAATGGTTTGTATTTTTTTTTATACGACTCTTCCCCCCCTCCCCCCCCTTTCCACCTAGAACAATCAAGGCAGTAAACCAACTGTAAGCTCTCATAAAATAACAAAAGGAGTCCTTAAATACTATTTAAAGGATAAAGAGTATTGTAAATAGCATCAGGATAAAAAAAAAATGAGGTAGCAATACAATTGTTTAATTGGATCCATCACCAGAGGCAGGCTTTAAGGATAGCAAATTGCTAATGCAGAATGCCCACATTTCGGCATCACTCCGCGAGCTGCATTGGCTGCCTATTGGTCTCCGAACGCAATTCAAAGTGTTGGTTATGACCTATAAAGCCCTACATGGCATCGGACCAGGTTACTTACGGGACCGTCTGCTGCCCCACGAAACCCAGCGACCGGTTAGGGCCCACAGAGTCGGCCTTCTCCAGGTCCCGTCAGCCAGACAGTGTCGCCTGGCGGGACCTAGGGGAAGAGCCTTCTCTGTTGCGGCCCCGGCCCTCTGGAATCAACTCCCCCCCCCGGAGATCCGTATTGCCCCCACCCTCTCCGCCTTTCGTAAACTGCTCAAGACACATCTTTGCCGACAGGCCTGGGGCGGTTGACATCTTGCCCCTAGCCAGTGTATGTTTGCGTGTACGTTTGTTGAATGAATGGTTTCTTAAATTTAGGGGTTTTCTTTTTATATATGCATTTTTATATATTTATTATGTAGTATTTTAATATTGGATTTCTATTTATGCTGTGAGCCGCCCTGAGTTCTCGGAATAGGGCGGCATAGAAATTTAATAAATAATAATAATAATAAATTATCAACCTAATAAAAAAAGACAAGTAATTTTGAGAAGATTGGTCCTACCAAGCTTTAGGGTGATTGTTCTTTAATTGTTGGTTAGGTATGTAGCCTCTTGTGCTATGACTTTTGTGTGCTGACTTACCTGGTAGGTTCCTCTAACTAAACTAGAATGATTAAAAAGGTATGAATTTATCTTCTGCATTTAATAATGGAAGAACATTGGGAACCAGAAGCCCTGGGAGAAATTTGCAACAAGAAGGGGCATGCTGGTAAAAATTAAATTAAATTAAATTAAAACAGCCCTTCAGCCAATTTCTTGTCTCTGGTAGGGTTGACATCCCACGTTTAGCATTGCATGTTAGGTGTTCCTAGCCAGTGGAGGCTCTTTCCATAAGCCATCATGAAGCAAACATCAGAGGTTTGAGTCCTGTTTCGCCAAGTCATTTTTCAGAGAGTTGCTTTATTTTGATTGACTCCCGTCTGAGATCCCTTTGGGAGGCCACGCTCGCCAGCCCGAAGGATGATCCAGCAGTGTTCACCGTCTGGATGTGTCTGTGCAGGCACGTGGGTGGGTGTGCCGTTGCACAACCCACCTATGGAAAGCGTGCTGGGCACCTGGAACAAGTTATGTGCTTCGTCAGGATCCTGATTAGTTCAGAATTACATGCTGGATGTTCTCGGGCTGTATGTAATTCTTCCCACAGCCAAGCTTCTGATTCTCACTCGATATAAAAAGCTACTCCAGTTGGCTTCTGAAATCTTTCTACACACACACACACACACACACACACACACACACACACACACACACACACACACACACGGAAAGACTTCAGAGCCTCTCCCCATTGCCAGACAGGATGACTTGGTTGCTTATTCCTTGCTTGCCAGCCGTGGCTTTTCTTAAAATAGTTTGCAAGCTGGCATCACAAAGGCGTCAGGCGTCGTTGGAAAGACGATGGGGAAAGAGGCACCATGTTGGAGAAACAGGAAGTGTCCATCTGGGCTTCTCCCCTTCCCTTCCCTGATTTGGACCCAGCCCTTGGATTTTCCCCACCATCCCTCCCTTAACACTGTTCTTTCTTCGTCTTCCTTCTTTTCTTTATTGTTCACTCTCAATGGGTGGCCACCAGATGAACCGTCTGCATGTTGTACATTCCAGACTCCTGAGGGCATTCCTTTTATTTTTGCTAAAACAGGCTGGGGTGGATCTGTCTTAACCCTTTCATCCGTTGGGCCAAGAGAGGAGATTTTGTCTTCTAGTTTAATGGGGGGGGGGGAAAGGACCAGGGGTGACATGATAGCAGGGTTCCAACATCTCAGGGGCTACCATGAAGAAAAGGGGTCAACCTATTCTCCAAAGCCCCTGAAGGCAGGACAAGAAGCAACGGATGGAAACTCATGAAGGAGAGAAGTAACCTGGAACTCAGGAGAAACTTCCTGACAGTGGGGACAGTTAACCAGTGGAACAACCTCCCTCCAGAAGCTGTGAATGCTCTAACACTGGAAGTTTTTAAGAAGAGACTGGACAGCCATCTGTATGAAATGGTGTAGGGTTTCCTGCCTGATCAGGGGGTTGGACTAGATGACCTCCAAGGTCCCTTCCAACCCCTTATTCCAGTGATGGCGAACCTTTTAGAGACCGAGTGCCCAAAAAACGGCTCCCGCTCTGCCCCCTACTCCGCCCGCCTTGGCCCACCTGCCCCATGCTCTGCCCCCACCCCATCCACGGCCCACCGTAGCAAACTGCCCAGGCAGCCCTGCAGTGCCATGGTGGCCATGCCCCGCAACATCATCTGCATGCAACGGGGCATGAAGGCGGAGTCTTGTCCCTGCTGCCCGGCTGTCATGTCCTTGGCTGCACTGTTTTGTGTGGGCCATACCCGGGGGCAACTCCGGGGAGGGCTGGTGAGGGGGGCATGGGGGAGGCAGGGCTGGGGCAGCAGCACATGTGCCCACAGAGAGGGCAATGAATGCCGCCTTTGGCATGCGTGCCATAGATTCGACACCACTGCCTTGTTCTGTTATTCTGTCTCTTGGCCAAGATTGTCCCTTGGCCCATGTCAAGAATTAACAGGCCATTTCCAGGCAGCTTCCAGCAAATAAGGGCAGGGCTCCTTCGGGGTGTGTAGAAACACCTGAATAAGGAAGTGTGAACTTTTAATACAGGTAGCCCTCAACTTAACGGCCACCATTGAACCCAACATTTCCATTGCTAAGCAAGGCAGTTGTTTGGTGAGATAAGCGTCCCATTTTACGACCTTTCTTGCCATGGTTGTTAAGTGAGTCCCTACAGTTGTTAAGTTAGTAACCTGGGTGTTACGCGAATCGGGCTCCCCCATTGAATTTGCTTGTCATACGGTGATCCCATGACCCCGGGTCACTGCAACCTTCCTAAATAACAGTTGCCAGGCTTTTTGTGAATTTTGATTACATGACCATGGGGATGCTATATAACGGTCGTTAAGTGTGAAAAATGCTCATCGGTCACTTTTTTTTTTTTTAGTGCCAACGTATCTTGGAACAGTCACTAAATGAATGGTTGTACTTTTTTTATTAGTTTTATTCATTTATAACCCAAAATGTGAAAATACAAAAGCAAATAGCAGGGGTCCACAGTAAGGAAAAGAAAAAACAAAAAAGGTATTAAGAAAGGGACCGGTACCGATCCGCAGCCTGTTGGGAACCGGGTTGCACAAGCAGTGGGTGAGTAAGCGAAGCTTTATCTGCGCATGCATGGGATCTAGATCAGAGTTCTCCAACATTTCCAGGCTCGTGGCCCGGAGGGGAGAGCAGCTTCCAAAGTACTGCATGCACGCACACAAATGGGGCCACGCCCACTGGTGCAGAATTAGCAGCCATGTTCATGCATGCGGCATGCACTGGTGGCATGCACTGGCATGAATGGCTGTTCAATCCCCCGTGGCAGCTAGCGCTCAGTCGCGCATGTGCAAATTGGCTGCGCACACCCCGTCCGTGCTAGTGACCTGTTCAGGCATGCACAAATGGGGCACGCACTCCCCCTATGCTAGCATTCCTGTTTGCGCCCGTGTGCATGCACAAATGGCCGTGGGTGCTAACACAAGCAGGGGGGAATGCACACCCAGACATGCACGTCCTGGCCAGCCATCTCTGCGACCTGCTGGCCAAGAGCTCACGGTCCGGTACTGGACCGCGGCCCATAGGTTGGGGACCCGTGATCTAGATTGCACGTGAAACCATCCCCCCAATCCCGGTCCATGGAAAAATTGTCTTCCACAAAACCGGTCCCTGGTGCCAGAAACATTGTCTAACTCAGCGGTTCTCAACCTGTGGGTTGCAACCCCATTTGGGGTTGAACGACCATTTCATGGGGGTCACCAAACACCACAGTCCGCCATTTTTTTCCCCCTTTTCCCCTCGGCCGGTGCAGGGGGCAGCATCGTGCATGTGCAGGGTAGCCGCGCATGCGCGATGCGGGCCGTCGTGCCGCGCATGGCCGATGAGTACCGTCGCGCCGCACATGCCCAATGCAGACCGTCGCATGCACGCCGTGCATGCGCGATGCAGGCCGCCGCGCATGCGTGCTGTGGGCCGTCGTACGCGCGCTGCGCATGCACGATGCGGGCCACTGCGCCGCGCATGCACAGTGCAAGTCAGGGTCACGGCCTGAAAAAGGTTGAGAACCGCTGGTCTAACTGGTAAAACCCAAAATCATAGTATCATTTTTTTCCACCTCAAGCACAAAGACCAGAAGTGGTTTCCAAGTAGAAACAAAAGTACTTATGTCCTTCTTTTTTTTTAATCAGCACAGTCAATTTGGTCATCTCTGCTAATTCCATCAGCTTTTGTAACCATCCGTCCATGATAGGAATCGAGGCATCCTTCCACTTTTGTGCGTAGAGATGAATGGCTGTAAGTTGAGGACTACCCGTACATAAGTTCAGTTCAGCTTCAGCAAAATAGTAGAGTTAAAAACTGAACGAGGTAATAATTGAGATAATAATTGAAGTTAAGCCACCCGCTGGTCCAAACTCCGTAGTAAAGATAATTTGATTTCAACTTAAGCCAGCATAATTCTCTGGCTTACATGGGCAGCTGCTGGAATCTCATTCTCCAAAGTTGCAGCTTATATGTGTCTCAGGCCTTCCTTTCAAGTTTTATCAGGGAAAGTATTTTATTTGAAGGGCTTTATCTTGTCCTTATCGGTCAAAAGCATTCCCCCCCCCGGGAGTTTACATCAGATCAATAACTAAGGAAAACCCTGATGCACTTACAAGTATAAGCCTGTAAAGGGCAGAGCATAAAAGGAAAAGGGAAGAGCAGAGAGGAGAAGAGGAAAGAGAATGAAAAACGAAAGCCTCTTGTTCTCAAAAAGTGTTAGGAATTTTTCTAATGAGTATTGTAGCTGGAGCAGAACAGAATAAAATTTACAGTGGTCTTGTTGGAACAGAAATTATTATTTTTTATTCTTTTTTTAAAAAAAAACCCTCTTAGTCGTGGATTTTATAAATGAGTTTGTATTGGTATTTTACTCTTTAATGTGGTTTTAGTTGTGCAGGTAGTCCTTGACTTACGACCACAATTTCCATTGCTAGTCAAGACAGGCATTGAGTGAGTTTTGCCCCATTGTACGACTTCTCTTGCTGCAGATGTTAAGTGAATCACGGCCGTTGTTAAGCTGAGTAACACAATTGTTAAGTGAATCCGGGCCCCCTTGTTGATTTGGCATGTCAGAAGGCCCTCAAATGTGATCACGTAATCCTGGGACACCGCAACCGTCATAAATAACATGCCAGTTGCCAAGCATCCAAATTTTGATCAGGTGACCATGGGGATGTCGCAGCGGTCCTAAGTGTTAAAAATGGCCATAAGTCATTTTTTTTTCATTTCAACTTTTTATATATATATATATATATATATATATATATATATATATATATATATATATATATATATATATATATATATATATATATATATATATATATATATATATATATATATATATATATATATATATATATATATATATATATATATATATATATATATATAAAATTCTTTTATTAAAACAATCAACATTGAACATAAAAACATATTGTGCAGCAATCATCATGGCACCTGATATACAATACTAAGTATTAGTCATTGAAAATGTCTGAGTTAGTAAGCCTTGTTCCACCCCTCGCGTCTAGCCTCAACTATACTCCTGTTACACTTTGTTTGATTGGTGTTTCTCTTATCTGGTTCCATATTAATGTGGTCAACATTAAACCAAAGATCCTATTGCTAAACAATCATCCTAGAACATAGCATACAACATTAGGTATTAATCTTTGTAAACATCTGTTTTAGTAAACGTTCTTCCCTCCTCCCTTCCCTCTTCAAGTATACTCCGAGTACCTTTTGTTTGTTTGGTGTTTCTCTTATATATGGTCTATCTGCTGTATCTAGTTTATTGCATATTGTTTGTTTGCGCTTCTGAATTGACTTCATCCCATTACTAGTGCAAACTTTTATAGTCCCTAACCGGAGATCCTGAGGTAAAAGTTTCATATCCTGAGGTAGAGATTCAGTCCGCTTTAACAGTTTTAAAGCAAACAACATTAGTCATAAGTTTATGTTAAGTGAATGGTTGTATGTTGAGGACTACCTGTATTGGTTTTGTAGTAGGTTGTTTTTTTTTTTATTGTAAACCAGCCAGACTCATGCAGATGAGATGGGCAGCTACATAAATCAAACAAAGCAATAAATGGACTGAAGGCTAAAACATATAAGGAACGGTTGCTGGAATTGGGTCTGTCTACTTTAATGAAGAAGGGTGACATGATAGCAGCGTTCCAGTATCTCAGGGGCCGCCCCAAAGAAGAGGCAGTCAAGCTATTCTCCAAGGCACCTGAAGGCAGGACAAGAAGCCACAGATGATCAAGGAGAGAAGCAGCCTGGAACTAAGAAGAAATATCCTGACAGTTAGAACAATTAACAATTAACCAGTGGAAGTTTTTTGTGCTCCAACCGTGGAACTTTTAAGAAGAGATTGGACAACCGTTTGTCTGAAATGATCCAGGTTTCCTTGCCTGAGAGGTGGGTTGGACTAGAAGACCTCCAAGGTCCCTTCCAACTCTTGTTATTCTATATTCTATTCTAAATAAAATTTCCCATGATTCTGTTCTGCAGGCCAGTTAGATCAGAAGCCTGTCAAAATTCATTTGCTGGAGACATTTCCTCCCTTCCTCCCATCCTCCTCTTTTCTTTCTTTTTTCATTCCCAAGTGCTGAAAAATTCTCATTACGGTCTGCATGTGAGGTCCACCCGTACAAATTTGAGACGTGCAAATTGCCTATGTGACAGGGAGGGGAGAAAAAAAAACACAGGCTATCCATCCTTCTCTTTCAGCCATTCCAAACTTTGTCGCCCTGAAGCCTGCAGATGTGCTAATTTATTTCTGCAATCATAAAAGCGCCCGGGTTTTGTTCTTCCTACTGGCTCAGTCTTTAAATTCCCAGGCCAAGTTCCTGGCTCTTTTCCTTTGAAATCCTGCTGGTAAGTGATCCCAGCATGTGTGATGAGTGTGCGTGCGTGCGTGCGCTCGCGCGTGTGAGTCACGTTGTCAGCCGAGCATCTGTCTTTTTCACTGCCTTTTTTTCCCAGCCAACCTGTGAAGCGATGAGTTAACAGGCGAGACAGTTGGTGGTAGAAGTGCTGAGTAATGGATGTGTAAGCCTTGTGTTCTTCCTCTTCCCCTCCCCTTCCTGAGACTGCTCAGGCCATCAGCCGAGTACATAATGTTCCCTTTAAAACACTCACACACCTGTTGGCCCCGTGTAAAAGAAAAGGCAAGGCAAAGTACAGGTATTGTGTTACTTTTGTTAGGCAGATCTGAAAAGCAGGAAGTGAAACTCCTTGCTGAGTGACATATACACCCCTGTTAAAAAAGGGTATAAACTTAATTTCTTTGGCGGGGTTTTCCTCCCCTCTCTACGATTAAGGCTTTGGACAGCAGAGTGCATTGGATGCTCCAAGGGCTTTTCCCAAGATTTTTGGCTCAAAATAATTAATGCATAAAGTTGCCATCAATTTTCACATTCACACATTGACCTGAGAGTAAAGCCTCCCTCCGTCCCTCTTTCTTTCTTTCTTTCTTTCTTTCTTTCTTTCTTTCTTTCTTTCTTTCTTTCTTTCTTTCTTTCTTTCTTTCTTTCTTTCTTTCTTTCTTTCTTTCTTTCTTTCTTTCTTTCTCTCTCTCTCTTCCCTCCCTCCATCCATCCCTTCTTTCTTTCTTTCTTTCTTTCTTTCTTTCTTTCTTTCTTTCTTTCTTTCTTTCTTTCTTTCTTTCTTCTTTTTATTGATAGTCCTTGACTTACAACAGTTCATTTAGTGACAGTTCCAAGTTACAGTGACACTGAGAAAAGTGACTTATGACTGTTTTTCACACTTACAACCATTGCAACATTCCCATGGCCATGTAATCCAAATTTGAATGCTTCGCCACTGACTTATATTTATGACGGTTGCAGTGTCCCAGGGTCACATGATCCCCTTTTGCGACCTTCTGAGAAGCAAAGTCAATGGGGAAGCCAGATTCACTTAACAACCGGATTACTCTCTTAATAACTGCAATGATTCACTTAACAACCGAGGCACAAAAGGTCATAAAATGGGGCAAAACTCAATTAACACATTTCTCACATAGCAACAGAAATGTTGGGCTCAATTGTGGTTGTAAGTTGAGGACTACCTGTATTTGTAAAATGTATTGACCACCCAGTTTACAAGGGGGTAAATTTGTAGAGCTGAGGTCCATGGAAGAGCCAGTTTGGTCTAATGATTAAGGCACCAGACTAGAAAACAGGAGACAGTGAGTTCTAGCCCTGCCTTAGGCACGAAAGCCAGCTGGGTGACTTTGGGCCGATTACTAGGAGACGGTGAGTTCTAGCCCTGCCTTAGGCACGAAAGCCAGCTGGGTGACTTTGGGCCAATTACTAGGAGACAGTGAGTTCTAGTTCCACCTTAGGCACAAAAGCCAGCTGGGTGACTTTGAGCCAATTACTAGGAGACGGTGAGTTCTAGTTCCGCCTTAGGCACGAAAGCCAGCTGGTTGACTTTGGGCCAATTACTAGGAGACGGTGAGTTCTAGTTCTGCCTTAGACACGAACGCCAGCTGGGTGACTTTAGGACAATTACTAGGAGACAGTGAGTTCTAGTTCCGCCTTAGGCACAAAAGCTAGATGGGTAAGTTTGGGCCAATTACTAGGAGATGATAAGTTCTAGTTCCGCCTTAGGCACGAAAGCCAGCTGGATGACTTTGGGACAATTACTAGGAGACGGTGAGTTCTAGTTCTGCCTTAGACACGAACGCCAGCTGGGTGACTTTAGGACAATTACTAGGAGACAGTGAGTTCTAGTCCCACCTTAGCCGTAAAAGATGGCTGGATCTTTGGACCAGTCCCTCTCTCTCAGCCCAACCCATCTCACAGGGTTGTCGCTGTGTGGAAAATAAGAGGAGAAAGCAGCATTAAGTATGTTCACTGCCTTGGGTTATTGATGAAAAATAATAAAGGTGGGATTAAAAAAATCGAATAATAATAAAGCACAGGAGATGTAGACTCGCATTTTTTTATTATTATTTTGCCCTTGTCCTGCTGGATCTGCATGAGCCACAAAACGCTTTCCTTTGGCACGCCAAAAATCATGCAGCTGCAGATTACCAGGGGATATTAGTCACAATAGAGCAATGTTGTGTTTCAGACAAGCCGGGGCCGTGCCCGGCTTGACAGAAGAACCAGGGTTGAAATCTCAAGGTGGAACAATCGAGAGATAATTCATAGAGAAAACTTCTGGTGTAGAGGCCTGATTGCTGGGGAAAGAAGTCAAATAAAAGGGGAGTCCCTGGTTTAACGCAAAAGCAGGTATTTTAATCCATTCCCATTTGTCCAAAATTATTGAAATTTCCTTGAAGAGATTGGTTTAATTTGAAATATATGTATTTAATGCAGCTAGTCCTCTATGACCACAAATGAGGCCTCAATTTCCATTACTAAGCAAAACAGTCATTCAGGGAGTTTTGCTCCATTTTACGATCTTTCTCGTCACCGTTGTTAAGTGAATCGCTGCAGCGGTTCAGTTAGTAACGCGGGTGTTGAGTGAACCTGGCTTCCTGATTGACTTTGCTTCTCAGAAGGTCGCGAAAGGGGTTCACATGGCCCCTGGACTCTGCCACCGTTATAAATACGAGTCAGTTGCCAAGGGTCTGAATTTGGATCATGTAGGGATGAGGCAATGGTTGTAAGTGTGAAAAACGGTCATAAATAACAGCTTTTTTGTAACTCCAGATGGTTGTAAATTGAGGACCAGATTTTCCTTTGGAATTGCTTCTTCTTTGTAGCAGGAGGGGTTTGAGAAAATACATGGATTCTTTAGAACAGGGGTCCTCCATTTTGGCTACTTTAAGACTTGTGGACTTCAACTCCCAGAATTCCTCAGCCAGCTTGCTGGCTGAGGAATTCTGGGAGTTGAAGTCCACAGGTCTTAAAGTCGCCAAGATGGAAGACCCCTGCTTTAGAACATGAGGTGAAAATCACCATATTGCAGATTTGGGCAGATTGATGATGTTGGTAGTTGGTTCTCAATTTTTTGACAACAGGTTTAAAAAGTTCAAATGTTAACTGTACTTTAAAAAAAACATTTTATTTCTAGTCTAACAAATTAAAAAAAAATGGGGGGGTCCCAAGAATCATAAATGGAAGGTTGTGGAAAAATGAGTTGCAAAAATGAGCAGGAAGCCTGCTGCACGAACGCCACACTTAGCCGAGTTGTTTCATGTGGGGGTGTTATTACAGAGAAAGAGCAACAAAAATGGAAAATTACATTTTTTCCCCTAAGCTCTAGGAAGCAGTGACAAGAATCCAAAGAGAAGCATGTGGAAATAGAAGTAGAAGAATTAGATACGGGGATTGGTTTTTTTCCCCCATTGTGTCCTTTCATTTATTTCCAATCTGGTTGGAAGACACTTTCACGTCCAAACCAAACTACCGTATTTCCCCCCAACATAAGACCCAACCAGAAAATAAACCCTAGCGTGATTTTTCAGGATGATTGCAGTATTCCCCTACCCCCAAAATAAGCCCCAGTTACAATTGTCAGCCAGATGGAAGCATTCAGTACATCTGTTGCAACACACGACGGACGTATTGAATTATAAAATAATAAGACATCACCTGAAAATAAGCCCTAAGGCAGGGGTAGGCAATCTTGGCTCTTTTATGACTCGTGGACTTCAATTCCCAGAATTCCTGAGCCAGCCATGCTGAGGAGAAAGGGAGAGGTTTCCATGCTGAGTCATGCTGGCTCAGGAATTCTGGGAGTTGAAGTCCACGAGTCATAAGAGAGCCAAGGTTGCCTAGCCCAGGGCTTTTCAACCAGTGGTACGGGTACCATCTGTGGTACATTGGCACCTGGCAGGTGGTACGCGAACATCCTAGAAAAGTGGTAGTGGGAGAGGGGAATGAGCTGAACCGGTGGCAGATCGCACAAGCCTGAGCGAGAGACAGCTGGAGCTGCAGGGCTATCAGGGCTCAGCGGAAGCACCGGATCAGTGCCACTTTCCAGCTGATTGGTGCTTCGGGGCTGTCAGGGCTCAGTGGAAGCACCAGGATCAGCTTCCTGGAGCTCAGCGCTGATCCTGGCGCTTCTGCTGAGCCCTGAAGAAACACCAATCAGCTGGAATGTTGCAGCATCTCCAGGGTCTTGTGATTTACATTCAGATGCTTGGCAACTGATTCATATTTATGATGGTCACAGTGTCCCAGGGTCATGTGAAGTGACCAAAACCTGCTGCAACCACCCAGCAGACAGGAATCAAAACTAAACACCCCACACCCCAATCCTCAACAGAAATGCTCACAACAATGGAAACCTCGGACAGGAAGAAGAGCGCCGCTGGGCAGGCAGGCAGGTGTCTTGCTCGGCTGTGGCTTGGGTGGCACTTTTTTCAGTGCCATTGTAACTTCGAACAGTCACTAAGTGAACTGTTGTAAATCGAGGACTACCTGTACTTTATAACTTTTTTTCTTTTTTGGAGGGGGTCATCAAATTTTTGACACCTTGCTAGGCGACTGGTGGTACTCGGATGTTACCATATCCTAAAAGTGGTAGAATGGGTGAAAAGGTTGAAAAGTCCTGGCCTCCCCCTACCCTAAGGCATCTTTTGGAGCAAAAATTAATATAAGACCCGTTCTTATTTTCAGGGAAATATAGTATTTTAACTTTCTTTAAAGTAAAAGCTCCTCTCCAAAACCCCAAACATTCCTTTCTTAACAAATATACTTCGTCCATGTCTCCCCTCCTCCGATATTCTTCTTACATAAGTTTAGATACATGTGAACCTCACCGAGTCCTGTAAATCTTATTTCTCATTTTATTTGGGTTCCCCTATGTATTTATCTTGTCAAATTTGTGAAGCTACCCAAACCCATAAAAACTCCAGATGTTAAGATTGGGAAGGCTACTCTGAGGCAAAAACTTTGAGGAACTCAAGTGTTCTTCATCTGATACGTGCTATGGTGGCTCCATTATACAGAATACAAAATAACTGAGTTGAAAGGGGCCTCGGAGGTCCTCTAGTCCACCTCCCTGCCCAAGCACAATCGCTAAACAGATGGTTGTAGGTCAAGGACTACCCATAACAGACAGAATGGAATTCTTTATTGGCCAAGTGTGATTGGACACACACAAGGAGTTGTCTCCGGTGCAGAAGCTCTCGGTGTACATACAAGCAGCAAGTGATAAAATCATGATCGTAATCATAAAATACATTCATCATATGATACAACACCCAGAGATAGTCATAGGATACTAAATAGGCAATCAACATAAATCATACTAGGATACTAAATAAGCAATCAATATAAATTGTAAGATACAAGCAACAAAGTTATAGTCATAAGAGGATAAGGAGACAACTAATAGGAAAGATGAGAAGGATAATCATAATACAGGTAGTCCTTGACTTACGGCCACAATTGAGCCCAAAATTTCTGTTGTTAATTGAGACATTTGTTAAGTGAATTTTGCCCCATTTTATGATCTTTCTTGCCTCAGTTATTAAGTGAATCGCTGCAGTTGGTAAGATAGTTGTTAAGTGAATCTGGTTTCCCCACTGACGTTGCTTGTCAGAAGGTCACAAAAAGCGATTACATGACTTTGGGACACAGCAACGGTCATAAATATGAACCAGTTGCTGAGCATCATCTGAATTTTGATCACGTGACCCCGGGGATGCTGCAAAGGTCGTAAGTGTGAAAAACAGTTATAAGTCACTTTTTTCAGTGCTGTTGTAACTTTGAATGGTCACTAAATGGACTGTTGTAAGTTGACCACCTGTAATACATTATGACTTAATACATGTAACAAGACAGTTGCAAGAACAACAATGTCGGGTCCACACCACCAAAAACACTCTTGTTTATTTGAAGCTCATATCCATCTGGAAAAATCTTCCCTTAGGAAATTTCTAGCAGCCAAATTCATCCCAATCTCTTTTCTAGAATTCCTTCCCTTCAGATAGCAAACCAAATGCATTAGAAGTTACCTTGTACAAACTAATTTAAAATATAATGAGCTTCCCTCCTTTTAAAATTTAAAATTTGAGTAGTGAGCAATTTTAATTTATTAGACCATTAAATTAATAGAGAATATCACTCTTAAGGATTGTAAAATGTGAGCTTTGCAAATTGCCGATCATTTCAACAACCGTTTCAGTTTTCACCACTATTCCCAGTGCTATTTTTTTTTAATCTGATGATTAATCCACTGAAGTAATAACTAATCATTTAAAAATTCCCGGTTGGTCTAGCATTAGAAGCAGGAAATCTTTCCCAAGTCCCACAAGAGTCATGCTTTCGATAGGAACAGACTTGAGCAATAATAATAATAATAATCTTACAATAAAGAAAATGATTCACGATGACCAGGAAGACAGAAGAAAATCTATAATCATTAATTGGGGGGAAATTATTTTTTGTCCGTAAGTAATTTTGAAATATTCATGTAAATATATATATATATATATATGTGTGTGTCTCTTCAAGATGACTTGCTTAATTGTGGTCCAAATGTAAAGAGCATGATAAAGCTTTTTCAGTGAAATCTCTTTGTTTCTTTGAATGAAATTTAAAAAGTTCTAAAATTGTCCGATGGCATCTGAGAATTGAAACTTTGCCTTTAAAAAAAAAAAGGGTCCAGAAGAGGTATCTTGTTTTATTTTTTGAAATGCTAATTTCAAAGAAGATAAAATCAGAACTAGGCAGTGGTTAGGGGTTTTTTTTTTTTTTTTAAATTAGTTACAAAAGTGAACTTGAAACTTAAAAAAACAACCTGGAAACAAGATATTGAAATTGTTTATTCATAAAAAAGCTATTTATTTACTAGATACTATCTGCTTTTCGAATGTTAGAATCTGCCTTCTATTTTTTATTTTTGTTTTAGCTTTTGAGATATTTAATCATTACAGGCAGCCAATCACACTAGCAGTTTCTGTTTTTCAGACAATTAAGGGGTGATATAAAAGAGTATCTTTTTTTTGACATTAACCTCCCTCAGCATGCAGTAAATCACCTTGCTAGAAATTAGGTCAAAAAATGTTTCTGGTTAACTTCTTTAAAAATATTGTTAAAAGATAATAAAAGTAACAAAGACAGAAGTAATACATTATAAGTAATATATTTATTTATTAAGAAATATATATTTCTAAAATTTGTATTTTTTTTTTAATTTTGACTGTCTAATTATTTTGGCATATTAGGATTTCCAAAATAAAAAAGCTATGTGCCTGTGTTTTCAAATTCATTCTGTGATGTCTGGGTATCATTATTGTGTGCAGCTATCCTTATCTCTTGTTTTAAATAAATAAAGTCCATAATGTTGAATAATATACCTAGTATTTTTTCCTTAAAATGAGATAAACCTTTGTAATGCTTTCTCTTTTTCTTTCCTCACATCCTCATTTTTCTTTAAAGACAAGTTGATCTCTTTTATTACCATTTCCACTTTTTTCATACAAGGATAGTTAGGAAAGAAATTCAGGCTGGCTTGGAAATTACTTCAACTTATTTTATGTGTTTTAAAATCCAATACATTTGGCTTTTATTTTTAATTTATGTCTTGTTTTTTACCAACAAAATAAGAACGCCTGTCATTTACAATTAAATTATCACAATAACCCACATGCCTTATGAAACAGTCTTGGCAAAATAGGAACTGAAAATATTAATGTTCAGATCTAGCCTTGTAATAGGGACATTATGGGGAAACCTCTTATGAAAGACCCTGATAGCATGAAATGTTTTCTTCTTCACTTCTCTTTTCTTCTTCTACTTTTTAAAAATAGGACTCCCTTTCAGGTAACCCAAATCCATTCATCAGTCACCAATTACCACCTTTTCTTTCTTTCTTTCTTTCTTTCTTTCTTTCTTTCTTTCTTTCTTTCTTTCTTTCTTTCTTTCTTTCTTTCTTTTTCTTTATTTATTTATTTATTTATTTCTCTTTCCCTCCCTCCCTTCCTGACTTCCTCTCTTTCCTTTCTATCTTTTTACTCCTCTTTGTCTACTTTTTCATTCTTTCTTTTTCTCTTTTCCTTTCTTTCTCTTGTTTCTTTCTCTCTTTCTCCCTCCCTTCCTTCCTGATTCCCAGCTTCCTGACTTCCTTTCTTTCCTCCTCTATGTCTCTCTCTCTCTTTCTTTCTTTCTTTCTTTCTTTCTTTCTTTCTTTCTTTCTTTCTTTCTTTCTTTCTTTCTCTCTCTCTCTCTGTCTCTCTCCCACTCCCTGCCTTCCTGCCTTCCTCTCTTTCCTCTTTTCTATCTTTTTTACTCCTCTTTGTCTACTTTTTCATTCTTTCTTTTTCTCTTTTCCTTTCTTTCTCTTGTTTCTTTCTCTCTTTCTCCCTCCCTTCCTTCCTGATTCCCAGCTTCCTGACTTCCTTTCTTTCCTCCTCTATGTCTCTCTCTCTCTCTTTCTTTCTTTCTTTCTTTCTTTCTTTCTTTCTTTCTTTCTTTCTTTCTTTCTTTCTTTCTTTCTTTCTTTCTCTCTCTCTCTCTCTCTCTCTCTCCCACTCCCTGCCTTCCTGCCTTCCTCTCTTTCCTCTTTTCTATCTTTTTTACTCCTCTTTGTCTACTTTTTCATTCTTTCTTTTTCTCTTTTCCTTTCTTTCTCTTGTTTCTTTCTCTCTTTCTCCCTCCCTTTCTTCCTGATTCCCAGCTTCCTGACTTCCTTTCTTTCGTCCTCTATGTCTCTCTCTTTCTTTCTTTCTTTCTTTCTTTCTTTCTTTCTTTCTTTCTTTCTTTCTTTCTTTCTTTCTTTCTTTCTTTCTCTCTCTCTCTCTGTCTCTCTCCCACTCCCTCCCTGCCTTCCTGCCTTCCTCTCTTTCCTCCTTTCTATCTTTTTTACTCTTTGTCTACTTTTTCATTCTTTCTTTTTCTCTTTTCTTTCTTTCTCTTGTTTCTTTCTCTTCTTTCTTTCTTTCTTTCATTACATAAAGAAGTTCCAGTTTGGAAACATCACATCTGATGTTAAAATTCAGACCCCAATTATAAATCTTAAGGAAAAAAATGTCCTGCAGTTGTTAATCCAGTCTCAATCATCATTAATTTTGGAAATGATAGCTGCGCAATTAACTACAAGATACCTAAATTTCCTTATCGAAGTGTTTTCCTTAGAGGGCATCATATTGTCTTCCTGTATTTCTCAATGTCAATATTTGGAGCAAAACATTTTCTTTCTGGCAGCTTAGATTTACTATTGACTTTATCTAGGAGTTTGTTGTGACTTCTATTTGGCCTCCATTGGAAAGCAAGTTGGGATAATGTGTTACAACATCTGGAAACCATTGGTAATTTAATCTAAATTTATTAAATCAAGTGGTATTGAAAATAAAGATTCAAAGTTTGCTAGGGGTGGAAGGCATAATCCATAAACCAGATGTCTTTGGGTAACAAATGTTTATCTAAATCACTCCAGATCAGGTATAAAGTTCCTTTTTCCAAAATGCGAGAGCTTTGTGCTAAAATATCTCAAATGCATGGGAAATGTTTTGGAGAAGTCAGTCCATTAAATGATGACCCCCAAAGTTGTGTAAATTTAATGTGCAACTTTTATATAATTTTACTTTTCAACAATCACCATATTACACTAAAACTAGGCGGAATGCTAGCAGATATAGCAGGGGTTCTTTGCTGGCTGAGGAATTCTGGGAGTTGAAGTCCACAAGTCTTAAAGTTGCCAAGGTTGAGAACCCCTGAGATATAGTATAAGTATAGATTTGTTCGATACTGTTAGTATTACGGTTTATTATTAATTTTCCCTGTTTGAGAGAGTTGTAAATAAAATTTCCTTGGATCAAAGAAATTGAATTTGGGTTGAAAATCCCTTTTTGACTTGTTTTTAGTTTTGTTTTGCACTGTACAGCTTTTGAATTTGGGAACATTTTCCATTTAACATGGTAACAGTTCAGAATTTTGAAAATCTATTTTTAAAATATAGTTACATCTGCATCTTATAGATGAGTATATTTAAACATAGCAGTTGCATGCTATTCCTATGAAGAATTATAAAGATCCAACCTTTTATTTTTTTAAAAAAATAGTTGAAGTTAGTATGTCAAATTCTATTTTTACCATCAGGTTACAGTCAATATATATATATATCTGTTTCCTTGAATTGATGAGAAAGCCTTAAAGAACCGAATATTTGTAGAATCAAATATTTACCAATGAATGCCAAATAAAAATGATTTCATATATGAATTTTGTTCTGGAAATTAGTTTTTGCAGAAACTTTTAAATTGAATACCAATACTCTAATGAATATTACAGTTTATAAATTCAGTCTGCATCTATATTAGATTTAATTTCCTATTCCTAATTGTTAGAAGATTTAATATTTTTATATTGTGTGATGTTATTTATCCATTAGCAATGAATGTTAAACCAAATATGTGACAGTTATAAAAATATTTTTCTTTCTTTTTCTTTTTCTTTTTCTTTATTAATTAATTAATTAATTAACTAAATAATTTATCCATCAATTATTCCCTAGCATATAAAATTAACCTATTTTCCAATATTGGAGACGATTCTGCAGAATTAATTGTGAATTCCAAATTAAGAACTTTCCTCTTTTTTTCCCAAGCAATAAGCTGGTCAACTAACAAGAAGAAAATGCATTACATTAAAAACATGTGAAAGATAAATTATTTTAGTGACTAAGGTTTAAAAATAATTGCTTTAATGAGCTTTAAATTACCACAGTGAAAATTTAAAACTAACTTTGGATTTCATCACTGTATAATCAGTTTAATTAGATTCAGGTCTGTATACATTTATTGTAGCGACGCTACTGTGTAAAAAGCAATTTTTACTATCCTCTCATTTATGTATTGTATTTTTAATTCTCCCATTTAGCAACTGCTCAAGAAAATTTAAAAATTATAAGAGAGCAAGATACAATAATTAAAAAATAATTTTAAAATAAATTAAATAATTTTTTTTTAAACACTGGAACAAAGTTAAACTTTATGTAAAAGGGGATTTCCTAGAAGCAATGGCCAATCCTTCACAGAATACCGGTAGTACATTTTGGAGACAAGTTTCTTGTGTGTCCAATCACACTTGGCCAATAAAGAATATTCCACTCCGTTCCGTCCCGCCCCGTCCCAATTCCATTCCATTCCATTCTATTCTCAATAAAGATTTCTATTCTACTCCATTCCGTTCTACTCTACTCCAACTCCACTCCAACTCCACTCCATTCCATTCTATTCTATTCTATTCTATTCTATTCTATTCTATTCTATTCTATTCTATTCTATTCTATTCTAAATAAAGATTTCTATTCTATTCCATTCCGTTCTACTCCACTCCACTCCATCCATTCCATTCCATTCTATTCCATTCTATTCTGAAGACATAGTTAAAACATAGCCTTCCCTCCAGGAGCCCGACCAAACAGCCTCCCAGCAAATTCTCCATCCTAACCCAATGTTTAGGGGTGGGGGGGCAGGTCTTCACAGCCCAATGGAGGGCTAAAATGGTAGGAATCCCTTGAACCTCAAGTGGGAGACTGGTCCAGAAGGTTGAGGTGGCCACCAAGAAGACATCTAGATGCAACAGATGTTAAAAAAATGTATTTTGGGCTTCATCTATTAGCCCATTCTTGTATTCTTATGCCATTGCATTGTTGGGATTTGTGTTTCAAATAATCTTGCTTTTATGTTCTTCTAAGCTATTTGCGGGGCCCATTATGTTGTTCAAAATAATCAGTTTGGGATTAAGTAAGAATTCCTGCTCATACTGCATTCATTAATAATGTATGGGTTGCAGATTTATTTCATGTTATGTAAGATACATTTTTTTCTCGTAGTGGTCTAACATTCTTTGAAGTATTAATATACATTATAAAAGCTGCCGGGAATTCTTGAGCCCTTTCCCCCCCCCTCCCCCCATTTCAGTGAGTTATAAATCTATTATTTAACAAAATAATTTTGTGGAGCGGTTTAGTCCTCGACTTAACGACCACAATGGAGCCCCAAATTTCTAGTCGCTAAGCGAGACAGTTAAGTGAGTTTTGTCCCATTTTACAACCTTTCTTGCCAAGTTGTGAACTCAGTTGCTGCAGTTGTGAAGTTAGTCACAACGATTGTTAAGTCAATCTGGCTTCATTCATCCACTGACTTTGCTCGTCAGAAGGTTGCAGGAGGTGATCACGTGACCCCGGGACACAACAACCATCATGAATACAAGCCAGTTGCCAAGCATTCAAATTTTGATCACGTGACCGTGGGGATGCTGCAACAGTCGTTAAATGTGAAAAATAGTCTTACGTCACTATTAAGGCTCAATCATGGTTGTAGGTCAAGGACCACCTGTGGAAAGATGAAGCATGAGAAACCATAATCCTGTGGAGTTGCTACTTCATGCCAGCACTACGGAGGGTTGTTTTTGCTTAATTTCCCCACCATTTTAGGTCCTTAACCTGTTGTTTTCCTTCTCTCTAGGACTTTGCCTCTCGGGCTAAACTGGCCATCCAGAATTTGGTGCAGAAAGTCGGGTTTTTCGGCATCCTGGCATGTGCTTCCGTAAGTTCTCACCCCCCAAAAAAATATATTTAGCCTCTCGATCCTATTTCCATCCGGATGATTTCGTGCCTTAAAATGGTTTTTCTGAATATTTTTCCTGACAAATTACCTCTGTTGTAGACAGAAAAAAAGAAGGTGCCTTGCATTGGAGTTTTATCACCTGTGGGTCCCTTGGTGCTCTCTGAGCTTGGTGGCTTTATTGCAGACGTTTTGTGACCCAACTAGGTAACATCATCAGTACTAGAAAGGAGTGTGAGGTTTGCTCTCTGTTTATATTCTAGTGCAGTGATGGCAAACTGAGTGCTCCAAAACTGCCCTGCCCCCGCCCGCCCTCAGGGCTATCCACGGCCTGCTGCAGATTGGCCAGGCAGCCCTGTAGCACCATGGTGGCTACATCCTCCGCTCATGCCCCGCAGCATCATGTGCTGCCCAGCTGCCATGTGCTTGGCTGCACTGCTCCGTGTGGGCCGCACCCAGGGATGACTCTCCTCCGGGGGAGCTGCTGGTTAGGACTGGACTGTGGGGGGAGGCGGAGCTGGGGTGACGGTGTGCATGCCCACAAAATGGGCTCTAAGTGCTGCCTCTGGCGCTCATGCCATAGGTTCGCCACCGCTGTTCTAGTGGCTTCCTTGCCCTGTCAGTTTTCATGCGAGTGGTCTTGATGGATGGATCCAGTTAGCCAATGAAATGTTTACAAGAAAAACCACAAAGCTCAGAGAGCACCAAGGATCCCTTGGACCAACTCTTTCTGTACAAAGATTGTAAAGGCAGACTGCAAAATTGTTTTTAATTTGTCAAGTCCTTGGTGCTTTCTGAACTTGGTGGCTTTCTTGCAGACATTTCATTACCGAAGTAAATAACATCATCAGTTCTAAAAGGGGGTGGGGTTTGCTCTTTGTTTCTATACAGTTGGCTTGCCCTGTAAGTCAGAACTACCAACTCAGACAAACAAGCTAACAATAAACAACAGCCTAATCGGGGAACCACCAAGAAAACTCCGACCAACACTGACAGAGCAAACCGCTAGTACAGTGATGGCGAATCTTTTAGAGACCGAGTGCCCAAAAACTGGCCCCGCTCCACTCCTTGCCCCGCCCCTGCTCCACCCCCTCCCCGCCTGCCCGCAGGACCACTCACCGCCTCCTGGGCCCGCCGCAGATCGCCCAGCAGCGCCATGGCAGCCACGGCCTCTGCCCACGCCCCGCAGCATCAACTGTGCGCAATGGGGTGTGAGGGCAGAGTCTTGTCCATGCTGCCTTGCTGCCATGTCCTTGACTGCACTGCTCCAAGTGGGCCACACTCAAGGGTGACTCTTCTCCAGGAGGGCTGCTGGTGAGGAGGGAGACAAGGCTGGGGCAACAGCACGTGTGCCCACAGAGAGGGCTCCGAGTGCCGCCTCTGGCACCCGTGCCATAGGTTCACCACCACTGCGCTAGTATGTAAAATGAGAGCAAACCTCACTCCCTTCTAGCATTGATGATGTTACCTAGTTGGGTAACAAAACGTTTGCTCAGAGAGCACCAAGGATCCCATAGTTCAACCTGGACTACAAATGTTCTCTTCCATCAGTAGTTTGTCAATTAGGCAAATGAAGGAATGGGGGGGGAGTAGAAGGGGAAAAATTCATTTGACAAAAGCAGAAATGGTTTAGGTCAGAGGTCCCCAACTTTTGGGGCACCAGGGACCAGATCCATGGAGAAAAGTTCCAGAGAGTGCATAGTTTTGTGTGCTGCCTACATGCCACGGATGGGGCTTTGCTTGTTTGTGTGAACCGGTTGCTGGCATGCCGCAGCACATACTGGTCCACGGACTGGGGGTTGGGAACCCCTGGATTAGCTAGAGAACGAATTGCAAGCTCTTGCTAGCATGTCTTCTTCTGGAAGCTCAGAAACAGGGTCTTGGGGGTCTTTGGGAGTGCAGTCTCTAAATCAGTGATGGCGAACGTTTTAGAGACCGAGTGCCCAAAAACCGCCCCCCCACTCCTCCTCCTGCCCTGCCTGCTCCGCCCCCACCTGCCCTGCCTGCCCACAGGGCTACGCACCACCTCCATGGGCTGCCGCAGATCGCCCAGGCAGCTGTGCAGTGCCATGGCAGCCACGCCCTCCGCCCACACCCCGCAGCCTAATCTGCACGCTATGGGGCACGAGGGCGGAGTCTTGTCCCTGCTGCCCGGCTATGTCCTTGGCTGTGCTGCTCTGTGCGGGCCACGCCCAGGGGCGACTCTTCTCCAGGGGGGCTGCTGGTGAGGAGGGAGCCGCAGGGGGAGGCGGGGTTGGGGCGACGGCACACGTGCCCACAGAGAGGGCTCCAAGTGCCGCCTCTGGCACGCGTGCCATAGGTTCGCCACCACTGCTCTAGATGGTTCTCTCCCCTTTCCATTTACCATTCCTTCATGAGACCCCCTTAAACTAAGTGTAGAGTCAAACACTAGCTGAGGGAGGGAGGGAGGGAGGGAGGAAGTTTCTATTATAGTCATGGACCTGGATGGATGGATATCAAATCAAGACCAGGATAGGAAAGAAAGATGGAAGGGGGGGGAAGGAAAGAAGAGAGGAAAGGAAAGGAAAAGAGAAAGGAACTTATCATGCTTTCTTGTCCCAATTGGAGTCTATATCCCACAAACCTTGCCCAGAGCCTGTTTGCAGAAGCCACAGCTGCCGTACCCTTTCTAGTGTAATGCCCATCAAGTTTATTTATTTATTCGGATTTGTATGCCGCTCCTCTCCGAAGTTCAGTATCCTGCTTGCCACAATGGCCGGCCAGATGCCCCTTGGAAAGCCGGTGCGGTGTGATGTTCTAGGTCTCGGGAAATCCAGTTTCTAATCCTCCTCCAAGCCATGGAAGGACCCCGGTTGACACTGGGACAATGCTTCCTCTCAGTTGTAGAGCCAGGGTGGGACAGAGGTGAAGGTCTTCACTTAGGAGCATGGAGACTCACGTTTTAAGGCCTCCCTCAGCCATTGAAGCTCACGGGGTGATTTTGGACCATCCCTCCATACTCATCCCAACTAACCTTACAAGGTTGTTTTTTTTCTGGAGAAAAACAGGAGGAATCAATCCTGTATAGCAGAGGTCTGCAAAGTTAGCAACTTTTAAGACTTGTGAACTTCAGCTCCCAGAATTCCTCAACCTTCCCCCATGCTGGCTGGGGAATTCTGGGAGTTGAAGTCCACACATTCATTGTAAAGTTGCCAAGTTTGGAAACCTCTGCTGTATAGAATGCTTTCAGCTCTGATGGAAAAATGTGATATAAATCTAATAAACAGCCGTTGTTGTGCTTCTGGCCACCGTGACAAGCCACTAGGACAGGGGTCTTCAAGCTTGGCCCTTTTATGACTTGTGGACTTCAACTCCCAGAATTCCTCAGGCACACTGGAATTCTGGGGGTTCAAGTCCACAAGTCATAAAAGGGCCAAGTTTGAAGACCCTTGCACTAAGATAAAGGGTGGAACTCTGATTTATCCTAAAACAGAGAGGTGTAATTTATTTCACTTGTGGTGAGTGTCCCCGGTTGCGCAATACCAAAGCTTGAATTTGAAAATTGATTTGAATGCTCAGCTGTCCTCTGCTTCCTCAATCTTTTCAGTCCATTACAACATGCCCAAACTTAATCCTCAGTACATCTTGTGCTCAGATGCAAATAAACACACGTCTGCTACTCTCTGGGTTTTGCTTCCAGATCCAAGTGAGTGCATCATCATAAACCGGTATAATCATAATCGCATGCCCCACCGTTGGTCCAGTCCCACCGATAAATAAAAAGAAGCAGAGCCATTTAAAAACTTCTGAAAAGTCGAAGTTCTTCCTAACCTCAAAAGTAGTGGAAAGGTTTTAATTTGTAATGCTACCTCATCGGCTTACTGTCGCCACCTTTATTAACAAGTTCATACCACTGGCGCATCCTAACTTTTTTTTAGCCACAAAAACTTTGACACTGAGAGCCGTATTGATTATTGACTGCTCTTGTTTGTTCTTCAAATTAATGTTTATTATTAGTGCAGTGAGGTTCAACCTATGGAGGGAGAGCTCCCACTTGGGAGTTATTTCACTGCCATTTCAAAGGGCAAAGGCTATTTTCTTTACAAATTACCTTTCTTAAGCCTCTTTTAACCACCGTGGAAATATGGAATATGGATGTGTTAATTTGGACCGAGTCTAGGATATTCTCTTAAAAACCTTGTCTAGACGAGGGATAAAGAGTTAGCGTTTTAAACATGATGTACAAACCGTTTTAAACACTCTACCTTTCTTTGCGGCAAGTAGTATTTTATTTACAGTCTGTTTGGGGCGGGGGGGATGACTGACCATTTTGTCGCTTCTTAGCATTTATGTAGCATTTGTGGGCATTTTCTAAGTAGGTCTCGGAAAAATCTCCCCGCTCTGTGTGTAAATATTTTAAGCTCACCCAAGTGTTTATGCAATTTATTTTTCTCAATGGCCAGAAAATCTTTTTCACGTGTTCCAGCAGCTTTAGAGTTTTCTATCTCAAATAGTGTAACAAACCTTCCCCGTGCCAGGAAAATGACTTTAGAAATGGAAGTTTTTTTTAAAAAATGTTGATCGTTGTTTATTTCACCCAAAGAAGCAGGCGGGGGATTCAATGACATAACTCCTAGGGTTTAAAGAGCTTTTGAGGTCTTCTAGTCTGACCCCCTCCCCTCAGATCATCCAAGAGAAATAGTATAACTTCTGTTTGAAGTCCTCCAGGAGGCAAGCTATGCTGGAAGAGAGCCATCATGTCTCCTTTCCACCTTCTTTGACCTTCCCTCCCTCCCTCCCTCCCTCCTTCCTTCCTTCCTTCCTTCCTTCCTTCCTTCCTTCCTTCCTTCCCCATTCCCCTTCATCCATTCATCCATCCATCCTTCTCTCTCTTTTAAACTAAACATACATTTTGGATTGAAAGGATGATTTAGAACCAGTTTTTTAAAAAAAAAAAACTTGGCAACTTTAAATATGGGTGGACTTCAGCTCCCAGAACTCCCCAACGTCTTTCTATAACAATGAGAAACACCAAAGAGGGAAAAATAAATTGCAAAAATGTGGACGTACAGAAATCCACAACCCATATAATGGTTGAAAGCAAAATAACGTGATCTTTGGCAAGTCCATATTGGTATTTCTTCGTTTCCTGTCTGCCAAATTAACATTTATTAAAAGAACCAGATAAAACAAATGAAAATGGCACCTGGAGCCCCCACAAAAAAAAAGATGGTTGTGAAACCATATGGTTAGAGCCACTGCTTACTTCCAATTGACAATGATGGGTAAAATTATCTCTTTTAAGGTCTAGTTGGCTTAAAAGCCGGCTGGATGACTTTGGGTCAATCTCACCAGGAGATGGTGAGTTCTAATTCTGCCTTGGGCATGAAAACTGACTGAGTGATTTTGGCCAATCATTAGGAGATGGGGAATTCTAGTTCTGCCTTAGGAATGAAAGCCAGCTGGGTGACTTTGGGCCAGTCCTTCTCTCTCAGCCCAACCCACTTCCTTCCTGGGAAGGAATATTAGGAATATTCACTGCCTTGAGTTATTTACACAAATAATAAAGGCAGGGTATCAATGAAATAAATAAATGTTGAGAAATGTTCATGTCAAACCTGAGCCTCCAATATAGCAGTTGTTAATTTTCAGCTAGAGATTGGACAACCATTTGTCTGAAATAATATAGGATTTGTCTGAAATAATATAGGATTTCTTGTTTGAGTAGGGGGTTGGACTAGAAGACCTCCAAGGTCCCTTCCAACTCTTATTATTCGGTTATTATTCTGCTAGAAAAGGAGACCATTTTGGGTTTTTTTCTGTTCCCTCCATTTCAGCAGCATACATACAAAATAAATGCCAGGTTTATTTCCCCCCTCTTTTTTTGTGTGCGGGGGGGGGGGGAGTTTTCAGACACATAGTTCATCAGAGATCCATTTTTGGAGACTGACTCACTGGACGAAAACATTTGTCCATGGAGGAGGGCAAGACGTGGAGAGTATTTGATAAATGGCTCTAAAATGGCCGACTGTGGTTTCTGTGCATTTCTAATGGACGACGTCGGTTGAGCTGTTTCTAATCTGGATTTTTAAGACAGGGATGTGGGCAAGATTTTACTTCATCTGGGACAGCGTCTAAGCTGAGAGGTCTCCCTGGTTTTGTTTTGTTTTTAAATTTATGGGCTGTCACACGAAGACTGCTGAGGCATAACTTTCAAAAACATGACAAAGGCATTCAGGAAAAGGGTTAAAAGCCTAAGCCAGGGGTAGGCAACCTTGGCTCTTTTATGACTCGTGGACTTCAACTCCCAGAATTCTTGAGCCAGCCATGCTGAGGAGAAATGGAGAGGTTTCCATACTGAGCCGTGCTGGCTCAGGAATTCTGGGAGTTGAAGTCCACGAGTCATAAAAGAGCCAAGGTTCCCTCCCCCTGGCCTAAGCCCTCTGGATCAGGGGTCTTCAAACTTGGCCCTTTTATGACTTGTGGATTTCAATTCCCAGAATTCCTCAGCCAGCGTGAGGGGGGAAACTCATTTAACAATTGTCTCGCTTAGCAACAGAAATTTTGGGCTCAATTGTGGTCGTAAGTCGAGGACTACCTGTATTTATGAAAGCTGTTCCTGGAACATTCCGTGTGGAAATGTATGCTAATCCTGCTGTCTTTTCCCCTCCCAGATTCCCAACCCTCTCTTCGACTTGGCCGGGATAACATGCGGACACTTCCTGGTTCCCTTTTGGACTTTCTTTGGCGCCACCTTGATTGGAAAAGCAATCATCAAAATGCATATCCAGGTAATTTACCTACAAAGCTTGAGGCTTTCTACTTTCTTGTCAGACGGATTGAAATGATGTGTTCAAATCCACTGCTCTTCTCTAGGGAGATGCTCAATCATCCAGCACATGGTTGCCCCGAAGGTGCTTTTCAAAAGGAAACTGGACTTTTTCTTGGTTTTTTTTTTCTTTGAAAATATTTCGCTTCTTATCCAAGAAGCTGCTGCTGCTGCTGCTGCTGCTGCTGCTGCTTCTTCTTCTTCTTCTTCTTCTTCTTCTTCTTCTTCTTCTTCTTCTTCTTCTTCTTCTTCTTCTTCTTCTTCTTCTTCTTCTTCTTCTTCTTCTTCTTCTCCTTCTCCTCCTTCTCCTTCTCCTTCTCCTCCTCCTCCTCCTTCCCTCCTCGTCCTTCTCCTTCCTCCTCCTCCTCTTCTTCTTCTCCTTCTCCTTCTCCTCCTCCTTCCCTCCTCGTCCTTCTCCTTCCTCCTCCTCCTCCTCTTCTTCTTCTTCTTCTAATTCTAATTCTTCTTCTTCTAATTCTAATTCTAATTCTTCTTCTTTTTTCTTCTTCTTCTTCTTCTTCTTCTTCTTCTTCTTCTTCTTCTTCTTCTTCTTCTTCTAATTCTTCTTCTCCTCCTCCTTCCCTCCTCCTCCTCCGTCTTCCTCCTCCTCCTCCTCCTCCTCTTCTTCTTCTTCTTCTTCTTCTTCTTCTTCTTCTACTTCTTCTTCTTCTTCTTCTACTTCTTCTTCTCCTTCTCCTTCTCCTTCTCCTTCTCCTTCTCCTTCTCCTTCTCCTTCTTCTAATTCTAATTCTAATTCTTCTTCTAATTCTCCTCCTCCTCCTCCTCCTCCTCCTCCCTCCTCCTCGCCAGACACTTTCCCTCAGGCCTAGAAAGCACACAATGGCAAACCAGTTTTGAAAAACCTTGCCAAGAAAACCACAGGGACTTATCTAGGCAGTCACCAGGAGTCAGAGTTGAAGAATATTCTTGGACGAGAAGCGACACCTATTCAAAGAAAAAGAACCAAGACAGTCCCGTTGCCTTTTGGGAAAAGCACCCTTGGGACATCCACTGTTCCGGTTTCCCAGGAATGAATGTTTCTTAGCAAGCTTCAAGGCAGCCTCTAAGCACATCAACCACCCATTATTGCTTCGTTCCTAGGCAAGCACATTAACACCAAGCACAGATTGGAATGTCCCTGTGTTCATTGTAGCAAGGCCTCCCCCCTCCTGAGTGAGTGTCGTGGCTAAATGCAAGTAGTCCTCAACTTATGACCATAATTGATCATGAAATTATGGTTGTAAATCATGCGGGTTGTTAAAGGAGTCCTCACATGACCGTGCTTGATTTTTTTTGAACTTTTTTTGTGGGCAGTTGTTAAGTGAATGTCTAGTTTAATGAAAAGAAGGATAGTCTTCCAATATTTGAGGGGCTGCCATAAGGAAGAGGGGGTCAACCTCTTCCCCAAAGCAGCAGAAGGCAGGACAAGAAGCAACGGAAACTAATCAAGGAGAAGCAACCTACATCTAAGGAGGAATTTCCTGACACTGAGAACCATTAATCAGTGGAACAACCTGCCTCCAGAAGTTCTGAAGGTTGTTAAGAAGAGATTGGACAGCCATTTGTCTGAAATGGTATAGGGTTTCCTGCCTGAGCAGGGGGTTGGGCTAGATGACCTCCAAGGTCCCTTCCAACCCTGTTATTCTGTATCACTGTGGTTCTTAAGCACAAGGCTTTTCAACCAGTGGGACGGGTACCACCTGTGGTACATTGGCACCTGGCAGGTGGTACGCGACCATCCTAGAAAAGTGGTAGCGGGGGAGGGGAATGAGCTGAACCGGTGGCAGCACCGCACAAGCCTGAGCGAGAGACGGCTGGAGCTGCAGGGCTGTCAGGGCTCAGCGGAAGCGCCAGGATCAGCGCTTCTTCGGGACTGTCAGGGCTTAGTGGACGCACCAGGATGGATGCCACTTTCCAGCTGATCGACGCTTCTTCGGAGCTGTCAGGGCTCAGTGGAAGCGCCAGGATCAGCGCCAGGTTCCAGCTGGAGCTCTGCTGATCCTGGCACTTCTGCTGAATCCTGAAGAAGCACCAATCAGCTGGAATGTTGCAGCCTCTCCAGGGTCTTGTGATTTACATTCAGATGCTTGGCAACTGATTCATATTTATGACGGTCACAGTGTCCCAGGGTCATGTGAAGTGACCAAAACCTGCTGCAACCACCCAGCAGACGGGGGGGATGAAAATCAAACACCCCCCCCACCCCACCCCCACTGCCAATCCTCAACAGAAATGCTCACAACAATGAAAACCTCAGACAGGAGGAAGAACGCGGGCGGGCAGGCAGGCAGGCAGGTGTCTTGCTCGGCTGTGGCTTGGGAGGCACTTTTTTCAGTGCCATTGTAACTTCGAACAGTCACTAAGCAAACTGTTGTAAGTCGAGGACTACCTGTACTTCATCACTTTTTTCCTTTCCTTTTTTTTTTTTGGTCAAGTTTTTGACACTGTGCTAGGTGCCTGGTGATACTCGGATGTTGCCATATCCTAAAAGTGGTACAATGGGTGAAAAGGTTGAAAAGCCCTGCTTAAGCAAACGCCACAGTCATTAAACAAGTCCATTGTCCACAACAGGCACACACACGTGTCTCCCACCAGCAGATTTTTAAAACGATCACAGGTTCTTCTCCAAACTTGGAAATCTCGTTTCTTCACATTTGGCTTGGAGTCCTTCCATTTCTGCAAAAGCCTTTCAGATATGCATAGCTGGCGATTATATTGCCTTATTACCTCTTCATCATCTCTGCTGCAGACTAAACATAGCCAGCTCCTTCAGAGAGAAGCGGGCCCATTCTGTATACATTACCTGAGGAACATTACTTCTGAATTTAGGACAGTCTAACTTTGGCATAAGCAGACGATAAAGAAATCTCAGCCATTCATTGTCCAAACTTTGGTGGCTGGAAGAATTTGTTTAATCGGAAAGCGGTTGCAGGAAGGCCAAAAAAAGGGGGGGGGCTGTAAGAAAACAGAAATATTTATTTTTGGATTTTGTACACATGGCTCATAGCAGAAGAGGCATTCAGCCTCCTGTCTCTTACTAGGTCTTATAAGAGCCGAGGTAGCCAAGTAGGCCAACTTTATGACCGGTGGACTTCAACTCCCAGAATTCTAGAGGTTAAAAGTCCACAGGTGGTAAAGTTTCAATACATAAGAACATAAGAACATAAGAAGAGCCATGCTGAATCAGGCCAAAGCCCATCGAGTCCAGCATTCTGTGTCACACAGTGGCCCACCAATTGTACATGGGGGTCTTGAGCAGAAAGAGAAGGCAAAACCCTCCCTTTCCCTTGACCCCCAACAAATGGTACCCAAGGGAATCCTGCCTGCCTCAACCAACATAGAGGCGGCACATGGACATCCGTTTTAATAACCACCGATACACTTGGCCTCCATGAATCTGTCTGACCCTGCCTTGAAGCTATCAAGGCTGACAGCTGTCACGACCCCTTCTGGAAGTGAATTCCGTAAACCAATGACCCTCTGGGTGAAGAAATATTTCCCTTTATTTGTCCTCACTTTCTTACCTACGAGCTTTAGGGAGTGCCCCCTTGTCCTGGTATTATGTGATAGAGAATACAGGCAGTCCTCAACTTAACAACCATTCATTTAGTGACCGTTCAAACTTACAACGGCGCTGAAAAATGGGACTTGTGTCCGTTTTTCACAGTTACGACTTTTGCAGCGTCCGCATGATCACGTGATCAAAATTCAGAGGCTTGGCAACTGGTTCATACTTAATGACCGATCACGGGGTCACGTGATCCTCTTTTGTGACCTTCTGACAAGCAAAATCAATGGGGGAAGCCAGATTCACTTAACAACCGGGTTACTAACTTATCAACCGCAGCGATTCGCTTAACCGTTGCGGGAAGAAAAGTCATAAAATGTGGCAAAATCCCTTAACAAATGTCTCGCTTAACAACAGAAATCTTGGGCTCCATTGTGGTCGTAGGTTGAGGACTACTTGTAGTCACACACATCCCCCCCCCATCTAAGAGGATATCTTTCATCTGCAGAGTTGATCAAACGTTTGTGGGACTTTTTTTGTTTTGTTTTCCCGGTCAGCTGTTGTAAAATGTTAGGTCATTTTCTGTAAGCCATCAAGTAAACATTACAACTTTTTAAAATATATATTGGCGTCATTTTTATTCATCTGTTCAGGGCTTAAAATAAATGTAGCCTATAGGGTAGGGTAGAATAGAATAGAATAGAATAGAATAGAATAGAATAGAATAGAATAGAGTAGAGTAGAGTAGAGTAGAGTAGAGTAGAGTAGAATAGAATAGAATAGAATAGAATAGAATAGAATAGAATAGAATAGAATAGAATAGAATATTAGGAGGGGAGGGGAGGGGAGGAGAGGAGAAGAGAGGAGTTGGAAGGGACCTTCGAGGTCATCTAGTCCAACCCCCTGCTCAGGCAGGAAACCCTATACCATTTCAGACAAATGACTGTCCAGTCTCTTCTTTAAAAACCTCCAGTGTTGGAGCATTCACGGCTTCTGGAGGCAGGTTGTTCCACTGATTAATTGTTCTTTCAGGAAATTTCTCCTTAGTTCTAGGTTACTTCTCTCTTTAGTTAAGTTTCCATCCGTTGCTCCTTGTCCTGCCTTCGGGTGCTTTGGAGAATAGCTTGACTCCCTCTTCTTTGGGGCAGCCCCTGAGATACTGGAAGACTGCTATCATGTCCCCCCCTAGACCTTCTTTTCATTAAACGAGACCTACCCAATTCCAGCAACCGTTCTTTATATGTTTTAGCTTCAGTCTACAAATTTACAGCCTGGGCTGAAAACATGCAGTTTGAGGACCATGAAAAAAGAGCAGAAAGTGCAAAGAGCAGAAAAGTTGTGGGAACCCGTGACAACTGATATAAGCCAGATCCCAGGATATTCGTTTTTTTGGGAGGGCGTCTCAAACTGAGCAAAAGTTGGAGCCTGCTTGCATAAAGCTTTAATCTCCATTTTCAGTCTGCCAGCTACAGGTAGTCTCAACTTAGAACCATTTGTTTAACGACCTTCTGGAGTAAACAACAGGGCTGAAGAAAGTGAATTATGGCCAGTCCTCACACTTAACGACCATCACAGCATCCCCATGGTGACATGATCAAAATTTGGGTACTTGGTCACTGACACTTATTTAGATCTTGACAACCACCTTGCTTAGCAGTGGAAGTTCTGATTCCCTTTTGGGTCATAGGTCAAGGATTACCTGTCCTCTCTAGATGATTAGGGGACTGGAGGCTAAAACAGACAAGGAACGGTTGCTGGAATTGGGTCTGTCTAGTTTAATGAAGAGACGGACGAGGGGGGACCTGATAGCAGTGTTCCAATATCTCAGGGGCTGCCCCAAAGAAGAGGGAGTCAAGCTATTCTCCAAGGCGCCTGAAGGCAGGACAAGAAGCAACGGGTGGAAACTGATCAAGAACAGAAGCAACCTGGAACTAAGGAGAAACTTCCTGCCAATTAGAACACCAGGCAGAGATGATCTATCCATTTTCCACTATCTTTAACATATCATTGTTGAGATATTAACATATCTCAACATATAAGGAACGGTTGTTGGAATTGGGTCTGTCTCGTTTAATGAAGAGAAGGACAAGGGGGGACATGATAGCAGTGTTCCAGTATCTCAGGGCTGCCACAAAGAAGAGGGAGTCAAGCTCTTTTCCAAAACCCCTGAAGGCAGGACAAGAAGCAACGGATGGAAACTAATCAAAGAGAGAAGCAACCTAGAACTGAGGAGAAACTTCCTGACAGTTAGAACAATTAACCAGTGGAACAACCTGCCTCCAGAAGCGGTGAATGCTCCAACATTGGAAGTTTTTAAGAAGAGACTGGACAACCATTTGTCTGAAATGGTATAGGGTTTCCTGCCAGAGCAGGGGGTTGGACTAGATCAGCGGTTCTCAACCTTTTCCGGGGCTCGACCCCGGCCCGCATCGCGCATGCGCGGCGCGACGGGGCGCATCGCGCATGCGCGGCGCGACGGGGTGCATCGTGCATGCGCGGGGCGCATCGCAAAGGGGAAAAAATGGCCGACCCCCCAAAAAATGGCCAACCAAAATAAAAAAAATGGCGGGCCCGCATCGCGTATGCGCGGCATGACGGCTCGCATCGCAAAGGGGAAAAAAATGGCCGACCCAAAAAAAAAATGGCGCGCCCGCATCGCAAAGGGGAAAAAAATGGCCGACCAAAAAAAATGGCGGGCCTGCATCGCGCATGCGCGGTGCGACGGCCCACATCGCAAAGGGGAAAAAAATGGCCGACCAAAAAAAAATGGCCGACCAAAAAAAAAAGAAAAAATGACGGACTGCGGTGTTTGGCGACCCCTGTGAAATGGTCGTTCGACCCCAAATGGGGTCGCGACCCACAGGTTGAGAAGTGCTGGACTAGATGACTTCCAAGGTCCCTTTCAATTTTTTTATTATTATTATTATTATTATTATTAACATTAACCCCCGCTCCGTGGACCAGTACTGGGTCTCGGCATGCCAGCAACCGGTCTGCACAAACAAGCAAAGCCCCATCCACGGGATGCAGGCAGGACACAAAACCACGCCCCCTCCGGTCTGCAGAAAAACCTCTCTCCATGGAACCGGTCCCTGGTGCCCAAAAGGTTGGAGACCTCTGATCTAGGAAACCCCTGTTACCAGATGTGCCTCTTAAATGATTAATTTCCAGCCAGATCTTCAGGGAAAGCACCCAGGTTGCCAATACAGCTATTCCTCGACTTACAGCCATTTACTTAGTGGTGGTTCAAAGTTACAGCAGCACTGCAAAAAACGACCTATGAACGTTTTGCACACTTAACGACCGTGTAGCATCCCCAGAGTCATCCGATCAAAATTCAGACATTTGGCAATTGACTCATATTTACGATGGATGCAGTGTCCCGGGGTCATGTGATTCCCCCCTTTGCAACCTTCTGACAAGCAAAGTCAGTGGAGAAGCCAGATTCACTTAACGACCAGGTTAATCATTTAATAACTGCAGCGATTACCTAAACAAATGTGGCAAGAAAAGTCGTAAAATGGGGCAAAACTCAACAAATGTCTGCCTTAACAACATAAATTTTGGGCTCAGTTGTAAGTTGAGAACTACCTGTACATTCATTTGAACTGCTTGGAATCCTGATTTTCTGTGCTTGACAAGGATACTCTTAACGAACACGGCAAAAACAGTGTAAAAATTGGCCATGCCTCACTTAACAACTTCCTTCAAAACAGAAGTTGTGGTCGTAAGTCGAGGACTACCTCTTACAGTACAGGTACTCCTTGACTTAACAACTACAATGGAGCCCACAATTTCTATTGTTAAATCAGATAGTTGTTAAGTGAGTTTTGTCCCATTTTACGACCTTTCTTGCCACCGTTGTTAAGTGAATCACCTCAGTTGTTAGTAACACACTTGTTAAGTGAATCTGGCTTCCCCATTGACTTTGCATGTCAGAAGGTTGCAAAAGGGGATCACATGACTCCGGGACATTGCAACCGTCATAAATATGAGGCAGTTGCCAGGCGTCTCAGTTTTCATCACATGACCCTGGGGAGGCTGGAACGGTCCTAAGTGTGAAAAACGGTTGTAAGTCACTTTTTTCAGTGCTGTTGTAACTTTGAATGGTCACTAAATGAACTGTTGTATGTCAAGGATGCTCCAACACTGGAAGTTTTTAAGAAGACACTGGACAGCCATTTGTCTGAAATGGTATAGGGCAGGGGTAGGGCAACCTTGGCTCTTTTATGACTCGTGGACTTCAACTCCCAGAATTCCTGAGCCAGCCATGCTGAGGGGAAAGGGAGAGGTTGCCATGTCAGGAATTCTGGGAGTTGAAGTCCATGAGTCATAAAAGAACCAAGGTTGCCTAGCCCTGGTATAGGGTTTCCTGCCTGAGCAGGGGTTGGGCTAGATGGCCTCCAAGGTCCCTTCCAACCTTCTTCTTCTTCTTCTTCTTCTTCTTCTTCTTCTTCTTCTTCTTCTTCTTCTTCTTCTTCTTCTTCTTCTTCTTCTACTACTACTACTACTAGTAGTAGTAGTAGTAGTACTAATACTACTACTACTACTTATTATTATTATTATTATTATTATGACTCCCTTTATTATATCATGTTGGGAGAAACTGCACTTTCAGGAAAAGAGGTCACCATTCATTCTGGACTTGCTTTTGGGGTGCAAGTTAAAAAATCAAGTGATCGTAACATATAATGGGATGTTTTATAGTAGCTACTTTCTGTTTGGCACAAGGAGTGAGGGAATTTGATTTTGCATCTCCTACAGCTGCTAAATTCTCTAAAATCCTCTGCTGTGTTAGCAAACATGCACACTTGCAAAGATACAGAGCCGTGCACGTTTGGGATGCTGTAGCACAATGTTCTTGAAAAAAGAGACACACAGTTCCAGATTGGTTGAAAAATGGGAAACCAAGTCTCGCATTTATATGACAAATACAAGATTTAACCAATGTTGAGCCGTCTGGGAACGGTCCCCCACTATACCGCAAGTGGTATAAGATCACTATAAATGACAGTTTAAAACAACAACAACTATGGAACAGTTTGTCTTCCAAGAGAACATTTTTGTCTGATTATCCTCAGGGAATGCTATATATATCTCAGCCTTCTCCAGTTCGGTGCCTTCCAGATGTGTAAGACTGGAATTTTGAGAATTCCCCAGAATTGGCAAACTGTTGAGGGGAATTTATAGTCTGGAGGGGGACCAGGTGGGAGACCCCCGGTATTGGAGGGTTATTATTTCAATTTTTACAGCATTTCAATTTACTTGTAACAGAGTTTAACTTAACTTGGCACCAATTTGTTGTAGTGGTTAAGGTAGTATGCTAGAAAGTGGGAGGCTATGAGTTCATGTCCTGCTATAGCCATGAAGGGCAACTGGGTGACTTTGGGCCAACCACCAGGTGACTGTGAGTTCTAGTTCTGCCTTAGGCATGAAAACTGACTGGGTGTCTTTGGGCCAATCACCAGGAAACTGTGAATTCTAATCCTTCCTTAGGCATTAAAGCCAGGTGGGTGACTTTGGGCCAATCACCAGGGGATGGTGAGTTCTAGTTGTACCTTAGGTATGAAAACCAGGTGGGTGACTTTGGGCCAATCACCAGGAGACAGTGAGTTCTAGTTCTGACTTAGGCATGAAAACTGGCTGGGTGACTTTGGGCCAACCACTAGGAGACGGTGAGTTCTAGTTCTAGTTCTCAGGCATGAAAGCTGATTCTCTCTCAGGCCTCACAGGGTTGTTTTTTGGGAGAAAATAGGAAGAGGAACGTGTGTTGGATATGTTCACTGCTGGCTGCTGCTGGGTTGGTGCTGGAGCCACATGATACTCAGGTTCAGTGTTCTGTGACAGTTTCCCAGCCAGTCGAAGGAAGGAAGGAAGGAAGGAAGGAAGGAAGGAAGGAAGGAAGGAAGGAAGGAAGGAAGGAAGGAAGATTTTTGATGCTTCCTTCCAGATTCTCAGAAGCACACATACTGTAGTGAGGAAGCCAGCAGGAAGTCAGAAGCCTTGCCCATCCTTGGTCATTCTTTGTTTCTCTGTTTAGATAAAGAAATATTTCTGAAGCAATGACCCAGGGCGGCTACACGTTGTCTAGTACAAGGCTTTTCAACCAGTGGTACGGGTACCACCTGGGGTACATTGGCAGCTGGCAGGTGGTACACGGCCATCCTAGAAAAGTGGTAGCGGGGGAGGGGAATGAGCTGAACCGGTGGCAGCACCACACAACCCTGATCAAGAGATGGCTGGCGCTTCTTCGGGGCTGTCAGGGCTCAGCGGAAGCCCCAGGATCAGCGCCAGGCTCTAGCTGCTGAGCCCTGAAGAAGCACCAATCAGCTGGAAAGCAGCACTGATCCTGGGGCTTCTGCTGAGCCCAGAAGAAGAGCCAATCAGCTGGAATATTGCAGCATCTCCAGGGTCTTGTGATTTACATTCAGATGCTTGGCAACTGATTCGTATTTATGACGGTCACAGTGTCCCAGGGTCATGTGAAGTGACCAAAACCTGCTGCAACCACCCAGCAGACGGGGGGAGAATAAAAACCAAACACCCCCACCCGACCCCTGCTGCCAATCCTCAACAGAAATGCTCACAACAATGAAAACCTCGGACAGGAGGAAGAGCGCCGCCGGGCGGGCAGGCAGGTGTTGTGCTCGGCTGTGGCTTGGAGGGCACTTTTTTCAGTGCCATTGTAACTTCGAACAGTCACTAAGCGAACTGTTGTAAGTTGAGGACTACCTGTACTTTATCACTTATTTCCTTTTTTTTTTTTTTTTTTGGTCATCAAGTTTTTGACACCTTGCTAGGCGACGGGTGGTACTCAGATGTTGCCATATCCTAAAAGTGGGACAATGGGTGAAAAGGTTGAAAAGCCCTGGTCTAGTAAACCTCTACTTCTGTAGAATGTGAAGCAGAATAACAAACAGAGTTGGAAGGGACCTTGGAGGTCTTCTAGTCCAACCCCCTGCTCAGGCAGGAAACCCTGTACCCTTTCAGATTTTAGCCATAATTTTAAGTTCCACTTACAGAGAAGACGGAAAGTCAGCTGGCTGGAACAATTGTTGCCAGTTGAACTGGGAAGGATCCTCCAAAGTCCAAGATGGTGTTGGAGCATGTCCTTCCCTGGCTTCCTTTCTCCACCAAAAGAGTAGACCAACCATGATCAGAGTTTTTTTTAAAAAAAGGATATGACCAAAAGAGAGAGTGGGGGGGAAATTGGAGGAAATGTGGTATAATTACACGAACTTGGGAAATGAACATCAGCACAAGAGTAATCAAAGAACTGAACAGGCATCCTGCCTTGCTCCATTTCCCCCTTTGAACATTTGTCTGACTGTTGTGTGTGTTTTGTTGTTGTTCCTCCAGAAGCTTTTTGTGATAATCACGTTCAGCAGACACATAGTGGAACAGATGGTCTCCTTAATTGGGTGAGTACAACAGCTCTCAAGTCATTGATGGTTGAAAAGGACTCTTTCCAAGTCTTACTTTGCAGCAGTGGTTCTCAGCCCCAGCAACTTTAAGACGGGCAGACTGCAACTCCCAGAATTCCCCAGCCAGCATGGCTGGCTGGGGAATTCTGGGAGTTGAAGTCTACCCGTCTTAAAGTTGCTTAGGTTGAGCAACACAGATTTACATCAACGAGGGACAGTGCTGAATCCATGCTGAATAAAAGCTGCCGCCCCATCCAGATGCCTTCACCTTAATTTTAAAAGCATTTCACAGTCTTTTTAAAAATGGCACACTAGTAGAAGAGCAACAGGGTATGACTCAAGGTTGCCAGCTGTGATGATCAAGCTGTGCGATATGGATTTGGACATTAATACAGGAGCTCCAGCCAGTGTATTGTATGCCTAGTAGTTTTGAATTTTTATTGAGCCTCAGTGCAGCTTTAGCTGGTCTTTGGTTTGAATGAAGTTCTCCTTTTTTTTTTACTTTTTTCATCGGCCAGAGTTTCGTGGATGGATGGATGACCTTATAAATTGGATGGATAGATGGATGGATGGATGGGTGGGTGGGTGGGTGGGTGGGTGGGTGGGTGGGTGAGCGGGTGAGCGGATGGATGGGTGGGTGGGTGGGTGGATGGGTGAATGGATGGATGGGTGGGTGGGTGGATGGATAGGTTGGGTGGATGGATGGATGGATGGATGGATGGATGGACGGACGGACAGACGGGTGGGTGGGTGGGTGGATGGGTGGGTGGGTGGATGGATGGATGGATGGATGGACAGACAGATGGACGGACATAGAGATAGATTTGGATGGCTGGACTGGTTAGATGGATGGATGGATGGATAGATATGGAAATAGATATGTAGATAGACAAGACAGACAGACAAGAAATTGGATGGGTGGATCGAAGGATGGATGAATGGATAGAAGGATGGATAGATATGTAAATAGACAGACAACTTGATTCAGAGATATTGGATGGACGGACTGACGGACGGACAAATGGAGAGAAATCTGATGGATGAGTGAATGAAACGATGGATGGATGGATAGAGAAAGATAAAGATCAGATGGGTGGGTGGATGTATGGATGGACAGACGGACGGACGGACAGAAAAAAGAAGCTTGACGGCTAAGGCTCTATTTATAGTATATCATCTTCCATTTTCAAGTTCAAAGTTCAAACTGCAGAGAAAACTAAGCTCCAACTTAAAACTTTTTTTAAAAAAAAGCTTAAAACTTTTCCCCTGAAGCTTGAAAATAGAGCGGTGGTGGGTGGGGAGCACACAGGGGAATCTTCAACTCCTTGCTCCGTTGATGCAGGTCCTTGCTTTTGCTGAATTCAGTCCATGGTATTCTTTTTTTTTTTTTTTAAAGAAATGCAAAGTGTAGCACTCGGCCACTGGAAAGTGGCTTTATCCCGATTTAGGTCAATTTCAAAAACGGCAGAGAGACTTCACAGCCGCGAAGTCAGTCCCAGGGCCGCCATCGTTGATTTAATCAGGATTTCCTGTTTTCCAATAAACTCCTCGTATTGAGTTCATTCTGCAGGATGCTTGTCACTGGTGCTGCCCCTGAACTCTGCAAGAATTGGATCCGCCAGGCAATTTGTTGGCTTCAGTGGATCAATGATTGAATACATCAGTGTTTCTCAACCTTGACAATTTTAAGGCATGTGGACTTCAACTCCCAGCAGTGCTGGCTGTGGAATTCTGGGAGTGGAAGTCCACATGCCTTAAAATTGTCAAGGTTGAGAAACACTGGAATAGATAGACGTAGGCAGGATCGTATGGCTGAAATATATATATATTTTTTAAAAGGGTTAAAAGAGACTTTTTATATGGAATATTACGGGTAATGTCAAAGGAACTGTACTCAGCAAAAGGCTCTGTATACAGAGAGGGGAACATATTAGTAATGTGCTGTTTCATTAGCAAAACTTGCTCACTTGTTCATGATTTGAATGTTCACATATACATATATATATATATTTCCCTTCGCTGCCTTAACAAGAATATCCATCTGTGCTAGGAAGTGATTCAGGCTTGAATTTATTGCTTCTTTTGGCAGGAAATAAAGCTGAGCTGTAGATAACATGAATGTAATTATTGTTTTTAAAACATCACTGAACTTCATTTCTCAGCTGTCCTGTTGTTCACTGAAACAATGGCCTAGTTTTAAAATATATACGTCTATAAATGTTCTTGACCTGGGAGCAGCTGGGTGTGCTCCTAAATTAAACCATAAAGCAGTTCTGAATTAATAATAACGTGACACCCTGTCTGAAGGGTGTTTTGTTTTAAAAATAAAAATAATGGAAATTATCCTTACAGTCTCTTGTTTTCTGGCACAGGTTTTTTTTTAACGGCATCGTGTCGTTATCTTGAACTTGAACTCGGTTCTTTGAAGTTCAGATGAAGGTTGAAAACCAGGTCCATAAAGGGTTTGTCTTGATTGTGTCTCCATGTGTGTTTAGGTGTGGCTGTGTTAGGGAAGAGGCTGGTTTTATGTTACGGTCAGACCTGTATCCGAGTACCTTAAGGCTGTATACCAGTGGTTCTCAACCTTTTTCAGGCCGAGACCCCACCTGCGCCGCGCCCGCGCAACCCCGACCTGTGCTGCGCATGCGCGCGCGTGACAGGCCAAACCGTGCATGCGCGGCGTGACGGCCTGAACCGCGCATACGCGGCGCGCGCGCGACAGCCAAGGTGAAACGGGCAAAAAAAATGGCGGACTGCGGTGTCCAGCGACCCCCGCAAAACGGTCGTTCAACCCCAAATGGGGTCGCGACCCATAGGTTGAGAGCCGCTGCTGTATACAGATAGTCCTTGACTTCTAACCATGATGGACAGCAAAAGATTTCCGTTGCTAAACAAGACAGTTGATAAGTGAGCTGTGGCGCCTTTTATGACCTTTTTTGCCATATTGCTAAGCAAACCACTGCAGTTGTTAAGTGAGTTGTGCGGTTATTAAGTAAATCTGGCTTTGCTTGTCAGGTTGCAAATGGAGCTCAGTCACATGACTCCGGGACAGTGCAAGTGTCATAAATACATGCATACATGGGTGTCAAGGCCCGAATTTTGATCACGTGACCCTAGGGATGCTGCAACGGTAGTAAGTGTGAAAACTGGTCATGTCACTTTCTTCAGTGCTTTTGCTACTTCAAGCAGTCACTGAATGAATGGCTGTTGTAAGTTGAAGCCTGACCTGTATTTTGAGCCAGATGCCTCCAGCTGTATCGTCTTCCTTTCTCTCGCCCGTTCATTTTTATTCTGGGTCCAGGTCCATCCCATCCCAAAGGAGACAACAAAGCCTTTATTTGTTGTCTTTGTTGTTGAGAAGCCACCTGGAATTAAGGAGAAACTTCCGAACAGTGAGGACAATTATTAACCAGTGGAACAGCTTGCCACCAGAAGTGGTGGGTGCTTCATCACTGGAGGTTTTTAAGAAGAGACTGGACAGCCACTTGTCTGAAATGGCATAGGAACTCCTGCTTGAGCAGGGGGCTGGACTAGAAGACCTCCAAGTCCCTTCCACTCTGTTCTGATTCCAATTCCCTTCTAGTCACATTTGAAGCTTATTTATTAAATAAATTAGAAAACCTCAAAAGTCCCCCTCCAACTCTATTATTTTTATCGTTATTGTTAAATTTGTATACCGCCCATCACAGCCTCAAGAAACTCGAGGCAGCTTAACAGGACAAAAATGACAAAACGTTAAAACGATAAATAGTAACATTAAAATTCATAACGATGGAAACCCGTCCAGGTATTCCTCGACTCATAACAGTGCATTTAGTGAACGTTCAAAGTTACAACGGCATTGAAGCGACTTAGGACCATTTTTCACACTTCGGACCGTTGCAGCATCCCCGTGGTCACGTGATCAAAATTTGGATGCTTGGCAACCGGTTCACATTTATGACGGTTGTGGGTGTCCCTGGGTCATGTGATCCTCTTTGACCAAGTTAATGGGGAAGCCAGATTCACTTACTGTGTTACTGACAAGCCAGTTGCAATGATTCACGTAACAACCGTGGCAAGAAAAGTCATAAAACGAGGCAAAACTCAACCAATGTTTCACTTATCGACAGAAAGTTTGGGCTCAAGTGTAGTCATATGTCGAGGACTACCTATCAATACAAAGGAATGGACCCTTCTGTTAAAGGTTAGGGTTAATATTGGAGCAGTGATGGCGAACCTTTTAGAAACCGAGTGCCCAAACTGCAACCCAAAACCCACGCCGGGTGGGCGTGGCCCATTGGCTGGGCGTGGCTGCGGTGGTAAAGGCAGACTGGGTGGGACTAAAAAGTTCAATCAATCAAGTCCAACTTTGCAAGATCTTTTTTTTTCCTGCAAGAAGTTGAAATTGATTGATTGATTGAACCTCTTTTTTTTTTTTTTGCACACGGCGGCGGAAGCCTAAAGCGAAAAGGTTTTATAAAACCCAGCTGAAGGCCGAGGACTGGGGCAACAACACGTGTGCCCACAGAGAGGGCTCCGAGTGCCACCTGTGGCACATGTGCCATAGGTTCGCCACCACGGTATTAGAGTAACCATACAAAATAACAGTGTTGGAAGGGACCTTGTAAGTCATCTAGTCCAGAGCTCCCTAAACTTTCCAGACTGGTGGCCCAGAGGGAAAGGGAGGAGCAGAGAAATGTGCACATGCACGCGTGCACGCATAAGCAAACGGGCGCACACACGGTGGCGGCACTAGCACCTGTGTGCATATGCACGCAGTGTGCACCTGTGACGGCATGCACAGTCAGGCCATTAGTGCCCACGCATCTGTGCAAACAGGCTGCTAGCGCTTGCACACATGCGTAAACAGGGCTGCTAGTGCCCACGTGGCAGCACTAGCACGAGTGGGGGAGTGCATGCACACATGCGCGTACTTGCCGGCCATTCCTTCGGCCCGGTGCCCAACAGGCCACAGGCTAGTACTGGGCCACGGCCCACAGGTTGGACACCCTCTGATCTAGTCCAAACCCCTGCTCAAGCAGGAGACCCTATACCAGAGGTCCCCAACCTTTTGGGCACCAGGGACCGGTGCCATGGAGAAAGGTTTTTCCACGGACCAGAGGGGGTGTGGTTTTCAGTACTGCCGGCATCCTGAGGATGGAGCTTTACTTGTTTGTGTGGCCCACTTGCGGACCGGTGCCAGTCGATGGACCGGGGGTTAAGGACCCCTGCCCTATACCATTCCTGACAAGTGGCTGTCCAGTCTCTCAAAGCCTCCAATGTCGAAAGCTTCCATCTCCAGCATGGAACGCCCCCTCCCCCCTGTGAGGTCTCAGGCCAATTGGCAGAACCGATAGGCCAAGAGTTCGGGGGCAGATCTCCCTTTGAGGGGCATGAAGGCAGGGGCCACGACAGAAAAGACTCCTCCTCTATATCTATCTGTCTATATTCTCTGTCTGACTGCCCCTTGTCTATCAACAAAGAGCAAACCCCACTCCCTTCTGGCACTGATGACATTGCCTAGCTGGGTCATGAAACGTCTGCAAGAAAACCACCACGGTCAGAGAGCACCAAGGACCCCACACTTTAAAGAAAAAAAACCTAAAAAACTCATCAAACAAACCACGCTGTGGCCATCTTGCGTGAGTTGTTGGCGTTTCAAAGCCAGCTGTAGAACATAGCCCACCAACTAAAGCAGGGGCCTTCAAACTTGGCCCTTTGATGACACGTGGACTCCAACTCCCAGAATTCCTCAGCCAGGCACACGTGCCTGGCTGAGGAATTCTGGGAGTTGAAGTCCACGTGTCATCAAAAGGGCCAAGGTTAGAAGACCCCTGAACTAAAGTGTGGTGTTCTCAATGGTGGTGGCGGCGATGGTGTTTTTTCCCCCTCTTCTTGTTTTTGTTCCGCATATATAGCCTAATGGAATTAATATCCATGATTTATACTCTTGGTATTTTCTAAGGCGGGAAATTTGTCTGAAGGATTCTTTGGGGATTTGGAATGTCTGGAAGTCATTGCCCTTGAAGTATGTAAACGTGACATGGGAAGAAGCCTTCTACAAGAGAGCTGAAGGATCTAAATAACATTCTTGGAAGCTTCAGTGCTGGAATAAATCTGTAGGTTGTTGAGTTTTGTTTTGGTTTTTTTTTCTTCTTCTTTTTCAATCATCTCCGGAACTTCAGAATAAAACCTTGTTGTTGTTTCTTCCTCCTGCCAAGTTAAATCTGCGCTCATTGATTAGATCTCTGTGCCAATGGCTCTTGGGCTGCTCCCGCTGCAACATCAAATATTCTGCTGAGCGAGAGAGATTTTCAAGCACGCAAGTCTCGGGACGGAAAGTATATAGTAGCATTTTGTCTCACAGTTACTCATCGGGGCGTTTGAATGCCTGTGGAGACCATTAAGCATCTTTGAAAGAAAAAGGGGCGGGGGGGAAGAGTCTGCCGGATTCAGAAATTTGTTAAACCCTTGATGTCAGACTTCAAAAATGCTTGGAAAGTCCTCCTATCTTTTCGATTTTTAAAAATCAGAATTCCCCTCCTCCCATCACTAACACAGGGGTCTTCAAACTTGGCCCTTTTATGACTTGTGGACTTCAACTCCCAGAATTCCCGAGCCAGCATGCCTGGCTGAGGAATTCTGGGAGTTGAAGTCCACACACTATCTGATCCATTTCTCTCTGGAGTAGCGTACCAAAATAAATAAATAAATAAATCTGTAACCGTGACTAGAATCACAGGACTTCATCAGCATCAAAATGCTTAATGTAAACATTTTTTCAACGAAACCCTCATATTACTGCAGAAATTCCATCAATTTCAGTCCGCTTCGAATTAAGGTAGGCTGAGTATGATGCTATTTAGACTTGAGCATTTTAAATTTGCACTCTATCTCACAACTGGAAAGGATCTAAATTCAATTTAATTTAAGAGACCCAGGTACAAAAGCTGGAATTTATGTATTAATTCGGTCTGTTTGTTTCTTTGTATCCTACCTTTCTGATTTTTACAAATAACTTAATTTTGCAGGATCCAATCTGGGTCAGTCACCGGAACCAGAGCCAGACTGGATCCTGCAACATTTTCCTGGGACATACCGGTATATATTTGCCTGCCTTTGTAACTTATTTTTATTTTTATAAATAAATTTCACAAATAAAATTACAAATTAGATCTATTTATTCCATTTATTTATTAATTCAGGTCAATTGTGTCGACTGTTACAGTTATGACAACTGAGAAAACATTTATTTTTCCAGATTTTGTTTTTTAATTGTAGCCTGAATAGAAAACCTAGGAAACCTGAGCAAAATAGTTTATTAGAAATCATTAACAACGCCTCCTCTTTTAATTTAAGGTAATTTAATTTGTCCATTATTATAGACCTTCAGCTGGACTAATAAAAGCTTGTAAGCCGCCCTGAGTCTGGGGAGAAGGGCGGCATATAAGTCAAATAAATAAATAAATAAATAAATAAATAAATAAATAAATTTCCCTAACACCAAGTTTGGAACCCCATTTTAAAAAAAAAAATTTTTTTTTAAATCTTAAATCAATCCACCCGCTAAATTAGAACACGTACAAAAATTATTCTTTTTGCCTGACATCGCATGAAACAGAAGAAAATCAGAAATAATGGGTACTAACTTGCAACTATCTTTGTCAGCTGTCCGGAGTCACCGAGAGTGAATTGGGCGGCTATGTAAATGTTCTTAAATAAATGAATCTAAATTTAATTTAAATATGAGGACATTCTTAAAGGTAAGGCAAAATCCTGAGTATAAGATTCAGACAACAGTGGAATAATTTACCCACCACAGTTGCAAATTCTCCATTCTCAAATCTCAAGTTTATAAGAGGGGCTCTCTTAGCGATGCTTTTCCTATGTGTAGCAGAGAATTAGACAAAGTGATACAGTGTTAAGGAATTACGGTCTCTTCCAGCATCTCAGTTCTGGGAGACCTTCTCTCTCCTGTCTATCTTGTGAGCTGAAAACCTGGGATTGTTCTTTCTTCAGGGTGGAAAATCCAAAAACACGTTTTCATACAGACAGCAAGATCTTGCTCCTGTGTCAATTGTTTTGTTAAGATGATAGGCAAGATCCGTTGTCTTAGAAAGCAGCTGAGGGTTTATATCCAGCTAAAGGAAGAAGAGATCACTTCGAAGTTATATTAATAATAATAATAATAATAATAATAATAATAATAATAATAATAAAGTTGGAAGGGACCTTGGAGGTCATCTAGTTCAACCCCCTGCTCAGGCAGGAAACCCTATACCATTTCGGACAAATGGCTGTCCAGCTTCTTCTTAAAAACTTCCAGTGTTGGAGCATTCACCGCTTCTGGAGGCAGGTTGTTCCACTGGTTAATTGTTCTCATTGTCAGGAAGTTTCTCCTTAGTTCTAGGTTGCTTCTCTCCTTGATTAGTTTCCAGCCGTTGCTTCTTGTCCTGCCTTCAAGTGCTTTGGAGGATAGCTTGACTCCCTCTTCTTTAGGGCAGCCCCTGAGATATATTACGCCAGAGTAGACCTTTGTTTGTTTTTAGAGAGTAGACTTCTCCAGCCTTACCTGGAAAAGCTGAGATATGAACCACAGGTGAAGTTATGCTTCATCTCCCAAAAAGGATTAATATTCTGGTCCTCATGATCCTGCATATAGGGCCCATCCACCATTTCCTTACCTGGGAAATGCTGCCGCCTGGACCTTAGAGCTTCTTCTGTAATGAAGAGAGAGTCCCAACTTTTTCTGGTGGATGCTTCTGACATCTCTCGCTTCTCCAGAAGTCTGCTCGAAATCTGGAGAGGAAGCTGAGATTAGAGAAAATTCTTTTGTCTATGTTTAGAATTGATTTAGGGTTCCCAGACCGCAAGGAAGCGATCCTAACGTACCCTGCAGACTTTCGGGAAAATGGTTTTCCAGATTTGGGGTTTGCGCTTCATTGTCTTTCCAGATGTTAGGATTAGGCAAGCTGTACTTGCAAAAGCAAACATACAAATCCCCCATGTATTTCATTTCCTTGGCCAGACATAAAAATGTACTTTGCAGCACTCCCGTGCCATTATTTCCATTTGAGATACAAATTTGAGTGTTTTCACTACCAACTGTTCAAAATTAAAGATCACAGTGTTGCAGATGTGGTTACACTTTAGCTCCCCCCCCCAAAAAACTTAAACATAGGGAATTCTATCACAAAATTTTACTGAATGGCATGATTTTTGCTCAAATGTTTTTTTAAAGCTAAGCTGATATAGAATAGAACAGAAGAATAGAATAGAACAGAAAAGAAAAAAAAGAACAGAACAGAAAAGAAAAGAAAAGAAAAGAAAAGAACAAGAGCTAGAATAGAATAGAACAGAACAAGAACCAGAACCAGAACCAGAACCAGAACAGAACAGAATAGAGCTGGAAGGGACCTTGGAGGTCTTCTAGTCCAGCCCCCTGCTCAAGCAGGAGAATGCCTTTATTATATCATCTTGGCTTTAAATTATACTGAATGGCGTGTTTGTTGGTTTTTAAAGTCAAGATATAATCAACAAATACTTCTTTTTTGACATTTTTTTAAATTTTGTTCAAGACAAGATTAAAATACAAAATACAAAATTCCCCCCCAAAAAGACAAAAAAAACACAAAACAATCAAGTCATTAAAAAGGTGCATCAAAAATAATACATTATACACATACGATCCCCTCTAGTTGAATATTGATTAATATTTTACTACAACATTAGTTCCCACCTCTTGTGAAAAAAATTTTAAACTATTCAATCTGTTTGCAAATTGTTGACTTGTCTTCTATATGTTAAATTAGTATTAAAGTAGTTAACAGGAAGAACAATAATAGTAAAACAAAAAAATGATGTTTCAAAACTCTCTGTTCACAAACTATTGTAATCCACTCGTAGAAAGTTTACTTCTTAATTATATTATTTTGTCTTTTTAAAAAAACTGAAGAAAAAAAATACGCCATTCAATACAATTTTAAGAAATTTACCATTGTTTTTTCATCATAGGATGAATGCTGAAAAAATTGGCCATGTAATATCCTATCAATTGAACCTTCTTCTCTCCATTCTGGTACTTTTTCTCTCTGCTACCCTGTAATTAATGTGTTTCCAATACTTAGTTATTTAAAAGTAAAATATTCCCTCTACAACTTTTGGAAATTTCTACTTATAAAATCCTACGTGGACAAAGTACAATGCGATATTAGGGAGACGAGCAATATCTGAGAAAGGAGATTCACACTGAACTGAGTTTAAAAGAAAGTTTGAAAACAGATTGTGTAGTTGGGCTCATGTGGGCAACAGATTTAAAGCACAGATAGTCCTTGACCTATGGCTAAAATTGAGCCCAAATTTCCGTTACTAAACAAGACGGTTAAGTGAGTTTTGCCCCATGTTACGACTTTCTTTGCCTTAGTTCTTAAGAGAACCTACAGTTGTTAAGTTTGTAACACGGTTGTAAAGTATAATAATAATAATAACCTATTGTTGTATGTTATGTTCTACGATGATTGCTTCTTCTTAATATGACTGCTTCTTAACATGAAAATAATAATAATAATAATAATATACAAAAGTTGGAAGGGACCTTGGAGGTCATCTAGTCCAACCCCCTGCTCTATCTACCGTTCTGTTCCTAAGTGAGATATTTCTTAAGTGAGTTTTTCCCATTTTATGACCTTTCTTGCCACAGTTGTTAAGGAAATCACTGCAGTTGTTAAGTTTGTAACACAGTTGTAAAGTGAATCTGGCTTCCCTATTGCTTTGGTTGATCAAAGATCGCAAAAGATGATCACATGACCCCTGGGGACACCGCAGCCGTCATAAGTACATGCCAGTTGCCAAGCATCCAAATTTTGATCACGCAACCACGGGGACACTGCAGCGGTCATAAGTGTGAAAAACGGTCATAAGTCACTTTTTTGGGTGTCCTTGTAACTTTGAGCTCACGACAGCTTATGTCTTTTTATAAAATTTGTTACTTCGAAAAGATGCTACCACATTCCTCCCAATCGGAAAGTTTAAACAAGGAGGGTGTTAACTGGATTGGTCTTCACACTCGGTCAGTGTGACAAACCATATACTTTAAAATATTTGTCGGTGAAATGGTCCCCAAGCCTTTTTTCCTTTCTTAGTGAAGTCAACTATCTCTTCCCACAGAAACCCAGTGGAATTATATGTTTTGAGCCTTGTGCCCGGAAAGAAAGAAAGAAAGAAAGAAAGAGAGAGAGAGAGAGAGAGAGAGAGAGAGGAGAGAGAGAGAGAGAGAGAGAGAGAGAGAGAGAGAGAGAGAGAGAGAGAGAGAGAGAGAGAGAGAGAGAGAGAGAGAGAGAGAGAGAGAGAGAGAGAGAGAGAGAGAGAGAAGACACATAGATGCGAAAGAAGCTCTAAACGAACTGTTTTTTTAAATAAACCACAATGGCATAATAATGAGGGGCTTCAGAGGATGAGGTCAAAGAGGGAAATTTCACCCACAAGGATTCAACCCAACTTGAATGGCCAACTACAAAACACTGGTCATGTGAACTGGGAAGCAGGAAATCAAAAGCCTGATGCATGACTAAGTTAAAGAAACAAATCATTTTTTATTATTATTTTTTAATCAGTTGTGCGGTCCTTGGTGATCTGCGAGCTTGGTGGTTTTCTTTAGACGTTTCATTACTAAACTAGATAACATCATCAGTGCAGTCAAGCACATTTATTTAGTTTTTAGTAAATTATTTTCATTTTTGTGACAAACACCTTTGTGTTGTTTGAACGGTTTATCTCAAGTGAGAAGTAACTGAATAACAGGATTGGAAGGGACTTTTGAGGTCTTCTAGTCCAACCCCCTGTTCAAACAGAAAACCCTATACCATTTCAGACAAATGGTTGTCCATTTGTCTCTCTTCTTAAACATAAGAACACAAGAACATAAGAAGAGCCATGCTGAATCAGGCCAAAGCCCATCGAATCCAGCATTCTGTGTCACACAGTGGCCCACCAATTGTACATGGGGACCTTGAGCAGAAAGAGAAGGCAAACCCCCCCCTTTCCCTTGACCCCCAACAAATGGTACTCAAGGGAATCCTGCCTGCCTCAACCAACATAGAGGCGGCACATGGACATCCGTTTTAATAGCCACCGATACACTTGGCATCCATGAATCTATCTAGCCCTGCCTTGAAGCTGTCAAGGCTGACAGCTGTCACGACCCCTTCTGGAAGTGAATTCCATAAATCAACGACCCTCTGGGTGAAGAAATATTTCCCTTTATTTGTCCTCACTTTCTTAGCTATGAGCTTTAGGGAGTGCCCCCTTGTCCTGGTATTGTGTGATAGAGAAAAGAATTTTTCTCTATCCACCTTTTCTATCCCATGCATGATTTTATACACTTCGATCAAGTCACCCCTTAAATGCCGTCTTTCAAGGCTGAAGAGACCAAGGCGTTCCAATCTGGTTTCATAAGGGAGGTACTCCATTTCCTTGATCATTCTTGTTGCCCTTTTTTGCACCTTTTCCAGTTCCATTATATCCTCCAGTGTTGGAGCATCCACCATTTCTGGAGGCAGGTTGTTCCACTGATTAATTGTTCTAACTATCAGGAAATTTCTCCTTAGTTCCAGTCTCCTTGATCAGTTTCCATCCATTGCTTCTTGTCCTGCCTTCAGGTGCTTTGGAGAACAGCTTGACTCCCTCTTCTTTGCGGCAGCCCCTTAGAGATTGAAACACTGCTGTCATGTCAAGGACCATCCTTGGCCAGGGCTGAGATGGACAAATACAGACATTTAATTTCTTCTATTTTGAAAAGCGAGAATGGAAAGTGTTTTTTTTCTTTGATTCAGAAAAACAGGCTCTCAAATTTTGTCCTAGTAGTTTTTCTTGCTTTTTTTTTTCAAAATTTGGGTCCCACCAAAATCGATTCCAGCTGATTCTGGATTTGTTCTGAATCACCCTGTAGATTTTTTTGTTGTTGTTCTCTGACCTATAATAAATGGCAGATTGAGAAAGGGTGATTTTTCTTCAATGCTGGGAGAATTTATTTTTTTTTATCACTACAGGAAGTGACAGCTCATTCCAAGTAGCCGTTATTGCTACTTGCATGACAGCCTGGAGGTGTGTAAAAACAGGGGGTGGGGGAAAGAACAGTTTCAAGGTTGGGCCGAGCCAGGTGGAAGGTGTGTGTGATAAGGAGAAAGTGAGAGGAGGATGTTAGAGGAAGAACAGTGATGCTTTAATTCAGTGTTTCTCAACCTTGGGGACTTTGGGATGGGTGGACTTCAACTCCCAGAATTCTCCAGCCAGCACTGAGTTAACCTACTTCCTTGAGACGTCTTTTTCTTGGACAAAGTCTTTGAGGAACATCTATTCAACTTGGTATCCCTCAGACCTAGCACCGTTCTTGTCTTCTAGTTGTGTTCAGTCTTGCTTAAACTGAGGTTGTCTTAGAACCCATACATGTCCATTGTTGTTCTTGCACACCTATATTCCATCCATCACATGACTTGGAACTAGGTTATCTGAAGGACCAACTTTCTTCCAGTTATCCAACCCACCAGAGTGCAGCAGCAGGGAATATTATGGGTCCCCATTTTGACACTCTTTGGCAATGCCCAAAAACGTGGTTCTGCCAATGGGCCTGGGGGACCTCAGGGTGATATGGAGCCCATTAAGTGGTTGGTCTGATAGTTGTCACCAGGGAGGTTTATTTGGTTTATTGGAGAGAGAGAGGTAGGTGGGGGGGGGATGAATAGATTAGATCAGATTAGATCAGATCAGACATGTCAAACATGCGACATCATGTGACGTCACACAACATATCGGGACTGTTTTGCCATTGCCGGCAATGGGGTGGGTGTGGCTTCCGCATAACACGCCTGGCCCATGGGCCGGCATGGGTTAGATAGATAGACAGATAGGCAGGCAGGCAGGCAGACACAGGCAGACAGATAGATGATAGGCAAGTAGGTAGGTAGGTAGATAGATGATAGATAGATGGATAGGTAGGTAGGTAGGTAGATAGGTAGATAGGTAGATAGGTAGATAGGTAGATAGATAATAAATAGGTAGGTAGGTAGATAGATGATAGGTAGGTAGGTTAGAGAGAGAGAGAGATAGTAAATAGGTAGATTGGTAGATTGTTAGGTAGGTAGGTAGGTAGGTAGATGATAGATAGATAGACAGATAGATAGATAGATAGACAGACAGACAGTAAATAGGTAGGTAGGTAGATGATAGGTAGGTAGGTAGGTAGGTAGATGATACATAGATAGATAGATAGATAGATAGATAGATAGATAGATAGATAGATAGATAGATAGATAGATAGATAGATAGATAGATGATAAGTAGGTAGATAGCTAGATAGATGATAAGTAGGTAGATAGACAGACAGACAGACAGACAGACAGACAGACAGATAGATAGATAGATAGATAGATAGATAGATAGATAGATAGATAGATAGATAGATAGATAGATAGTAGGCAGATAGATAGATAGATAGATAGATAGATAGATAGATAGATAGATAGATAGATAGATAGATAGATAGAATCCTTGTAACAGTCTTATTTTGATGGAATGATTTATTGATTTGTCAACCATGTTAGGAAGTCCAAGGGCTACTGCAGGAACATGCTGCCTGCCATTCCCAGCACCACCACCTTCTAAAATAGGGCTCCCTCGTACCTGATCTGCAAAGCTCCACAGGATAAGTAGATGGCAACTGGGAGACCCAAATATTTGGGGAGATCCTTGCCTGTTCTACTCTTCTTCGCCTTTTCTTCCTGGCTGCACCTCGACGCCAAGGCTCTAGGATTGAAAGGGTGCCTTGAGAGAGGGCAAAAACCGTGCCTGTGACTCAGTCTGAAATCACCATAAATACATGCTTTTTTTGGAAAGCCCGATTGTATAGTTTGCATAACATCCTCTGTGCTAAAGAGCTCAGCTGCCATTCTTCCCTCCATCGTTTCTTCCTTCAAGGCAAACCTGTTTGAATGATCCGCTTGTCTGAGTCTTCGGGTAGGTGGATGACTGGGGACCTGACTCATGTAGTTATCAAAGAACACAGCTTCAGGGTGGTGAGGTCAAATTCCTCAGCTCTCATGTGCCCACCACACACACACATATGCACACACACACATGCACGCACACACACACACCAAAAAAACCACCCAGAAAACCCCCTAGGCCCTAGGGTGGGCAACGTACAACCGGCTAAATAGCTTGCAGAGTCAAGTTGTAAACTGTCCTCGAAAAAAGTGACGGATGGAAAGGCAGAGTTGGAAAGCAAAGTTGCGTCAGATGGAACTTCTGACCAAACCAGCCTTTTTTTCCCTGATAGCAATTATTGGTCTGCTTCCAAGATGCTCAGTGCAAGACATGATAGCCCTTTGCTTTGAGAGTAGCCAGAAAATCAATTTTTGTGCATTTTTGGAGTGCTTTTTTGAAAAAACCAATTATGCCTAGTCCTTATCTTCCTTTCCTTCCTTCCTTCCTTCCTTCCTTCATTCCTTCCTTCCTTTCTTCCCTTTCTCTTCCTTCCTCTTTCTTTCTTTCTTTCTTTCTTTCTTCCCTTTCTCTTCCTTCCTCTTTCTTTCTTTCTTCCTTTCTTCCTTCCTTCCTTCCTTCCTTCCTTTCCTTTCCTTTCTTTCCCTTCCCTTCTTTCTTCCTTCCCCCTTCCTTCCTTCTTCCCTTCCTCCCTTCCCTCTCCCTCTCCCTCACTCTCTCACTCTTTCCCTTACTTACATACTTACTTATCCCATCTTTAGAAGTAACACAAGGCAAGAAACACACCAAATGTTCCTTCCTCCTCCTATTTTCCACATAACAACCCTGTAAGGTGGGATGGGCTAAGAGAGAGTGACAGCTCAAAGGCACCCAGCCAGCTCTCATGCCAAAGGCAGGAGTAGAACTCACAATCTCCTGGTGAATGGCCCAAAGTTACCCAGCCAGCTTGCATGTCTCTGACAGGACTAAAACTCACCATCTCCTAGGCCAGCACCTTAACCACTACACCAGTTAATCTCCCTGAGGAGAAATGTTCTTCGTGATCATGTTGGCCTACTTGCTCTATCATTGTAACAGACATTAAACTGCTATTGCTGTGTTTCTTTTTGCCTAGCAGAAAAAACTTCCGGTAGGTGGGACGGACAGAGACACACACGCATACACAGAGAGAGAGAGAGAGAGAGAGAGAGAGAGAGAGAGAGAGAGAGAGAGAGAGAGAGAGAGAGAGAGAGAGAGAGAGAGCATTGGAATAAGACGGGGGCTGTTGTTTAATCAGTTGTGCTGAATCCCATCCTCAGCCTTTTGACCGATTTATTGTTCAGCACTTGTCAGGGATCCTTACAGACCCGCTTTAAAGCTCTTTTGAAAGAGAGCTAATAAATGCGTTCAGTCTCGCTTCTGGTTCCTGGGGGGGGGAAGGGGGGATGCCCCATAGCAAACAATGGATTCACTTAACAACCTGCAGCGTTCACCTAACAAGCACTGCAAAAATGGTTTGTAAAATCAGGTGCAGCCATGTGACGACCTGCTTTGCAACAGTCACAACTTAGGACAAAAATAAATAATTGTTGTAAATCAAGGACTGCCCATGCCTCCATTTCCTCTGTACAGAATATGGAAAGGGCGATAATGCATTCCTTCATTGCTTTTTTTTTTAAATGCTTCCATATTTATAGGCGATGGGGGCTCCTGAGTGAAAGGGGAGAGATGGAGTATAGTAGAGGTAAGGAGGAGGAAGTTTAAAAGGAAATGTTAGCCAGAGGGAAAGAAAAAGAGAAGGCATTCAGATGGGAGATAGATTGGATGGATGGATGGATGGATGGATGGATGGATGGATGGATGGATGGATGGATGGATGGATGGATGGATGGATGGATGGATAGCTAGATAACTAGATGGATGGATGGATGGATGGATGGATAGCTAGATAACTAGATGGATGGATGGATGGATGGAAAGATAGCTAGATAACTAGATGGATGGATGGATGGATGGACGGATGGACAGACAGACAGATAAATAGATCAAAGGATGGATGGATGGATGGATAGAAAGATAGCTAGATAACTACCGTAGCTGGATAGATGATAGATAGATAGATACTGTAGATAGATAGATAGATAGACAGACAGACAGACAGACAGACAGACAGACAGACAGACAGACAGACAGACAGACAGACAGACAGATAGATAGATAGATAGATAGATAGATAGATAGATAGATAGATAGATAGATAGATAGATCAAAGAATGGATGGACGGACGGACGGACAGACAGACAGTAAGATAGGTGGATAGATAAGATAAATGGAAAGAGGAGTTAAAACAGGCAGGAGAAGTGATGTGGTCTGAGAGAGGAAATACTTGGACAGGACATCCCCACCTGCTCCTTACATTTGGCTTCTGCATGAGGACTAGTAGTGCCCTCTTTTAAATTTGCCTCCTTAGAATTGTAGATTAAGTTGGACTTCGTGACTGCGGCCCACCATCCATCCATCCTCCAGCTGTAACTTGCACTGCAAGGGAAATGGGGGGGGCAAGGGAAACGGGGGGGGGGAGAAGTGAATTCATCAGCAGCCGATCAGGGTGCTTGCAGATCGGCTTAACTGTTCTTGGGATTTAAGGCCCTGTTGTTGTACAACCTGGAGTTAGCCTCTGACTAAGATCCAGAAATTGTTAACCCTGTGTGGTGTTACATCCTAACAATCAGTCCAGATGCTTCACAGAGAAGCACTCAGGGTCGGGAGTGTTCCCACAAGCCCTGCAAATCACACGTTAGCACAAACCTCCTGCCAGTCACCTATATTAGACCAAACCTTGCCATTCACGTGGAATTGTGATTTTTTATTATTATTATTTGAGTTCTGTGGGGGTTCTTACCTGGGCTTTTGAGGGACTTGAAAATTTGAGGGTTCCTGAGGCGGCTGCCACTCGGATCACCGAAGGGCAGTGGGCATGGGGCAAATGTCCTTTACCTTGGCTTTGCGTCCCAGTGTTTAATCTCTTAACTAACAATCGAAGCAGAGAATAAACTGGAAGAAAATGGCTTGTTTGTGGAGTGTGGAGTAAAAAGGAAGACCGTATTCCTGTTTGGGAATAGGGAGCAGACCTGGCAACAGTTGTTTTTTTTTCGGTGGGCTACTTCGCTGGTTTGTTGTTGTGAGGAAAATAGGAAGAGAAAGGAGTATGTTTCCCGCCTTGAGTTATTTATAAAAATAATAAAGGCAAGATATACATTTATATTTTAAGAAAAATGTTGGATAGAGGCATGTACAGAGCCTTGAGCTTGAATGAATAGCAGCAAGATCACTAATAGGACAATGATTTATGACACATTGCTTTCAGGAATATGTTCCCCTGGGGAGAAATTGAAAAGTGGACATCTAACTGTTGTATAGAACACTTGAAAACTGTTTTTCTTTCAAAAACGGCTGTGTCATTGGTGAAAGTGAAACGGGCAATTCTTTTCAGAGGTTGGAAAGTGTCCCTAGCAATTTTTTTAAATGTTGATTCTCCAGCTTTTTGTGTGCAAAGGTAGAAATGGATGCCGAAGGAGAGAATGAAAAATTACGTGGCACTCTGTGTTCACTCCAGTGACAAAGCTTTGTGATGGAAAACAAAGGATTTAGGAGAGTGCTGAAGTCATTTTTATAATGATTTGTGTTTTTTGAAAATCTCTAGAGTTCAAAAATACAATTTTAAAAGAGTCTCCCTTTGCCTCGTGCTCATTTTTAAACTAGAATTTTATAGTCCTTAAAGCACAAATTATTCAAGAAGTACAAAAAAGTGCAAACTCACATTTATTTATATGTCCATTTATTTTCATACAATCAGGGTCTTATTCAAAATATGTTTTAAAATTGTTACGTTTTCAACAAATCACAATCCAAAGGATTTAAGTAGACTATTTTTATTTTAGTGACTTATGTATCTGAAACCTGGGATAGTGTTTTTAGCCCCTAAATTATATTTCAAGAAAAGATCAGAAAATAAAATCCAGCCTTATATCTGCAATACAAATGTTAAGGATTGTGATTTGGTACAATTATACCTCCATTCTATAGAATTAAACCCCATTTCTAGTTATTAAGAATATTATAGAGAGCTGAAATTTAAGAGTTTTCCCCTGAACTGTTGAATTAGTTGCGCTTTTCCTTACAACTGTAGATTTGAGGACTCAATTTTATGTACCTTTGCTTTGTCTGCTTTTCTAAGAATAAAGTCCTTGAATTAAATAAAACTTTTTTTTTTCATTTGAGTGCAGGTATTGTACACCCGTTTCCCTGAACTGCTAATTCTCAACACCAGGATGATTGAATTTTATTTTCTATGCACAGATATTTTAATCAAAAATATCTGTGAGAATATATGCCACCAATGCAATTGATCTATGCCAATTTCTTCTCTTATTTATATTTCACATGTCTTAATTCTTTTGAAATTTGAAAAAAAATTGGAAGACCCCGTTAAGCGACCACATAATTTTTACCTCTTCACCTATGTCTAATTGATACCGTAGATATGCATTTAATTTTTTTTAACTGCATAATTAAAGGAAGTGTATAGGTTCAGGAAAAAGGGGAACTTGTGTTTCACAAAAACGCTTTGAGGACCAAAAGCCAAGATATAGATTGTAAAAATGAATCATTTCAATCAGATGCAGAAAAATTCTCAGGGTTGAAGCTTTTTTTAGACTGTGTATCTCTAAATCAGATAAAGGATAAATTTGTAATTCACACCCACTGAAGCCTCATTTCGAGAAAAGCAACTTATCTTCTTAAGCTGGAAAATTAGCAGAAATTGAAAATTATTTGCCCCGGATGGGTGGTAGAAGTGAAGTCAAAAACCATATTGCCATTCGGCAAAAGTTCATTTCAAAAATTGCTTTCCCCGCCCCACTCTTATTTTTATTTATCTAATTTTGAAAAGCCACTAGAAAACTGGAACTAGTTTTTAAATAAGAACGCACAGCAGTGCATGTTTGTGTTCAATTTTTAATGGTTAATTTGAAAAGGCTTAATTAAAATTAATTCACCATTTAATTAAAAATGGTGAAGTAAATGGAGAATCGTAGCTGAAGGACTGCTACTTTTAGACAACTCCTGTAATTTACAAAAAAAAAAAAGGTTTTGCCCAGCTATAGTATTATATAATTTAAATTAACATGCAGTCCTTTTGAAATATTTGTTTCTTCCAACATAGCTCCCCTTTCAAAGGAATCCAGTATTAAGATGTTCCACTTTCTGTAAAACTTTTTTTTCAAGATCAGAAATGTGGGGTTTTTTTTAATTTTCCTTTTCATTAGATAAGAGAAACACATTTCTCTTCTGTATCTTAGCTGTTCTGAAACATCATGACATACATGAAAAACAGGTATCTAAAGCTTTCCCCCCTTAATTAATAATCCACAATTAGCACCAGAGCCCGCAGATTAAAACCACCCAGTTGAGAGAAGAGAAAGTACAACATTTTAACATTATTTAAAGCTGCTTTTATTTCGCCTTCTGGTTGTTGAAAAGAGCAAAGTTTCAGTAGTTAACTGTAGTTGTCTAAATACATAAGCATCCTCCAAGGTCCACGGCAAAACCTATTAAAACCTCTACTGTGCAGCCGATTTAAAAGATGATTATTTTATGGCATGTTCGATTACCGGAAAGAGAGTTGTAAAAAGAGAAAATGAAAAAAAAAAGTGAATTGTTGATGCATAAGAATCAAGCCTTACCCCGATCTTGAATGTTGCTTGGACTTTATTCTGCAATTAAATTTCAGTAGCAAGTAGGTTTTAAGCCCTTACGGAGATGAATAGTATTCAGCCACCCATTTAATACTCATTGTCTGGGCTTTTCTTATCTAAGATCTGCTGACTCTCTTTGAAAGTTTGAACAGACTTCTGTAATCTGGATTCTGTGTCATCTTTACCGAAATGCAGAATCGGTCTGTAAAAGATGACTCGCTTTGCCAGGCAAAACATTGGGGAGACTCATACCAGAACGATGATGAGTCTTAATTTTTAATGAGGGAAGGGTGTCTAAAGGTGAGAGGCTTTCCTAATATGATATCGCCCTTTTTTTATAATAATAATCCTGCCGTTTTAAAACCATCTTGTTGAAGAATAGCAACGCGCCGTAAAATGTTTGGGGATGAGTCTCTTAATTTTTTCAGTGAGGGTCACTTACCCTATTTTTTTTTTTTTAAGGGGCTGTATGCTACATTTTATTTTTCTAGGGTTTTTAAGGATTGAGGAATTGTTCCCGGTATAAAATTGGAGGAGTATAAAAAAGTTTTTTGTTTTTTTTTTTTGGTTTCAGTACATACCAGATGAGTGCCATGTTAGGACTTGCTTGTGGTCTTAAAACTTCCCAGTCAAATAAAGGTACTGAATTTACTGAAAGGCAGAGGTGCTTTTTAACCTATGTATCTTGTTAAAACAGGGAGGATATTGTACGTATTGAAAAGAACAAAAGCAATTTCTTCTCCGCCAAAAAATCTAGATCTCCAAAGGCTGACCTGGGTTATTTAAATATATGAGAATCGGTTGCCAAATCTCTGAATTTTGATCATGTGACCATAGGGATGCTGCAAAGATCATAAGTCAGTTTTTTTCAGTGCCGTTGTAACTTCGGATGGTCACTGAGCGAACTGTTGTAAGTTGAGGACTACTTATATAAGAAATAACTGCAATATTGTCCGGGCTTGTCCATTCTTTGGTTTTTTTTGTTGATTTTGTGTGCATGTGCGCTGTTCAGACCTTGATGTACATTTGACAAAAGAATGTTGTGAATTTATTTATTGATTAAATTGATATGCTGCTGTTCTTACTGTCCAAAGCAAATCACAAAGGAAGCCATAATCTAATTTAATTGAGAACATTTTTTAAAAAAATACTTTGTCCACTTGGGAGAAGACGAATGGTTGGGAATTATTATTATTTTTTTGACCCACAAATCCCCCCTTTTGGCTTCCAGCAATCTCCTCAAAGAAGAAAGCCCAAAAGGGCTACGTTTGGGGCAGGGGGATCCAATGGGGACCCCATGAGATTCCAGAGATGGTGTTGAAGGCAGCCAGGTCTCCCAGATTTCCAAGGTCCCAATTTTTGGTTTTCACTGACATTATTGACTCTTCCGAATGTGTTCAAAAGCCAAGATTCTTTGTTAATCAATCACCTTCTTATTCTGTCTTTCTCTTTCCTTTCTCTTCTTTCTCTTTTTCTTTCCCTCCCTCTCTCTCTCTCTTTCTTTTTTCTTTTCTTTCTTTCTTTTTTCTTTTTTCCCCCTTTCTCTTTTTTCACTTTTTCTTTCCGTCTCTTCTTTCTTTCTTTCTTTCTTTCTTTCTTTCTTTCTTTCTTTCTTTCTTTCTTTCTTTCTTTCTCTCTCTCTCTCTCTTTCTTTCTTTCTTTCTTTCTTTCTTTCTTTCTCTTTCCTTCCTTCCTTCCTTCTCTCTCTCTCTCTCTCTCTCTCTCTCTCTCTCTCTCTCTCTCTCCCCCCCCTTTCTTCATCCCCAGCCAGCCAGTCCAGAAAATACTGCCATTGGTGGCTTCCACTAGAATAATAGAATAACAGAGTTGAAAGGGATCTTGGAGGTCTTCTAGTCACTATCTATCTATAGGAAACCCTATACCATTTCAGACAAATGGCTGTCCAGTCCCTTCTTAAAAACTTCCAGTGTGGGAGCACCCACAACTTCTGGAGGCAGGTGGTTCCACTGATTAATTGTTCTCACTGTCCATTTCTGACCCTCCTTCCCCATTTTTCTCCAGCATCTTAAAGAGCACCATGCTGCTGGAGACCCCCCCTTTTCTTTACACAAGGGGGGCACGGACACAGAATGATACCTGCTTTGGCCTGATCCTGGTTTGGGCGTGGTGGGGGCTGGATATGCTACCGTAGTAGAGAAAAACAGCACCCCCACCTCCACCCCACTCATAATCCTTCCAAAGGATGTCATGGATTACTTTGGGGGGGGGCTTCCATTGTGGATTCAAGCTTTTTCTTAGCTCCAGAAAAAAGGCAGCGCTCAGCCTGATTTCCCCCAAGCCCACCCCTCTCATTTGTGCCAAGCCAGCATTTCTTTCTATCTTAAGGAAAAGTGGTAATCAGCACACAGTTCCTCCGCAGCCTTAGCCAGCCAGGAAACACTGCAGCATGATTCAGAAGCCAAGATTCTTTCTTAATCAATAACCTTCTTTCTTTCTTTCTTTCTTTCTTTCTTTCTTTCTTTCTTTCTTTCTTTCTTTCTTTCTTTCTTTCTTTCTTTCTTTCTTTCTTTCCTTCTTTCTCTTTCTCTCTTTCTTTCCTTCCTTCCTTCTTTCTTTCTTTTTCTTTCTCTCTATCCCTTTTTCTTTTTCTTTCTTTTATTTTCTCTTATTCCCTTTCTTTTTCTTTCTTTCTCTCTTTCTTTCTTTCTTTCTTTCTTCTTCCTTCTTTCCTACCTTTCTTACTCTCTTTCTATTTCTTTTTCTTGCTCTTTTGTTTTATTCTTTCTCTTATTCCCTTCCTTCCTTCCTTTTTCTTTCTTTCTTCTCTCTCTTTCTTCTTCTTCCTCTTTCTCTTTTTCTTTCTCTTTCTCTTTCTCATTTTCTTTTTCTTTCTTTCTTTCTTTCTCTCTCATTTTTTTTCTTTCTTCCTCTTCTATTTCCACCCCCCATTGCCTGACTTTTGATGGGAGGTACCTTTCTGCAGCTGGGGAATGCATTCTTTTCGGGATAAGGCCTTGGGGGTGCGGAGGGGGGGAGGAATGACGCAGGAGTTGTCCTAATAAGGACTTGGTTTGGGCCAGGCCCGCCTCTTTTGGGGAGGAGGGGGGCCAGTCAGCCGTGGGAGGCGGGCTGTTTCTTTTTTAAACGGGGCGACTGACACCAGCCAAGTCATTTCCTCGCTAATCGGTTCAAACCAGTTCTTACAGGAACCCCTGGGTGATAAATGGTGGGGACTTTTCTGAAGCCACCCCACGCCAACCCTGCACCGGCCTGACCCAGGGGGCTGCCCCACTTCAGGAAGTGCCAGTCTCCGCTGCAGACCTTTCCTCTCTGCGCCCAGCTGGAGTTTTTAGCCGATCTTGCCAACTTGCCAAAGCAATTTTTTCTCTCCATCTTTTCTTTTCTTGGCTGTTTTTTTTCTCTCCTTCTTTTCCCTTTAATTTTATTTTTTACACCAGCTGGAGGAGGATGGCCCGCGTTGTTTCTGTCTTCCCAGCCACCCCCTTTCCCTCCGTGGGGGCTGGGTTTTTTTTTCTCCCTCTTTAGCTTTTATTAGGTAAGTTCCCCCCCCCAATCATGTTTCTTGTGCTCTCTCTTCTCCTTCCCCTTTCCCTTCCTCGTCCCCCCCTTCCCCAAATGCCTGGCCTCCCTCGCAACTTGGGGCCCCCCAATTCACCCATAGCTCCGTGCCCGGCATTGGTGCCTCGCTGCAAAAACCTTTTCAAGAGCACTTGGAAGCTCAGCGGATCAAGCTGCACAGCAAAGCCAACGACACTCCCCAGGTAAGAAATCTCACCTTTTTTTTCCTTTCTCAAATGTCTTTTCGGGTCTCATTTTTCTCCCGTCCCCCTTTTTTGCTGGCATTAAGGAAAATAGCGAGACTCTGGATAGGAAACAGCTGGTTAAAGCAGGTTAAGAAATTGGACTGCCTTGAGAATATTGCGAATAAAAATTGAGGAAGCTCTCTGGATAATAAAATATCTGTAATCCAATCCTGGGAAGATTCCTTAGCCCTGTATGTATATATTAGTTTGGCTGAAGAGCGCTTCTGCAAATCTTCCTTCCTTGCCTGTCCCACCTTAATTCATCTCCAAAAGTGGGCCTTTGAACCGCTCTTAGGGAACTCTAGAAAAGTGTGGTTTTTATTCTTACTTTTTAGTTCACTGCTCACCGCTGCCCTCCCGCGTCTTGAGCGGAAAAACTTGAGAGTCAATAAGACTTCCACTGAGGCCTGTCCCGTTATCATTCCCCCCCAACGCTAACTTTCTAAGTCCAATTTTTTAAATCGATGCCCGAGTTCCCGGGATGGGGGGGGCAGGGAGCAGAACGGCAGGCTGTCCTCGAACTGGGACTTTCACCCAAGAGTTAATAAGAACCAGCTCAGTTTTTTTAGCAACTCCTGCCATCTAAAATAGAGTAACAGAGTTGGATGGGACCTTGGAGGTCTTCTAGTCCAACCCCCTGCTCAGGCAGGAGTCCCTCTACCAGGCGTAGGCAACCTTGGCCCTTTTATGACTCGTAGACTTCAACTCCCAGAATTCCTGAGCCAGCCACGCTGAGGGGAAAGGGAGAGGTTTCCATGCTGAGCCATGCCGGCTCAGGAATTCTGGGAGTTGAAGTCCACGAGTCATAAAAGAGCCAAGGTTTTGCCTACCCCTGCCCTATACCTTTCCTGACAAGTGGGCTGCCCAGTCTCTTCTTAAAAACCTCCAGTGTTGGAGCACCTACAACTTCTGGAGCCAAGCCGTTCCACTGATTAATTGTTCTCGCTATCAGGAAGTTCTTCCTTGATTCCAGGTTGTTTTTCCTTGATTAGTTTCTTGCTTCTTGTCCTGCCTTCTGGTGCTTTGGAGAAGAGTTTGACACCCTCCCCCCCACCCCACACACACATCTCTTCTTTGTGACAGGCCCTCAGATACTGGAATTCTGCTATCAGGTCACCCCTACTCAGTGGTGGGATTCAAATATGTGAACAATCTGTGTGGATGCCACACTTCCAGAAGTCCATTCTGGGCCTGGGCAACAAAAAATTAGCTACCAATATTGGGAAAGCGTACTGAAATTCTACCTCAGGATACTGAATTTCTACCTCAGGATTATTGGTTAGGGATCATAAAAGATTGTACTAATACTGAGATGAATAATATGTGATAGACTAGGAACTGTGGATAGACTATAGAAAAGAGAAACACCAAGCAAATAAATTGTAACAGGCGTCTAGTTGAGGCTTGATGTGCGGAGTGAAAAATGTTTACCAAACCAGACGATTATAAAGATTAATACTTAGTGATGTATATCAGGTGCTATGATGATTGATGCATACTATGATTTTATGTTCAATGCTGATTGTTTTAATAAAAGAATTTTTTCATTAAAAAAAAATTAGCTACCAGTTTTGACGAAGTGGTGCAAACCGGCTGAATCCCTCCACAGGTTTACTCGTTGAGTAATTAAAGAAGCAGTTTTGTAAATTCACTTTCCATAAGGTGCTCCACTTAAAAGCATCTGAGGCTGCTGGGAGCACCACTGGCAGCCTTAAACTGCCAGGATAAATTATTCGGTCTTGTGTGAGACACTTTCTGATACTCCCACGTTATTCTTGAGAAACCAAGTCAGTCAGATCAACTTCCTGGAAGGATGCTGATCCAGTTATTACTCATCTTCCCATGAAAGGCCACTTAATTCTTTCCAGTAATAGAATTGGTCACTGGTCATCTGCCGCCCGCATTGCCCGTTATTGCTAAACCAAGCTTTGTAACTGGAGAGTCCCTTGAACCCAGGGCCATCTGCCTGGGCGGAAACATGGACTCAACCCCCACTGAAGAGCCTAGCAAGCTTGCTTTGCTGCCCAACAAACCTAGGTTAGAAAGTGGCAGAAGCTGGCTACCTCCCACCCACATACAATACAGGAAGTCCTCGACTTACGACAGCTCTTTTAGTGACCAAATTTAGAACTGAAAAAAGTGACTTATGACCATTTTCACACTCGCGGCCGTTTGTGGAATCCCCGTGGTCACGTGATCAAAATTCAGCCGCTTGCCAACTGCCTCGTATTTATGGCGGTTGCGGTGTCCCCCCCCCGGGATCACGTGATCACCTTTTGCCACCTTCCGTCGAGCAAACTCAATGGGGAAGCCAGATTCACTTAACAACCGTGTCACTTATCTAACGACTGCAGTGATTCGCTTAACAACCGGGGCAAGAAAGTTTGTAAAATGGGGCAAAATTCAGCACAGCAGCAAGACTGCTGGTGGGACAATACTGGAAGAAGCCAGAAATACCACCTATTGAAGAGTGGACTCTGAAAGTAATACATTTGGCAGAAATAGCGAAAATTTTGGCATATTTGAAGGATCGCTCGAATGAACAATATGTGATAGACTAGAAACAGTGGATAGACTATATATAAGAGAAACACCAATCAAATAAAATGTATCAGGCGTATAGTTGAGGCTTGACATGAGGAGTGAGGAATGATTACCAAATCAGACGTTTACAAAGACTAATACTTAGTGTTGTATTTCAGGTTCTATGATGATTGCTTCTTAATATGATCTTGAAGCACGCGTGACTCTAATATTCATTTTTTTTCCTTCTTTTTATCTCCCTCCCTCTTGTCCTCCTTTCTGCAGGGCGAAAACTGGCTCTCCTGGATGTTTGAGAAATTGGTTATAATTATGGTGTGCTATTTTGTCTTATCCATTATTAACTCCATGGCCCAAAGTTACGACAAGCGTCTCCAGCAACGGAGGAACTCCGAGAGGAAAGCAAAATGAGTTGGAGCAGAAAAGGGAGGGATAAACCCCAACTTCCACCAGAATAACCAGCCTCGTGTTTAATAATAATAATAATAATAATTTGCAAAAGAGGGACAGGGGTACGGGAGGGCGTCTAGGGGTGGACTCTTCAGTTCAAGTAACTCGGCCATTAGTCATGGATCACCATCTCCACGTTTAAAGGTAACACGTGTACCATTCTTTCAATGTAAATTAATTTCTTGTTTTAACATAGATGCCCGCTCACATCCAAATTCACTACAGGGCTGGGTTAGCGTTGGGGTATTTCCCCCCTCTTGCCTTTTCTCATTTTTTACAAAAAGTTGCTTGCCTTCCAGAACTTTTAGGGCTACTGGCCATGATGTTTAATGTTCAAGATGGACCAGTCTCTCCCTGAGGGGTGCAAATCCATCCCTTGTCTCAACCTGACTAATCTTAGATTTACTAGCAGCAGGCGTGGCCCTTTGACGAACATCTGGAAATTCCCCATTTCACGTTCACGTGAAAAGTCGGGGCCTCTGATTTTTTTCTTTCCCTTGGGCCTACTTAGAAGGGCATTAAGTCAACACCCTCTCAGATCATTCCAGACTTCCCTCTTTGGGTCTTTTAAAACTGTCCTCCGCTCTTCCCCTTTTTCTGTGTGTTCCGGTAAATCCTCCCCCTCCCGATTTTTTTTCTTTTTTTAAAATTTTTTATTTTAGTTCCTTTGCATAATGGTTGTGGTCGAATGGTTCGCTTGTTTGGATTTTCCCAACAACTCCTTGCTCAGATAAAAGAAATAGACAGGGTGGGTTTTTGACACTGTTCAGTTATTTTTATTTATTTAACTGACCCTTAGCCCCGACACCTGGAGTTATCCTCGTGCTGGATTTTTTAAAATGGTTAACTCTCGCAATGTTTCCAGAGTGCTGTTTAGGAAACGCATGGGAAGTTGGTTTTGTAAGATGCAGGTAACTGGAAAGGTAACTGGAATAAACAACATTCAAAGATAGCTTCACGGTGCCTCTCTTTGTTAAAAGGTGTGTTTGTGGGGGGGAAGACGTTGGTTACAAAGCAGGTTCTTTGCTTCATTGTATGCTTGCATCTCAGAAAGGATGGAGAGGATATCGGGGATCTAAAGGACCCACCACAGGCAGATTCAAAGGAAGACACTTCCTGCGTTCCCAGAAGGAGATCCTCCTCATTTCCAAAGCATAGTTGGGAGGTGGTGGTAGCTTGTTTCATAGATGGTTGGGCCTGTTTGGGCATCTGGGTTCCTGTTGCATGGAGAAAGGGTCTCCTTTTTGGCAAGATGTTCTGCTTTGCTGAAGAACATCTTCAAAACTTTGGCAGAATTGGACTTGACAGTAGTGCCTGGCAGAAATTATTTTTTCTTTGCAAGGGTGTTATTAGCCTTGGCTAATCCAAAGTCAGTTGATTTTAGCGGATGCTTGGTTTCACCCAATCCTATTTTATGTTGCCTTATGCGTGGTCATCATGCCTCTGAAGGCCAGTTAGGTTTCTGGCAAATGGTCCTCTGTTTGGTGAAGCGAGCGAGCGGTATGTCTCCCATCTTCTCCCACTTGTGTGCTCCCCACACACACCTGCCTTCCTGTCTAGCATTGTGACTCCTCCTTGGCGTGTACCTTTCTGTCGGATAGCTTATCAGACTGATGTTGACTGTTGGATGTCATGGCAACAACAGTCGGTAGGCTGTCTGACATTTTGGTGTCTTTCATCTTGACTGTGTCCATCCATCCCTCCATCCGTCATCTCCAACCTGTTTGTCCAACCTTTGGCTGCTGCCTCGACATTTGCCCTTGTTAAGAAGCGGACGTCCTTGGATAGCTCAAACCCTCCTGCCCTTCACCTTGATCATCTCGAGGTATATTGGGAGCCGTGTCACTCAAGGTCTTTTGGCAGGTATGTTTCCAGAGGGCGAGAAGCGTTGAGACGGCGGGTGGAGTAAGATGTCCTCAGACAGGGTTGAGCAAGAAAAAAAGGACGCCCCTCGTTCAGAGCGGGGTGGGGGGAGACACATCAGTCAATTAAACCTGGATTTCTTTAAACTTCCCTCAGCTATGCAAAACAGTGCTTCCGCTACCTTTTGCAAGGTCTCTTCTGAGCAGTGTGGTGAGGGGGGTTAGGGTCTTCCGGATGAAACAGCAGAAAAGCAAAAGGATGGATTCAGGATTCATTTCGCGTTCATCCATCCTGGCTTGAGAATTCAGGCTTCCGTTTTGACAAGGAGATCCGCTTTTCTGCCCTGGTTGGAAGTGTTTTCATGCAAGTCAGCTCTGCCCTCCAGTAAACCCCTGGAAGGATTTCAGTTCCCCCAACTTTTGATCTGGCCTTTCTATAGAACAGTGTTTCTCAGCCTTGGCAGCTTGAAGACGGGTGGGCTTCAACTCCCAGAATTCCCCAGGGAAGAATCCAGGGAGTTGAAGTCCGCCCTCTTTAAGCTGCCATGGCTGAGGATCACTACCCTATAGACCAAGGGGAGGCCACCTTGGCTCTTTTATGACTCGTGGACTTCAACTCCCAGAATTCCTCAGCCAGCATGGCTCAGCATGGACACCTCTCCATTTCTCCTCAGCCTGGAAACCTCTCCCTTTCTCCTCAGCATGGCTGGCTCAGGAATTCTGGGAGTTGAAGTCCACGAGTCATAAAAGAGCCAAGGTTGCCTACTACTGATCTAGGCCGAGGGGAGGGAACCTTGGCTCTTTTATGACCTGTGGATTTCAACTCCCAGAATTCCTGAGCCAGCACTGCTCAGTATGGAAACCTCTCCATTTCTCCTCAGCATGGCTGGCTCAGGAATTCTGGGAGTTGAAGTGCACGAGTTATAAAAGAGCCAAGGTTGCCTACCTCTGGCCTAGGCTGCTTTATGACTCGTGGACTTCAACTCCCAGAATTCCTGAGCCAGCATGGCTCAGCATGGAAACCTCTCCCTTTCTCCTCAGCATGGCTGGCTCAGGAATTCTGGGAGTTGAAGTCCACGAGTCATAAAAGAGCCAAGGTTGCCTACCCCTGGTATAGAAGTTCTTCATCTTGCAGACCCCACATATCAATAGCAGTTGTCCTCAGCTTACAATCACAATTGAGCCCAACATTTCCATTGCTAAGAGAGGCAGTGGTTAAGTGAGTTTTGCCCCATTTTACGACCTTTCCTGCCACAGCTGTTATGTGAATCACTGCAGTTGTTAAGTTAGTAACACAGTTATTAAGTGAATCTGGCTTCCCCCATTGACTTTGACCATTAGAAGGTCGTCAGATGGGGTCACAGGATCCCGGGACACTGTGATCATCATAAATATGAGACAATTGCCCAAATGTCTGAATTTTGATCCTGGGGTTGGGGGATGTTGCAATGGTTGTAAGTGTGAAAAACGGTCATAAATCATTTTTTTCGGTGCCGTTGTAACTTCCAAAAGTCACTAAATGAATAGTTGTAATTTGAGGACTGCCTGCACATGTTAAAAAATTGCTATTGCTCTTTTCTGGTTTCCTACTCTCAGCCAAAACCCAACAGTCTTTTGATGAATTGTGCATACGCAGTTGTTAAAAAAAAAATAGGATGTAAAAATAGGAAATAACAGTTGAATCCGTGATACTTAAGTACAGGTCGTAGCCGCCATATTTAAAGCTTCTTCCTTTCTCAAATTTGCTTCCTCTTCGTTCATTCGGCCTGGATTGCTTTGAGCTGTCAATTTCTGAGCTGTAGGATATTTGCATTTTTGTTAAGCGTACAGGTGTCCTCTACTTACAACCGTTCATTTAGTGACCGTTCAAAGTTACAGCGGCATTGAACAAAAAGTAAATTATCACCATTTTTCACCCTTACAACCGTCGCAGCATCCCCAGGGTCACGTGATCAAAATTCAGCTGTTTGGCAACTGACTCATATTTATGACAGTTGCAGTGTCCCAGGATCCCCTTTTGTCACCTTACAAGCAAAAATCAAGGGGGAGGCCATTGATTCACTTAACAACCTTGTTAACTTAACAACTGCAATGATTCCCTTAATAACTGTGGCATAAATGGTCGTAAAATGAGGCAAAATTCACTTAGCCAATATTTAACACTTAGCAAGAAAAAAATTCGGGCTAAGTTGTGGTCGTAAGTCTTACTTTATTACTTTACTTTACTTTATTTTGACTTATATGCCGCCCTTCTCCTCAGACTCAGGGCGGCTCACAGCAAATAATACAAGTACAAAATATAAATTAGTTAAAATAATAATATACAATATAAAAAACAATAAAACTATACCCACTCATACAACATACAATCCCAATCAAAGGCCCAGGGGCAGAGCGCAGCTCACACACCCCAAGCCTGTCTGCATAGATGTGTTTTTAAAAGTTTTCGGGAAGGAGCAGTACGAACCTCTGAGGGAAGTTGATTCCAGAGGGCTGGGGCAGCAACAGAGAAGGCCCTTGCCCTAGGCCCCGCCAAACGACATTGTGTAACAGACGGAGGCAGAAGACGGTCCCGCAAGTATCCTGGCCCATTGCCATAAAGGGCTTTATAGGTCATAACCATAGGTCATATAGGGCTACTTGTATCTGTAGCCCATAAAATATTTTTCATTAAAGGCCAAGGAGCAGAAAGTAGCATTTTACTACCCTGGCCTATGATCCTGCAGGTGCCATACTGGCTGGAGATGATGGAGGTGGTGGAGAGTAGGAAGTTGGCTAAGGGTAGTATAGCACAAGCCAGTACCATCTTAGGGGGAAAAAAACACCTGAAGCTGTGGCTGACGGGAACGAATGAAGAGGAAAAGATAATTTTTATTATTAACTGTTGATGTGTATATCCATCTCCTTTTTCCAAACTGTATCAACGCACGGCTCGCCTAGCATCTCCGCCAAGATCACCATACTTTAAAAAGGTACAAAAGCGATGATTTAGAGTACTGCAATCTTTAGAAAATGATTCGCTTAATCGATCTTCAAACAAGTAGACGTTTGTGGGTAGCTAAAACTGTCTTTATAGAGATAGATTCCCTGTGAGTGTTTGGGTTTTACTGCTTTTTCTATGCTGGTGGATGTGCCTCTTTCCAATTAAATGCCAGAATACGTGGGAAGAAGACTGCTCCTGGATTACTCCGCGGTTAAGCAAAAATGTATAGGATCTGCAGAACTTTATAATAACCATGCAAATGAATGCCTTGCTGATGGATCAAATAAAAGAAAATAAAATTGCACGTTGGTTGTCACGAAGTACTTATTTCCAAAATATTCTAATTCCATGTTAAGAATTTCTCTCTCTCTCTTTCTTGAGTCTTCAAGCTACCCTGTAGATAGACGTATTGATTTTGTAGTTATCTCGTTTTTAAGGGCTCACTTCTGTAAAGTATACTGGTTAGTATACAGATAAAAGGACAGGGCGTGCCTGGTTTGGTAAGTGCTACGTGTGGGGAGGAAAAAATCATAACTCTTAGAACAAAAGTTCATTGTCACCACCCTCTAAGCCAGCCCTGCACCATAGTTTGCCAAAATGGCAAAGACAGTTTAAGGCTGCCAACGATGGAAAGATGGTTTCCAGGCCATCAGAAATCCTTGCTCCAATTTATTTTGCTTGGGTCAGACCTTGGCAAACTTGGACGGGCGATACAAAAGAATGAGAATCTTTTTTTTTTCCTTGTTCCAGAATACACGATGGCAAATTGTGAATCTTAACATACAAGAAAGCAGATTCTAAATAGAATTTGTGGGGGGGAAAATGTTCTGAGACTTAAAGAGTGATTTGACCGAATATAGAATAAAAGGGCTGAAGGGGACCTTGGAGGTCTTCTAGTCCAACCCCTTGCTCAAGGCAGGAGAATTTATACCATCCCGGTCAAATGGTTGTCCAGTCTATTTTTTGAAAACCGCCAGTGTTGGAGCACCCACAATTTCTGGAGAGAAACCGTTCCACTGATTAATTGTTCCCACTGTCAGGAAATTTCTCCTTAGTTCCAGGTTGCTTCTCTCTTTGAGAAGCTTCCACCGGTTACTTCTTCTCCTGCCTTCTGGTGTTTTGGAGAATAAGTCAACCCCTTCTTCTTTGTGACAGCCCCAAGCAAACACTAGGTCAAGGGTAGGCAACCTTGGCTCTTTTATGACTCGTGGACTTCAACTCCCAGAATTCCTGAGCCAGCATGGCTCAGCATGGAAACCTCTCCCTTTCTCCTCAGCATGGCTGGCTCAGGAATTCTGGGAATTGAAGTCCACGAGTCATAAAAGAGCCAAGGTGGCCTACCCCTGGATTAGGACATGCAAGTAGTCCTTGACTGAAAACTATTCTTTTAGTGACCATTCGAAGTTTACAGTGGCACTGAAAAAAATGTGACCATTTTTCACACTTCGGATCTGGAGTTGAAGTTCACGAGTCAAAAGAGTAAAGGTTGCCTACCCCTGGGCTAGGGTGGTCATCTGTCCGGGATACTTCATTTGGCATTTGTGCACATAGCAGGGCTGGTTTTGAAGACCCCGTAATCTCGCCCAGAACTCGTGTTACTTGAGTTGGAAGCAAACCAGTTCTTGGTGTGCCAAAGGCTTACAAACTCAGTCCTGACTTTCAGGAAGCCAACGAAAGAAATAGCAGTGAGAAACAGGACAAAGGCAGTTGCTTATGAAGAGATCTGAAAGGGTTTTCGTTTTTAATCAGTTTTGAAACTTGCCTAATGCACAGCAGAAGCCACTTCCCCATTTTCAAGTTTTCCCCCTACGCAAGCCACCATTCTCGATCCAGAAGTAGCTGACCCCTAGGCTTAATGGTTAGAGACTTGGGAGGAAAATCTGAGTTTATTTTTCTGCTGATTTGCGTATGAAACTTTAAAAGCTGCCATGGGGGAGAACGGAGGGCTGGTTCGGTTCAGTGATGGAAGCACCATGTTGGAAACCAGGAGACAGTGACTTCTAGTCCTGATTTAGGATTGAAAGCGGGCTGGGTGACCTTGGGCCAATCACCAGAAGATTCTGAGTTCTAGTCCCACCTTAGGCGTGAAAGCTGACCGGGTGACTTTGGGCCAGTCATTGTCTCTCAACCCAGCCTACCTCACAGGGTTGCGGTGGGGAAACTAGGGAAGAGTATTAGGTGTGTTCACCACCTTGAGTTTTTAATAAAAATAATAAAGGTTAAACAAAAAAAAACCTGAATGCCAATGCTGCCTGGGCAAACATACAGCTTCCTGGTTGGCATGTGCCCCACAGTTTCTGCAGAAAGGTGGTTTGCGATAACACCAGGTTGTCAGGTTGCTGGGAGCAGAAGGAGTGGAGGAAATGGTTGCAAAATAATCTTCCAGAACAATAAAGGTTAGCACTGGAAAACCCATCGCAGAAGGTAAAAGGCCAACCTGGCTGTGTTTTATTATTTCCTTGCACGTATGCAGGAATCTTCCACCCGTTTGACCTGGTGAGGGCATTGGGGATGTCGGAATAGAAATACAGGGATAAGAATATTCTTCATTAGCCAAGTGTGATTGGACACCCATCGTCCAATCACATTTTGTCCAACTGTCAAACCACATATTGTTGTGACCACGTTTTGGGTGCTCTTACACAAAAGCCTCTTGGTTGGCTTGACCCTTCACCTAACAGACAAGACGACAACACAAGTGCAGAGTCCAGAGGCACTAAAATATCCCCTGCCGCTTCTCTAGCACCTTCCCTCCTTCCCGCTTATCTCTCCTTTTTCTTGCATTTTTATTTTTATTTTGGGGGGGTGGTGTAGAGAGTGTCCCACTTGGAAAGAAAGCACAACATTTTGCCGTGTAAGAAAACTTGGACGAGAGTTGGCTACACAAACTTTACAACAGCTTGTTTAGTTGCCGAAGTTACAACAGCACTGAAAAAAAGTGACTTTATGACTGCTCTTCCTGAGTTCCAGGAATAGGGCGGCATAGAAATAAAATTAATAATAATAATAATAATATTCATGACTGTGGCAGCAACCCCATCGTGACATGAACAGGCTTCGCTTGGCAACTGGCGTGTACTAGGACGGTTGCAGTGTCCCAAGATCATGTGATCATCTTTTGCGACCTCACGAGCAAAGCCAATGGGGAAGCCAGATTCCCTTAATAACCGAAGGAAATATGTTACTAACTTCGCAAATGGCAGTGGCTCATTTAGCAACTGTGGCAAGAAAAGTCACATGGGGCAAAGCTCACTGGACAACGATCTCACTTAGCAACAGAAACTGGGCTCAGTTGTCATAAGCTGAGGACTATCAATGTCTATAGCAGGGGTCTTCAAACTTGGCCCTTTGATGACTCGTGGACTTCAACTCCCAGAACTCCTCGGCTGAGGAATTCTGGGAGTTGAAGTCCACGAGTCATCAGAGGGCCAAGTTTGAAGACCCCTGATGTATGGTTAAATCATCAGGCTACAAACCTATCAAATAATTTGCTTCTCCAAGGATCTCACATTTGGGACAGAACCTACAGTCCTCCCAGACGTGCTATCGCGTGAAGTTACATCAGAGAAGAAATAAGTCTTTAATTGTTCCGTACATGAATATGCAAATGAAGAGAAAGTGCCCAGAGGGAAGCAGAGAGTTTACAATTTGGGAAAAACTGAAAATTGCGTGAATTTTCATGACAGATAGTCCCCGGCTTATAACCGAATTGAGCCCAACATTTCTGCCGCTAAGCAAGGCGGTGAAGGGAGCTTTGCCCCATTTTACAGCCTTTTTTTTTTTGCCACGGTTAAGCGAACCAACTGCAGTCGCTAAGGGAATCATATGGTCGTCAAGCAAATCTGGCCTCATTGACTTTGCTTTGTCAGAAGCCGGCTGATCCTGGGATGGCACAACCGTCACGGATACATGCCAGTGGCCCAGCGCCTGAATGTTGATCATATGACCACGGGGATGCTGCAACCGACGTATGTGTGAAAAACAGTCAGAAGCAGTGGTGAGACTCAGCCGGTTCGCACCACTTCAGCAGAACCGATAACTAATTTTTTTGTGACCCAGGCCCAGAATGGACTTCCAGAAGCGGCATCCACACCGAGAACCGGTTGTTCACATATTTGAATCCCACCACTGGTCATAAGTCACTTTTTTTTCAGTGCCACTGTAATTTCAAACAGTCCCTAAACAAGTGGTTATACGTCAAGGACTTGTTAGAGTGGTGGTGTCACAGCAGTTAGAAGGCAGTACTGCAGGCTCCTTCTGCTGACTGCCAGCTGCCGGCAGTTCGATCCTGCTATTACTATTGCAAACTCTGCCCACTGCCAAGAGTTCCATCCTGACCGCCTCAAGGTCAACTGAAGCCTTCCATCCTTCCGAGGGCGGTAAAATGAGAACCCAGATTGTTGAGGGGCAAATATGCTAACTCTGTAAACCGCTTAGGGCTGTAAAGCACTGTGAAGCGGTATATAAGTCTAAGTGCTATTACTATTACTATTGCAGGCAAACTCTGTCCACTGCCAAGAGTTCCATCCTGACTGGCTCAAGGTCGACTCAAGCCTTCCATCCTTCTGAGGTCGGTTAAAATGAGGACCTAACTTGTTGGTGGGCAAATATGCTGAGACTATAAACTGCTTAGAGAAGGCTGTAAAAAGCACCATGAAGTGGTATATAAATCTATGTGCTGTTGCTAGTGCTATTCCTGATTGAGCTACTTGAACGTTCCTACCACCTGAGCCAGCTGTGGACTCACAATCTGTCACAAATGGCTGGATTCCGGAGTACTTAAACCCTAAAGGAGAGGGAGAAAGAGTTTACAAAAGAGAAAGGTTTAACATAATATAAGCAAATCTGTAAGACTTGAGTTGACACATGGTTAAGCCGGCTTTGTGTGCTAACTTGTTTTACACGCAACTGAGCGACCTTTGCCCTGTTAAGATTAACTGGTCTCAAAGTGCCTTAAGTTGTGCTCGCTCTGAAAGGTTAACGCTTCCTGACCACGTCACTGCTCAGATTCTCCTGAAACTTTCCCCCTAAGATTCATACCTTTTCTGACATGCAACAACATCACTGTATCTCATAACCTAGGCCAGGGGTAGGCCACCTTGGCTCTTTTCTGACTGGTGGACTTCAACTCCCAGAATTCCTGAGCCAGCCATGCTGAGGGAAAAGGGAGAGGTTTCCATGCTGAGCCAGGCCGGCTCAGGAATTCTGGGAGTTGAAGTCCACAAATCATAAAAGAGCCAAGGTTCCCCAGCCCTGGCCTAGAGGAAGAGGTTTGTGCAATAGGATGATCAACAGGCCAAGCAAAGCACTCATGGCACAGTGTGAATTCCTGAGCCAGCATGGGGGAACTATGGCCCCTTCATGACTTGTGGACTTCAACTCCCAGAATTCCTGAGCCAGCCATGCTGAGGGGAAAGAGAGAGGTTTCCATGCTGAGCCATGCCGGCTCAGGAATTCTGGGAGTTGAAGTCCACGAGTCATAAAAGAGCCAAGGTTCCCTACCCCTGACCTAGAGATTAATACAGGTAGTCCTCCACTTACAACCATTTGTTTATGGAGATTCTCAGTCATCCAGATCACGGTTGTCCCAAAGGTGCTCTTTCAAAATGCAACCAGACTCTCTCTCTCTCTCTCTCTCTCTCTCTCTCTCTCTCTCTCTCTCTCTCTCTCTCTCTCTAAGACGTTTCGCTTCTCATTCAAGAAACTTCTTCCATTCTCACCATTTTTCACGCTTATGACCATGGCAGCATCCCCATGGTCACGTGATCAAAATTCGGACGCTTGGCAATTGGTTCAAAGTCATGACGGTTGCAAGGTCCCGGGAGTCATGTGACCACCTTTTGTCAATGGGGGGTAAACCAGATTCACTTAACAACCATGTTACTAACTTTAACAACTGCAGCGATTTACTTAACGGTGGCAAATGAGATTGTAAAATGGAGCAAAACTCACTTAACTGTCTCTCTTAGCAATGGAAATGTGGGCCTCCATTGGGGTCGTACGTCGATTACCTGTAAATGGACAGCCACACCTGCAAAGCCGGAGTCTGAGGTGAGCAATGGGATGTCAACCAAGGGAACAGACTGCCTTTAGATGCTGTGGATGATTCATCACTGGAAACTTTCAAGAAGAGACGGGACAGCCATCTGTCAGAAATGGTATAGGTTCTCCTGCTTAAGCAGGGGGTTGGACTAGGTGACCTATAAGGCCCCTTCCAACTCTGTAATTCTAAGAGAGCTTCTTCAGTTCTAACTGACTGGAGCAGAATGGAAAGAATTTATAGTCTTTACAGCCATCTGCTCCATAGCTCTCCTTCGTTCAGGCCACTTGAGGGCTTATCTGGATCCTGAATCGGAGCGCAAAGGGGTGTGGGACCGTCTTGGAAATGCCAAAAGGACTGTGTTGTAAACAAGAGATAGGCGGTGTCGTATTCTGTTGAGGGAGGGCTGTTCAGTTTTGACATAGATGGCCTTTTTGACCCCTCTTTTAAACCAGTGGCCCTCTCTGTCCAGAATGTGTGTGTGGACATTGTCAAGTCTGAAGGAATGTTGACCCTTTCCCAAGGCGACGTCTACCTGGAAGCCAACCTCAGGAATGAAGCCTCTCTCCACTTGGGGCCATGAGGTCTCCAGGCTCTCCTCAGGGAAAAGTCAAGTCTTCTGAGCTGTTCCAACCTGAATAATTGGCATTGTGAAAGAGGTGGCAATCTCATTGAAACCAACTATCTCTCCATCTTCTGCTCTCTGGAAAGCCTCTGTAGACTTTGTATGCAAAACCTGGAATCTTTGAAATGCAAAGCAGGGGCTGTGTCATTTAAGTGATGAGATGCTTCTCATTACCAGTTAACAATTAACTCATCTTATTAGTTACTAACAGGTTGTGGGTGAGTTTACTGGTCATGCCACTAAAGAGTCTTTGGAACAGGCAAATCTGAGTTCAGCACAAACAATGATGCTTGATTGTTTTAATTCGGGGTTGGCATATTCAATTTCTCTCGCTGCCCATCTCAATCAAAGGCTTATGGTTCAAAAAATATACCGCAATTTTTTAAAAAAAGACATTTTAAAACAATAAAAGTGTTTTAAATCGTTAGAAACAAAAATATCCAAAATAAATATACACGGCAGCCAAGTTACTTGGCCAGTTAACAACACAGGTGCTTCCTCGATTTAGGATCACAACTGAGCCCAAAATTTCTGTCGCTAAGCAAGACGGTTGTTACGTGAGTTTTGACCCATTTTACGACCTTTCTTGCCACGGTTGTTAAGTGAATCACTGCAGTTGTTAAGCTAGTAACACGTTTGTTAAGGGAATCTGGCTTCCCCGTTGATTTTGCTTCTCAGGTCGCAAGAAGTGATCCTGGAGCAATGCAACCGTCATAAGTACATGCCAGTTGCCAAGCCTCTGAATTTTGATCACGTGACCACGGGGGATGCTGCAAGGGTGATAAATGTGAAAAATGGTCATTTAGTAACCAAAGTTGCAAGTTACTTTTTTTTAAGTGCCATGTATCTTCAAATGGTTACTAAATGAATGGTTGTAACTCAAGGACTACCTGTGTAAAGTCAGGAAATAGGGCATCCAACCAGCCACTATAATTTGTAAGGTCCATTGATGGTTTACTGTAGATGAACACAGCTAATCTGGGCTTACTGGTTACCTGATTTGGTGCAAGGATGAAACAAGGTCACTGCTGTCAAACCTTGCTAAGAATTTTATGTTTGGCTGTTATATTATAAGTCCAGACTGTGTTTATTTTTATTTGGTTGCGGGATACTCTTTGCATCCCGCTCTGTTTGCATAAAAACCTGCCTTTTTATTTCCTTTCCTTCCTCTTCCTTCACCTCAGATGGAATTTGCTTTCTTGGGCAATTTCTCCCCACTCCACCCTCATAGGAGGGGGGGGAAGCTGGTGGGGTGGGGGGAAGTTGTGTAAGAGAAAGGCAGAGGTTGTAAGAGGGAATGAGTAACAGGAAGAGAGAGTACAGGGAGACAGCAAACCGACAGAGGCCGGTTTTTATGCAAAGGATCCGGAGTGATAAATAAGAATTAAGAATTCAGAGCCAGTGTTATCTGAAGCCCGTTATGAGTCACCCAAAAGAGGAAGAAAAACATGCATGCAGTTGAAGGTGGTGGCAATCAGAAAAAAGGGGGGGCTCTAATGAGGACTAGAAGAATGGCTAAAGGTCACCTTTGGTCTGGCTTCATTGAAATATTCCAACATCTCTCTCCATTCTCCAAAGGTCTTCCCTCCCTCTTAGCTTTCTTTCTTCCTGGATTTTTGGGGGGGGGGTTTGAGGTGGTGGTCCCACTTCAAAAGAAAGCACAATGTTTTGCTTTCTAAGAAAACTCTGAAGAGAGTTTGGTGTAGTGGTTAAAGGCTTCAGGCGGGAGACCATGAGTTCTAATCCTGCTGAGGCGTGCAGCCAGCTGGATAACTTTGAGCTGAACCCTCTCAGCCCTGGAAAGGAGGGAATAGCAAACCACTTCTGGGGAAAAAAAAACTTGCCAAGAAAACGGAAAAGATTTGTCTGGGCAGTGGGATGGAGTCCACACTGACTGGAACACCCCTCCCAAAAGATAAATAAATAAAAACTTTGGGGTCCAGACACTTCCTTGCCGGTCAAAATTATCCCTGATGCTGGTACTTGGCTTCCCACTTTCAAATCTATGATGCTCAAATTCACCTGTACAGGTAAAATGGATTGGGTTTAAGAACATAAGAACCTAAGAAGAGCCATGGTGAATCAGGCCAAAGCCCACCGAGTCCAGCATTCTGTGTCACACAGTGGCCCACCAATTGTACATGGGGGTCTTGAGCAGAAAGAGAAGGCAAAACCCCCCCTTTCCCTTGACCCCCAACAAATGGTACTCAAGGGAATCCTGCCTGCCTCAACCAACATAGAGGCGGCACATGGACATCCGTTTTAATAACCACCGATACACTTGGCATCCATGAATCTGTCTGACCCTGCCTGGAAGCTGTCAAGGCTGACAGCTGTCACGACCCCTTCTGGAAGTGAATTCCATAAATCAACGACCCTCTGGGTGAAGAAATATTTCCCTTTATTTGTCCTCACTTTCTTAGCTATGAGCTTTAGGGAGTGCCCCCTTGTCCTGGTATTGCGTGATAGAGAAAAGAATTTTTCTCTATCCACCTTTTCTATCCCATGCATGATTTTATACACTTCGATCAAGTCACCCCTTAAACGCCGTCTTTCAAGGCTGAAGAGACCAAGGCGTTGCAATCTGGTTTCATAAGGGAGGCGCTTCATTTCCTTGATCATTCTTGTTGCCCTTTTTTGCACCTTTTCCAGTTCCATTATATCCTTCTTGGTTTGGTTCAACTAAATCTGATTTAGAGATTTGGAGAGTCTACAACCAGCTCTGAGGGTTAGGCATCAGAAAGTTGAATTTCCTTCACCTCCTGTGCTGGTCAGGGACAATGGGAATTATAATCCAAGGTGAATCCAGAGCACTTAATGGGAGCCGTGGAAATTCACTCTCTTGAGCAGATGAGAGGTTAATAAAAACGGGGAACCAGAAGATTACTAGAGTGCCTTCTCTGGCAGAAGGAGAAGTCCCAAATACAAAGACTATAGGAGGAAGTTTGGGTTGATAGTGAGGAACCCAGAACAGGAAGCGGTCAAAACACACGAAGATGGTGGGGGGGAATATATGACGAAACCCCTGGATCACGGGTAGGCAACCTTGGCTCTTTTATGACTCGTGGACTTCAACTCCCAGAATTCTTGAGCCAGCATGGCTCAGCTTGGAAACCTCTCCATTTCTCCTCCGCATGGCTGGCTCAGGAATTCTGGGAGTTGAAGTCCACGAGTCATGAAAGGGCCAAAGTTTCCCTCATGCTGGCTCAGGAATTCTGGGAGTTGAAGTCCACGAGTCATAAAAGAGACAAGGTTGCCCACCCCTGCCCTGGATGGAAAAACAGACTAAAGCTTTGATCTTTACTTTACCGCCTTCTAGCCCAACCCCTTGCCGAAGCAGGAGACCCTATGCAGGTAATCCTCAACCTACAGCCACAACTGAGCCCAAAATTTCCATTGCTAAGCAAAACAGTTGTTAAGTGTTTGCCTGATTTTACAACCTTTCTTGCCACAGTTGTTAAGGAAATCACTCCAGCTGTTAACTGAGTAACACGGCTGTTTGGTGAATCTGGCTTCCTCATTGACTTTGCTTGGCAGGTCGCAAAAGAGGAACACGTGACCCCAGGATACGGCCACCGTCATAAATATGAGCCAGTGGCCACGTTTCTGAATTTTGATCATGGAAGTACTGCAACCGTTGTAAGTGTGAACACTAGTCATAAGTCACTTTTTCCGGTGCCGTTGTAACATTGAACGGCCACTAAATTCATGGCTATAAGTCAAGGACTACCGGTACCATTTTGGATCCTAATTCCAGCCAGGTGGAATCTCAAAGATGGCTTTTCAGAGAACTCGGCCTGTTAATTCTTGGCCAAGAGACTCTCTTGAATAACAGAACAGAACAACAGTCTTGAAAGGGATCTTAGAGGTCTTCTAGTCAAACCCCCTGCTCAGGCAGGAAATCCTATACCATTTCAGACAAATGGCTATCCAGTCTCTTCTTAAAGACTTCCAGTGTTGAAGCGTTCACCGCTTCTGGAGGCAGGTTGTTCCACTGGTTAATTGTTCTGTCAGGAAGTTTCTCCTTAGTTCCAGTTTGCTTCTCTCTTTGGCTAGTTTCCATCCGTTGCTTCTTGTCTGGCTTTTAGGGGCTTTGGAGAAGAGCTGGACTCCCTCTTCTTTGGGGCAGCCCCTCAAATACTGGAAGTTATGTCTAGTCCCTCTCTTCATTACACTAGACCAGGGATAGGCAACCTTGGCCCTTTTATGACTGGTGGACTTCAACTCCCAGAATTCCTGAGCCAGCCATGCTGAGGAGAAAGAGAGAGGTTTCCATGCTGAGCCAAGCTGGCTCAGGAATTCTGGGAGTTGAAGTCCATGAATCATAAAAGAGCCAAGGTTGCCTACCCCCTGGCCTAGATCAGTAGTAGGCAACCTTGGCTCTTTTATGACTCGTGGACTTCAACTCCCAGAATTCCCAAGCCAGCCATGCTGAGGAGAAATGGAGAGGTTTCCATGCTGAGCCATGCTGGCTCAGGAATTCTGGGAGTTGAAGTCCACGAGTCATAAGAGAGCCAAGGTTGCCTACCCCTACACTAGACATTCCCAGTTCCCACAACCATTCATCGTATGTTTTATCCTCCAGTCCCCTAATCATCTTTCTGACTCTCCTCTTCACTCTGAGTCTCAACATTCTTTTTCTAATTTTTTTTTTTTTGTAATTAACTTGTAATTTACAAGGACAGTTCACAGGTATTTCTCCCCAGCCAGGTCCCTTCCGTCCTATCTTTTCCTGTGGGGAAATCTACACAAAATATTTTCCCGCTCTTTGGGTGCAGGAGAACAAAATCTGCTCCCTACGTCTGCCAGGTTTTGCAGGAAAAGTTGGCTATCTAGAACAAAGAAACGTGGACGTGAAATTAACCTGTCCAGTATGGCCCTTTAGTTTTTTTTTTTCCTCTTTAAAGTTATTTTTTCTTTTCATGGACCCATTCATGCACTACCTTCTTCACGCCCTGAGGTTTCAAAACGGGCCCGGCTGCATTTCTGACAGACGTCAATCTCCGAACTGCTTCCCTCTTGCAGCAAAATAAGTTCGTCACCGAGAATTGTGACTCAGCAGGAATTCAGGTTGTTTCCACCCTTCCTTTCTTTTCTTACCAGAAGAGTCAACAGCTACTCCCAGGTGCAGGTTTGCTGTTGCAATATCTGCTCCGGGTTAGAACAAAAGAGGAGGCCAGCCGATCCCTCCCCACTGCATTTTACAGGCGGTTCTCAACTGACGACCACAATTGAAGCTGACTTTTCCTTTGCTGAGCAGGACAGGCTCCATGTTACGACCTTTCTTGCCACAGTTGTTAAGTGAATCACTGCCGCGAATAGCAATAGTACTTAGACTTGTATACCGCTTCACAGTGCTTTTACAGCCCTCTCTAAGTGGCTAACAGAGTTAGCATATTTGCCCACCAACAATCTGGGCCCTCATTTTACCGACCTCGGAAGGATGGAAGGCTGAGTTGACCTTGCGCCAGTCAGGATTAAACTCCTGGCAGTGGACAGTTTGCCTGCAATAGTAATAGCAATAGCACTTAGACCAGCGGTTCTCAACCTGTGGGTCGCGACCCCATTTGGGGTCGAACGACCATTTCACGGAGGTCGCCAAGCACCACAGTCTGCCATTTTTTTTTTGGTCGGCCATTTTTTTTTGTCGGTCATTTTTTTTCCCTATTGCGATGCGGGCCATCGCGCCACGCATGCGCGATGCGCCCCGTTGCGCTGCACATGCACGGTGCGGGCCCGCCATTTTTTTTAATTTTGGTCGGCCATTTTTTTTTGGTCAGCCATTTTTTCCCTATTGCGATGCGGGCCGTCGCGCCCCGCATGCGCGATGCGCCCGTCGTGCCGCGCATGCGTGATGCGCCCCGTCATGCCACACATGCGCGATGCGCCCCGCCCCACCGCCGCGGTGCGCCCCGCCGCGGTGCGCCCCATCGCGCCGGGCATGCGCGATGTGCCCGTCGCGCCGGGCATGCGCGATGCGCCCCGTCGCACCGGGCATGTGCGATGCGGGCCGGGGTCGAGCCCCGGAAAAGGTTGAGAACCACTGACTTAGACTTATATACCGCTTCACAGTGCTTTACAGCCCTCTAAGCAGTTTACAGAGTCAGCATATGCCCCCCCCAACAATCTGGGCCCTCATTTTACCAACCTCGGAACGACGGAAGGCTGAGTCGACCTTGAGCCAGGATCCAACTCCTGGCAGTGGGTAGAGTGTGCTTGCAATATTCCATTCTAACCACTGCACCGCCACAAGTTAGTAACACGGTTATTAAGTGAATCTGGCTTACCCCATTGACTCTGCTTGTCAGAAAGTCACAACAGGTAGATCACAGGACCCCGGGACATTGTGACCGTCATAAATATGAACCAGTTGCCAAGCATCTGAATTTGGATCACGTGACCCTGGGGATGCTGCAACAGGCACTAAGTGTGAAAACTGGTCATAAGTCACTTTTTTTCAATGCCGTTGTAGCTTTGAACAGTCCCCAAATGAATGGTAAGTCGAGGACTGCCTGTAGCAACCCCAAGACAAATGACAATGGAAAAAGGGTTACTATGATCTGCAGTTTTATAAGGCACCCCGTAAAGTGCTGCTTCCAAAACTTTCCTTCATTACCCTGGTGGCACCCAGGGGGAGAGCCTTTTCTGTGGGGGCACCGACGATGTGGAAGGAGCTCCCCCCAGAACTCCGGACGTGTCATGATCTCCGCACCTTCAGAAGAGAACTGAAGACTCATCTCTTCAATCAAGCCGGCCTGGCCTAGACCTCCTCGGGTTTTTATGTAAATCTCTATGTAAATTTTTAAACAAGGTTGTTCGGGTTTTAGAATTGGGATTTTAACAGGTTTTAGTAACAGCCATGTATTAATTTAATTTATTTTAAAATATTTATTATTATTATCTGTTTTAATTGGGCTGTAAACCGCCCCGAGTCCTACGGGAGAGGGGCGGTATAGAAATTTAAGAAATAAATAAAATAAATAAATAAAAGCCATTTAACAGAAAGTCTTAACTGAATTTCCAGGACCGACTGTAAGCCCCTTCCTGTAGCACCACTGGAGCTTCAAACCCCTGTTCAGGTAGTCCCCATCTTACAACCATTCGTTTAGCAACTGTTTAAAGTTGCAGCAACCTTGAAAAAAAAAAGTGACTTACAACTTATCCTTTCACTTACAATCGTCACAACTTCCCCTCTGGCTATGTGTTTAAAAGTAAGGGGCTGGGCAGCTGCCATGTATTCTTATTTATAAAGATTGCAGCAGGCCAGAATCATGTGATTGCCATCTATGACCTTCCCAGTCAGCTTTTTACAAGCTAAATCAATGGGTGAGTCTAGATTCGCTTAGCAACCGCACGATTCACTTAACAGCTGCAGTGAGTTAAGATAACCTTTATTCTCATTTAATGTGGGCACACTGGCCCACGTTAAAAACGAAATTCTGTTGCCTGCTCTCAAAAGTGTACACATACATAACACACATTTAAAAACATACTGTATACAACAGTGGTGGCGAACCTATGGCACGGGTGCCAGAGGCGGCACTCAGAGCCCTCGCTGTGGGAACAGGTGTCGTTGCCCCAGCCTTGCCTCCCTCCGCGACCCCCTCCTCTCCAGCAGCCCCCCTGAAGGAGAGTCGCCCCCAAGCATGGCCCACACGGAGCAGCGCAGCCAAGGACATGGCAGCCAGGCAGCGTAGACAAGACTCTGCCCTCACACGCCATCATGCAGTTGATGCTGCAGGGTGTGGGCAGAGGGTGTGGCTGCCACAGCGCTGCTGGGCTGCCTGGGCGATCTGCGGTGAGCCCTGGAGGCGGTGAGTGGTCCTGTGGGCAGGCGGGGTGGGGGATGGGGGGCAGAGCAGGGGCAGGGCCAGTTTTGGGGCACTCAGTCTCTAAAAGGTTCGCCATCACTGGTATACAACGTATGTATAGACCTACACCCTTACATATACATAACAAATAAATATGAAACACTGTCCATCTTGAATATATAACGGAAGGAGGACGCTTGAGAGTTCACAAGGTTAATACTGTGTGGAACAAAGCTGTGACTGAATCTGGATGTTCTGCTTCGGATACCACGAAGCCCCCCCCTTCCCAGAAGGGAACAAGGAAAACAGGTCATGAAGAGGATGTGTAACGTTCCAGACAATCTTGCTCAAGCAACGCTTCTGTGCTATGTCCTGGATGGAAGGGAGGAAACTGCCAATAATATTTTCTGCCGTCCTCACCACTCTCTGCACCGCCTTCCTGTCCGAAGCAGTGATGCTTCCAAACCAGACTGTGATGCTGTAAGACAGGATGCTCTCAATCGTCCCCCTGTAGAAAGTGGTCAGGACAGCAGAAGGAAGATGTACTTTTTTCATGAGATGCAGAAAATGCAGGCGCTGCTGTGCCCGCTTCACCAGTATCTCGCTGTTGAGTGACCAAGGCAGCTTGACAAACCATGGCACACAAGATTATAAAACCAGTTGCGTTAACGAACACCTTGCTTAATGATGAAAATCTGGGCCCATTTGTGGTCGTCAGCTGAGGCCTGCCTGTATATTTTAATACCTGGCAATCTTTAAGTCATTTACATGTCCCCATTAATGGGTAATTGGTTTGTGTGTCCTTACTCAAAGAAAAAACACTTTATTCCATTGTGAGTAAATTTCCCTGGAGAATTTGGGAAGCCCTGCGTGAAGGCCTTGAAAACCCTCAACAAAGTCCTCCACACCTTTGCTATTAACTATCTTACCGCACCCGTTTAGTTATTACTTTTTCATTAGCTGATTATTATTTGGAGTGGACTTCAGTCAGGAAAACCTGCCTTCAGAGTGTAACCTATCCAAGCTAGGTGTGACAATGAGTTGACTGATATGTGAGTTGATAGGCCTCTTGTCTTAGCAAACTCTTGTCTTCGGTTGTCTAATGATCAGTGACAAACTATAGGGGGTAGTCCCATACTTACAACAGTTCACTTAGCGACCGTTCAAAGTTACAACGATACTGAAAAAAGTGATATATATATATATAACTAGCATATTGCATCCAGTTTTGGTCACCACGATGTAAAAAAAGATGTTGAGACTCTAGAAAGAGCACAGAGAAGCGTAACAAAGATGATTAGAGGACTGGAGGCTAAAACATATAAGGAATGGTTGCTGGAATTGGGTATGTCTAGTTTAACGAAGAGAAGGACTAAGGGTGACATGATAGTGTTCCAATATCTCAGGGGCTGCCCCAAAGAAGAGGGAGTCAAGCTATTCTCCAAAGCGCCTGAAGGTAGGACAAGAAGCAATGGATGGAAACTAATCAAGGAGAGAAGCAGCCTAGAACTAAGGAGAAATTTTCTGACAGTTAGAACAATTAACCAGTGGAACAACCTGCCTCCAGAAGCGGGGAATGCTCCAACACTGGAAGTTTTGAAGAAGAGACTGGACAGCCATTTGGCTGAAATGATATAGGGCAGTGGTGGCGAACCTATGGCACGGGTGCCAGAAGCGGCGCTTGGAGCCCTCTGTGGGCACACGCACTGTCTCCCCAGCCCCGCCTCCTCCCACAGCCCCCTCCTATCAGCAGGCCCCCCCCCCGAAGCAGTGCAGTCAAGGACATGGTAGCTGGGCAGCGGGGACAAGACTCTGCCCTTGCGGCCTGTCGCGCACAGGCTGCCTGGGTGATCTGTGGCGGGCCGTGGAGGTGGTGGGTGGCCCAGTGGGCAGGGTGGAGCAGGGACAGGGATAGGGGGGCACTTGGTCTCTAACAGGTTTGCCATCACTGATATAGGGTTTCCTGCCTGGGCAGGGGGTTGGACTAGATGACCTCCAAGGTCCCTTCCACCTTTATTATGATGATGATGTGGTTTATATTGGTCTTTTGTTGACCTGGTGCTTTCCCAGTGGACTGTGAATCCTGGGTGATTGTCTCCAATTTAGGGCACCTGACTGGGAAATCTGTGCCATGCAAGGTTAAATAAGCGTTGGTCCAGATCTCATGTGCCTTTCACGTGCCTTTCAGTCAATTGCAGAAGCTCCCCAACAAGTGGGATACGGGCGCCATCTTGTGTCCCATCTGTATACAGGACACAAGAAAATCAAATAAAATGGGTTAAATCAAATTGTGTGGGGTTGGGGCTTAATAATAATAATAATGACGATGATGTTGGAAGGGACATTGGAGGTCATCTAGTCCAACCCCCTGCTCAGACAGGAAACCCTATACCATTTCAGACAAATGGCTGTCCAGTCTCTTCTTAAAAACTTCCAGTGTTGGAGCATTCACCGCTTCTGGAGGCAGGTGGTTCCACTGGTTAATTGTTCTAACTGTCAGGAAGTTTCTCCTTAGTTCTAGGTTGCTTCTCTCCTTAGTTAGTTTCCATCTGTTGCTTCTTGTCCTGCCTTCAGGCGCTTTGGAGAATAGCTTGACTTCCTCTTCTTTGGGGCAGCCCCTGAGATACTGGAAGACTGCTATCATGTCCCGCCTCGTCCTTCTCTTCATTAAACTAGACATACCCAATTCCAGCAGCCGTTCCTTGTATGTTTTAGCCTCCAGTCCCCTGATCATCTTTGTTGCTCTTCTCTGTACTCTTTCTAGAGCAGCGGTTCTCAACCTTTTTCAGGCCGAGACCCCACCTGCGCTGCCCATGCGCGGTGCGACGGCCCGAACCGCGCATGTGCGATGTGACGGCCCGAACCGCGCATGTGTGGCGCACGTGACGGCCTGAATCGCGCATGCGCGGCGCAACGGGCCGAATCGCGCATGCGCATCGCGACGGGCCGAATCGCGCATGCGCGGTGGCCAAGGGGAAACGGGGGGAAAAATGGCGGACTGCAGTGTCCGGCGACCCCCGCGAAACGGTCGTTCGACCCCAAATGGGGTCGCGACCCACAGGTTGAGAACCGCTGTTCTAGAGTCTCAGCATCTTTTTTACATCGTGGTGACCAAATAGCTTATATGAAAGTAACATATCACAAAAATTGAGTAAATACAGGTGGTCCTCGACTTACAACAGTTCACTTAGGGACTGTCTGAGGTTACAACGGCACTGAAAAAACATGACTTAGGACCGTTTTTGTACACTTACGACTGTTGCAGTTATCCCCAGGGTCACGGGATCAAAAGTCAGACGCTTGGCAACGGCCTCATATTTGTGACGGTCGCGGTGTCCCCGGGGGTTGTGTGTCACGTGATCTCCTTTTGCAACCTTCTGAGAAGCAAAGTCAACGGGGGAAGCCAGATTCCCTTAACAACCGTGTAACTAAGTTAACAACTGTAGTGATTCGCTTAACAACTGTGGCAGGAAAAGTCATAAAACGGGGGCAAAACTCAACAAATTTCTCACTTAGCACCATCAATGTGGGGCTCAGTTGTGGCCTGTACTCACGGTTTTCAACTTTGGTGACTTTACGGTGTGTGGAAATTCATCTCCCAGAATTCCCCACCCAGCAGGCTATATCGTAGGGGAGCTGTGCTAATTATGAGGCAGCCCAAAATTAATGAGTTGTAGTTCACAAAGCTTTATGTCTTTTAATAAAATAAAATGTGGAAGTCTGAAAAAGTGCTATTAGGTAGCTTCAGATTTTTTGGGTTTATGGTGTAGAAACAACGCACTAAGACTTGGTCGACTGACATTGCTGGGTTGCCAAACACAGGCCGGTTGCCAAGTGTGATATATAAGTTACTTTTTCCAGTATCATACCTTCAAACAGTCACTAAGTCAGGGGTTCTCAACCTTGGCAACTTCAAGACTTGTGGACTTTAATTCTCAGAATTCCTCAGCCAGCTTTGCTGGCTGAGGAATTCTGGGAGTTGAAGTCCACAAGTCTTGAAGTTGCCAAGGTTGAGAACCCCTGCACTAAGTGAATGGTTGTAAGTCAAGGACTTCCTGTGCCCCATGTTGTTGCTGTAGGAAAAAAAACTGAGTATTTACCCAGGCAGATGTCTATATTCAGTATAACACATACAAAACCAGGAATGTAGAAAATATACAGGCTGGTGAATGAAAAGAGCCCGCTTCAATCGCTGAGGGTGCCTGATGTGATTCAAAGCTGAACCCCAGATCCCCTTTCAAATATTTGTCATTGATGTACTTCCTCCATCGAAAATGTGCACCTCCTAGGAAGTATGGAAGCTCTGGCACTGGAAAGGCACTGAAGAATCCATGTGCTTCGTTGGGATGGGTGCCTGGTAGCCCATCCTCATCGCAGTTTTGATCCTCCTGGAAAAGGCACGGAGAACAAACATGCTTTGGGGGATCAGAGGCTGCTGTAGCTGGCAATCACTTGTTCCAAGGTGGTGAAACAGCCCAGAAAATCGTCTTCTTCAATTCCAAATTTTGAATACTGGTGGATGTAAGCCCTGCATGGAAGGAACAAGAGGCTTTGGTGAACAAGTGAGTCCGACCCATATCAAATTATCCATGGCTCCTTGGAGGGAAAGTAATTGTGGGCAGAATACAATGTTGGCTTGGATTAATGTTACAGACTGAAACACGCGTAAAGGAATAGAAGTAGAGTAGAGTAGAGTAGAATAAAGTAGAATAGAATGGAATAGAAGTAGAATAGAATGAAAGTAGAATGGAATGGAATGGAAGTAGAGTAGAATAGAATAGAATGGAATGGAAGTAGAATGGAATGGAAGTAGAATAGAATAGAATAGAATGGAATATAGAATAGAATAGAATAGAATAGAAGCTGGAAGGGACCTTTGAGGTCTTCTAGTCCAGCCCCCCGCTCAAGCAGGAGAACCTATACCATCTCAGACAGCTGAATGTCCAGTCTCTTCTTTAAAACCTCCAGTGATGGAGCCCCCACGATTTCTGGAGGCAAACTGTTCCACTGGTTGATTGTCCTCACTGTTAGGAAGTTTCTCCTTGATTCCAGGTTGCTTCTCTCCTTGATCAGTTTCCAGCCATTGTTTCTCGTCCTTCCCTCTGGTGCTCTGGTGAACAACCTGCCCCCCCTTCTTTGTGGCAGCCCCTCAAATACTGGAACACTGCTATCATGTCCCACCTATTCCTTCATTTCTTTAGACTGGCCATTCCCAAGGTTTGCAGCCATAGGAAATAAGCCCTGGCTGTTTTTTGGAAGGACAGATCCAGAAGCCGAGACTCAAATACAGGTAGTCCTAGACTTATAACCGCAATTGAGCCCAAGTTCATGTTGTTAAGTGAAACATTTGCTAAGTGAGTTTTGTCTCATTCTTTCTTGCCCCGGTTGTTAAGTGAATCACCTCAGTTGATAAGTTAGTAACATGGTTGTTAAGTGAATCTGGCTTCCCCATTGACTTTGCTTGTCAGAAGGTCGCAAAAATTGATAAAGTGACCCCGGGACACTGCAACCGTCATAAATACGAGTCAGTTGCCAAGTCTCTGAATTTTGATCACATGACCATGGGGATGCTGCGGTCAGAAGTGGGAAAATTGGTCATAAGTTGCTTTTTTCCAGTGCCGTTGTAACTTTGAACCGTCACTAAATGTATGGTTGTTAAGTTGACGGCTGCCTGTAGTGCGATTTATACTTCTCACGTTCAGCGTATGTGCTTTCCCTGGTCCCACTCACCACTCCCACCAAAACAACTACATGGAAACTAATCAAGGAGAGAAGCAACCTAGAACTAAGGAGAAACTTCCTGACAGTGAGAACAATTAACCAGTGGAAAAAACCTGCCCCCAGAAGCGGTGAATGCTCCAACAGTGGAGGTTTTTAAGAAGAAACTGGACAGCCATTTGTCCGAAATGGTATAGGGTTTCCTGCCTGAGCAGGGGGTTGGACTAGATGACCTCCAAGGTCCCTTCCAACTTTATTATTATTATTATTACTACTACTACTATTACTATTATTATTGATCATCATACAGTCAGCCAAATGTTCAGACTGAATTTGGCATTTTTGTCTACCTATCGAGTCCTTAACAAGGACCTGGGATAGGCAGATGTGGATGTTTGATGGTATTACAGATATCGTCGCAGGATGATATTATTATTATTATTATTATTATTATTATTATTATGACCCAAATTATTATTATTATTATTATTATTATTAAAAAACAAATTTAATTCTTTTCAACTTACTTGGAAGCAAACATTTTCCAGGCTTTTCCCACTAGGCTGTTGAGCGGATTGAGCAAAAACTGACTATTGCTGACCAGAGAGGCTGATTTTTCATACTTATTAAAAGCTCTGGGAGTCTTCCAGATGCTCAAGGCCTGCGGAGGGTTCAGCCAGGATGTGTACAAAGCTGGATCTTGGAAACCCCCTGTAAGAGACAAGAAAAGGCCGCATTAGATCGAAGGATTATAGGCTAGTCCTCATTTAGCGACCACAAATGGGACTAGCAACTTGGTTGCTAACTAACCAGAAAAGCACGCAACTGCGATTGGGCTTATGACCTTACAGGCAGTCCTCGACTTACAACAGTTCATTTAGTGACCGTTCCAAGCTACAACGGCACCGAGAAAAGTGACTTAGGAGCGTTTTTCACACTTACGACCATTGCAGCATCCCCATGATCACGTGATCAAAATTCGGAGGCTTGGCAACTGACTCACATTTATGACAGTTGCAGTGTCCCCGGGGTTGTGTGATTTCCCCCTTTGGGGACCTTCTGGCAAGCAAAGTCAAAGAGGAAGCCAGATTCACTTAACAACCGTGTCGCTAACCTAACAAGGGCAGTGATTCACTTAACAATTGAGGCCAGAAAAGTCGTAAAATGGGGCAAACCTCTCTTAACAACCGCCTCGCTTAGCCACAGAAATGTTGGGCTCAGTTGTGGTGGTAAGTCAACCACTACCGGCATTTCTCCTTCAGTCGTTAAGCGAAGCAACACTGTCAGTAAGGGGAGAAACACACAACTGCAGCTTAAGATTTTGTTTCTGCCTTCTGCATTAACTCAGCTGCTCACAAAAGGAAATAGAATAGAATAGAGCTGGAAGGGACTTTGGAGGTCTTCTAGTCCAGCCCCCAGCTCAAGCAGGAGAACCTATACCGTCTCAGACAGGTGAATGTCCAGTCTCCTCTTAAAAACCTCCAGGGATGGGGCGCCCACGATTTCTGGTGGCAAGCTGTTCCACTGGTTGATTGTCCTCACTGTCAGGAAGTTTCTCCTTAATTCCAGGTTGCTTCTCTCTTTGGTCAGTTTACAACCATTGTTTCTCGTCTTGCCCTCTGGTGCTTTGGAGAATAGTTTGACCCCCTCTTCTTTGGGGCAGCCCCTCAAATACTGGAATACAGCTATCATGTCTCCCCTTTTTCTTCCTTTCTTTAGACTCTAGCCCAGCGGTTCTCAACCTTTTCCGGGGTGCGACCCTGGCCCGCACCGCGCAAAAAAAATAAAAATAAAAAAAATGGCGGGCCCGCATCGCGATAGGAAAAAAAAAATGGCCGACCCCCCCCCAAAAAAATGGCCGACCCCCCCAAAAATGGCGGGCCCGCACCACGCATGTGCGGCGCGACGGGGCGCATCGCGCATGCACGGCGCGACGGCCCGCATCGCGATAGGGAAAAAAAATGGCCGACCAAAAAAAAAAAAATGGCCGACCCCCCCCAAAAAAATAAATGGCGGGCCTGCACCGCGCATGCGCGGCGGCCCGCATCGCGATAGGGGAAAAAATGGCCGACCAAAAAAAAATGGCCAACCCAAAAAAAAAAAAATGGCGGACTGCGGTGCTTGGCGACCCCCGTGAAATGGTCGTTCGACCCCAAATGGGGTCGCGACCCACAGGTTGAGAACCGCTGCTCTAGCCAGACCAAAGTCCCGCAGCCGTTCTTTGTATGTTTTAGTCTCCAGGCCTTTGATCATCTCAGTTGCTCTTCTCTGAATCATTTCCAAACTCTCAACATCTTTTTTGTGATAAGGTGACCAAAATTGGCTGCAGTATTCCAGGTGTGGTGTTACTAGGGTATGAGCACCTGTCGTTTAGTGTGCGAGACTGACAATCCCGTGACTGCAGGACTGTGCAGTGAGTGTTGAGTGCCAGGATTATTATTTTTTTTAGCAATGTCATAACTGTGAACAGTCATTGCAAAGGGCAGTCGGCAAGCAAGGAATAGCTGCTCAGGTTATCCTCGACTTATGACCACAATGGGAACAGAATTTATGTTGCTAAGCAAGGGGGCTGTTAAGTGAGTCCTAGCCAACCTGACTTTTTGTTGTGGTTGTTAAGTGAATCACCGCAGCTTTTAAGTCAATTGCGTGGTCATTACGAGAATTCGACTTCTCCCGCTGACTTTCCTTGTCTGAGGCCAGCTGAGGTCACAAGGATGATCACATGACCCCCAACAGTTATAAATACAACTTGACAACGGCAACCAGTCCTCACACTTATGACGCTGCAGCATCTCCACGGTCACTCGAACAAAATTTCGGCACTTGGCAACCAGCTTTTATTTACAACAGTTGCAGCATCACCATTAGGGATTTTCCCAGCCCGCTTCCAACAAGCAATGGGGGAAGATGGATTCGCTTAATGACCATGTGATTCACTTAACTGCAATGCTTAACAACTAGGGCAGTGATGGCGAACCTTTTAGAGACCGAGTGCCCAAAAACTGGCCCCACCCCCTGCCCCCACTCTATCCCCCATCCCCCACCCCGCCTGCCCACAGGACCACTCCCCGCCTCCAGGGCCCGCCACAGATCGCCCAGGCAGCCCAGCAGCGCTGTGGCAGCCACGCCCTCTGCCTGCGCCCTGCAACATCAACTGCATGATGGGGTGTGAGGGCAGAGTCTTGTCTACACTGCCTGGCTGCCATGTCCTTGGCTGCGCTGCTCCGCGTGGGCCACACTCGGGGGCGACTCTCCTTCAGGGGGGCTGCTGGAGAGAAGGGGGTCGCGGGGGGAGGCAAGGCTGGGGCAACGAGACGTGTGCCCCCAGAGAGGGCTCTGAGTGCTGCCTCTGGCACCCGTGCCATAGGTTCGCCACCATTGAACTAGGGCAAAAAAAGGTTATAAAATTGGCACCACTCAGTAAAAATTGCCTTGCTTAGCCATCAAAACCCTGGTTGTAACATCACGGACTTTTTGTCCTTGACAAAATTTTGTCTCCATTCAACTCTCCCATTACTTCGAGAAGGAGCCAAGGAGAAGTTAGCCAGGAGGAATGGTTGTTTGCAGCCACAGAGGAAAAGCGAACACCGGTTGTCGCTGCATCTTACAATGCCACGCCCTTACCCAGATCTGCACACTGTACGTCCTTCCCTCGCAGAGTGACCAAATTGGCAATCGAAGTATTGAAATTAGCCATCCGATTTAAAGAGGGTTTCTCAGCTGCAGGAAGTCCGCTGGTTGGAGGCCGCACCTGCCAGTCAATACCTGTGAAGGCAAGGTGAGCAGGAAGATCACGTTAAGTCACTCAAGGGCTACTTGTACGGCCTCTTCCACATCTGGAGACACGCAGCTGGGATTCACCTTCTTCCATTTTGGCGTTTGCAATGAGCATCTGCCGGAGGTGTTTCAGGAGCCCAGGCCAAGCAAAGGTAGTGTAAGCAAGGGAATTTTCGGACATTTGAGGGATATTCCTGAGGCCTAGCACCTTGAACTCGGGATGGGGAACTAAAGCTTCCATCAGGTCCCCTGGAAAAAAGGAAACGAAGGTTAACAGCATGGATTTACACATTGATTTTATGACACACTGCACCCCAATGGGCCTTAAATGGAAACTGTCACGGTAGTAATTTAACAGCTAAAAAGCTTATGTTATGTAATGATGTAATATAAAGTAATGTAAGATGATGCAATGATGGGAATGACTCAGCAGGGTCTGTGTCTCTTTAAGAGCCTGAGTATAAAAGGGAGGCCTTGCTGGAGTATGTCTCTCTCTTCCGTTTCCTGCTGTAACTGTTGTGTGTTGGATTCTTCTGTATTACCACGTGTAGGGCTTTTTTTTGTCATAGAACGCTCAGAACAGAGTTCCGGCACCTTTTTTGGATGGAACCTTGTAGGGTAGGCAAGGCGGGTTGAATGACGTGTGTGAGTTCTGGCATCTTTTTTTTAAAAAAAAAAACAAAAAAAGCACTGACCATGTGTATGTATATTTGTTCCTGATGTATGTTATTGTAGATAGTGTAAGATAAACCACCGTTTGATACAAGCTTCTGTTTAATGTGTTTACTCCTGGGTTATCTCACGCAATAAGACTTTGCACACTCTGACAGAAATGATACAGTTAGTCCTCAACTTACAACCACAATCGAACTCGAAATTTCCACTGGTACGCGAAACAGATCTTAAGTGAGTTTTGCCCCATTTTACCACCTTTTTGCCCCACTGTTAAGTGAATCTCTGCAATTAAATGAGAAACAAGGTTGTTAAGTGAATCTGGCTTCCCCCCACTGACTTTTCTTGTCAGACGGTCGCAAAAGGGGGAAATCACATGGCCCCGGGGACATTGCAGCCGTCATAAATATGAGTCAATTGCCAAGCGTCTGAATTTTGATCATGTGACCACGGGGGAATGCTGAAACATTCGTCAGTGTGAAAACAGTCAAAAGTCACTGAGCCATTAAAAGCGCTGATATGGAAGCCTAATTGGCAAAGGAAGAAAGCTAGAATAAGGTTGAAAAAACTGGGATTTTGACTCATTAGAGGGGATTTTATATTGCCAATTAGAGGGTTAAAGGGAGATGTTGAGATAAGGGGAATTTTGGCTATTAGTTTAAAATATTTGGAAACCAGTTGAAAATAAGGATTTTATCGGTTTAATATTTAAAAACTAGACTTAAAAGGGAAAAGAAAATTAATTATGAATATGTTTGATTTATTGATTAACCCAGGCAATCTATATAATGGTTTTGATTTATTAAAGGGGATACTGTGTTATTAAGTAGATAATTTAATATGATGGGAAATAGATAACTCTTAGGAAATTCAACAAGATTATATTCAAATAGATAAAATATGTATTTTGGACATTATAGTTTGTTATGAAGTGAGATAAGGGAAAGTTTGGTTACCCAAAGTCTGAAAATTATAAATATTAAAGGTTAAATGGAAATATTGATAAGAAATTAACAATTGAGTGAAAATCAATAACAGGGTATGGGTTGTTTATGAAGACTGAATGTAATTAAGATAGGTATAAGCTAAAAATGTATCGATAAATGTAATAATGATGTTCTTATTGAGTTGATATAATTAGAAATGCATTAACCTGAATATGAGACAGTAAATGTTAAGGGAAAAAAGAGAAGAAATATTTGATGTTGTAACCGGAGATTTGCACTAAGATTTTGTTATTGAACTATTGATTAACCCAGTCACCATGTTGCTTAATGTAAAATTTATATTGAGTGTCTTTTTTTTAATTGCACCCTGTCAACCCAAATATGGGAGAAAGAAATCTTCTTTCTTTTACCTGTTTCAGCTCAACCCAGAGCCATCCACAGGAACTAGTATATATATATCATCAGCCTAACATGCATACAGCCCAGGTTCGAATCTCAGAAGGGTAAGTCTGGCTGATGAGAGTTAAGAAACTCGAAATAGCTATTCCAGTTCTCCCTTTATTCTTTGTTAGCAATATAAAATAATATATATATATCATAAATATGCAACGGTCACAAGTGTGAAAAATGGTCGTAAGACATTTTTTTTAATGCCGTTGTATTTCTGAATGGTCAGTAAACAAATGGTTGTAAGTTGAGGCCTACCTCTAGACTAGTATGGACCTTTTTACTAAGAACAGGACAGAATAAGCTGATTTTTATCTTCTGCTTTATTTTGGTTTTGCGCTGCATCAGAAGATGATTTTGAGGGAAAGTAGCCTAGGTCAATGTTTCTCCAGCATCCAGAAGTTGTGGATGCTCCAACACTGGAAGTTTTTAAGAAGAGACTGGACAGCCATTTGTCTGAAACTGTATGTTTTCTGCCTCGGCAGGGGGTTGGACTAGAAGACCTCCAAGGTCCCTTCCAACTCTGTTTATTCTGTTAGTCTCAACTCTGACGACTTGAAGAGGTATGGACTTCAACTCCCAGAATTCCTCAACCAGCATGGGAGAACAATGTCCCCCTTCATGACTTTTGTGGACTTCAACTCCCAGAAATCCTCAGCCAGCATGGGGGGAACTATGGCCCCTTCATGACTTGTGTACTTCAACTCCCAGAATTCCTCAGCCAGCCATGCTGAGGAGAAATGGAGAGGTTTCCATGCTGAGCCATACCTCTTCAAGTCGCCAAGGTTGAGAAACACTGGGCTAGACAGTTTTCAGAAAGAGCAACTAAATACCTAGAGGTGACCTGTTGAAGTGAGCCGCCCCTTCAGAGTAGGCCGGCTGGAAGACGCTACCCAGCTGATGTGCGATCACTCGATTGACATCCTGGAAAGAAATCTGCTTGATGTTCATCAGCTGCAGGCAGATCTTATGGACGGCGTCATTCTCGTGCACCAGAAGGGCATCCGAAGATTGGTATAAGTGGGAGAGCGTCAAGACGGAGTTGTAATTTTGGACAATCACCTTGAAAAGAGAGGAAGGGAAAGGAGCGGCTTTAGATACAGAGAGTCCCTGACTTAGGACCGCAATTGAGCCCAACATTTTCACTACGAAGCGAGGAATTTGTGAAATGAGTTGTGCCTCATTTTACGATAGCTTTTCAGTCGTTGAATCGCTGCAGTTGTTATGTGAATCGTAGGGTTGCGAAGCGAATCTGGCTTCCCCCATTGATTGTCAATAAAGAAACTTTGGCAGCTATTAGAGTAAAGGGGGGAGGTGTTGCTTTAGAATGGGTTAGATCAGTGGTTCTCAACCTTTTTTAGGTTGAGACCCCACTTTGCGCCGCCCATGTGCGCTGCGACCCCTACCTGGGCGCGCGCGCACCCCCGAAAAAAAATGGCGGACCGCGACGCGCCGATCTGCGCGAGTGCGTGCGACAGCCGATCTGCGCGTGCGCGTGCGACGGCCGATCTGCGCATGCGTGTGCGACGGGCCCGAACCACGCATGCGCGCGAAGCGCCGAACTGAACATGCGCAGAACCGGCGGGCCCGCCGGCTCCACACCAGGCCAGCCTCGCCTCCCATCGCTGACTCACGTCCCAGGCCCGGCCTCCAACTCGCCCTCCGGCAGCCGGCCAAGTGGTCGGGGCAGCCGGACCTCGAGGCGGGCCTGCACTTAACCGAGACCGGCTCGGCTGTGGCGAGAGGCGCCCGGCGGCCGCCTCCAGCCCCCAAATCCACGCTACGGACTGGCGTCCAGGTCGCAGCGCTCCGTCTGCCAGGCTCGTCCGGGACTCCCGCGCCTTCAGCAGGGCCGGCAGCGGCCGTAGGTAGGTAGGCGGGCGGCAGGACTGGGGACCCCGTCCGGGCCAGCTCGCTCTCAGCGCCGAACTCCTTCCCCGGCTCGGCCTCCCCCCACGCCCGGCTCCTTCCCCGGCTCGGCCTCCCCCCACGCCCGGCTCCTTCCCCGGCTCGGCCTCCCCCCACGCCCGGCTCCTTCCCCAGCTTGGCCTCCCCCCACGCCTGGCTCCCTCCCCGGCTCGGCCTCCCCCCACGCCCGGCTCCCTCCCCGGCTCGGCCTCCCCCCACGCCCGGCTCCTTCCCCGGCTCGGCCTCCCCCCACGCCCGGCTCCTTCCCCGGCTCGGCCTCCCCCCACGCCCGGCTCCTTCCTCGGCTCGGCCTCCCCCCACGCCCGGCTCCCTCCCCGGCTCGGCCTCCCCCCACGCCCGGCTCCTTCCCCGGCTCGGCCTCCCCCCACGCCCGGCTCCTTCCCCGGCTCGGCCTCCCCCCACGCCCGGCTCCTTCCTCGGCTCGGCCTCCCCCCACGCCCGGCTCCCTCCCCGGCTCGGCCTCTCCCCACGCCCGGCTCGGCCTCCCCCCACGCCCGGCTCCCTCCCCGGCTCGGCCTCCCCCCCCACGCCCGGCAGGGACTCACCAGTTCATCTTGCCGATCCGCTGGCTGGGCGCCTTACCGCCTGCTTCGGCCGCCGCCGCCGACCGAGGGAGGGAGCTGGCCCGGGTGGGCTCCCCAGTCCTGCCGCCCGCCTACCTACCTGCGGCCGCTGGCGGCCCTGCGGAAGGCGCGGGAGTCCCGGACGAGCCTGGCAGACGGAGCGCTGCGACCTGGACGCCAGTCCGTAGTGCAGACTTGGGGGCCGGAGGCGGCCGCCGGGCGCCTCTCGCCACAGCCGAGCCGGTCTTGGTGAAGTGCAGGCCCACCTCGAGGTCCGGCTGCCCCGACCGCTTGGCCGGCTGCCGGAGGGCGAGTTGGAGGCCGGGCCTGGGACGGAGCGGAGCGGGAAGGAGGCAGCTTTGCGCCTGCCTGCTCCGGACCGCTCCTCCGTGTGCCTACCGGAGTTTCTGAGGCAGCGGTGGGAGGCGAGCGGCCCGGTTGCGCTGCGCATGGGCCAAACTGCGCATGCGTGTGCGGATCGGGTCGTCGTGCGCGCCGCACATGCGTGGTTCGGCCCGTCGCGTGCACACGACGGGCCGAACTGCGCATGCACCGGCCAAAAAATTTTTTAAAAAATTTTTTAAAAAAATTTAAAAAATTAAAAACAAAATGGCGGCCCGCAGTGTCCGGCGACCCCCGCGAAATGGTCTCGTGACCCCAAATGGGGTCGCGACCCCAAGGTTGAGAACCGCTGGGTTAGATGGAGAAAGGAAACCTCTACGATTCCGTTGAACACCTCGAGAGCCTGAAACCTTTCCAAGGACACTGCAGCAGGTGTGGAGAGGCAGCAGACAGTTCCCATAACAAAGTGAAATTGTTTACATGGACTAGGGCAGTGATGGCAAACCTTTTAGAGGCCAAGTGCCCAAAAACTGCCCCCTACCCCTGTCCCTGCTCCACCCTGCCCACTGGGCCACCTACCACCTCCACGGCCCGCCACAGATCACCCAGGCAGCCTGTGTGCGACGGGGCGCAAGGGCAGAGTCTTGTCCCCGCTGCCCAGCTACCATGTCCTTGACTGCACTGCTTCGGGGGGGGGCTGCTGGTGAGGAGGGGGCTGTGGGAGGAGGCGGGGCTGAGGAGATGGTGCGTGTGCCTACAGAGAGGGCTCCAAGTGCCGCCTCTGGCACCCGTGCCATAGGTTCGCCACCACTGGACTAGGGGGTTGACTGGAAAAATTATTGTTTAATTCTATGAACTGGTATCTGGGAACCTCAGAGTTATGCATTATTTCCACCCAAATCCCAGGGAAGCCTCCATACGCACAATTTTTTTTTTATTTTATTTTACGATTTTTATACCGCCCCCCTCCCGAAGGACTCGGGGCGGTGTACAGCCCAATTAAAAACATTAACACACAAAAGGTAAAATTATTAAAAATAAATTAAATAATTTGGCCCAATCATTTAAAAACCCAATTACCTAAAAGTAATTTAGTCCGATCATTTAAAGCCAATGCTTAATCTTAAAACTCAATCCCCTAAAAACAATTATGGCCTTGTTGGAACCGGAGCTACTATCCCAGGCCGGCTTGTCGAAATAAATATGTCTTTAATTCTCGACGGAAGGAACGCAATTCCGTCAACGTACGGAGTTCGGGGGGGAGCTCGTTCCAAAGCGTTGGAGCTCCCATTTGGAGCTCCCATTTGTTTCAGGCCCGCCCACCCTGCACCACCTCCTGCCCTTAGATTTCTTTTCACCCCAGCCAAGACCTGGGACACTCACCTCTCCGGTTCCGTACGGCCAGATAACATGGTTGAGCAGGAAGGAGTGTGGATAAGCCTCTCGTAGGGCTGCCGTCACAAAGGCCCCCAGGCCTGACCCCGTCCCACCAGCCATGCTCATGATCATCAAGAAGCCTCCGAGCCGGTCGCACTTCTCCGCTTCCGTCTGAACGAGGTTCATGATCGCCTCTTCGTGTTTGGGGCCATGGACGCAGTAACTGGGCAGAATTCGGGAAAGGAAAAAAGGAGAAGAACCCGTGGATGGGTTACATTGTGCTAGAAGCAAACGGTCTGATGTGATAAAGTAAAGAATTATTGGAAACAGATACATACTTGGCTAAGGAGCACATGTTGATTTTAAACCTGAACTTGTTTTTATTAGGTATAATGCCAGAAAAAGACTCATAAACAAAGCTTACACTTGACTTTGCATGTCACAACAGCGGCAAGAATTATATTTGCGCACCACTGGAAAAATTGAAGGAATGCCACCAGATGAAGAAATAATTAAAAAAATACTAGTTAATAATAGTATTTATCATTAATAATAATATTATTTATCATTAATAATAATGATAAAGTTGGAAGAGACCTTGGAGGTCATCTAGTCCAACCCCCTGCTCAGGCAGGAAACCCTATACCATTTTGGACAAATGGCTGTCCAGTCTCTTATTAAAAACTTCCAGTGTTGGCACATTCACCGCTTCTGGAGGCAGGTTGTTCCACTGGTTAACTGGATGACCTCCAAGGTCCCTTCCAACTTTACTAATATTATTATTATTATTATTATTACTACTACTACTACTACCATTATTATTATTAATAATAATAATTTCTGTTGTATGTCATGATGGTCATAAGTCAAGGCACCCACATAACTGGACCCCATTTACAGGTTTTTTCCAGCAGTTATTAATGTCACGGTCTTTAAGTGAACATCATTGTATGTTTATAGGGTGGTACAGGGTTTTCTGCCTGAACAGACGGTTGGACTAGAGCAGGAGTAGGCAACCTTGGCTCTTTTATGACTCGTGGACTTCAACTCCCAGAATTCCTCAGCCAGCCATGCTGAGGAGAAATGGAGGGGTTGCCATGCTGAGCCATGCTGGCTCAGAAATTCTGGGAGTTGAAGTCCACGAGTCATAAAAGAGCCAAGGTTGCCTATCCCTGGGCTAGAACATGGGTTCCCAACCTGTGGGCCATGGCCCACTGGCCACTGGGGGGCAGGCTGGCCAGTGTGCATGTGTGTGTGCAGGACACCCCTCACTTGTGCCAGTGCCACGGTTGCGAGGCGCAAAAACGGCACACGGTGGTGCCTCGGGGCGCGAAAATGGGATACCACTACACCAAAACGGGACGCCACTGCAGGGCATCAGGGTGCAACAATGGGCACCACTGCACTGCAGGGCACAAAGTGCCCTGCCACTGTGCTGCAAGGCATAAAAACGGCCAGGGCAGGGCTAGTATCACGTGGGCGCTAACCCCACCCTGTTTATGGCTTACACGTGCTCGCGGCCCCATGCCCACGTGTAAAATGCTTGCCCCTCCCTTTTCTTCCGGTCCACCAACCTCCAAGGTCCCTTCCAACTCTCTTATTCTGTTGTAAAGTTAGTCTTGGCTTAATTGCAAAACAGCAGGCTTCTTTTGGCAGCTGTGCTTTGAAGAACCCATTGGAGAAAGAAATAAAAGAGTTGTTAAGTTTTGATGGCCGTCCCACGTACCCGTTTGCCCAATTGTTTCCTGATCCTCGTTTCTGACAGAAGGCCGACTGGGGGCCGTATCTCCAGTTCCCAGTTCTTGAGGCAAAGGATAAAGTCTGGTTGATCACTTTAGGTTCCATGTCGACCAGAACAGCCCGGGCAACCATACCTAAGTAGGAAAAAGAGAAAAATGGGGGGGGGGAACACTCTTTTTTACAATCCTGTATTGAAAAACAAAATAGGAAATACAGGCAGTCCTCAAATTACGACAAGTGAGCCCAAAATTTCAGTTCTTAAGTGAGACATTTGTTAAGTGAGTTTTTGCCCCGTTTTACGATGTTTCTTGCCGCAGTTTTTAAGTGAATCATTGCAGCTGATATTAATAGTAGTAGTACTAGTAGTAATAGTAATAATAATAATAATAATAAAGTTGGAAGGGTCCTTGAAGGTCATCTAGTCCAACCCCCTGCTCAGGCAGGAAAGCCTATACCATTTCAGACAAATGGCTGTCCAGTCTCTTCTTAAAAACTTCCAGTGTTGGGAGCATTCACCGCTTCTGGAGGCAGGTTGTTCCACTGGTTAATTCTTCTAGTAACCCTGTCCTTAAGTGAATCTGGCTCCCCCCATTGACTTTTCTTGTCACAAGGTCACAAAAGGGGATCACATGACCCCCAGGCATCATAATGGTCATAAGTATGAACCAGTTGCCAAGCGTCTGAATTTTGATCATGTGATCGTGGGGACACTACATAGGTCGTAACTGTGAAAAACGGGTCATAAGTCACTTTTTTTCAGCGCCTTTGTTAACTTTGAGCAGTCGCTAAATGAACTGTTGTAAGTCATGTACAGGTGGTCCTCGATGTATGACTGCAATGGAGCCTGCCCATCAGGGTGGTAATGAGCTTTTTAACAGTCATTTTATGGACCCATTTTGTCTGAAATGGTATAGGGTTTCCTACCTGAGCAGGGGGTTGGACTAGATGACCTCCAAGGTCCCTTCCAACTTTTTATTATTATTATTATTATTATTATTATTATTATTATTATTATTGATCATCGCACAGTCAGCCAGATGTTCAGACTGGATTTGGCATTTTTGTCTACCTATCGAGTCCTTCCCAAGGACCTGGGATAGGCAGATGTGGATGTTTGATGGTATTACAGATATCGTCGCAGGGTGGAAGCGGTTCCTAGTAAGGCCGCCTTTTGCAAATGACTAATGGCGAATTTGTCAATGCCAATGGTGTTCAAGTGGTGCTCCAGTTGTTGTTATTAAAGCACCTTTTTTGCAAAGGTTGTTAAGGGAATACAGCTGTTAAGCCAGCGGTTCTCAACCTGTGGGTCGCGACCCCATTTGGGGTCGAATGACCATTTCACGGGGGTCGCCAAACACAGTCCGCCATTTTTTTCCTCTTTTCCCCTCGGCCGGTGCAGGGGGCAGCACCGCGCATGCGCGGGGTAGCACCGCTCATGCGCGATGCGGGCCGTCGCGCCGCTCATGCGCGATGCGGGGGCGCCGTGCCGTGCATGTGCGACGCAGGTCGGGGTCGCGGCCTGAAAAAGGTTGAGAACCGCTGTGTTAAGCAAACCAATGGTTTGCTAGGGGCACGGTTTTGCTGAAAACTGGACGTAAACGTTGGTTTTCAGCAAAACCGTTTTACAACATGGTCATGTGACCGCGGGACACTGCAAATGGCCCTAAATGTGCCCGGGGGGCTGTTGAGCTCCCAAATTTTGGTCATGTGACTGTGAAGGGAGGGGCCTCTTGGAATTTTGAATCTGGGTCAGTGTTAAATGAATCTGGCTTCCTCCACTGACTTATTAGAAGCCGGCGAGGAAAGCCGCAAATGGTGATCCTGTGGCCCCAAGACATTGCAACCATTATACTAGCCATGTCAGTTGCCAAGCGCCCACATTTTGATTAGGTTGGCCATAAGGATGTGGTGATGGTCTTAAGTGCGAGGACGCTTGTAGGTCACTTTTTTCAGTGCTGTTGGAACTTCAAGTGCTCTGTATAGGCAAGATCCCGTGCTCCATCAGTCTTCTCCAGCCTGGGTGTGTCACAGTCTCAATTCTCCTTTGGGGACTCCAAACGTGCTTTTTCAAGAGGCAACTAAACTTTCTTGTTTTTCCTTTAAAGATGTTTCGCTTCTCATCCAAGATGCTTCTTCAGCTCTGACTGAATGGTGGGTGAATGGGAGGATTTATACTCCTTGCAGACAGCAGGTCATTTGCATTCCTTTTAGAGAGTCACTGAGACCACCTGGAGGTTTGTCTGTGTCCTCAGGGTCACCCGAGTGGTGCAAATGGGTGGGGAGCCTTCTTGGCACTGCTGAAAGGACCGTGTAGTAGACTGGAGATAGATGACGCCGTATTCCCTCCCCCTCTGTTGAGGGAGGGCTGTTCAGTTTTGACATAGATGGCCCCTTTGACCCCTCTTTCAAACCAGCGGTCCTCCTTGTCCAAAATGTGGACACAGACAAACCTCCAAGTGGCCTCAACGACTCTCTAAAAGAATGCAAATGACCAACTGTCTGCAAGGAGTATAAATACTTCCATTCCCCACCATGCAGCCAGAGTTGAAGAAGCCTCTAGGAGGAGAAGCGACATGTCTTCAATGAAAAAACAAGAAAGTCCACTTGCCTCTTGAAAAAGCATCTTTGGGACAACCATAACCTGGATGACTTGAGAATCTCCATAGACATCTCCGTTGAGGAGCTTTACCCCAAGAGGCCATTATGTTGATGACTTATTACCTCCAGCTTTTTCCTCAAAGAAACGTTCTTTACAAGCTGCCTGGTAAGAGTCATTCTCCTTCTTGGAGCAGAACCCCTGGGAGCTGTGGAGGTCTGTGTAGATGGTATCAAACACCTCACGCCCAATTTGGTTGCCACACTGGCCAAGTTGAATGGCTACGATGGACATTCTCAGCTGCCTTGCCCTGAAGAAGAGACCAAGCTTCAATCACCATCTTAAACCTGGAATCTGACAGCACCAATTTCATTTACTGATTCACAGAACAATGTGTGGAAAAACAAATTCTTAAGAGGAGCATGTGAGCAAACTAGAAACATAGAAGGAATCTGTGCTAATTGAGGCAGCCTTGGAGTACAGGCAGTCCTTGACTTGCAATCACAATTGAGCCCCAAATTTCTGTTGTTAAGTGAGGCATTTCTTAAGTGAGTTTTGTCCCATTTTATGATCTTTCTTGCCACAGCTGTTTTGTCAGGATAATGATTTAAAGGCTAAACAGCTTATGTAATGTAATGTAAGGTGGATGATGCAATGTTAGAAATGACTCAACAGGTGTGTATCCCTTTAAGAGTATAAAAGGGAAGATTTTTGCTGGAGTCTTTCTTGTCCAGTTGACTGCTGTAATTGCTGTAAATTGGAGTTTGCTGTTTCACCACGTCTATGTATTTTGTTTCTAGTATTTGTATATAGTGTAATATAAACACCATTTAAATACAAACCACTGTTTACTGTATTTACTCCTGGGTTACCTCAGCACAATAAGACTGTGCATGCTCTGACATGTTAAGTGAATCACTGCAGTGGTTAAGATAGTAACACAATTGTTAAGCGAATGTAACTTCCGCATTGACTTTGTTTGTCAGAAGGTCACAAAAGGGGATCACGTTACCCCAGGACACAACAGTCATAAATATGAACCAGCTGCCAAGCACCTGAATTTTGAACACAAGATCATGGGGATGCTGCAAAGGTCGTAACTGTGAAAAATAGTCGTAAGTCCCTTTTTTCCATGTTGCTATAACTCTGAACGTTCACCACATATACTTTTGTAAGTCAAGAACTACCTATAAATACCATAGTGTTTTGATTATTGGTTTGGGGTCCTGTGTTCTGATTCCACACCAACACACACAAATCGTTATATTACAGGTAGTCCCCAACTTATAACTATTTGTTTAGTGACCATTGAAAGTTACAAAGGAACTGAAAAAGTAACTTATGACCATTTTTCACACCTAAAACTGTGGCAACACCCCCATGGTCACATGATCAAAATTCAGAAGCTTGGCAACTGGCCTGTATTTATGACGGTTGCAGCGCCCTGGGGTCACGTGATCCCCTTTTGCGACCTCCTAACAAGCAAAGTCCATGGGGAAGCCAGATTCACTTAACAACCACGTTATTAACTTAACTGCAGTGATTCACTTAACAACTGTGGCAAGAAAGGTTGTAACATGAGGCAAAAGTTACTTAACTGTCTTGCTTATAAATACATATATATATATATATATATATATATATATATATATATATATATATATATATATATATATATATATATATATATATATATATATATATATATATATATATATATATATATATATATATATATATATATATATATATATATATATATATATATATATATATATATATATATATATACACACACACACACACATACATACATATATGTTTTCTGAGGTTTTCCCGGGTGTTTGTATATAGGTCTTTGGTTATTCGGGTTTTCTCCCACGTAAAATTGGAAGTATCTTGGCGACGTTTCGACGAAGTCCCATTCGTCATCTTCAGGCTGGTGTTTTCGGCTTTGTGCTTCTAGGGGTTTTTGGCTTCGTGCTTCTTGCTCCTAGAAGCACGAAGCTGAAAACACCAGCCTGAAGATGACGAATGGGACTTCGTTGAAACGTCGCCAAGATACTTCCAATTTTACGCGGGAGAAAACCTGAATAACCAAAGACCTATTATATATACACACACATACATATACAGGCTATCAAACAGTTGTTAGTTTATTAAACAGTTGTTTTTATATTTATCCCGGTGTTCGACTATTTTCCTCAACATATATACACACACATATATATATATTAACAAATAAAAGAAAAAAACGAACACCAGGATATAATAAATCAGCCTGTTTAATATAAACAAGCCTGTGGTTAAGAAGAATCACTAAGCTTTCGTCCGGCCAAAAAACTGCCGGCGTCATCAGAGTTAGAATAGCAGATCGGGAAGGCAGCTCATATAGCCTCCTGCCTCTGCGCCCGGCTCCTTGAGTGCGTCATCGGCCCGTTGATTGTGTTAATCCGTATCGCCCAAGTTGTTCCGCATCAGGTTGTGTATACACACACACACACACACACACATATATGTACTTATATAAAATATTGTTAATATAATCTTAATACATGTGTGTGCCTTTGAGTCAGACATACAGTATAATTATAATTGCACAAGTTGCTTATAAATTTAGCATATAAGTTTAATAAATAAAAATTTAGAACTGAGAGTCTGACATATACATATACCAAACTTTATACTTAGCACACAATAGACAACAACCAACTCTTACTATTAAGTCGAATTCTTACCGACTAGCGTGGTCTATTACTGTATACTAAATATATTAAAATAAATGTTTATATATTACTTTACTAATGGAAAGAAACCAACCTCCTGCTGAAAAGAAAAGCAGCCTGTAATAGTGTAAGACAAGTTATTAGAAAATATGTTTGATTACGAATTCAAAAGTTGTCAGAAAGGCAAATTTAAATTAGAAAACCACACCGCGTACATTCTTAGCTGTATTATGGACAGCTGATATAGTTAGCCACATATGCCTATATATATATAATATATATATCCACGTTCTACATGTATATCCTATATAAAAATATACATTATACACCAGCCCGTTTTACCCGGTTTTTTTTCTTCGTCCCACGGCGCATGCGCCTAAGTTCTCACGCCTCCCTCCACGCTTCCTTCTTTGCGTATCCCCAAGCAACAGTCACGGCCCTTTCGACTCATTTCGCGCATGCGCCTCCCAGGCCGTCGGCTGAGGCGGGAAAATCAGTCTCGAAAGAATTATCCGAGAAAAGGGCAAGTCGGCTGCCTCAGTCGCGAGCTCAACGCATGCGTCCTATCGACGCCGGCGCACTTGAACCCGCCTTCTAGTTCCAGTTACTCGAGCGACCGCCAAGTCCGGGTGGTACGCGTACGCGCGGAGTCGGAGCGCCATTCCACCCATTGCGCTTGCGCGGATCGAGGCGGCTCCTCCTTTAGGATGGCCACGGCGACGACGGGCAGCCTTTGAGCCGCAAGCTCGGCTTGGCGCGCGCGCCCTCGCGCGGCGTCCGCCCGTTCCGGCGCATGCGCGGTGGCTCCGGCGAGCTGAGGAGGCAGGGCCTGGCTAGCCCGGGCGATGGCGGCCGTCATGGCGGCGCTGTGGGTGGGTGCCGCGGGCCCATGAAGCGCCCTCAGTCTTCACCCGGACGCCCCTCCCGGCTCTTGACAGCGAAGGCGGCGGTCCCGCACGCGTTGTCATGGCGGGCGTCTTTGATATCGACCTCGACCAGCCCGAAGAGGCGGCCTCGGACGAGGAGCTGGAGGAAGGGGTGAGCGCGGCGTGGCCAGGCCGAGGGCGGCCAGGGGAGGCCGGGCCTCGGGAGCGAGACGAGGCGAGGCGCGGGGCTGGGCTGGGCTCTCCCGCGGCCCGCCTTCGCCCGGCTGAGGCTCCGCGGGTCCTGCGTCTCCTTTTACTGCGGCGAACGGGGAGGCTCCTCGCGGCGCTTCTGGCCCTTGGAAGAGAGGACGAGGAGGACCGCTGAGGGACGCTAGGAAGGCCCAGCTCGGGGGCAGCCCCGGACTGGCCTCGGAGAACCAAACGGGGGACAGGAGACCACCAGGAAATCTTGTTCCCGGGAGGCTGGAGAAGCCTCTCGGATTAAGATCGTGGCCATCAGGGTCTCGCGGGGAAGGCGTCGATGTGGCACCGGGGAGACCCGGGTTCAAGTCCCTCGTGAAGGATGTTTGACCGGTTTCCCCTTCATCCAGCCTACCTCGAAGGGAGGTAGTTATGTGCCTGCAAATTGCAGGCCTGCAAATGATAAAAATACAGAATGGACCTAAACTTGTGTGACTGAAAGGGGATTTTTAATGAACACAAGAGCCCGGTTAATTACAAGAAAATCTTAATTACAAGAGTCTAATGATGGTGAGATGTTGGAGGGAAGAGCCCAGCGGGGTCCCGGAAGGCATGTCCTGCTTCTTGCCCATCTCCTTTGCATTTGAGGTCCTCCATATACAGGTAGTCCTCGACTTACAACTGTTCATTTAGTGACTGTTCAAAGTTACAAGGGCCCTGGGAAAAAGTGACTTAGGAAGGTTTTTCCACAGTTAACAACCTTTGCAGCATTCTCTTAGTCGTGTAGTCAAAATTCAGAGGCTTGGCAACTGGCTCATATTTATGACCATTGTGTCCCAAGGTCATGTGACGACTGTGATCTTCTGACAAGCACCATCAATGGGGAAACCAGATTCACTTCACAACCCGGTCGCTAACTTATCAGCTGCCCTCGCTCACTTTACAACTGTGACAAGAAAGGTCGTAAAATGGGGCAAAACTCATTTAACGGAAATGTGCTTAATTATGGTCATAAGTTGAAGACTACCTATAGTTTCTGAGGGACTTTTTCCTTCTTGAATTTGTCCATTTCCTCTTTGGAGACGCCCCAAAGGGTGGCCTTATAAAAGGGCCCAGGCTTTTTAAACTAAAGCAAACAAGGTGACTTTAAAAGTAAAAAAAAAAAAAAAGTGTCAACTTGGCTGATTTATTGCCAATGGCTGGTAGGGCCGGAGCCTAACGTGTCAGTTGATCATTGCCAGGAGTTTTGACCTCTTGTCTACTGCACTAGGATGAAATGGGCTCTTGTCCATGGAAACTGATGCTGCAATAAATTTGGAGCAGTGCAAGCTTATGCAACTTTCCTTCCTCTTCATCTGGGCTTACTCTTGAGTAGGTAGAGTCCTGTTTTCCTCTACAAGCCCTAATGTAGCACCTCCCCTTGGAATGCAGTTCCCCACAACAATACTGCTGTAATAAGTAAACCATTGGTGACTCCACATTGGGTATGGTCAACTACTCCTTATGTAGCGTATTACTCATAGGTGGAGGCACTTGCGCAAACAGACTGTTGGCTTTAGGGATTCACCTTGGAGGAGGCAGCTTCAGTAATCCCGTTGAACATCACAGACCTTATTTCTGAATAGAAAACAACCCAGCCTTGTGGCTTATGATGGAAAAAGATGTTACCTTTCATAACTCGAATTAGCCCTCTCTGGTCTAAACTTGTTTTGTGATGTGTCATTGGATAGAAACAGGTCTATTAACAGAGATGTTGGAGAGGCACAGATAGCTACAATAATATATGGGGATACATTTGAAGAGGATAGGAATGGAAAGATTGAAGGGTATTTTGAGACATGTGAAAATTTATCTTTGTCTTTTTAAAATAATGCAGGCAAGTGGTACATTATCCCCTTAAAAAGGCAATCCTCAGCTTATGGCCACAATTGAGCCCAAATTTTCCGTTGCTAAGCAAGACAGTTAAGTGAGTTTTGTCTCATTTTACCACCCTTCTTGCCCCAATCGTTAAGTGAACCACTGCAGTTAATAACATGGTTGTTAAGTGAATCTAGCTGCCTCCCTCCATTGACTTTGCTTGAAAGAAAATAATAATGATGATTATGTTGTTGGAAGGGACCTTGGAGAGCTTCTAGTCCACCCCCCTGCTCAGGCAGGAAACCCTATACCATTTCGGACAAATGGCTGTCCAGTCTCTTCTTAAAAACTTCCAGTGTTGGAGCATTCACAGCTTCTGGAGGCAGGTTGTTCCACTGGTTAATTGTTCTAACTGTCAGAAGCTCACAAAACGTAATCACATGATTCCGGGACCCTTAAACTGTCATAAATACAGGTAGTCTTCAACATACGACCACAATTGAGCCCATAATTTCTGTTGCTAAGTGAAACATTTGTTAAGTGTGCTTTGCCCCATTTTACGACTTTTCTTCCACAGTTAAGTGAATCACTGCAGTTGGTAAATTAGTAATTAGTAAATTAAGTGAAACTGATTTCACCATTGACTTGTCAGGAGATTGCAAAAGGTGATCACATGAGCCCTGGACACTATAACCATCATAAATATGAGTCAGTTGCCAAGCATCTGAATTTTGATCATATGACTATGGGGATGCTGCAATGGTCGTGTGAAAAACAGTCATAAGTCCCTTCTTTCAGTGTTATAACTTTGAATAGTCACTAAATGAACTGTTGTAATGAACTGAAGTCTACCTGTACGTCCCAGTTGTCAAGTGTCCAGATTTTGATCACATGACCATCGGAATGCTTCAGTGGTCATAAGTGTGAAAAACAGTCATAAGTCACTTTTTTCAGTGCCATTGTAACTTTGAACAGTCATTAAACGAATGGTGTAAATCAAGGACTGCCTAAGCCGAGGGTTGGACTAGAAGACCTCCAGGGTCCTTTCCAACTCTGTTATTTTATTATTCTATTCTATATTCCAGTCCAGTCCACTCCACATATTCTATTCTATTCTATTCTATTCTATTCTATTCTATTCTATTCTATTCTATTCTATTCTATTCTATTCTATTCTAGTTTTAAGAGATTGTAGAGAGGAAACTAGGTATCTGCATTTTTGTGCCAATTATCTCTTAAGACAAATCTTTAATTACATGTATTTAGATTTCTGATCTGGTTGCTTGTTTAAGGGTTTGGGATTAGAGCCCTATCTATAAAGGGACCAAGATTAGCAATTACTTACTTAATTGTGCTACCACAGCATGACAAGCAACTTTTGGAGAGCTGCGCTGTTTTTTTAAAATAACATTTTCTTGTAGCTCAGACTGCAGTTTTAAGGCCATTGCATGTTAATGTCATGCAAATGATTGATAGTTGTGGTTTGCAGGGAGGATACTTTGAATCTTGGGTTATTGATATCCAGACTGCTTATGTGCCCTTTTCCTTGGAAAAACAGTGGGAAACTGCCTCAGAGGTTTTGCAGTTTGTTTAAAATTTCAGTGGTGCCCTTGTGTAGAAATTTGAGGGGGCTGCCTGCAGGTTGAAGGTTGCTGACTATGGCATTACAGATTCAACGTGTTATTAAAGGCCTCTAAACACATACACTTTAAGAGGTGGCTCATGATCATGGCCTAATTGCAAAGGTTGCTTTATGCTCATTACCAGTGGCATGCAGAAGCAATTGTAGAATTGGCTTTTCTGTGCACTGTAGCTGAATTTTTTACACTTGAAAATCTTCCACCAATGAAGGCAAATCTACACGTCCCAGAACAATATTGCAGGATCCGATCAGGGTCGATCACCAAGACCAAAGTTTTAGTCTTCTGAGCTTTCATATTTGTGCTGGAGCCCATCTGCAGGGAACTTCTCTCTAGCAGAGTGAAAAAAATGACATACTTGCCCATCATAATCTTTAACTCATGTCAGGATTGTATAATCTTTTAACTCTTGATCTCACAGACATAAACAATTTATTAGTTAGTTATCCGGGATTGATGTAGGCATTGGAGTTGCTACCTTGAGTCAATGTGTAAACAAAAGAGTCATCTAGATGTAAATTCAAACCAGGAACACAAATATTTGTGCTGAACTTCAGAGTCTCCACATTCTCCCTGCATCCTGCCTCTTTTTTTTTTTAAATGTGAATTCTCAGTTTTGTGGTTTTTATTTGTTTTTAGGAATTACTGGATTTTTGCATTCCTGCTAATTACTGGAATGTATAGGAATGTGGTAGTAGTCACACAGTAGAATGAACCAAAGTGAAATATTTCTTATATTGAATGAAATCTAAGAAGGTCATTGGGGAAAGTATTGCATACATCCCTTTCTGATTTCTATAACTCTAATGAAAAGGTTATATGATCTTTCATGATGCTTGTATTGTTTGCTGATTGTAGGCTATGGTGGATTATAAACCCAGTCCTGTAGTCCATCTGTGGAGAATAATACTAATGAGGTTCTAACTGTTGATTTTACTTATATCTTCTCTATGGTGGTTGTGGTTTTCACAGATTGCAGAAAGAATCATCAACTTTTTTGGACTGTTTCCAGAATGGTAGCTGTTGATTTTACTTATATCTTCTCTATGGTGGGTGTGGTTTTCACAGATTGCAGAAAGAATCATCAACTTTTTTGGACTGTTTCCAGAATGGTAGCTGTGTTAATCTGTTTTATCAAAAACAACAAATTCCTTATGGGCCAAAACTACCACATATAGCTGTTTACTTGTTAATCGGTTGATTAATTAAACAAATTTTCTTTTATACAGGTAGTCCTTGACTTATGACCACAGTTGGGACTAGAACTTCCATTGCTAAGCAAGGTTTAGCAATGAGTTTTCGGAATAGGGCGGCATAGAAATAGAAACAAACAAACAAATAAATAAATAAATAAGGTGGTTGTTAAGTGAGTCGCCCTGATTTACAACCTTTTTGACACTGTTGTTAAATGAATCACTGCAGTTAAGTGAATTGTGTGGTCATTAAGCAAATCCAGCTCTCCCTATTGTCTTGTCGCAAACTGGCAAATGGCAAGCACATTTGGGATGCTGCAACTATCATAAATGCATGCCAGTTGCCAGGCACAAGAATTTTGATCACATGACTAGGGTTGCTGCAATAGTCATAAGTGTAAAGACTAAGTCACTTTTTTCAGTGCCGTTGTAACTTTGAATAGTCACTAAACGAATGTTTGTAAGTCGAGGACTACGTGTCAACGGGGAAGCCAGATCCACTTAACAACGGTGTTACTATCTTAACCACTGCAGTGATTCGCTTAACAACAAAAATTTTGGACTCAATTGTGGCCGTCAGTTGAGGACTACCTGTACGAGTGATAGTCTTTATTCCACCATTTTTTGTTGTTGTTGCTTTTCTTACAATAGATTAGTACAGCTACTCTTGCGGAAACAATGCAAAAAAAAAAAAGTTGACCATCTATTCCAGTGTTTCTCAACCTTGGCAACTTTACGATGTGTGGACTTGCTAGCTGGAGAATTTTGGGAGTTGAAGTCCGTCCACACATCGTAAAGTTGCCAAGGTTGAGAAACACTGATCTATTCTGTCTGTAGTTTGTGAAAGCTCTACATAACCCGTAGCTGTAGATGTTATTCATTTCTACAAAGCCAGAAGATGAATATTTAAAACAAAGCAGGTAAAAACTTCCCCAAATCCCCAAAGAGAGTTCATGCTGGGGCTTTCCTTTTTATGAACGCTTTATAATTTGAAGGGTTTCCTCATCTCTTACCCCTATAGGTGTTACAATCCACCCACAGATGTTCACGTTCCTCTTCCCGTTTGTTTTCAGTCTTGTGATGTTCCATTTTAATCTACGCCCCAAATTTAATTGTGAGCAGAGTTAGTTGCGAATCTAGACTTAAACAACATGTTTAGTTTTTTTTTTAAAACACCTCCATTAGATTTTTAGTGACTTCCTCTTCACATAGGAGGTCCTCAACGTACGACCACAATTGCGACTAGAATTTTTATTATTATTATTATTAATTTTATTTCTATGCCGCCCTATTCCAGGAACTCAGGGCGGCTCACAGCATAAATAGAAATCTAGCATAAAATACATATATAAAAAGAACCCCTGAGTTAAAAAAAAACCAATCATCCAACAAACATACACACAAACATACACTGGCTAGGGGCAAGATGTCAACTGCCCCAGGCCTGTCGGCAAAGATGTGTTTTGAGCAGTTTACGAAAGGCGGAGAGGGTGGGGGCGATACGGATCTCCGGGGGGAGTTGATTCCAGAGGGCCGGGGCCGCAGCAGAGAAGGCTCTTCCCCTAGGCCCCGCCAGGCGACACTGTCTGGCTGACGGGACCTGGAGAAGGCCGACTCTGTGGGCCCTAACCGGTCGCTGGGTTTCATGGGGCAGCAGACGGTCCCGTAAGTAACCTGGTCCGATGCCATGTAGGGCTTTATAGGTCATAACCAACACTTTGAATTGCGTTCGGAGACCAATTGGCAGCCAATGCAGCTCGCGGAGTGATGCCGAAATGTGGGCATTTCTGGGCAGGCCCAACACTGCTCGCGCGGCTGCATTCTGCAATTTCCAATTTCCATCGCTAAGCAAGGGAGTTAAATGAGTTGCGACCTTTTTTTTGCAAGGTTTTTAAGCAAATCACTGTGGTTGTTAATCGTGTGGTTAAGCAAATCTGTCACAAAGAGTGATGGCATGCAATGCTTCAATGGTCATAAATAGATGATGGTTGCCAAACACCCAAATTTTGATCACCTGACTGTGGTGATGCTGTGACAGTCCTAAGTTACTGGTTGTAAGTTACTTTTTTTTCAGTGCCATTGTAACTTTGGTCACTAAACGAATGGTTACAAGTCAAGGACTACCGTATTTCTGCAGAGTTATCCCCGTCTCTATGATACAGAAAAGGTTGTTTTGAAGAGAAGCGGATATGAGAATTTCACCATATGGGTGAATTGCACAAGCCTGAAATTAAATGTTTTATGATAGCGGATGGTCTTCTTGCAGTCTTTTATTTATCTTTACTCCAGTGTGCTGGTAATATTTTTTTCTCAAACTCTTTTTGCAGCTATTTGTAGGATTTACACGCAGCTAATAGGACAGTTGCTTGAAAACTGCTGAAATCTGTGCACTAAATTCACAAGCTTTGGCCCTTCTCTCCAGTGTGATGGCCATATCTTTTTGCTGACTGGGCTTATTATGTAAAATCAGTCGGCGGGCTTGTGCTATCAGCCTTTAAAACTTGGGTTAATGTATAAACAAATATTACTGCCCTTGCTAAAGAATTTTTGTTTACAATGATGTAGCTACTTTTCTCTCACTGTTTTGTTTCAGGGTCACTTAAGCGAAAGTATGGATCATGGAAGAATCAGTCCGTATGAGCTGTAAGTCCTGAAACTTAAAATCAGGGATGGGGATACACAGTTGGCAACAATCAGAAACATCCTCAGTTTAAGGAGGCAGTGATAACAAAGCCAGCCTTCTCTCTTGGAGATGCTTCATTTTCATCCTGGGGTTCAGATGCAGCATTGGGATTGATGAAACCCAAGCCTGAACTGGTTTTAATCACATTTAATTTATCTGCAAGGAAAAGGAATTTCTTTTTAAAAGTTGTTTCACTAGAGAGGATGGAAATGTTTCTCTTGCTGAACCACGGACATGTCAGAAGGTCTAAAAGAAATTCATTCTTTCTTAAATTTATTGGTTGCTTATTTTGCCATGGAGCTACTCTAAGCGGCTTACCATCATAAAATGGGGAAAAAAAACTGATTACAAAAATGTAAACAATAACAAAGGAATAAAACAGTGCAAATAAACGTTGGAAGTACAATAATATCCCAAGGGTGCTTTTTCAAAAGGCTATTGGACTTTGTTTTTTCCTTGAAGACATTTCACTTCTCATCCAAGGAACTTCTTCGGTTCTGCCTGAATGGTGGAGGATGGAAGGATTAATATTCTTTGCATTCATCTGGTTGTTAGCACTCTTTCAGAGAGTCGTTGAGGCCACTTGGAGGTTTACCTGTGCCCTCAGGGCCACCTGGACAATGCAAATGGATGTGGAACCTTGGAGCCGCTAAAAGGATTGTGTTGAGATAGCTCAGTGGTTCTCAATCTTTTTCAGGCCTAGACCCCACCTGTGCCGGCCATGCGCGGCGCGACCCCGACCTGCACGTGCGCGGCGCGACGGGCCGAACCGCGCATGCGTGGCGTGTGCGCGACAGCCCGAACCGTGCATGTGCGGCGTGACGGGCCAAACCGCGCATGCGTGGCGTGCGTGCGACGGCCCAAACCACACATGCACGGCGCGACGGGCCAAACCGCGCATGCGCGGCGTGCGTGCGACGGCCCGAACCACACATGCACGGCACGACGGGCCGAACTGCGCATGCGGGCGTGCGCGACGGGCTGAGCCGCGCATGAGCGGCGCCCGCGCGACGGCCGAGGGGAAATGGGGGAAAAATGGGGGGGGGAAATGGCAGACTGCCGCGTTTGGCGACCCCCGTGAAATGGTCGTTCGACCCCAAATGGTGTCGCGACCCACAGGTTGAGAACCACTGAGATAGCTGGTGCCATACCCCTCCCCCTTTGTGGAGCAAGGGCTGTTCAGTCTTAATGTAGATGCCATCTTTGACCCCTCTTTCAAAATGAAGAATGTTGTCCACATTCTTCTTGGATGAGAAGCGAAATTCTTCAAGGAAAGAACAAAAAGTCCAGTTGTCTTTTGAAAAAGCACCTTTGGGACAACAATGACCTGGATGATTGAGAAGCTCCACAGACAAGTACAAAATTAAAATTAAAAAGTTGGGTGGAGGGGGAACAGGAAGCACAGGGGGGGCAGGTGGAGTCAGCTAGTTAGTCCAGGAGCCACTTCCAGTGTGGGACTACCCCATTGGGTCCAGGCTAACTGGTCTTCGGATCCTTGCAGAAGGGCAGGAGAGTGGGGGCAAACCTCACCCTGGGGAAACAGGATGTTCCAAAGCAGGGATCCCCAACTCCGGTCTGTGGACCGGTCCTGGGCCGTGGCATGCCAGCAACCGGTCTGCACAAACAAGCAAAGCCCCATCCGTGGGATGCAAGCAGTGCAGAAAACCACACACACCCTCTGGTCCGTGGAAAAATCTTTCTCCGTGGAACCGGTCCCTGGTGCCCAAAAGGTTGGGGACCTCTGTTCGAAAGGGCTGGCGCTACAGCAGAGAGAGCTCTTTTGGATCCTCTAAGTCGGAGGTAGGGTTGCCTTGCTGGTCTGCTTTTTAAAGAACGAAAATGGTTGGTTCTCTTTTAGCGGCATGGAGCATTGTGAGAAATTCGAGATTTCAGAAACGAGCGTAAACCGAGGTCCTGAGAAGATCCGCCCAGAGTGCTTTGAGCTGCTCCGCGTTCTTGGCAAAGGGGGCTACGGAAAGGTAAGGAGCCTTCTGGCGAGGTGGAGAATTTCTCCTCTTTCCCTTTCCATCTTTACATCAGTGGGCCCAGCGCATCTTTTCCATCTGAATCCTTAGTTGTTAATTTACCACTAAATTCATGTTTCAAATATAAATCACCGTGTTGTGAGTTGGGCGGCCTGTATAAATTCGTTTCATAAATAAAACATCCAACTTGGGCATCTTCTGGAATGGAAAGGGAAGCAGGGAATGTTTCCACCTGGTGCAGTGAGCAAAATGGTCTCATATTTCTGTCTCAGTTGTTGAATCGGAGCATAAGGGCTGGAATCTTTATTTGCCAGGCAGGGACCGTAGCACAGGGGGTCAAGCATATCCCGTATGAGCAGGAAAAAAAAACAAAGATTCAATCTTGAGAATTATCCAAAGGCAGCCTGAAAATTTCCCTGTCTTAACTGTTTCTGAACCTCAGCAACTCTAAAACAGGTGGACTTCAATACCCGGAATTGCACAGCCAGCCAGACTGAGCTATGCCAATAGGTTTTCTATAAATCAGCTGTAGTTTATGGCCCATCACAATGTAGCAATCTTCTCTGCTTTGTTTTTTTTTTTCTGGCTTGTTTATACACTGCTTTATGGCAAAGGTTCCTCGAGTAACTTAGAAGATAAAAACAAACAACACAGATGAACTCAGAGCAGGGGTTAGGAGGGTGACTTTTGGCCTGTTGGTTTCATAATATGTGCTTGACTGATTGCATCTTTGTATGCTTGTCCTAATCCCTTTGTTGCTTTCATTATGTTTTCAAACGTTAGAAGTGGGCTTCTTTATTTCAAACAGTATTTGCCATAAGTTGCCCTGAGCCTTGTTGTTGTTGTTGTTGTTGTTGTGAGAGGGATCTTGGAGTCCTAGTGGACAATCACTTAAATAGGAGTCAGCCGTGTGCTGCAGCCGCCAAAAAAGCCAACACATAGCTAGGCTGCATTAACAGAGGGATAGAATCAAGATCACGTGAAGTGTTAATACCACTTTACAAGGCCTTGGTAGGGCCACACTTGGAATACGGCATCCAGTTTTGGTCACCACGATGTAAAAAAGATGTTGAGACTCCAGAAAGAGTACAGAGAAGAGCAACAAAGATGATTAGGGGACTGGAGGCTAAAGCATATAAGGAACGGCTGCTGGAATTGGGTATGTCTAGTTTAATGAAGAGAAGGACGAAGGGGGACATGATAGCAGTGTTCCAGTATCTCAGGGGCTGCCCCAAAGAAGAGGGAGTCAAGCTATTCTCCAAAGCACCTGAATGCAGGACAAGAAGCAACAGGTGGAAACTAACCAAGGAGAGAAGCAACCTAGAACTAAGGAGAAACTTCCTGACAGTTAGAACAATTAACCAGTGGAACAACCTGCCTCCAGAAGCGGTGAATGCTCCAACACTGGAAGTTTTTAAGAAGAGACTGGACAGCCATTTGTGCAAAATGGTATAGGGTTTCCTGCCTGAGCAGGGGGTTGGACTAGATAACCTCCAATGTCCCTTCCAACTTTATTATTATTATTAAATTGACCATATCAATATTTTATTATTTCAAAGCGATAGCTTGTACTTGCTGAATGGTGCAAGCCCAGGCTAATGGGAAAACTGGCTTGTGCTATCTGTGGCTTGCTTAGTTTCCTTCAAGGTAGTGAAGCCCGATCACTTGTTATTCGCTGATTAAAAGGAAGCAGCAAAAAATACCAGATCTTGTAGTGACCATGAACCTTTTTTTTATTATTATTTTTTTGTGGGGGGGAAAGTGATAATGCTTCTTTTTAAAATGTCTTGGCAGGTTTTCCAAGTTCGCAAAGTAACGGGAGCAAACACAGGCAAAATTTTTGCCATGAAGGTGCTGAAAAAGGTGAGATGGCTTTGATCACCCAACTGTAGGTAGACAGCTTTTGTGTGAGGTGAATGTAGACCAGGGGTCTTCAAACCTGGCCGTTTTATGACTTGTGGTCTTCAATTCCTGGCTGAGGAATTCTGGGAGTTGAAGTCCACAAGTCATAAAAGGGCCAAGTTTGAAGACCCCTGATGTAGAACATGGTTTTGCTTGCTGCCGATCTTAAATTCAAGCTCCATTAAGAGGAGCTTGCTGAGTCTCCAGAGAGTCATTGCTAGGAGAATGTAAATTTACTAAGAAATGCGGCTAGTCCTCAACTTACAATCCTTTGCTTAGTGACCGTTCAAAGTTACAACGGCACTGAAAAACTATGACCGTTTCTCACACTTACCACTGTTGCAGCATGCCTATGGTCACATGATCAAAATCCAGACTCATGGCAACTGATTCATATTTATGATTGTTGCAGTGTCCCGGGGTCACGTGATCCCCTTTTGCGACCTTCTGACAATTACAGTCAATGGGAAAGCCAGATTCACTTAAAAACCATGTTACTAACTTAACTGCGGTGATTCAGCTAGCAATTGTGGTGAGAAAGGTCATAACATGGGGCAGCTGTCTTGCTTAGCAATGGAAATTTGCTAAAATTGTGGTCATAAGTTGAGGATACCTGTCGTCGTAACTGAAATAAAGGAATTTTATACAACCAACTCTGTATTTTTGTCTAGTTACTTCAGATATTAGCAGCAATTGGAGAATCACTTTTCTCTCGCTTGCAAAGTTTTTCATCTGTTATTGCGTGCTTAAAATTTTTGAACTTTTGCTTGGTTGGGTGTACTAATTATGCAATCAGATATTTTTTAAAAAGCATTGCTGTTATGGCTCTTCGTAAGATAGTAGAGCAGCTAGCAGCAGCGTCTATGCTTTCCATTTTGAAGTGTCATCCGATCTGTTGAAATCTAAATTACTCTGAATGTATTATAGCTACATTTTATCAATGGGTTGGATTATGTCCTCCTGTGATCTACAGCCTTTTTTGAAAAAAGGGAGGAGGACGAGTGAGATAAGGAAGAGGAGGCTGGACAAATGAGGTTTGGTTCCAGTGTGTTTGGTTGTTTGAAGTTCATTGAATTGCAAGAAACAGGCTCTTATGTCATATGTCAGGGGTGGCGAACCTATGGCACACGTGCCAGAGGTGGCACTCAGAGCCCTCTCTGTGGGCACGCGCGCCATGCCCCGGAGATGGCAACCGTCCCTCTTCAACCAGCCGCCCGCTAACTCGCCGAGGTCCCACATGGCCGGATTCATCCCAGCACCCATGCGCTTGCTGGCCTCTGTGTGCAGGGACTGACGGTGTCGGGCAGCACCCGCCCCGGCCCCTGCCTCACCTTGCCCTGTGACAATGGCATCCCTGCCCTGCCTCGCCTCGCCTCACCCCGCAGGACGAGCCTCCTGCCCACCGCCCCACCTGCCAGAGACCCTCTGGATCTCCCCCAACCCTTCCCGGCCCCCACAGGCGTCCCTCCCCATGAGCAACATCGAGGTGATCACAGCCACCTTGGCCACACCCACCCAGTCTGCCATGGCCGCCACAGCCACGCCCACCCAGTGGGCCACGCCCACCTGGCACCCGGCGATAAATAAGTGGTTTTTGGGTTGCAGTTTGGGCACTCGGTCTCTAAAAGGTTCACAATCACTGTGACATGTGTGAATCAGACCATTATTACAAGCCACTGGTTGGTTTATGTTTGGTGACTTTGATAACTGAAAGTAGTGAAGACCAAGTCAAATAATTTGAAGAGGCTGTTTAAGGTTTATAATGTCCAATACCCTCTTGAAATCAAGAATCCAAGTTAAAGTATAGGAGAGGGAAGTTAAATGGAAGATGAACTACAAATTTTTTGTAGACTGGCTAAACAATGTAGTAATTGGAGGAACATTTCAAGCTTTAGTCCAGAAACCAAATCAGAAATAAGTGATTGCTTTACAACTTGCTTTTTGGTGGCCGTCCTGGGTCTATATCAGCAACTATAAGATGTGTGGACTTTAACTTCCAGAATTCACCAGACAGCATGCTTTATTCTTTTTCTACTCTGGCTACAGCTGCTCATGTCTTGATCACCTTGCAAACAGACTACTGCACCACATTCTCCTTGGCACTCTTCTTGAACTCTCTGTTCAGCAACTTTAGTTGATATAATATGCAGCAGCTTTATACACTCCGATCCCTTCCTTGTTCACAGCAAACCATACTTGACCTCTACATTGAACAAACCCTAGCTTGCAGGAAGAAGCTTTAGAAAGCTCACTTCAAATCATGATTGGCTGTTTTACAAACAGGCATCATATTTAGACTTACCTGGGTCTGCAGGTTTTTGAGACAAGGATAGCTTTACCTTCCTCAAAATTAGGAAATGTGGCAGATAAGGGGAAAAAAATACAGTTCGGCTTTGGGGATGAATTGATCCATTGCTCCTAATATGTTTTGTGAACTTCGGTAGCTATCAGTGGCTCCAGTTTGATCACAAACGTAGCAGACTTGATAGAATTGTACTGTGTTTTTATCAGGCAGGAAAGAACAGGTCCACATGTGAAGGTCTAGTTAAATTATTTATTGCTAAAAGCCTATGCACAAGAATCTTCTCAACTAACGGCTTAGAGTTAGACAACAGTCAATGGAATTCAAGGGAGGGTGGACTTAGTCCGCTCGTGGCTACATAGCAGCGGTTCTCAACCTTTTCTGGGGCTCGACCCCGGCCCGCATCGCGCATGTGCGACGTGACGGGGCGCATCGTGCATGCATGGCATGACGGGGTGCATCGCGCATGCGCGACACGACGACCCGCATCGCGCATGCGCGGCGCAACGGCCTGCATCACAATAGGGGAAAAAAATGGTCGACCCAAAAAAAAATGGCCGACCCAAAAAAAATATATGGCGGACTGCGGTGCTTGGCAACCCCCGTGAAATGGTCGTTTGACCCCAAATGGGGTCGCAACCCACAGGTTGAGAACCACTGCTATATAGGGATTCTAGGCTGATCCCTCTTTTAACTCCACTCCGAGATTCTACCAACTCCCTCTACATATTTTTTTAGAATGCAGATGCTATGATTGTTTTGTCTTCTTTAGGCGATGATTGTGAGGAACGCAAAAGACACCGCTCACACCAAAGCCGAGCGGAATATCTTGGAGGAGGTCAAGCATCCATTTATCGTCGACTTGATTTATGCCTTTCAGACCGGTGGAAAACTCTACCTCATCCTCGAGTATCTCAGTGGTAAGTCTGAGCTGAGAATCCAAATGGGGACTTTTGAGCTCACCAACAGCGGGGGATCAATTTCATTGCTCCCTCATAAAACCTCTCTATATTTTTAGAAATATAAGCAGTCCTCCATTTGCAACCAGAATTGAGCCTGGAATTACAGTTTGTTGAATTGTGCTGGTTGTCACCGTGCTCCATTTTGCGACCTCTTTCGTGGTGGTCGTTAAGCAAATCAGTTGTCTGCCATTGATGTTTTTGCCTGAAAATCAGAAGCAAACACAGATTTCTGGGGAAAAAACATAAATCGGGATGGTGCAAACGGCTGTAAATATGGTCTGGTTGCTGAGCACCCAAAATGTAATCATGTGACATTGGGAGGAGCCTGGCTGTCCAAAGTTCAAATCTGGGCCGTGAGTAGCTCTGGGTAACTGTCGTAACTTTGAGTGGCCGCTAAGTGACTGGTGGTAAGGTGAGGACTACCCGTATCTTCTTTCGTAAATCTAATACATGGCAGGAGAAGGAAAAGGGGATGATTCACTGTGGTTCAGAATTGTACTCATTTTTTTTCCTGAAGAAGTTCCTTTAGAGAAACATATCTTTATATTAGTTTTTCCCAAACTGCTATAGGAGAAAGAGTGGCAGAACCTGGGGGAGTAGTCAAAAGAGGGATCAGCCTAGAACCCCTACGTCAGTGTTTCTCAACCTTGATAATTTTAAGGCATGTGGACTTCAACTCCCAGAATTCCACAGCCAGCGTTGCTGGCTGTGGAATTCTGGGAGTTGAAGTCCACATGCCTTAAAATTGTCAAGGTTGAGAAACACTGCCCTACGTAGTCACAAGCAGACTAAGTCCAACCTTTCCCCTCCACCCCCTGAATGCTGTTGACCCTTATCTCCAAGCAGGTGTTAACCCTTGGTTGAGAAGAATCCTGTGCATCGGCATAATTAGCAATACAGCAGTCTAATTGGACCTTCAGGTGTGGACCTGGCATTTCCCACCTAACAACTTCCCCCTTTCAGAAATGGTCTCTATCAGGAAGGTTGCGTTTCTAGGAAAGCCACAATCCAGTGGACCCAATGTCCATTCATAGCATGGGTCCAGGCTACTTGAGGGACTGTCTCATCTCACTGGGATTGCCCACCCACCCATGCTGGCAAAGGAGTCATTCCGCTAGCCCCATTGGCCTCAGTATTCCGGCCGACGGGATCCAGGAGAAGGACCTTCTCTGCCATCTTACCTGCCCTTTTGGAACATCTTGTCCTCCAGAGTGAGATTCAGCTCCAACCATACTGACCTTCGGTAAAAGCCTAAAGACCTGGCTCTGCCAGTTAGCCATCTTTTAATTAGGCTGCAATATTTGGCTTTGTTTACTGTCTTGTTTATGTCTTTTTTTTGTACAGTTTTTATCTTTAATGACTGTAAGCCAGGGTTACCCTGAAGTAAGAAGAGCAGCCAATAAATTTGCAAATAAATAAATGATAAGGCAGTTTGTGAATCCAACTTGAGTTCTCTAAACCAGGGGTGTCAAACTGCCGGCCCGGGAGCCGGATGCGTCGTGGTGAAACCACATCTATCCCATTGCTGGCAATGGGAAAAAAAATCGTAATACGTTGCGACATGTCACATGACGTTACGAGTTTGACACACACACACCCCGCTCTAAACAAAAGGACAAGTTATCCAGAATGCCCCATGGACTTGGAAATAGGGCAGCTAGCTTTCTGCCGTGCAGCCCTCTGCGCCCTGCTTATCTTGTGGCATCTGTCCCATGCTAACTTTCCTAGTGACGGAGTCAAAATTTTACTGTGCTTTTCTCACGCTTTGATTTTCAGGAGGAGAACTCTTCATGCAGTTGGAACGAGAGGGGATATTTATGGAAGACACTGCTTGGTAAGTGACCGAATGTTTTGTCAGCTCCAGCAGGGTAGACTAAGGCAAGAGCCGAGCGAAGAACGTACGAAGTCCGTTGTGGGGGAAGATTGGAGAGGCATATCACAGCTTCTTGCTGAGCTGCGTTTTCATTTCCCATACTTCAAAGAGAAGGTTGTTTGGGCCACAGCGTTTGGGGAGTGGGAAACTGAACAGGCCTGTGGGTGCCTGAAGGCTGATCTTATGATATGTCACAATATGAACGTAAATGTAAGCACTGTGTTTCATTTAGATAGTTATATAAATACCACTAAATATAGCCATGAAGCCACAGTGGACCTAAAATAGCTCCTGTTGAAACAAACCTCTATACAGAAACTTGCTAAAGGCAGATGCTGACAGATTTTTTTTTTTATAATATTTTATTTTCCAATTTTAGATTTTAAGTATTTAAAAAGCAACGTGGTGGCTGGGTTAATCAATAGTTCGATAACAAAATATTTAGTACAAACCTCAAGTTACAACATCAAATATTTCCTCTCTTTTCCCCTTAACATTTACTGTCTCATATTTAAGCTAATACAGTTCTTATTATATCAACCCAGTAAAAACATCATTGTTACATTTATCAATGAATTTTTTACTTATACGTATCTTAATTATTTTTTACATTCAATCTTCATAAACAATCCATATCCTGTTATTAATTTTTTCCCAATTTTTAATTTTCCATCAATATTCCAATTTAACCGTTGATATTTACAATTTTCAGGCTTTAGGTAACCAGGATTTCCCTTATCTCAATTCATAGTTGTTGTTCTGATTTATCTCGGTCCATTCACAACTGAAATTATGGTTGCTGTTTTTCTTCTGAGGCTATTGCTTCCAGAGCAGAGATGGGTGAAACCCACCACTCTAGGAGCTGCAATAGTGAGTGAGGATAAAACTAAGCCAAAGAAATAACTATAAAACTTGGAAGCTGAGTCCTCTTGTCAAGTGCCACATCTGAAGTTTTGCAGTGATGGGTTTTTAAAAAATATATATATATATTCATTAATCCAACTAGCTGTACCCAGCCACGCGTTGTTGTGGCTCAAGAAAGAAAAGAGAAAGCGCACGTTTGTAATATGTTTAATTTCACAATGATTGTGGGTATACAATATTTTTTGTTGTTCCATTGTGTGTGCAGATATAGAGATTACGTCCAACAGATGGCGCTGTTTTTCAAAAACATGTTTTTACCTGTTTTTCAAAAAAACCATGTTTTTACCTGTCACAGGTGTGACATCTATATAATATAGGTATATAAAAACACGTGCATATTTGAATGCAACATTGTGTCAAAATTTCAAAGCAATCGGTGAAGAACTTTTGGAGATTTAAGATTTTGAACAAACAAACATTTACATTTGTATTTATATAGATATAGATTTATAGGGTTGCTGATTGAGATTGATTGACTTGAATAAAACTGAAAAACTGCATAGCCACCCAGGGTTCTTTCCTAATCATTTTTATTTTTTATTTTTTTTTGCATTGTAGCTTCTACTTGGCTGAAATTTCGATGGCTTTGGGACACCTGCATCAGAAAGGAATCATCTACCGTGACTTAAAGCCAGAAAACATCATGCTGAATCACCAAGGTTAAAAAGACAATTCTTCCAAGTCTGTTGTTAATCAACTTTTTTCAGAGTTATTGGAATCTGGTTGTGATTCGGTAGATTTCCCCACCCGATAGTCAACAGGTCTGCCCTGATTGCGGTTTTTAGCATTTCCAGACGGTGTATAAGGCAGGGGTCTCCAACCTTGGCAACTTGTGGACTTCAACTTTTAGAATTCCCCAGCCAGCCACAGCGGCTGGGGAATTGTGGGAAATGAAGTCCACAAGTCTTAAAAGGTTGCCAAGGCTGAAGACCGTTGGTGTAAGGACAAATGTCCCACTATCTGTGTGTAGAGACTAGATGACTGCCTAAATGCACACTTTGATTTTGAATCCTTGTGGATGTGTCTGGTGAATTTTTACGACTGGGTTTTTGAAAGCTCTCCTGGTCTTTTCTCAAGTTGGCCTCGATGAGATGAGATGCTGACATCTCCGATTACAGTAGTCCTTAATTTAACAACTGTTCATCCAGTGACTGTTCAAAATTGCAGTGGTGCTGAATGAAAGGCCTTCGAATCCCTGCCTGAAGTTAAGAGCAGTGGTTTTCAACCTTTTTAATGCCGTGACCCCCAACCGGTCGTAGGTTGAGGACTACCCAACCGGTCATAAGTCGAGACTAACCAACCGGTCATAAGTCGAGGATCCCAACCGGTCGTAAGTCAAGGACTTTCCTGCCTGGGAGCGCTGCGCATGCGTGGTGCCGCCCCCTGCGCCAGCCGAGGCGTAGCTGGCAAGGGGCAGCGACGGCGCAGAGCGACCACCGGCTGGGCCACCAGCTGGCCCAGCCCAAGGGAGGTAAGGCACCCGCCGGGCCCCACGCACGCCAGCAACCTTCCCTGCGCCCACCGCCCTCCCACCCCTGGCCCTCTTTTACTTGCATTTTTAGTAGTTGCTCAGCAGGGAGGGGTGGAAACTTCCAGACAGCTCGCCTTCGCTGCCAACAACTTGCAGCACCGTTTGCAGACCGGGACTTTTGGCGGGCTCAGCAGGGCAGAGACAGCCTGGACTATTGGCTTTTGAAAGCCAACAGAATTAGACTCTATTCAAGAGAGTCTATTCTGTTGGCTTTCAAAAGCCAATAGAATAAGAGGGAGTAGCACAGCTAAGGAAAAGGGGGGAAAAATGGCAGACTGCGTTGTTTGGCGACCCCCGTGAAATGGTCGTTCGACCCCAAATGGGGTCGCGACCCACAGGTTGAGAACCGCTTAGAGCCATTGCAGCCCTCCCGCTAGTCACAGGAACAAAATTTTGGGCACTTTGCAATCTGTCCACCCTTACAACTGACCATAGTGGTCCCCCCTCGGCTCTCGTTCCTACGCTGCTGGGCCCCCCAGATTTTGGGCCTGTTTTCTATCTCCATCCATCCCTGAGCTATCCTGTGCTTTGCTTAATAACCCACATGGTCATTTAACAACCGCAACAGAGAAAGTGGCATCGATTGGTTAAGTGAGCTGGTCACATGGGCGCCTCATTTCACAACCGTAGTGACTTGCCACCATAATGGGCAGTCTCTATTTACCAGTGTAAGTTGAGGACTATCTTCTTGTAGCTGTCTAAAAGAAGCAGGAAGGGAAGGAAGATTCAAGAGTCTGGCCCAGGGGTGGGCAACCCTGGCTCTTTTATGACTTGTGGACTTCAGCTCCCAGAATTCCTGAGCCAGCCATGCTGAGGGGACAGGGAGAGGTTTCCATGCTGAGCCATGCCGGCTCAGGAATTCTGGGAGCTGAAGTCCACAAGTCATAAAAGAGCCAGGGTTCCCCACCCCCCTGGTCTGGCCGCTAGTAGCAGGTCTTTTAAGGGGTAGTCCCTGTTTTGAAGATAACTTCTTGAGATACCTGCTTGGCTTCACCTCCTGTGGGTTTAGTAGGCCAGCCAGTTTCCCAGTCATTGAGTTTTGTGTGTGTGTGTGTGTGTGTGTTACGTACCAGTCAAAAATTTACAGTTCTTGAATTGCAACCCTTCGATTAGCAACCCTTCGAAGTTACAACGGCACCGAATAAAGTTGTTAATGCTGTAACTTCGTTTTCATGGGAGGGAGATGCATGCTTTTAAGGTCGGACAAAACAATAAATTGTCCTGTGGGAACCAAGGTCATTGCTGCTGGTCTTTTGGTGGGTTGGGCTTTCGACCAAAGTAGTTTATTGGGGAATGTGATTAGTGACATGTTATTGGGGGTGGGAAGTCCCAACTTTGTAACTTTACAACCTTTGGGAGGGAACTTCAGTCTTGGTTTCACTTTATTTTTTTTTTAAAAAAAATATTTTATTAATTTTATAATTTTAAACAACAAAAAATCTAAATTAGATACAACTCAACTTAATACATTCTTTTTCAGCATACATTCTTTTAGATACATATATACAATACTTTAAATAACTATAGGTGTTGCTCTCGGCACCCCCCCACCACATCCCCCTCTTTCCTCCCTATCTCCTACTTCCCTCCTCCTCACACCTCTCTCCTTCCCTCTCCACCCTCCTCTCCTCCAACCATCCTACTTCCTCCCCCTTTCACTCCTCCCTCACAACCCCCTCCAGATGTAGTACAGAGGTACTGTCCGAGCAACCCCTCTTCTATCAGTAACTATTTCTTTCTTATATATTACTAATATTACAGTTGAGTACATTATTACACCCCCCCCAACCTTACCCCCCCAACTTCCCAGAGTGAATACAGGGTAAAGAAAAAAAAACGAAAAAACCCCCCAAATATATTAAACTAAATTATTATATAAATGCTAATAAAAATTTAACTATATGCTAAATACAATTTTTTAGGTTGATATTTCCCTTGATGTCTTGGTTTCACTTTTGATCGTGCCAGATACTTTGTAGCCAATAAATAGGTTCTTTAAGGACACCTCTTGCCTTGGAGTTCTGTTTTTACTGGTCTCCTCTATCGAAACCATGACAAAAGTGACTTACGGCCATTTTTCACACTTACGACCATTGCAGCATCCCCAGTTGTCATGTCATCAAAATTTGGGTGCCTGGCAACTGGTCTGTATTTTATAACGGTTGCAGCATCCCGGGGTCTCTTTGCAACTTTCCCAGCCGGCTTCTGAGAAGCAGAGTCAATGAGGGAATCCAGATTCGCTTAACGAGCCCATAAATTCACTTAACAATTGCAGTGATTCACTTAACAGCTGTGGCAAAAAGGTCATAAAATGGGGCACGATTCACTTAACCGCTGCCTTGCTTAGAAACGGAAACGTTGGGCTCAACGTTTGGTTGTAAGTCGAGGTCTACCAGTGTGGTATTTTAATTTTATATTAGCTTCCTGTGGTTCTCTCCCCTCACTTCCTTTTTTATTTCCTTTTGTTTTTTCCCCCCCCAGGTCACGTTAAACTGACAGATTTTGGACTGTGTAAAGAATCCATTCATGATGGAACAGTCACACATACGTTCTGTGGAACAATAGAATACATGTGAGTCCAGCTGACAAGACAGAAAAGTGTTAATAATGGTGGTCGAAGAGAAGTATTTATTATTCCCTCTTTAGATTAACCTGCCTAGTGGTCAGAGCAGCCCATGAATGTTTCCAGTTTAAATTAGGAGAGGACACACACACCCACACACACACACACCCAGCATTTCTTGAGAAGATGAAAAGATTTCTCTCCATTTACATGTGTTGGACCTAAATTACTGTAACCTCCAGTCAAAATGACCTCGCCAAATCTGAGGAGACCAGGCTGATGAAAGTGATTCTTTAGCAAGCAGGACTCTTGTCAATTTAATCTAAATGTTGTATTTTCTCTCAAAAAAAGACTTACCTTTTTAAACGTCCCAATAGGATCCTTTATGATTTTTTATTTAGCTACTGGATTTATATCAAGATCAAGGCAGCATTCACCATACAGGTAGTCCTTGACTTCCTACAGTAATGGAGCCTGTCCATTACTTGTCGCAGGTCACGATGGTCATTGAGTGAATTGCCAAACCTAAGGACTCCCCCATTCCCAGTGAATCATTAAACAGGGGACTGGAGGCTAAAACATACAAGGAACGGTTGCAGGAATTGGGTATGTCTATTTTAATGAAGAGAAGGATGAGAGGGGACATGATAGCAGTGTTCCAGTATCTCAGGGGCTGCCCCAAAGAAGAGGGAGTCAAGCTATTTTCCAAAGCACCTGAAGGCAGGACAAGGAGCAACGGGTGGAAACTGACCAAAGAGAGAAGCAACCTAGAACTAAGGAGAAACTTCCTGACAGTGAGAACAATTAACCAGTGGAACAACCTGCCTCCAGAAGCGGTGAATGCTCCAACACTGGAAGTTTTTAAGAAGAGACTGGACAGCCATTTGTCTGAAATGGTATAGAATTTCCTGCCTAAGCAGGGGGTTGGACTAGATGACCCTCCAAGATCCCTCCCTTGGAGGTCTAGTGTAGGCTTGGGCTCACATGCTCTGAGTCCCCCAGCCCTCTCCCACTCACAAATTACTCCACTCCCTATCCCGGCGAGGTGGGAGATAAGTGATGGGGTATCTTAAGCACTCGCTCCTTTAATTTTCCTCCTCAACAACAATCCTATAAGGTAGAATGGATTCACAGGGTCACTTGGTGCCTTTCCACATCAAAGGGTGGGCTTGAAATAGGACTTAGCATTCTAATTACTGGAGTCACACTGTTTAATGCTTTGAGAAGACGCTGGTTTTGATACGATGTCTTGAGCTGTAAGGTCTGGAAGCATGTTTCTCAATTGGCCTCCTGAATTTTGGAGGACAAGGGTCACCCTGCACGTATCACTGAAATTTCGTCAGCGTCACAATAAGTGTCAAGGTTTTCACGTGCTATCAATTGCAAGAAATATAGTACATTTTACTACAAGTGGTCCTCGGGCTTACAACTGGCAGCTTAGCGATCCTTCAGAGTTACAACTGGAAAAAGGGAGTTACGATACAGTTCAGTTTCTGAAGGGGGAAGTTATTCCACTGATTAATTGTGACAGCCCCTTAAGTAGTGGAAGACAGTTATCATGTCCCCCAATCCTTCTCTTTAATAGACTAGCCCAGGGGTCTTCAAACTCGGCCCTTTTATGACTTGTGGACTTCAACTCCCAGAATTCCTCAGCCAGGCACGCGTGCCTAACTGAGGAATCCTGGGAGTTGAAGTCCACAAGTTGAAGTCCACAAGTTGAAGTCCACAAGTCATAAAAGGGCCAAGTTTGAAGACCCCTGAGCTAGACATACCTAACTCCCATTAATTGCTCATCATAGGATTTAGCCTCCAGACCCCCTTATCATCTTTGTTGCTCTTCTCTGCACTCTTTCTAGGAGCCTCGGCATCTTTTTTATATTGTGACCAGAACTGGGCCCAATATCCCAAATGTGGCCTCACTCGTGCATTAAATCACTTCTCGTGATCTTGACACCATCCCTCTGTTGATGCAGCCTTAGGATTGCATTGGTTTTTTGGGGCAGGTAAAGCATACTGCTGGCTCAAATGATGGTTCACCAGGATACCTAGATCCCTCTCACAGGCAGTACCGTTGAGCCAGGTGCTGCCTATCCTATACCTTTGCCTCTGTTTTTTAAAGTTCAGGCACTTACTTTTCACACTCTTGGCAGCTCAGCTTGATGTTTTACAACACAGGTGTCAAACCCGCCGTGACAGGTGATGTGTCGCGACGTATCACATCTTTTTTTTGCATTGCCGGAACTAGGGGGGGGACGGACTCCGTGTGATTGATTATTTATTTATTTATTTGTTTATTTAACTTATATGCCGTCCTTCTCCTAAGACCCAGGGCGGCTTACAAACAATAAAATGAGATTATAACAATAAAATTAATAAAATTATCACATTCATACAACATACAGGCACATTCAACTCACATTTGCTGATGGAGGGACATTTCTAGGCCCGGGGCAGAGCACAGCTCATATGCCCCAAGCCTGTCGGCATAAATGGGTCTTTTAACAATTTCCAGAAAGCTAGGAGGGAGGAAGCAGTACGAACCTCTGAGGGAAGCTGGTTCCAGAGGGCTGGGGCAGCAACGGAGAAGGCCCTAGCCGTGGGCCCCACCAGATGACATTGCCTAACAGACGAGACCCGTAGGAGGCCAACCCTATGTGCCCTAACCGGTCGCTGGAATTCATGAGGCAGAAGACGGTCCCGCAAGTATCCTGGTCCATTGCCATAAAGGGCTTTATAGGTCATAACCAACACTTTGAATTGTGTTCGGAGACCAATTGGTAGCCAGTGCAGCTCACGGAGAGCTGGAGTGATATGAGCCTGTCTTGGGAGACCCAAGACGGCTCGCGCGGCCGCATTCTGGACTACTTGCAGTCTCCAGACATTCTTCAAAGGTTGCCCCATGTAGAGAGCATTACAGTAGTCGAATCTCGAGGGTGACAAGGGCATGGGTGACTGAGGAGTGACTCCCGGTCGAAATAGGGCTGCAACTGGTGCACCAGGCGAATCTGGGCGAATGCCCCCCTCGCCACAGCCGAAAAATGATGTTCTAGACTTAGCTATGGATCGAGGAGGACACTCAAGTTGCGAACCCTCTCCGAGGGGGACAAAACTTCTCCCCCCAGGGTAATGGACGGACAGTTGGAAGGGGGGCAGAACCCATAGCCACTCCGTCATGTCGGGATTAAGTCTGAGCCTGTTGGCACCCATCTAGACCTCAACAGCCTCCAGGCACTGGTTCATCACTTCCACTGCTTCACTGTAATGACGCGGGGTAGAGATATAAAGCTGAGTATCATCAGCATATTGATGATAACTCACTCCGTGTCGACGGATGATCTCACCCAATGGCTTCATGTAGATGTTAAAAAGCAGAGGTGAGAGAACAGACCCCTGAGGGACTCCACATGGAAGAGGCCTCGGAGCCGATCTCTGACCTCCTGCGAACACCGACTGCGACCGGCCAGAGAGGTAGGAGGTGAACCACCGTAAAACGGTGCCCCGCACTCCAAGCCCCTCCAACCAGCGCAGAAGGATACCATGGTCGATGGTATCGAATGCCGCTGAGAGGTCAAGAAGCACCAGGATAGTGGAGTAGCCTCTATCCCGGGCCCGCCAGAGATCATCGGTCAGCGCGACCAAAGCAGTTTCCGTGCTGTAACCGGACCTGAACCCAGACTGCTGAGGGCCCAGATAATCAGTTTCATTCAAGGACCGTTGGAGTTGGAGTGCCACCACCTTTTCAACAACCTTCCCTAAAAAGGGAAGGTTGGAGACTGGACGATAATTATTTAAAACTGCCGGGTCCAGGGAAGGCTTCTTGAGGGGGTGCACAAGTGCCTCCTTTAAGGGAGCCGGAAAGGACCCCTCCCTCAATGAAGCGTTAGCAACAGCCTGGACCCAGCTTCGTGTCACCTCCCTGCTAGCCAAAACCAGCCAGGAGGGGCACGGGTCCAGTAAACAGGTGGCCGAACTCACAGCTCCAATGGCCTTGTCCACATCATCAGGAGTTACCAGGTCAAACTCCTCCCATTCAACAGGACTAAGACAGGCCTCTGTCATCTCAACTGACTCATTGTCAGCCGACACTGCATTCCAATTGGAGTCCAAGTCAGCCCGGATCTGAGCGACCTTGTCTGCGAAAAAGATGTTAAATTCTTCGGCATTGCCCTGCAAAGGTTCCTCCCTCCTCCCCGCATCAAGGAGAGAGCGAGTCACCCTAAACAGGGCAGCCAAACGAAATTCCGCAGACGCGATCAATGCGGAAAGATACTGAGATCTTGCTGTAGTGATCGCTTCCAAATAGGTCTTAATATAAGCTCTCAATTTGGTTCGATCAGATTCGGATCTGCTTTCCCTCCATTGCTTCTCTAAACGTCTCTTCTGGCGCTTCATCCCCCTGAGTTCCTCGGTAAACCAAGGAGATCTCCTGGGTCTGCTACCACAGAGAGGTCGCAATGGCGCAATCCGGTCTAGAGCCCCCGTAGTGGCCGTATTCCAGGCCGTCACTAGGGACTCCGCTGAACTGTCTATGAGCGAATCTGGAAATTCCTTTGAAAGCCGATAGGGTCCATCAGGCGTCTGGGGCGGAACCATTTAATCGGTTCCGGCTCCCTGCGAGAGAGGATTGGTGTCGTAAACTCAAGCCGCAGCAGAAAATGATCTGTCCATGACATGGGCAGCACTTCTAAGCCCCTTAGTTTCAGATCATTCCTCAACTGTTCCGAGAGAAAAACCAGGTCAGGTGTGTGTCCCCCCTCATGGGTTGGGCCCTCGATTACTTGTGTCAGGTCCATGGTTGCCATGGAGGCCATGAACTCCCACGCCAACCCAGAGGACTCACCGAGTGACGGCACGTTGAAGTCCCCCAAGACTAAGTCTGGGGAACTCAACCGCCAACCCGGCTACCTCCTCGAGTAGCGTGGGCAGGGCTGTGGAAACGCAGCTGGGAGGCAGGTACGTAAGCAACAGACCCACCTGTACACCTAGGTCCAACCTCATAAGGAGGGACTCACAACCTGATATCTCAGTAGCAGCGAGTCTGCGCAGCCCGAGTGTCTCCTTAGCTATAATTGCCACTCCTCCCCCCCTTCCCTGGGGTCGCGGCTGATGCCATACCTGAAACCCAGCTGGGCACATCTCAGAGAGGGAAACTCCTCCCTCTGGGGTCAGCCAGGTCTCAGTCACACATGCCAGGTCGGCCTCCTCATCCAGAATTAAGTCCCGGATGAGGAGAGCTTTATTTACCACCGACCTGGCATTGAGTAGCAGCAGCAGCCTGAGTCCAAGGTCCAGATTTCGCTCATTACCAGTACTCCGGGAGAGGTTCAAGGGGCCGGAACAAGAGATCGCTTTCAGGCACCGAGGCCTTGTTCCCCGAGAGCGGCCTACCCCAGGCCTCCCGTCATATCTGCCTCTTCCCCATAAGACTGGCCCTCTGATCCCTCAGAGCAAGGCTCCTCCACTTCTCTAGCTTCCGTAGATGCAGACAGGTCCAATGCAAATGCAACCGGCCCGTGTTTTACAAGACCCCTGTTTTACAAGAAGCTGTCACTACTCATAATTCTACGTATAGCGAGTTGGCCAAGCTAGTCACCTGGAGTAATGGTTATTCACCGCAGGCTGTTACTGAAGCTCAGTGGCTGTAGGTGCTCTCCGCAGGATTTTTAATTGTAAACGTGACCTGTTCTGATGCTGTGATCTGTCGTGCTGATCCTTGCTGTTTGCATGTGATGTCTTTTTAGGGCCCCTGAAATTTTGATGAGAAGTGGGCACAACCGTGCTGTGGACTGGTGGAGTTTGGGGGCACTAATGTATGACATGCTGACTGGAGCAGTAGGTGCACACTTACAAGCTGCATGTTTTGGTTTTTTTTTATTTTTTGTCTGTGTGTTTTGGAACATGTTTCATGCTTTTAAAGAATTTGCCATGTGGTTTTAACCTGCCTGTTGCTAAGCATGTGTGGTTAGATTATTCTGTTTATGGGAAAATACATCTCATTTATATTCTGGTTTATTCAGAAAAATGAGTGTGAACCTGCCCTGTATAAGCAGTCCTTGACTTACAACCCCAGTGGAGTCTGTAATGCTGATTTCAGTTGTGTCGTAAGTCGAGGCACCACGTGACCGAATTCTATTTTTAAGGCTATTTTTACAATGGCAGTAAAGCGAGTCACTGATCAGTAAACAAATCACATGGTCTTTAGGGGAATTCATTCATCCAAACAGCTGGAGGGTTTTTTGTTTTTTTTGCCAGAAACTGGCAAAAAAAATCACAGTCACACACCCTGGGGTGCGGCAACCAGTCATAAATGCAAGCTGGTTCCCTGGCGCCTGAAATGCAGTCATGTGATGGGGGTGGGGAGGACCACAATTGTAACTTTGAGGACAGATTATATGTAGCTCTTTTTTAAATCAATCGTAACTTCAAGTGGTTGTTAAATAGCCAATTATAAGTCAAGGACTATCTGTATTTCACTCTGCTTCTTGGAATGACATACCAGTTTTCATTTATGTTGATTCACAATACTTAACAGCTGTACACAACAGGTTTGTTGGGAGGGAAATTCCCTTCCACTGGCTGGGCTGAATATCTCACCCAAATCATACGAACTTTGGGTTTGCAGCAAGCTTGGAAACTGAATCCCTGAACCTCAGTGCTTTTCCTGTTGGGTTTGCAGTCCAGGAATAGTACCGATTCCTTACGCGCTTACTGCCGACGTTGTAGACACGGGTGTCCAGGGTGTGTGCCTATCAAAAAAATCAAGATAACGGTTGTGACTGTGATCAAATCTCCGCCATGTCTCATGTAATCACACACATCCCTGTCTGTGGAGAGTCTCAAGTCATCCAAGTCATGGTTGTCTCAAAAGGTGCTTTCTCAGAAAGGCAGACCGGACTTTCTTTGTTTTTCCTTGACGATATATTTCCCTTCTCCTCCAAGAAGCTTCATCGGTTCTGGCAGGAGGGTGGGGGAGATGGAAAGCGCAGCACTAAGCCTTCCATCTCCCCCCCCATCCTGCCAGAACCGATGAAGCTTCTTGGAGGAGAAGCGAAACTTCTTCAAGGAAAAATAAAAGTCCAGTTACCTTTTGGAAAAAACAACAACCCCCCACCTAGGACAGTGATGGCAAACCTCTTAGAGACCGAGTGCCCAAACTGCAACCCAAAACCCACTTACGTATCATCGGGTGCCGGGTGGGCGTGGCCCATTGGGTGGGTGTGGCCCATTGGGTGGGCATGGCTGCGGTGGGAACGGCAGACTGGGCGGGACTAAAAAGTTCAATCAATTAATTCCAACTTTGCAAGATCTTTTTTTTTCCCTGCGAGAAGTTGAAATTGACTGATTGATTGAACTTTTTTTTTTTTTTGGCATACGGTGGTGGAGGCCTAAAGCGAAAAGGCTTTATAAAACTCAGCTGAAGACGTAGGATTGGGGTGATGGTGCGCGTGCCCACAGAGAGAGAGCTCTGCGTGCCACCTGTGGCACCCGTGCCATAGGTTTGCCACCACGGATCTAGGAAACACTGGTCCATGCTATTTTGACTTCTTAGACCAGCGGTTCTCAACCTTTTTCAGGCCGCAACCCCGACCTGCGCCGCACATGCGTGCCACGACCCCAACCTGCGCCGCACATGTGCGCCACGACCCCAACCTGCACCGCGCATGTGCGGTGTGCGCGCGATGGCCCGCATCGTGCATGCGCGGTGCTACCCCGTGCATGCGCGGTGCTGCCCCTTGCGCCGGCCGAGGGGAAAAGGGGAAAAAAATATGGCAGACTGCGTTGTTTGGCGACCCCCATGAAATGGTCGTTCAACCCCAAATGGGGTCGCGACCCACAGGTTGAGAACCGCTATCTTAGACAGCCAGGGTTGTAGGTCAAACCCTCTTTATAATAGCCAGGCTTGGACATCAGTTTTTACAGGCCTGTGTAAAAGCCAGGAAGCACAAGCAGAATTTTGTGGACATCACATTCTGTGGTGGACATTGCATGATGTGGTGCATTTTTCTCACGGCTTCCCCTTCCTCCTCTCCCCTTTTTCAGCCCCCTTTTACTGGGGAGAACCGGAAGAAAACGATTGACAAGATCCTCAAGTGTAAACTGAACTTGCCTCCCTACCTCACGCAAGAAGCCAGAGATCTGCTTAAAAAGGTGAGACTCTTAACCGGGGTCATCCCAGCGATGGGCTCAAGTATAAATTCAGGGCCTTTTTTTCCAAATTTGCAACTTTTCTGTAGCTCAGTCCTCGACTTACGACCAGAATTAAGGCCAGATTTTCTGTTGGTTAAGCAATATGGCTGTCAAATGAGTAGTGCCCGATTTTACGGCCTTTTTGGCCATGGTTGTTAAGTGAATCACTGCAGTTGTTAACGCCAACCTGGCTTCCCCATTGACTTTGCTTGTCAGAAGCTTTCTGGGAAGGTGACAAACGTTGGTCACGTGACCGCAGGGATGCGGAAAGGGGTCGTAAGTGTGAAAAACAATCATTCAGTTCCTTTTTTCCCGTGCCATTGTAACTTTGAACAGTCGCTAAATGAACGGTTGTAGGTCGAGAACTATCTGCATGAGTTTGGAGTGAGCCAAAAGTTATTTCACCTGACTTGTTCTTGGATCTGAATGGTAAGCAAAAAGTGTCTTCCCAATTAATAACTACTAAGTTTTCATTAAGCCTTAAAAAAAATAAAAACAAAATGTCTCTAGCATTTCTTCATATCACAGCTGGTGATCTTAGTAAATACAAACCTGGAAATTATTTGCTGAGTCAGGTGGACATTTGTCCAGAATGTTTTAGTACAGTAATCCTCAACCTACATCCATTCATTTAGCAACCCAGGTTATAATGGCACTGAAAAAAGTGACTTATGACTGGTCTTCCTCTTATGACCATTGCAACATCCTTGTGCTCAAATGATCAAAACTTCACTGGAAGTCTTTAAGACAGCGGTTCTCAACCTGTGGGTCGCGATCCCATTTGGGGTCGAACGACCATTTCACAGGGGTCGCCAAACAACGCAGTCTGCCATTTTTTCCCCCCTTTTCCCCTTGGCCGGCGCAGGGGGCAGCACCGCGCATGTGCAGGGTAGCACTGCGCATGTGCGATGCGGGATGTTGTGCCGCGCACGCGCGATGCGCTGCACATGCGTGATGCGGGCCGCTGCGCATGCGCGGCGCAGGCCGGGGTCGCAGCCTGAAAAAGGTTGAGAACCGCTGCTTTAAGAAGAGACTGGACAGCCATTTGTCTGAAATGGTATAGGGTTTCCTGACTGAGCAGGGGGTTGGACTAGATGACCTCCAAGGTCCCTTCCAACTCTATTATTATTATTATTATTATTAATCATTGCACAGTCAGCCAGATGTTCAGACTGGATTCAGCATTTTTGTTTACCCATCAAGTCCTTCCCAAGGACCTGGGATAGGCAGATGTGGATGTCCAGATATCGTTGCAGGATGGAGGCAGTTCCTAGTAAAGCTGTCTTTTGCAATTGACTAATGGCGAATTTGTCAATGCCGATGATGGTGTTCAAGTGGTGCTCCAGTTGTTTTGGGATTGCACCCAAGACGCCTATGACTATTGGTACTACCCTCGCTTGCCTTTGCCACAGTCTTTCTATTTCTATTTGTAGGTCTTTGTATTTCGTGATCTTCTCCAGTTCTTTCTCGTCTATTCTGCTGTCTCCAGGCACTGCCACGGCCACTATCCAGACTTTTTTGTCTTTCTTATCGACAATTGTTAAGTGTTACGTTGCAGGTGCTTGTCTGTTTGAATTCTGAAGTCCCAGAGCAGTTATTATATTTATTATTATTATTATTATTATTAGTAGTAGTAGTAGTAGTAGTAGTAGTAGTAGTAGTAGTAGTAGTAGTAGTACCGGTAGTAGTAGTAGTAGTAGTATTCTAGTCCAACCCCCTGCTCAAGCAAGAAACCCTATAACATTTTAGACATGGTTGTCCAATCTCTTCTTAAAAACTTCCAGTGTTGGAGCATTTACCACTTCTGGAGGCAGGTTGTTCCACTGGTTAATTGTTCAAACTGTCAGGAAGTTTCTTCTTGGTTCTAGGTTGCTTTTCTCTTTGGTTAGTTTCCATCTGTTGTTTCTTGTCCTGCCTTCGGGTGCTTTGGGGAACAGCTTGACTCCCTCTTCTTTGTGGAAACCCCTGAGATATTGTAACGCTGCTATCCTGTCCCCCCTCGTCCTTCTCTTCATTAAACTAGACGTACCCAATTCCTGCAACCGTTCCTTATATGTTTTAGCCTCCAGTCCCCTGATCATCTCTGTTGCTCTTCTCTGCACTCTTTCTAGAATCTCAACCTGTTTTCTACATCATGGTGACCAAAACTGGATGTAATTCAGTTGGCCTTTAGTAAAAGTCTACCTTTCACAACACCTGGCGTTGAGGGTCTTTTTTGCTTAAAGGACCAAGTTGGGGCAGATCTGACAGCTATAAAATAACTTTTTTCTAAAAGAAAGTCCGTTTGGTTTTAAACATCTCTTTCCTCTCTTCAGCTGCTAAAGAGAAATGCTGCCTCACGTTTAGGAGCTGGTCCTGGAGACACTGGAGAAGTTCAGGTACGCCATTTTGTGATTTTGTGGGGAAACGTCCTCCCTTCTCCTCTGACCAGTAAGATAATTTTCATAAAAGGTTTGCTTCATGATCTTGAATGTCTTGGATCTAAGCAAGGGGTTTGAGTACACTTTCGGGGAGGTGTAAAGTCAGTCTGATTTGCAACTCAAACTGATATAACATTTTTTTGAAAGTTGGGAAGCCATGGAGCCGTTTGCTCTACTCTCTTGCCTTTTCTTGGACAAGGGGAATGGTTGGGGAGGGGGTGGAAAGGATGCCAACTAGTCTGGGTACAAATGTCAAATGTGTTGGTGAACACTAGCGTGTCAACTAAAATTTCATGACATGTCACCTTTTCACAGTTGTGTCATAAGTTCAACATCACTGTCCTATCACCTCTGTCCAAAAAAAGCAATTCTGAAGCAATATCTTAGGTCAGGGGTCTTCAAACCTGGCCCTTTTATGACTTGTGGACTTCAACTCCCAGAATTCCTCAGCCAGGCACCCGTGGGCTGGCTGGGGAATTCTGGGAGTTGAAGTCCACATATCTGAAAGGGGTTGTCGAGGTTAAGAGACATTGCCTTAGTTCATCTAACGGAACAACTATAGCTTTGCCCGGTTTTTATTTGACGCTCTCTCTTCCATTTCCTCTTCTGAAGGAGCGCTGTAGACATGTGTGTTTCAGTTTATATTCTGGTCAAAACCAAGCACCGGTCATTTGGCATGTTCTGCTCTCTTTGATTGGGCACTGATTAATAACCCCTGTTTTTTTGTTTTTTTGTTTGTTTTTAAGGGTCATCCCTTCTTCAGACACATCAGTTGGGAAGAACTGCTAGCTCGGAAGGTGGAGCCACCTTTTAAACCCTTATTGGTATGTCATTTGGATACATACTTCTGATCTTGAGGCACAACGAGCCAGATAAATTTGGGGATCAGGGTGCGCCATTCGCAACCCAGGCAGGTTTTATGGCCCCGTCTTTCCAATATTCAGAGCTGTGTCCCACTTCCTTCGCAAGGGAATTCACCTCTGATTCCTCCTGAGTTTTAAATTCATCCCCCCAATTTTAAAGTGGCTGTTGCACTTCAGAGGAAGGCAAACATTTGTTGCCGCTAGCCCAGGGGTAGGCAACCTTGGCTCTTTTATGACTCGTGGACTTCAACTCCCAGAATTCCTGAGCCAGCCATGCTGAGGAGAAAGGGAGAGGTTTCCATGCTGAGCCCTGCTGGCTCAGGAATTCTGGGAGTTGGAAGTCCACGAGTCATAAAAGACCCAAGGTTGCCTACCCCTGCGCTAGCCAAAGACTGGGCTTGCCATAAACCATTGGGTTACAAAATGGACAAGTTTCAAGTTTATTCACACTTATATGCCGCCCTTCTCCGAAGACCCAGGGCGGCTCACAACAAGAATACAATAACAATTTTAAAATTAACCACATTCATACCACATACAAACACAATCAGTTCGCAATCGCTGATGGAGGGACACTCTTAGGGCCGAGGGGCAGAGCACAGCTCATACGCCCCAAGCCTGTCGGCATAGATGTGTCTTTAACCATTTCCGGAAAGCTAGGAGGGAGGAAGCAGTACGAACCTCTGAGGGAAGCTGGTTCCAGAGGGCTGGGGCAGCAACGGAGAAGGCCCTTGCCCTAGGCCTCACCAGACGACATTGTTTGACGGACGGGACTCGTAGGAGGCCAACCTTATGCGCCCTGACCGGTCACAATTGAACCATTTCCATAAACTGCAGCTCAGAGAAGCATCTGGCCAGTACAGATAGTCCTCGACTTACGACTATCCATTTAGTGATAGTTTGAAATTGAACCGCCCTGAAAAAAATTACTTACGATCGTTTCTCACACTTACGACTGTTGCAGCGTCCCTATAGTCACGTGATAAAAATTTGGCCGCTTGGCAACTGACTCCTACTTACGACACTTGCAGCATCCCGGGGTCACGTGATCCCCTTTTGCGACCTTCTGACAATCAAAATCAATGGGGAAGCCAGATTTACCTGAGAAACACGTGATTAACGTGAACAACTGCAGTGATGCACTTAACAATTTGTGGCGAGAAAGTTTGTCAAATGGAGCAAACACTTAACGGTCTCACTTAGATGCAGAAATTTTGGGCTCCATTGTGGTCGTAAGTCAAGGACTCCCTGTACAGTCGTCTTCATCGTAGCATTTTCCAGGTGTGTTGGAATTGCAACCTGCTGAATTCTTCCGTCCTCTTAGCTAGGAACTCTGGAGTTGCAGCCACATTCAGCTGAAAGCACCCAGAATTTGGAAAGCGATAAATTATATCAAAAGTACAGTACAGTAGCGGCCAGAATTGTGGAAACCTTTTGGGAAAAGTGTATTTTTGAGGTTTGATGGCTAATAACACCATTTCTTTTTGGAATAGTACCATAAAATTATAAATTAAATTCCGTGAAAAGTTATAGCCAAATAACCAGAAAAAGGAAGCACACCTTGCTTAGGTTGACCTCAGGTAGCTTTCTTTCATCTGATTGTAGCCAGTGAGCGTAAGTGTTTAGAGAGCCAATCAGGTGTTGTCTTGTTTTGGCAATGAGCCAATCAGATCACGGCAGGATTCAGTTATTAATGTCCTGTATTGAAGCTGAGAGGACATTCGTCAGTGTGTTATGCGATGGCTATCCAGTTGGTTGGGTTCTTTTGTGTTCTTTCACTTAGTGAGTTTGTAAAATGTAATAAAATTAAAGTAATGGTGCAAAGAGTTGACTGGTCGCCCAGAAAGCGATGTAAAATAGTATTATTAAGTGAACAAGGCTACAGTTATAAAGAAATTAGAAGAAAAATGGGTGGAAACTTAACCAAAGGTGACATTTCTACTGTACACTTTTCCCAAAAGGTTTCCACAATTTTGGCCACTACTGTATATACAGCCGTACAGGTAGTCCTCAGCTTACAGCCATTTGTTTAGCCACTGTTCGAAATTGCAACGTCGCTGAAAAAAGTAACATGCACAAACTGGTCCTAGTGCTTAATGACAGTCACAGCGTCCCCATGATCCCGTGTTCAAAATTTGGACGCCAGGCAACAGGCAAGCGTGCACAATGGTTGCAGCACCCCAGGGTCACGTGATCGCCCTTGGCAACTTCCAGCCAGCTTTCGATAAGCAGAGTCAGTGGGAGAAGACAGATTGGCTCAATGATTTTTGTCATAGCTGCGGTGATTAGCTTAGCAACCAGAAAGGTCATAAAACTGGGCAGCAGCCGCCTTGCTTAGCAGTGAAAAAATTGGGTCCTAGTTGTGGAGGATGGCCTGCATAAGCAAGAACTGAACTGAGTCGCAAGTTGAGGATTTGCATGTATGCATTTTCCTGTATAATTGCAGCAGTTCAGACTTCACAAGAGGCCGGAAATTGGGGATTGTGGGTTCGAGTCCCATCTGGGTCGCCAAATTGTTGGAAGTAAAGCCTTCATCCTGGTTCATCCAAGCCGGGAATAAATAAGCAACATGGCGACTGCTTTGGGAAGATGGTTACAGTTTATTGAAGAGGCAGAAAGATGGTTCTTGCAGGCTATACCAGAGGAAAAAAAAGGACCTGAGCACATGGGCAGTAGGTTTTTATATCCTCTCTAGCCTTTTGTTTGGAGTAAGTTCCTGTTTCTGTGGCATGAACTTTGAGGCTATTTCCTGTGTCTCGTATTCTGACCTGAGTCTAGGTGTGACTCTCTGATACACTTGTCCCATCTCAGGTGGGATATACTGATTTTAGGTCTTTGTCTTCTGGCTCCATAAGAACATAAGAAGAGCCATGCTGAATCAGGCCAAAGCCCATCGAGTCCAGCATTCTGTGTCACACAGGGGCCCACCAATTGTACATGGGGATCTTGAGCAGAAAGAGAAGGCAAAACCCTCCCTTTCCCTTGACCCCCAACAAATGGTACTCAAGGGAATCCTGCCTGCCTCAACCAACATAGAGGCGGCACATGGACATCCGTTTTAATAACCACCGATACACTTGGCATCCATGAATCTATCTAGCCCTGCCTTGAAGCTGTCAAGGCTGACAGCTGTCATGACCCCTTCTGGAAGTGAATTCCATAAATCAACGACCCTCTGGGTGAAGAAATATTTCCCTTGGTTTGTCCTCACTTTCTTACCTATGAGCTTTAGGGAGTGCCCCCTTGTCCTGGTATTGTGTGATAGAGAAAAGAATTTTTCTCTATCCACCTTTTCTATCTGGCTCCTGCTTGGGGCAAAGAGAGAGACTTGGGGACTGGGTTGGTTTCTGCTTTTAAAAATCCTTTTGAGGAAAAATATATTTTTCTGCCCTTTTAATATTTCCTTCTCTGGGAGGCTCTGACTTCCCACAATTGGTGGTGGTGCTTGGGAGGGGAGACTCCTTTTGCGTCTTGCCTTTGAAGGCATCTCTCCTCAATCCTCCTCCTCTTTGATCCGTGACTCCCTCCCGCCCTTCCCCTTGCCTTCGTTTCTCAGCCTAGTCATCCAAAAGGGGACCCTCCAGTGGGGCAGCAGCAGCACTCCAGCAGGCTTCCAGGTGGTACATCTATGGAACGCTCCCTCCGTCCAGAAGCTTTGTCTTCCACTAAGGCTGTTGTGCTTATCTGTTAAAACTATTTTAAAACAAAAACCTTCCTCAAGTTTTTGTTTTTGTTTTTTTTGGCAAAGCAATCCGAAGAAGACGTGAGCCAATTTGATGCAAAATTTACACGTCAGACTCCCGTCGACAGCCCGGACGACTCGACCCTCAGCGAAAGTGCCAACCAAGTTTTCTTGGTAAGTAACCTTGTGGATGGATATCTGCGGAGATTCTCCATCCTCCATGTCATGGTTGTCCCAAAGGGGCTTTTTCTCCAAACTGGACTTTCTTGAGAGGGTTTTTCTCCCCCTTAAAAATGTTTCGCTTTTCATCCAAGAAGATTCTTTTTCAAACTGAAGAAACTTCTGGGATGAGAAGTGAAATGTTTTCAGGGGGGGAAAAACAAAAACCCAAGGAAGTCTAGTTGACTTTTGGAAAAAGCACCCTTGGGCCATTTGGGGATGAATCCTGACACATCCAAAGCAACCAGGTCTGATTGCTCCCTGGTTCACATTCTTCAACGTTCTCTCTGTGTGAAAAGAAAGCGAGATTATTCATCTACTTTTTCCACCTCTTCTTTTTCCACCTACCTCGGGTTCCTCACTCTTCATTTCCCTCCTCCTTGCTGCTGCGTGCTGCCAGCCCTGGATTTATGGAAGGACAAATGTGAAAACCGTTAAGCCATTTCCCCAGTTCAGTCCCTGCTTAGGTAGTCCTTGACTTGCGACCCCAATTCGGACTGAAATTTCCATTTGCAGAGCAATTAGGTTGTAAAGCAGGCTGTCTTGGCTGCATTGAGTGAAGAGAAATTGTTTAGAGTATTTTTTTTTTTACAATCTTGTAAGGCAGAGGTCTCCAACTTGTGGGCCGAGGGAATGGCTGGTGAGTGCGTGCATGTGCGTGCACTCCCCCACTCATGCTAGCACTGCCATGTGGGCACCTGTTTCTGCATGCATGGGAGCGCTAGCGCTGCTGTCAGGATCACACGGGCGCTAGCAGCCCGTTGGCGCATGTGCACTAGAGGCCCACTTGCATGTGACCTGCTTGTGCAAGCACGCAGATGCTAGCACTGCCGCCATGCGCGTGCCGGCATGCACATTTCCTTGCTCCTCCCTTTCCCTCTGTTGTAGGGCCACACTAGTAGCTGTTCAGGACCACATGCCGTCCTTGGGCTGCAGGTTGGACACACCTGTTGTACAGGGAAATGGCACATGACTCCGTTGCTAAGTGACTACCGTCTGACACTCCCAGTTGCCATGGTTAATTGAGAGTCATGGTTGCTAAGCCGAAGGAGTCCCAAGGGGAGGCTCTGGAATCTGGTGCAGGCCGCATGTGAGTTGGAAGGACACTGCAGTGCAACACAAAGCCTCTCTGGAAGCCTCAGCTGGCCCATCAGGGCTTATGACCCCCAGGGGTGCTGCAGTTCTCCTCATCTGCCTATCTCCTCCTCCTCCTCCAATCCATGCGCTGTCAGGGAAGAGATGGGTGGGTGGGTAGGTGGAGTTGCAGTACGGATGCCAAGTGGTGTAGTGTGGCTTGGGTATAAGGGAAGTCCGAAGGCAACTGGCAGGGAAGAAGCATCCAGAGCTGGCCAAACATATCAGCCTGAGCTGGGCAATCTTGGGTGCTCACAGCTGTATGTTGGTTCTCACTGCAAAGTTGATGGGTTGGTTCATTCATGGCTTGTTTTGGTTTCGTCACAATGCATTCCCCCTCATTGGAACTCTCTGTGGTGGGGATGGTCACTGGCCACCCTTGTTTCTCTCCCCCCCCCCTTGCAGGGTTTCACGTATGTGGCTCCATCCGTACTTGAAAGCGTAAAAGAGAAGTTTTCCTTTGAACCAAAAATTCGGTCACCTCGCCGATTCATTGGCAGTCCTCGGACCCCCATCAGGTATTTGCCTCTTCTCATTGCTGGGTGTTTTGGGTGTGTGTGGTAGCATGGGTGCGCTCCTCACAAAAGCTTCAGAATCTTGATTGCGTGTTGAATGTCGGGTCTTTCATCCCAAGATTTGCAAACAGGATTCCATACCCTCCTCTCAGTGTCATAAAATGGCAATAAGTCAGTAGAGGGTAGAAAGGCATTCTTGGCGGGGGGACGGCCCTCGGGATCTCCAGGTTGGAAAACGGGGGCATGCAAGTAAGCGCAGAACTTCTGAATCGCTGGCCTCGCCGTTAAGTTACACAAACCGTGTTTCCCTGAAAGTAAGACCTACCCCGATAATAAGCCCTACTTTTGGGGCGAGGCGCAGGCCTAGAAAATCAAGCGGGGGTAGGGGGTGGAGCTTACCATTGCAGCCAGGCCTCCCATGGGTTGACACTTGCCTCGCCAGCCCGCTTCTTCTGCAGCCGAAGTAAAAGCATCATTCTACAGCTGAGAATGGAGTTCCGGCTTGCATTTTGTAGTCAGAAGCCTTTCCGGAAGGCCTATGCAGCCGAGAACCGAGCTATGGATTCAATCCGTAGCTCTGTTCTCGGCTGCAGAGGCATTTCCTTCAGCCACAGAAGAAGTGGGCCGGCTGGGCAGGGCTGTCGGTGCCACCTCAGCGAGGTGAGTGGAAAAGACACACACACACCGCTCGAAAATAGGACCTGGTGTCTCTTTTGGAGGCAAAATAAATAAATAAATAAGACCAGGTCTTGTTTTCGGGGAAACACGGTAGTCGGCACATTTTGGCTTAAGTTGCAGTGTAGATGCAGCTATTGAGCTTATGTGCAAAATGATTTGACCTTTTGCCTCTAAAATGCTTGGCTTAGCATAGGGGCCTCCAACCTTGGCAACGTTAAGACTTGTGGACTTCAACTTCCTCATGGCTGGCTGAGGAATTCTGGGAGTTGAAATCTAGATAGATAGATAGATAGATAGATAGATAGATAGATAGATAGATAGGTAGATAGATAGATAGATAGGTAGGTAGGTAGGTAGGTAGGTAGGTAGGTAGGTAGGTAGGTAGATAGATAGATAGATAGATAGATAGATAGATAGATAGATAGATAGATAGATAGATGGTAGATAGGTAGATAGATAGATAGATAGATAGGTAGATAGATAGATAGATAGATAGATAGATAGATAGATAGATAGATAGATAGATGGTAGATAGGTAGATAGATAGATAGGTAGATAGATAGATAGATAGATAGATAGATAGATAGATAGATAGATAGATAGATGATAGGTAGGTAGGTAGGTAGATTGATAGATTGATATGATATATGATATGATATATGATATATGGTTGATTAATATAGATAGATAAATATAGATTGATATAGATAGATTGATAGATGATAAACAGATATAGATGATTAGATAAACAGATATAGATGATTTAGATGATAAACAGATATAGATGATTGATTGAGATAGATAGATAGATAGATAGATAGATAGATAGATAGATAGATAGATAGATAGATAGATAGATAGATAAACAGATATAGATGATTGAGGTAGATGATATAGATGATTGAGATAGACAGACAGACATACAAAACTATATTTTTTGATTAAAAAAAAACTTTTTAATGGCTGCTGCTTCTCTTCCAAAGCCCTGTCAAGTTCTCTCCAGGGGACTTCTGGGGACGAGGCGGTTCCTCCGGCGTGGCCAATCCTCAGCTGCCCGTGGACTACCCCATGGAGACAGGTGGGATCGAACAGATGGATGTAACCGTCTGCGGAGAAGCCTCAGCTCCGCTTCCCATCCGGCAGCCCAACACCGGGCCGTACAAAAAGCAAGCCTTCCCCATCATTTCCAAACGGCCAGAGCACTTGCGCATGAATCTATGACATCATCTATGGCCGCCGTCCTCCCCCTGAACCCGCTTGAGCGACAGCAGAAGACAAAGGACAGCTCTCTGCAAGGGCAGCCGTGCCTCACACAGCCCTCCTCCTCCTCCTCCTCCTCCTCCTGCCAAAATACGAGACCTCTCGTGGCTTGTTTTTTTTTTTTTCTCCCCCCCCCCCTTCAACGACGGTATCAAGTTAGTCGTTGCCCAGAATAATGGACTGGAAAAGAAGAACGAGGGGAAAATGGATTCCCCCTACCTCCTTCCTTTCTGTTTTTCCCCACCTCCTCCTCATTCCCTCCTTTGAATCAATGGTGCATAAAGACAGGACGTAAGCAAAAAAATATATATATATGGTATTATACAACTTAGGCACATCAGCTAACCGATACGCAGCGTGGCATCTTTTCCCCTCTATCAAAGGTAATTTTTTTTCCCCACCCAGGTCGATCAATCGCTTGAAGCTAACAGGATGGAGAGTAGACTGGTTCTCCTGCATGATTGTGCCCCCCCCCCGGGGAAAGTCCATGCCAATGGGCAAAAATGCAGAATGCCAGCTTGGGCCTTTTCTACCTGAGGATTTAATCTTACCAAGTTCCTCCAGGTCCTGCAGTTTTAAGAATTATCGGAGGTTTGAGGCTTAACTCCAGCCATTTAGGATTCCACGTGCAAAAAGAAAAAAACAACAACACTCTAAAACAAATCTTTTTTTAAAAGAAAATTATATATGCATATATATATATAAATCTCTATATTTTTCAACTAGTTTTTTTTTTCTCCTCCCCTTTTAGAAGGGGCTCATTATGAAAAAATAATAATCCCATAGTTGGAACATTACGGAATTATTGATCTCCCGCAGCAAAGAGAGAACAAGCTAGCAGACTTAACTTTTCTTATTATATTTGAAATAATGTTTTTTGTAAAAATAATAATAATAATAAATCACTGTTAATTATGTTGCCAAGATTGTTAGGGTAAGAGTTTACCCTCTTCATCTTGTTTAAATGCTTTTTTTTTTGGTCTTGTCTTGTTTCGTTTCGTTTTAAAAAAGATCCCCATCAGGCCGTTGGCTACGTTAAAACTTTGGCTAGTGCGGAAGTCCCGTGTTTTAATCTGAGGTCTTTGTGAAGTTATTTCCTCCCACCCCACCCCACCCCAAGTTCAGTTTTGCCCTGCTGGTCTGGAGTTCATGGCTGTGTTGAATTCCAGGTATCTTGTCCTATATTCTCATCAGTCTGAACAGAAATTTGACTGGCAGAAACTTCATCTCTGTTTTATCGTGGTTATGTCGTCTGTCCGAGACCCTGGCACCTGCCAAGGAAGGCTTAAACCTATCGCAAAAGGGGCAAAAGTTTTAGCAGATGGCTATCATTTAAAAAAAAATAATAATAACTGCACCTTTTTGTTGGTGTTGCAGCCAATTTGTAATGCTCAGATGAGATTTTTTTTTACCCAGTATTTGTTCCATTGAGCATCTCTGCAATGGATGACCATGTAACTTGTCTGCTGGGGCAAGCTATCCGTTGATTGTATTGAGGAAAAACACACACACATACACACACACACACACACACAAAAGTATTACGATGGCCTTCGACAAATGTCTTCCAGAGAAACTTTTGCAACTTAATTTTAGGAAACGTTTAGAAGATTTACTATTTATGTTTCTGCAATTGTCACTGAAGAAAATAAGAAAGCCCGTATGCAGATGGCTATACCCTAACAGGGTATAGAGTGAAATAAAGGTAACTTTACCTTAACTTAAAATACTTCCTGCCTTAAAGAAAGCATTTCCATGGCTACAGCTGGTGAAAGGGTTAATTTTGGTCCACAGAGCTCTGCTCTAGAGTGTGGATGAGTGTTACTTGTTGGGACAGGGTGCGCATCCTGTTGCTTGGCGTTTCCCCCCCCCCTGCTTGTTCAACCTGGTCTGCAATCGTGGCTTCTTAGAAAGAGGGGTTTTTGTGGTGCTTTGTTTTGCTTTTCTCCTTGAGCCATAGGATCTGAGCCATAATTATATTTTTATTTGAATCTAGCCAGAACCTCTTCTGTGCATTCTTCTCCCCAACTGTACTTCCACACCTCATATCCAAGCCCTTCCAGAAGGCAGCGGGGTGTGTGTGTGTGTGTTGAGGGGAAGGTGGGCCTGGCTCCAGTCACCTCTGCTGAGTGTAGAGTTGTCTACCTTGGCTTCCCCCTCCAGGAGCAAAATTAAAGACATCCTGGAAATGAGAGACCCATCAAAAAGGGGCAGTGATTCTCCTTCTGGAGTCCATTCAGATTCTAGAACAAAGCTCTCCAAACTTGGGGACTTCCAGCTCCCAGAATTCCCCAGCCCATCATGACTGTCTAGTGAATTCTGGGACTTGAAGTCCACAAGCCTGAAAGTGGCTCTCCAAACTTGGCCACTTTTAAGACTTGGGGACTTCCAGCTTCCAGAATTTCCCCAGCCAACAAGGCTGAGGTGTTGTGGGAGTTGAAATCCACACGTCTTAAAAGCGGCCACGCTTGGGGACCCCTGCTCTCTAGAACATGAGGCTTAATTCCTCCAGATGAAGAATCTCGTAGGTTTTGCATGGGCCCCTTCACGATAAGACCTTTTCCCATCCCCCAAAGCATCAATCAATGTCGAGACATTTCTGGATGGAGGGTAGGATCTGGGCGTGAGCTAGATCAGGGGTCTTCCACTGTTCTTCTACCACGGGCACCTGGCATTGGATTTAGTGTACGGGGTGTCATGTCAACTAATCACGGCATTCTTTTGCAGAGGAATAGTAGCACAATTGGGGAAGGGTCTGAAAGGGAAGAGGGGAGGGAAAGGCCCACTTGTGGTCCTCGGGCCATTGAAGACTGCCGTTGCCTGGATGGGGGTCTTGGCAGGCCCAGCAAAGTGGCTGGCTGGCTTTTTCCTGGGTCATTTGCAGAATGCAGCTGTTAACCAGCCCTGTGGCTCTAGAGAGCAGGCGTTTCCCAAGCTGGCCCATTTCCAGGCGTGTGAACTTCAATTCCCAGCATTCCACAGCCAGCATGACCATTGATAAGAATTCTGGGGGATGGGGGTGGAAGTCCATATACCTGGAAATAGCCAAGTCTTGGAAATACTGCTCTAGTCTATAGAGGCATCCACTGGGACAGGTAGAACATTTCTCTTGTTTGAACCGTGAAGAAGGTAGTCCTTCTGGAAAAGGCAGGTCCCCAAGTCCCCTTAAAACTGGATTCGGCGTGGTGCAAGATGCTCAGTTTTTGGTGTTTGGTGGCTCCTGTGTGGCTGGCTACAATTGTCTTGCATATGTTGTGTGCTGTTGCTCAAGTAGACTTTTCTTAGCGGAGGGATTAGCAGTATTTGATGGAATGGTGTCATTGGGTAGACCAATGGTATCCAATCTTGGCAACTTTTAAGATTTGTGGACTTCAACTCCCCCCAGAATTCTGGGAGTTGAAGTCCACAAGTCTTAAAAGTTGCCAGAGTTGGACACCCCGAGGTTAAATGTTTCACGTGCCCCTTTTGGTCTTTTAAACTGTGAAAAACTTTGGAATTGCGATTTGGGACAGTAAGCGCACACACTATGCAATTTGGGTGATCTTGTATTTATTTGTATAAAGAATCAATTTCCCCAACCTGGATTCCCATACCCTTCTTGTAGATAATAGCTATTGTGTCAACTTCAAAGAGAGGGGATTCCCTTGAGTGACATCAGAAACCAGAACCATCTATATGGGAATGTCTGTCAGAGAAATTAAGTGCTTTCTTTAACAATGTCTTAAAAAAACAAAACAAAAAAAGGTTTCCATAGTAATTAAGATTTATTTTATACAATCTGTGCTTTTTTAATTATAATCTTGGGGTTTTTTGCTATTGTTTGATTTTTTTATATATATAGATTTTTGTATCCTTCTATAAAAGAAGAAATAACTTGGGTTAATACCTGCTGAAGCTAACAACATACATTAAGTATTAAAACTTGATGACTTGAACCATGTTTTCGTTCCACTAAGAATCAGTGCTGATTGTACAATTGAGTTTGGTTTGAGGAATAAAGAGATCATTCGAATGGGTGGCCTTGTCTGACCTGTTTGGGGCAGAGCAGAATGAGCATTGGATCCCTTGGGAATCCATCTCTGGGCACGGATGCTGCTGGCGTGCCAGCTTGTGTAGGTGCCATCAGCTCCAGGCACCGTGGGTCATTGTATCTCTTGTCTTCAAACCACGTTCAGATGAACATGTTCAAGTCTACAGCGTTAATCTTCCTACGATCCCGGGAGAAAGTATCCATGTGTTAAATAGAGCGAGGGGTCCCCAATCCCCGGGTCGCGGCCCATTCAGAACCGGGCCGCACAAGCAACAGGGGAGCGCTCACAGCTCCATTTGCACAAACGGCAGGCACTTGCACAAATAGAGCTTCACACGCACGCGAGCGCCACCCACTCGTGCAGATGGAGCTGCGAGGGTGCATGCGTGTCTGCCGCTCGCACACAACCATTCCCCCCTCCCCCGGTCTGCAAAGCTGGAAAGTTTGGGTTAAGAGGAATGGTTTTGAGTCCTGGGCACCATCAATTTCCTAGGTCTGTAGATGACAACCTGTAGGGAGGAAAGCAGTGGTGATCTTCCCCAGCCTGAGGCCACCTGCTCCGATCTATTTTAACCGGGAAGGCTGTTCTTATGATCGGGGCAGGATGTTACAGGACTGGCCTCTCAAGTGGTCGGAAGTGGAGGTCGACTCCCTTCCTTACCATGTTGGCCCAATGTGTGTTTAGCTGCATTGGTGCTGTAGGAGAGAAAGCGGAGAATGTACATCCATGTTTAGGTTAAGGTTTGAATAATCTAGGCACCGTGGGGCCCTTGGTGCTCTCTGAGCTTGGTTGTTTTCTTGCAGACGTTTCATTACCAAACTAGGTTACATCATCCGTGCAAAACCCCTCTCCCTTCTAGCACTGATGATGTTACCTAGCTAGGTAATGAAACATCTGCAAGAAAACCATCCAGAGCATCAGGGATCCCGTCAGTCCAGCCCTGAGCTACAAATATTCTCTTCTCCTGGTAATCTAGGACTGCTATGTATATGCAGGTCGGAAGGGCAGGAGCTGTGTAAAACTGTAGTTCAGATGGTGTTGTCTCTGTCCTATCTGACTGTAAGGTGCAAATTTGTCTAGCAACACCGGTAATCTGCAAGGAAGGGCCAAGGTTTACTTAACCCCTGTTAAAGTAGAAGGTGCGTACTGGACGTGTTGATGACAACAAGCAAGTGCTGCTTTCGTTGTCTAAGCCAGCATAGTAATAGTCCATGTGGGATACATCTTAAGCTTTCGGAAGAATTGAAAGAGAGGATGCAGGTTTCATTTTAGCTATCTTACCCAGTTTATCTTCAGTAATTAAGATTAAACCCTGGTACTTTAAAGAAGGGAGGGGATGGGAAGAGCTCAACCAAGTGATGCACAATGACAACCTTTCACCTGTACCCTTTTTAAAACCATGTTCTTTCTGCAAAACGTTAGCTGGCTGTGTTAACCATCCATTATGAATCCGACTACAGCTGCCTTACAAGGAATGGTATGAGGGTTGTTACCTCATTCTGTACTATTTACTGTAATGAAATATACTTGATTTCAAAACAGATGGGTGTAAATAGCAATTAAATGCAACTTTGAAGAAATGATTGAATGGCGACTTCTTTATTTCTCGCTCTTGAAGGGAGAAACTTGGCTTTTCCAAGCCAATCTGAGGTGGTTTAGGTGGCAATAAGGTAAAATATTAGGGCCTCTGAAAGCAAAAATGTGCAGCTAAATAGTACCTGTAGGGAAAGAGAGGTGTAGCTTTTTAAAAAGTAAGAGATTCTCACCAAACACTCCATGGAAGAAATATAACGGATCCATTATTAACTTTGAATAAGGAAGCATGCTTCTAACTTCAGGATCCAATCTGGGCCGGTCACCAGGATCAGCTGTTTTGTCTTCCGAGCTTCCAGACTCGTGCTGGAGCCCATCTTCAGGGAACTTGGTCTCTCGCCAAAATGTGTGCTATGGGCTATTTTGTGTATAGTATTTATGTGGTGCCTGGTTGTGTGCCGCTTTTCAGATGCTGATTGGGTTGTGTTGATGGCTCTGGCTATTAAGTCGTCGGTTGTCATTTCCTTGTGATGCCAAGCCCTTGCCTCCTAGGTACCTGGTAAGCTGGTGGTACATCAGCACTCCTGTTGATTGACAAAGGGTCCGTTTCCCAGGCTTCAATCATTTCCCTGGCTGTTTTTGTACCTGCTCGGCCAACAATCTTAGTAGCTGCGAAATTGAATATATGTCCTTGTTCATTGCAATGTGAGGCTATCAATGAGTTCGGGTCTCCTCAAACTCTTCCGCTAAAGAGAAGTTCCCTGAGGATGGGCTCCAGCACAACAGAAATTCCGGGCTCAAGTTGCACTCATTAAGTTGACTACAAGTTGACTTGTACTTTAGTCGGAATACTAAATCTCTCATCCTAGTGACTGACCTAGATTGATCCTGCAACATTATACTGGGACATGTACATTCACCTTCATTCATGCTTCTGTTTACTTTCTGGGCAAAGTTGGTTTGAGTTTGGCTTTCCGGATTTTGATGAATTAAAACTAACGAACCCAAGTCAATAATGAGTGAGCCTACTGTAAGTCAGGGGTCTTCAAATTTGGCCCTTTTATGACTTGTGGACTTCAACTCCCAGAATTCCTCAGCCAGGCAGTTTGAAGACACCTGCCATAGGTCAATGAATCCATTCAGAAACCAGTCCTTATATAGTCACCTTATAAGGGAGACAGGCGGCATAAAAATTAATAAGGTTTCCTGCCTGAACAAGGGGTTGGACTAGAAGACCTCCAAGATCCCTTCCAGTTCTGTTATTCTGAATAAATAAAAATGCAAACAGCGCTGAACGACCACAAAGGAGACCAGAATTTCCATCAGTAAGGAAGGTGGCGGTTAGGCGAATTGCACCTGATTTTACCACCTTTTTTCTGCTGAAGTTGTTAAATGAATCCCATGGTCATTAAGTGAATCCAACTTCCCCCGTTGATTTTGCTGGTTGGAAACTGGCTGGGGAGGTCACAAATGGCAATCACATAACTCAAGAGGCTGCAACTCTCACAAATACATTGCAAGTTGCCAGGTTCCTGAATTTTCATCCCGTAACTCTGGGGAGGCTGCAAGAGTCATAAGTGCCAAAGATGGTTGTAATGGACAGGTACCTGTACACAGGTAATCCTCAAATGACAAGAGTTCATTTAGTGATCCAAAGTTACAACAGCATTGAAAAAAAGTGATTTCTAACCATTTTTCACACTTAACGGCCATTGCATGGTCACGTAAACAAAATTCAGACGCTTGGCCACTGACTCATAGTTACGACGGTTGCAGTGTCCTGGGCTCATGTGATCCCCCTTTGTATCTTTCTGACGAGCAGTTACTAAAGAACTGCAGTGATTCACTTAACCAGCAAGGAAAGACATAAAATTGGGCAGAAATCACTTAACTCATTAAGTTGACTACAAGTTGACTTGTACCTTAGATTGCTAGAGAGTGAAGCAATGTACAGATCAGATGTCTTTGGAATCCAGATTTTTCAGGTCAATGTGTTTTTGAGCATCAACAGTTGGGTCAACAGTTGCTCTAGTCTGGTAGTCTGAACAGTTAGAATTAGGATACATTCCCAGTGCAATTTGTGTGAAGAATTGCCACCAACTTTTAGACTGCCTTTAATTTCTCTTTCCATATGATCCTTCAAATCAAGAAAGTCTCATCAACCAGGTGCTCTTAATATATTAGACCAGGGGTCCCCAACCTATGGTCTGTGGCCCGATACCAGACCAAGGCCTGTTGACCACCGGGCCCCAGGAATAGTAGGTGAATCCCGCCCCACTCGCGGTAGCACCGCCGCATGGTCAGTAGCGGCCCTATTTGCACATGCGCGGGGACGCTAGCACCACCATGTGGGCACCAGTGGCCTGTTTGTGCATGCACATACCAGCGCACATGCCTTGGGCGCGCGCAGCCTGCTTGTACATGGCCCGCTTGCGCATGTGCACTCATGCTACCTGGCACCATCATATATGCACCCATTTGTGCATCCGTGCGCAGGCTACACTTGCGTACATTTCCCTACTGCTTCTTTTCCTTACGGGCCACCAAGCTGGAAAGGTTGGAGAACTCTGTATTGGACCTCGCGTGCTCACCCATCTATTCCTCGGTCACCAGTGAATTCATGTCATACATATAAAGGCAGAAAAAAAATGAGTTCATAAATATACAAAAGGTTTAACACAAGAATCGCAGGTGGACAAGTTTCAAACTGCATTTATTTCCGTCAACTATACGCTACATTTTTTAAAAGAATCATTAAAATACAGCTTTCCTCTTTAGTAAAAATCTAGCTGCTTATGACAAAATAACCTTTGTTCTTTAAAATTCAGACTTACAAAATGTAGAAAACTTCACCCATGTTTGCATAACTGAAGTCTGAGCTTTACAGTATGGACATGGAAAGCAGAAATGATTCCATGATTCTCGCCCTGTGATGGCCAGGTCCAATGATTAGAGCATCCCCAAGGGAACCAAACATGCAAATCTGATAAGGTGGATTTTCTAGCGCCGAATCTAAAGATTGCATGAACCAGATGTTGACACTGGATGCAAGAAAGGTATCCCGTTGCTGATTTGTTAGACTAGTGACTGTAAAAATAATCCATTTGATGCTCAAAGAGAAGTTTGAGAATTTCCCAGAAGCAGCATTGAAAGGATTAATTCCATATGGAAAATTAAGTATATATGCTCGGTATCTGAACGAATTCAAATATAATCAGTGGAGAAACCCAAGGCATTATTTTCCTTCTGTATCCCTCTCTCCATCCAGTCATATCCTCTTTTAACACATGCACACTTGGCGTTCAAATGAGTCCATACTGTGAAGCACACAACCACTTTTTTAGTTTGTTTAATAGAGTTGTAATTGTGCAGAGGTTGCGCCATCGTACCACTTGTTGACGTGTGTGGAAAGGACCGTTCGACACAGGGGACACGTCTTCTCTCGGTTCAGCCACAGGGCGATGCACTCGTCACAAAAAATGTGCTGGAAAGAGACAGTATGGCGTTGGTTACAGGAGCATGCAAACATCCGGGAAATGACTACAGCAGGGGTCTCCAACCCCCGGGCCATGGACCAGTACCGGGCCGCGGCATGCCAGCAACCAGGCCGCGCAAACAAGCAAAGCCCCATCCATGGGATGCAGGCAGCACACAAAACCACGCACCCCTCCGGTCCACGGAAAAACCTCTCTCCACGGTCCCTGGTGCTCAAAAGGTTGGGGACCTCTGGGCTACAGGTAGTCTAGCCAACTTATGACTGCAATGGAGCCCAAAATGGCTGTTGCTAAGCACGACAGTTGTTGAGTTTTGCTCCGTTAGACCACCTTCCTTGCCGCAGTGGTTGAGCGAATCACTGCAGTTGTTAAGTTAGTAACATGGTTGTTAAGGGAGTCTGGCTTCCCCGTTGATTTTGCTTGTCAGAAGATTGCAAAAGGTCCAGGACACGGCATAACCGTCATAAATAGGAGACAGTTATGAAGCATCTCAGTTTTGATCACATGACCACAGAGATGCTGCAATGTATCGGGTGAAAAAAGGTCATAAGTCACTTTTTTCAGGGCTGTTGTAAATTTGAACGGTCACTAAATGAACTGTTGTATGTTGAGGACTACCTGTTAAGGGCTCAGCTGACTCCGATCTTACCTCTAGACATGGATTCTAAGTTATGCGTGGTTCTGGCCAACCTTCTGGCCACCAGGGACCGGTTCCCTGGAGGCTTTTCCGTGGACTGGAGGGAGCATATTTCGTGTTCTGCCTGCATCCCGCAGATGGGGCTTTGTTTGTGCGGACCGGTTTCTGACATGCCGCGGCTTGGTGTCGGTCCATGGACCAGGGATTGGGGACCCCTGGTTTAAGATACTATTTCTACTCAACCATTATCTAGGAGCTGAATCATGGATTCTTTTCTTGTTGGCTCAAAACATTTCACTGCTTACTCAAGTAGCTTCTTCAGTCTGAGCAAGTTGGCTAGAGGGAGCCCTAATATATCCTCCAGGGAGAGTCCCCCTAACTTAACAACAGGGGCCAGTGTCAAGCCCCTGGGCTTGCCATGAGCCAGGAGACAGGGATGACGCAACCAGCAGCCGGCCAACGTCCGCATGGCCCCCATGAGCACCGCCTGACTCCCGCCAGTCAGCTGTGAGCCGGGTCGGCATCCGGACATGGGTGGGGAACCGGCAGGGCCGCTACACACCGCCCGGCTCCCGCCAGTCAGCTGTGAGTCGGGTCGGCATCCGGACATGGGTGGGGAACCGGCAGGGCCGCTACACACCGCCCGGCTCTCGACAGCCAGCTGAGAGTCAGCCCGGCGTGCGCACGTCAGCTGGGAGTCAGCCCAGCCTCAGCATGGGAATGGCTCAGCTCCTGGGAATGGCTCCCGGCCAGCAGCTCGGAGTCGGCATGGCCGCCGCGGATAGCACTGAGGCGGCAGGAGCAGGTGCTGTCGGAGGAGAAGGGCGCCCTGGAGCGGAGGAGCCGGTGGAGGAGGAGGGCGGCGGCGGCTGGATAGAGGAGCGGTGTATTGGTTCCTAAGACCATCGGAAATATGTGTTTTCCGATGGTCTTAGGCGACGCCTGTGAAAGTGTCGTTTGACCCCCAAAAGGGTCGCCACCCACAGGTTGAAAACTGCTGCCCTATACCATTTCAGGCAAATGGCTATCCAGTTTCTTCTAAAAAACTTCCAGTGTTGGAGCATTCACAGCTTCTAGAGGCAGGTTGTTCCACTGGTTAACTGTTCTGTCAGGAAGTTTCTCCTTAGTTCCAGGTTGCTTCTCTCCTTGATTAGTTTCCACCCATTGCTTCTTGTCCTGCCTTCAGGTGCTTTGGAGAATAGCTTGACTCCCTCTTCTTTGGGGCAGCCCCTGAGCTACTGGAACGCTGCTATCATGTCCCCCCTCGTCCTTCTCTTCATTAAACTGGAGACATACCCGATTCCAGCAACCGTTCCTTATATGTTTTAGCCTCCAGGCCCTAATCATCTTTGTTGCTCTTCTCTGTACTCTTTCTAGAGTCTCAGCATCTTTTTTACATCATGGTGACCAATACTGTTCTCCAAAGCCCCTGAAGGCAGGATAAGAAGCAATGGATGGAAACTAACCAAAGAGAGAAGCAATCTAGAACTAAGGAGAAAATTCCTGACAGTGAGGACAATTAATCAGTGGAACAGCCTGCCTCCAGAAGCTGTGAATGCTCCAACACTGGAAGTTTTTAAGAAGAGACTGGACAGCCATTTGTCTGAAATGGTATAGGGTTTCCTGCCTGAGCAGGGGGTTGGACTAGATAACCTCCAAGGTCCCTTTCAACTATTATTATTGTTGTTATTATTAATATTGTTATTAATATTGTTGTTATTATTATTATTATATTATTTCGAACCAGCAAGAAAAAAAGTTCTAGTCACCATAACTTCCAGAAAATTCTACCTGGCTGAGTGGGAATTTTCACTGACACACTCAACTGTTGTTCAACTGATACTGCTCAGCTCGAAATCAAACTGACACAAACGGTAAATATCAGCTGAACCCTTTAGAAACATCTCCTCCCCCATCACCCTCACAGAGCTATTGTCAACTCTACAAACTAATTTGCCTGAAGCCATTTTCCCTTTTTCGATTGCCACAGAATTGGGAGGGAGGGATGAGTATTTTTTAGCTTAGTCAAAACAATAAATTGTTCTGTGGGAACCAAGGTCATTGCTGATTGCATTTTGGTGGATTAAAACTTGATAGAAAGCCTGTTTAAATAGTTAATTGGGGAATGTGATTTATGACATATTACTGGGGTGGGAAGTTCAACTTTGTAGCATTGTAACTTTTTTGGAGGGGACTTCAGTCTTGGTTTCACTTTTGATCCAGCAGATAGTATGTAGCCAAATAAACATGTTCTTTAAGGAAACTTTTTTGCCTTGGAGTTCTCTTTTACTGGTCTCATCTATCGGAACCATGACAGCTATTTTGAGTTAGCAGCCAATCTCCTCAGAATGGTTAAGAAAAGTAAAGGTCTTTTATTTTTAACTGCGGATTTTACACCACTAATTGTTGCTGGCTCTGGGGAGCGCCACTCATCTCCATTTCAATGGCCATTGAGCCAGCACCCTCCGAAGACATTTCTGCACTCATGACATCGCGGAACGATGTTACTTTCCCACCAAAGTGGTACCTATTTATCTACTCGCATATTCTTACTTTTCGAAACTGCTAGGTTGGCAGGAGCTGGGGCGAGGACAGGAGCTCACCCCTTGCCTGACGCGTGGGTCTCAAATCCCGGCTGTTGGCTTTCCAGCCCCAGTGTCTTAATTGCTGAGCCATCAGGCAGCCCCAATTAAGAATGATATTGCTTTAGAACTGCTTTAGAAATTTTATAGGGCAAGGTCAACATTTCTGTATACTGCCCAGGTCGCTCAGCATCATTCCTGCATGTGTCAAAGGAAGGAAGGGGGAATAACTAGATCTGGAAAACTGACGCTGAATCACAAAGTCTCTGCCGTTATTTTGAACTCAGTAGACGTAGCCCTTGACTTACAACCAGTCACTTAGCGATGGTGTGACAGATTATGACAAATCCCCAAAAGGTACTGACGACCCAGTTCCGAAGTTCCAACCGTGCTGGTCTTCCCCCCCCCAGTGCAGTCACATGACCACATTTCAGGCACTATTTGCAGAATCCCACGGTCATATGACCACGATGTATGTTTTTACCGAGGCACCGGTGTTTACATCCAGTTTCCAGCAGAATTGCTCTAGAGCAGGGATGGAGGTCCTGGGCTCTTTTATAAAAGACGTGTGGACTTCAACTCACAGAATTCCTCAGACAGCCAGGTCCCCCACCCCCTGCTCTGTAGCATACAGTGGTTTCGCTTAATGGCTACCACAATCACTTAACAAAAATAGTAATTCACCTGATTTTCACCAAAGCAGGTGGTAAAATCAAGTTAGTCATACGATAAGCCATTTTACAACTGTCACGGCTTATGACCAAAATGGTCGCAGGGGTGTCAAACTCAATTTCATTGAGGGCCACATCAGCATTGTGGTTGCCCTCAGGGGGCCGGGCGGGTGTGGCCAGGGTGGGTGTGGCTTACTGGGTGGGCATGGATGGACTAAGTGTGGCCTACTGGGTGGGTGTGGATGGAGTGGGTGTGGGCTACTGGGTGGGTGTGGCCAGCTCTACATTGTTCGCGTCAAGGGTGCCTGTGGGGGCCTGGGCAGGAGTGGGACAGATCTGAGGGTCTGTGGCAGAAGGTGGGGACCGGGGCAAGCGCCAAGGGATGGTCCACTGGAGGAGCCTCACTGTTCCTCTCAGGTCAGGGGGGGGGGCTTATGGAGCTAAGACTGAATGCGTTTCAGCATAGATGGCCACCACAAAAGTGTACATTGGCTCCCAGCCGGCCTGAGCCAAGGCCAAGGCAGCAGGGGCTGTTCCCTCACTGTTTCCATGATGGTTTCACGGGGCACATGAAACTACTTCGCGGGCTGCATCCGGCCCCCGGGCGTTGTGTTTGACATGTCTGCTGTAACGGGATCCAAAAAGCCTCCAGATATTTCTACTTTGTCTTAAAACTCAGTTTCAGATCTGGTGATGCTCGTGCAAGAATTAGGATGCTTAAAGGCAAAGGATCTACCAATATTTGCAAGACCGACTAACTATGTGCTGAAGATTCCACTTGTTACGGAAGTGCCATTACAATAAGAACGGTGCACACTGACTGTTTCCTGTCCCATTTGCTAGTCTTCAGGGCAGGAGCACACAAGGTGCGGCTTACAAGCATTTGAGTGCCATGTGTGTTACCTGGCAGAGAAGGACAACTGGCTTCTGAAACTCAGCTTGACAAATAGCACACAGATCATCTGCGTCAGCACGTTGTCTCTTGCTGGCCACCATTCCGTAGCTCTGCAAAGGGGGGGGGAGGAGGAGGAGGAGGAATAGAAAATAACATCAGAGGTGCTGGAGAAAAGAGAGAATATTTAGGGATCCTTGGTGCTCTCTGAGCCTGGTTGTTTTCTTGCAGACGTTTCATTACCAAACTAGGCAACGTCAACAGTGCAAAACCCCACTCCCTTCTAGCGCTGATGATGTTACTTAGGTGGTCTTCTGCAAAGAAGACCACCAAGCTCAAGAGACCACCAAGAACTCCTCATTTCCATCCTGAGCTGCAAATATTCTCTTTTAGTTTCATGTTCTTACCCAGAACCACCTTGCTCTTTTACTGACCTTAAGCCCAGGTTTATTTATGGATGGTTTTGCACCCTCGATTAAAAAAAAATACACAGCAGATCTTGCTGGACAGGAAGGATTCGATCCATACCTATCTGGACTTTTCAAAGCAGCCGTGCAGATATGATTAATTTTATTTATATAAAAAAATAAGACTTTCAGTCGCCGGCTCCTTGCGCTGAGGATGTTAGTTAGTTTGGGAATGAAACGTCTGCAAGAAAACAGCCCAGCTCAGGGAGCACCGAGGACCCCACAGCTGCCAGCCGCCTTGTTAACACAAGACTCTGCTCGCAGGAGAAAGCAGACACACACAGTGTGTGACTTAGTGCAACACTCAGAATTTGTATCGTATGCCATCAGAGTTGCCTTCTGTGGGATGGGCAGCTATTATCAATGCAAAGAGTAAATCAATCAAGCAATCGGTTAATCAATCAGAAAGCTCTACAGCAAAGCTCAGATGGCTCTTTGGAGAAATTTAGTCTTTCCAGCTGCTTTTAAGACACTTTAATCATCGCCCTCTCTGTGCCTTCTGAGCAATAGACACGTCTGTCACAATAAAAAAAATAAAAAATTCTCTGTCTCTAAAGTAACTGATACCAACTATTACGTTAACATTATAATCCTATAAACCAGAGGTCCCCAACCTATGGGCTGTGGCCCACTATTGGAGTGCGGTCTCTTGGCCACTGGGCCGCATAAGTGGCTGGCCAGTGCCTGCATGTGCACTCAGCCCTTGTGCCAGCACTAGCCTCGGGGGCTAGCCTCAGCACGACCCTCGCTCCCGTGCTAGCCTCGGTGCGACCTTTGGCGTGACTCTTGCATTGTGCTAGCCTCGGCATGAGCCTTGGCGTGATTCTCACGCTGAAACTAGCCTTGGTATGAACCTTGTGCTGGCACTAGCCTCGGTACGACCCTTGGCATGACTCTTCCGCTGCGCTGGCCTCGGCACAACCCCTGGCATGATTCTCGCGCCGGGGTTAGCCTCACTAAGAACCTCATGCCAGACTAGTCTCGGTACGACCCTTGGCGTGATTCTCACGCCGGCGCTAGCTGTAGTATGAACCTTGTGCTGGCGCTAACCTTGGTATGACCCTCGCACCTGTGCTAGCCTCAGTGCAACCCTTGGCGTGAATCTTGCACTGCTCTAGCCTCAGCATGATTCTCACGCCGGCACTAGCCTCAGTACAAACCTCGTGCCAGCACTAGCTGCAGTATGACCCTTGCGCCTGCGCTAGCCTCAGTGTGACCCTTGGCATGATTCTCACGCCGGCACTAGCCTCGGTATGAACCTCATGCCGGCTCTAGCCTTGGTACGACCCTCGCACCTGCGCTAGCAGCGCCATTTCGAAGAGCACATGCTCACAGCCCCGTTCACGCATACGCACATGCAGCTACATTTGGGGGTGTGTGCATGAGTGTGTAAAGGTGTCTGCCCCTCCCTTTCCCACTGGGCCGCCAACCCAGAAAGGTTGTTGACCCCTGCTATAAACTATGGCACAATGAACCGCAACCATTGGGACAGGCTTAATGTCAGTTCTTGTGGAGTTCTAATGGCTCTCTGAGTTTGGTTGTTTGCTTTTGCAGACGTTTTGTGACTCAACTAGGTAACATCATCAGAGCCGGGGAGTGTGGGATTTGCTGCCTGTTTATATATACTACCTGGACCTGCCAGTTTGGCTGGAGGTGAGGTTTCTTCCTTGGTGATTCCTTGATTAGCGTATTGGTTTCTGCTTGATTGTTTGTCTGGTGTTAATCCCTGCTTATCTGAACGCTGGCTGCTGAAGGGGTGTTCCAGTCCTTTGGTTTTCTTCCTAGGTTTTGTCTTTTGAATGGTGTGTAAATGTGGGTTACCTCTATGGGTCTGTTGATGACTGATACCTTCTTCGGTCAGTTCTAGTGTTATTCTAGAGCAGGGATATCAAACTGCCGGCCCACGGGCCGGACGCATCACGAGAAAACTGAGCCCACCCCATTGCTGGCAATGGGGAAAAAGTTCTGATACGTCATGCAACGTCATGTGACGTCGCGAGTTTGACATGTCTGTCCTAGAGCTACCACCCCACTGTGGTCTTATTGAAGACTAGGAAGTTTTAGGGCAGGGGTCTTCAAACCTGGCCCTTTTATGATTTGTGGACTTCAACACGTGCCTGGCTGAGGAATTCTGGGAGTTGAAGTCCACAATCATAAAAGGGCCAAGTTTGAAGACCCCTGTTTTAGGGGCTTAGTTTAGCCTGTTTTCAATATCAAAGGCATTTTCTGGGGCAAAGCGATATTCCAGGCTCAGAGATCTCACTCTCTCTGCCTTCTAAAATATTAGAGAATCATTGCAATAGGGGCCGGATATGAACTGATTCACTGAATTAATTCTTTAATCTGTGATTGAAATAAACATAGATTCGTTTTCAAACTCCTATGAAGTGTGAGACTCATCCGCTTGCTGATCATACCTAAAAACATTATTTAGTGACTGTTTGAAGTTATACCGGCACTGACAAAAAACTGACTCAGGACTGTGTTTCACACTTACAACTGTTGCAGCATCCCCCATGATCACGTGAACAAAATTCAGACGCTTGGCAACTGGGTTCAGATTTATGACCATTGCAGTGTCCCGGGGGTCACGTGATCCCTTTTGCAACCTTCTGACAAGCAAAGTCAAGGGGGAAATTGGGCTCGCTTAACAGTTGTGTTACAAATTTAACCACTGCAGTGATTCATATAACAACTGTGGCAAGAAAGGTTGTAAAATGGAGCAAAACTCATTTAACAACCGTCTTGCTTAGTCTGAAATGGTATAGGGTTTCCTGCCTGAGCACTGGGTTGGACTAGATCAGGGCTTTTCAACCTTTTCACCCATTGTACCACTTTTAGGATATGGCAACATCCGAGTACCACCAGTTGCCTAGCAAGGTGTCAAAAACTTGATGACCCCCCCCCCAAAAGGAAAAAAGTGATGAAGTACAGGTAGTTCTCGACTTACAACAGTTTGCTTAGTGACTGTTTGAAGTTACAATGGCACTGAAAAAATGGCCCCCCCAAGCCACAGCCGAGCAAAACACCTGCCTGCCCACTCGGCGGCGCTCTTTCTCCTGTCCGAGGTTTTCATTGTTGTGCGCATTTCTGTTGAGGATTGGCAGCAGGGGTAGGGTGGGGGGTGTTTGGTTTTTATTCCCCCCATCTGCTGGGTGGTTGCAGCAGGTTTTGGTCACTTCACATGACCCCGGGACACTGACCATCATAAATATGAATCAGTTGCCAAGCATCTGAATGTAAATTACCCTGGAGATGCTGCAACATTCCAGCTGATTGGTGCTTCTTCAGGGCTCAGCAGAAGCGCCAGGATCAGCGCTGAGCTGTAGCTGGAGCCTGGCGCTGATCCTGGCGCTTCCGCTGAGCCCTGACAGCCCCGAAGAAGCGCTGATCCCAGAGCTTCCGCTGAGCCCTGACAGCCCTGCAGCTCCAGCCATCTCTTGCTCAGGCTTGTGTGGTGCTGCCACTGGTTCAGCTCATTCCCCTCCCCTGCTACTACTTTTCTAGGATGGACGTGTACCACCTGCTAGGTGCCAATGTACCACAGGTGGTACCCGTACCACTGGTGGAAAAGCCTTGGACTAGATAACCTCCAAGGTCCCTTCCAACATTATTATTATTATTATTATTATTATTATTATCATCATCATCATCATCATCATCATCATCATTACTATTACTACTACTACTATTATTATCATTGTTATTATTATTATTAAAAGGAATTTTGGCCTCAATTATAGCCGAGGTCTATCTACAATTCTCTTTAGAGCACACAAATACTTACTGGTCTTGTAAAAAATATCCGTAAGACCCTTTTGAAGTTTTTCAGATGGGCAAACAAACTCAAAAGCTGAAAAGCAAACAAAAGAGAAGAGAATTTAGGGTCTGTCCTATAATAATAGCTCACTTGGCGTTTCAGACTTTAAGCATTTTTCAGAAGAAATTGAAGTCCTCATGTGCCCTATTGCTAAATTTAGTGGGCATGTTCCTATGAGCTTGGACCAGGGGGTCTCCAACCTTGGCAACTTTAAGACTTGTGGACTTCAACTCCCAGAATTCCCCAGCCAGCCATGCACGCACTGGCCAGCCTGTCCCGCGGTCCTGTGGCCAGCAGGCCATGGCCCTCTACCGGGCCGTGGGTTGGGGACCCTTGTCCTAGAGTGGCCCAGCCAGAGGCCTGACCTGAACCCTATGGAACATCTCTGGAGGGACCAGACAGTGGCCACCCACCGATGGTCGCCATCCAACCTGACTGAGCTTGAGAGGATTTGCAAGGAAGAACGGCAGAAAATCCCCCAATCCAGGTACGCAAAGCTTGTTGCATCACACCCAAAAAGAGTTGAGGCTGTAATTGCTGCCAAAGGTGCTTCAACAAAGTACTGAGGGAAGGGTCTGAATGCTTACACCAATGTGATATTCCAGGGCGCTTTTTTTCTTTTTTTAATAAATTTACAGACATTTCTAAAATTCTGTTTTTCACTTCAGCATTATGGGGGTCCCGAGTGTAGATTAATGAGAGGAAAAAAATGAATTTCAGCAACTGCAGAATCAGGCTGCAGCTTAACAAAATTGACAGAAGCGAAGGGGGTCTGAGTACTCTCTGAATAGAAAAGAATTAACAGAATAGAATAACTTCATGGTCACTTTGAATGTACACTAATCGGCATACATTTAAAATGAAATTTCGTTGCATGCAGCTCTCAAAAGGTCACCACTTCCAATCTACACTACGTAAACACGACATAAATAAATACAGATGTATGCAGATACCCACATATATTATATGACACAGAGAAACCACACAGTCTAGTTTGGATTATGTATACATGTGCGTGGCGAGTAAAACGAATCTTGCGAGTTTACCAGACAGATGGCACAGGGAACAATGCTATCACAGAATCGGGTGGTCCTGCTATAAATACTTCAAAACCTCCTTCCAGAGGGGAGCCACAGGAACAGACCGTGAAGTGGATGTGGGGGGAGGTGTCTCTAACAATGCTTTGAGGTCTAAACAAATATAAGCGCTTATAAGCTGCATCCTGAATACCAGGGAGTGAGTTTCCTATGTAGGTCAATATATCATAGAGTGGTAGAGTTGGGAAGGACCTCAGAGGTCATCAAGTCCAACCTGCATACTGCAGGATTCGCTACCCCATCCCCAATTGGTTATTCATCAATTTCTATAAAGAAAAGCAGAGATGACCTTAGAAAAACTATGAACCGCCTCCAGGTGAATTGCTTCTAGGTGAGTTGGGTGGTATGAATGAATGAATGGATGGATGAATGAATGAATTAATGAATGAACAAACCATTAAGGGACTTTCTGAATGCACTGTATAGTCGTAAGTCCAGGGCTATCTGTAACATTGAAAACTGTGCTTTTAAAGATGTTTTTACTTAGTTGATAACAATAAGAACTGTATTAGCCTACAATGAGATAGTAGATATTAAGGGGAAAAGAGAGGAAATATCTGATGTTGTAACTTGAGATTTATACAGAAGATTTATGTATGTTATTGAACTATTGATTAACCCAGTCACCATGCTACTTTTTAAATACTTAATTGTAAAATTAGAAAACTAATAAAATAGTATATAAAAAACACCAAAACAAAACTGTGCTTTCACTGTTACTCCATTCTTTTTAGGATAAGATGCTTGGAAGGAAACGAATGTTTACCTTTAGGATAAGATACAGCAAAGCCAACAGGATGCCAAAACTCCACCCTATGGTGCCATCTGATTCTCTTAAGCCAACGAAGTATCGAAACCAGACAGGTGCAGGAACCACCTTACAGTAGCACTGGCAAAGCTCTTCCAACAGCATATACCAGTAACCCTGTGGGAAGCCAGGGAAACGCAACAAAAATGAACGTCAGAAGAAACATTCATACAATACATGGAGTCCTCAACTTATAACACTCTTTTAGTAACTGTGTGAAGTTGCAATGGCACTGAAAAAAGTCACACATGACTGGCTTTCATTCTTACAACCACTGCAGTGTCCCCCATGGTCATGTGATCCAAAATTCAGGTGCATGGCAATTGACTCATACCGTGTTCCCCTGAAAATAAGACTGGGTCTTTTTTGGGGGGGGGCTCCAAAAGAGGAACCGGATCTTATTTTCGGGGTAGCCCTTACCTCACCTCCGGCACCGACAGCCCCACCCAGCTGGTCCACTTCTTCTGGGGCCGAAATTCTGCAGCTGCATTCGGGCCTGCATTTTGCACTCAGGCCGTTCCAGAAGGACTAGGCAGCCGAGTACCGAGCTGTAGATTCAATCCATAGCTCGGTGCTCGGCTGCTGAGGTCTTGCAGAACTGAGCTACGGATTGAATCCATAGTTTGATTCTTGGCTGCACAGGCCTTCCGGAAAGCCCTGTGACTGAAAAATGCAGGCCCGGCTGCAGAAGAGGCCTCAGAAGAAGAAATGGGCTGGCAAGGAGAGGCTGGCTGCAAGGGAAGCGGGTGCGGGGCAGGTGGGGCAGATCCGCCCTCCCACCCCTGCCCTAGGGCATATTTTGGGGGTAGGGCTTATATTATGCCTACCCCCCCCAAAATCAAGTTAGGGCTTATTGTTGGTGTAGGCCAGGGGTAGGCAACCTTGGCTCTTTTATGACGGATGGACTTCAACTCCTAGAATTCCTGAGCCAGCATGGCTCAGCATGGAAACCTCAGCATGGCTGGCTCAGGAATTCTGGGAGTTGAAGTCCACCCGTCATAAAAGAGCCAAGGTTGCTTACCCCTGGTGTAGGCCTTACTTTCGGGGAAACACGGTATTTATGACGGCTGTGGTGTCCCAGAGTCATATGATCAACAATTGTAATCTTCCCAGCTGGCTTTTGACAAGAAAGTCAATGGGGGAAGGCAGATTCGCTTAACAACCATAGGATTTGCTTAGCAACTGCAGTGATTTGCTTAATAACTGTGGCAAAGAGGGTCATAAAACGGGGCAAAACTCAGCCCCCTTAGCTAAGGAAATTTGGGGCTCAGTTGGGGTTGCAAGTCAAGGGCTACCTGTCCTCTTCTTTTTGAGCAGGTTGCTAAGTATTTTCAAGACTAAAGATGGAATAGAATAGAGCTGGAAGGGACCTTGGAGGTCTTCTAGTCCAGCCCCCTGCTCGAGCAGGAGAACCTATACCATCTCAGACAGGTGACTGTCCAGTCTCTTCTTAAAAGAGATGGAGCGCCCACGATTTCTGGAGGCAAGTTGTTCCTCTGGTTGATTGTCCTCACTGTCAGGAAGGTTCTCCTTAATTCCAGGTTGCTTCTCTCTTTGATCAGTTTCCATCCATTGCTTCTTGTTCTCCCCTCTGGTGCTCTGGTGAACAACCTGACCCCCTCTTCTTTGTGGCAGCCCCTCAGATACTGGAGTACGTCTATCATGTAACCCCTATTTCTTTTTTTTCTTTAGGCTAGTCAAATCCTAAATACAAGTCTAATTTAATGAAAAGAAGGATTAATCATTAAGGTGATGTGACAGCGTGTTCCAATATCTCAGGAGTTGCCACAAAGAAGAGGGAGTCAAGCTATTCTCCAAAGCAACTGAAAGCAGGACAAGAAGCACCGGATGGAAACTCATCAAGGAGAGAAGCAACCTAGAACTAAGGAGAAACTTCCTGACAGTGAGAACAATTAACCAGTGGAACCACCTGCCTCCAGAAGCTGTGACTGCTCCAACACTGGAAGTTTTTAAGAAGAGGCTGGACAGCCATTTGTCTGAAATGGTATAGGGCAGACATGTCAAACACAAGGCCCGGGGGCCGGATGCGGCCCGCAAAATGGTTTCATGTGGCCCATGAAGCCATCCTGGAAACAGTGAGGGAATGGCCCCTGCTGCCTTGGCCCTGGCCCAGGCCGGCCAGAAGACAATGTACAATTTGGTGGTGGCCATTTATGCTGAAACGCATTCAGTCTTAGCTCCATAAGGCCCCCCCTGCATGGCCTGAGAGGAACAGGGAGGCTCCTCCAGTGGACCATGCCTTGGCCCTTGCCCCGGTCCCACCCCCTTCTGCCAGAGACCCTCAGATCTGTCCCACTCCTGTCCAGGCCCCCACAAGCACCCTTGACGTGAACTATGTAGAGCTGGCCACGCCCACCCAGTAGGCCACTCCCACTCCATCCACACCGACCCAGTAGGCCACACACACCCTGGCCACACCCCCCACAGGGCAACTGCAATGCTGATGCAGCTCTCAATGAGTTTGACACCCCTGGTATAGGGTTTCCTGCCTGAGCAGGGGGTGGGACTAGATGACCTCCAAGGTCCCTTCCAACTCTTCTATTATTATTATTATCTTTTATTCATTAGAGATGAACCTCAGTCAACTGAACATTTAAATTGGCTGGCGCTGATGGTTGATGATATTATTATTATTATTATTATTATTATTATTATTATTATTATTATTATTATAATATTTGCACACACACACCAATGAAAAGATCGGCTTCCTTGGAAATGAGTTAAGACAGCAAAACCTACTCTCATCAAAAGCCGCACAACTAAATAAAAACAAAATACAAATTAAAAACAGCCGCATCTTTACCTTGGATTTAAGAGACATGATAAAACAAGGCAGCAGGAGAACGATGCATTTGCAGCTCATGAAGAGAAATTTCAGAACAAAGTCTGTGATTCCTACGATCCAGAGCACATTCCAGAAGTTCAAAGAATCCACCGACGGACTTAAGAGGATCAAGCTTGGAAGAGAAACCATAAAAAGAAAAAAGAAAAACCACCATGAAAAGGTAACTTGGATGCAATAACAACATAGTCTCGATCCACAGCTAAGTCTAGAACATCATTTTTCGGCTGTGGCGAGGGGAACATTCACCCAGGTTCGCCTGGTGCGCGAGTTGCGGCCCTATTTGGACCGGGAGTCACTCCTCACAGTCACCCATGCCCTTGTCACCTCGAGACTCGACTACTGTAATGCTCTCTACGTGGGGCAACCTCTGAAGAATGTCCGGAGACTGCAGGTAGTCCAGAATACGGCTGCGCGAGCCGTCTTGGGTCTCCCAAGACATGCTCATATCACTCCAGCTCTCCGTGAGCTGCACTGGCTACCAATTGGTCTCTGAACACAATTCAAAGTGTTGGTTATGACCTATAAAGCCCTTTATGGCAATGGACCAGGATACTTGCGGGACCGTCTTCTGCCTCATGAATCCCAGCGACCGGTTAGGGCACATAGGGTTGGCCTCCTACGAGTCCCGTCTATTAGGCAATGTCATCTGGCGGGGCCTAGGGCAAGGGCCTTCTCCGTCGCTGCCCCAGCCCTCTGGAACCAGCTTCCCACAGAGGTCCGCACTGCTTCCTCCCTCCTAGTTTTCCGGAAACTATTGAAGACGCATTTATGCCAACAGGCTTGGGGCGTATGAACTGCACTCTGCCCCTGGGCCTAAGAATGTCCCTCCATCGGCGACCTGTGTGTTGACTGTGATTGTATGTTGTATGAATGTAATTAATTTTATTGTATTGTTATTGTAAGCCGCCCTGGGTCCTAGGAGAAGGGCGGCATAGAAGTTTAAATAAATAAACAAATAAACAAACAAATAAATAAATAAATAAATAGTGCATTAAGGGGCAGAACAGGAAAAACAACAGACAGCGGAGGAATCCAAACGGAGAGAAGAAAGGAAAGCAGAAAAAAATTTTTTTTTCATTCTACAGGTAATCCTTGAGTTACAACAGTTCATTTAGTGACCGTTGGAAATTATAATGGCACTGAAAAAAAAGCAACTTATGATCATGTTTCACACTTACGACTGTTGCAGCATCCCCATGGAAATGTGGTCAAAATCCTGATGCAATAGGAGCAATTGGCTCCTATTTATGACAGCCGCAGCGTCCTGGGGTCACGCGATCCCCTTGTGTGGCCTTCTGACACACAAAAGTCAATGGGGAAGCCAGATTCCCTTAACAACCGTGTCAATAACTTAACAACTGAAGTGATTCACTTAACAAATGTGGCAAGGAAGGACGTAAAATGGGGCAAAACTCAACAAATTTCTCACTTAGCAACATAAATTTTGGGCTCAGCTGAGGTCGTAAGTCAAGGACTTCTTGTATTTTTCCAGATGAGTCATTTGTTGGTTCTTCCTCCATAACTGTTTTAAGAAGTTGTGTGAGATGCTAACCGTAGGTCAAAATCCTCCATTAAATTTGCAAGGTGAGCTTGAATTCTAGGATCAAAGAATCAGATTGGCTTCCTCTGCGCCATTCCTTCTTTTACACAATTTTGTCTGTATTTTTTGACAGCAAGGTTTGTATTGTTCCAAAAAAAAAAAAAATCAGTGCTCTTCTGCCATTTTACAGGTAGTTCTCGGCTTAGGACCCTAATGGCGTCTGAAATTACAGTCACAGAACATAGAATACAAGAGTTGGAAGGGATCTTAGAGCTCATCTAGTCCAGCGGTTCTCAACCTGTGGGTTGCGACCCCATTTGGGGTCGAACGACCGTTTCACGGGGGTCGCCAAACAGCGTAGTCCGCCATTTTTTCCCCCCATTTCCCCTCAGCCGTCACGCGTGCCGCGCATGCGCGATTAGGCCCATTGCGCCGCGCATGCGTGGTTCGGTCCATCGCGCCACGCATGTGCGGTTCGGCCTGTCGCGCACGCGCCGCGCATGCGCAGTTTGGCCTGTCACGCGTGCGCCGCACATGCGCGGTTCGCCCCGTCGTACCACGCATGCGCGATGTGGGCCGTCGTGCGCGCCGTGCATGCGCGATGCAGGTCGTCGTGCACGCTGCGCATGCGCGGCACAGGTCAGGGTCACACCACGCATGGGCGGCGCAGGTGGGGTCTCAGCCTGAAAAAGGCTGATCTAGTCCAACCCGCTACTCAAGCAGGAGACCCAATACTATTTCAAACAAAGGGTTGTCCAGTCTCTTCTTAAAAAACTCCAGTGATGGATCAACCATAACTTCTAGAGGCAAATCTATTCCACTGATTAATTGTTTTAACTGTCAGAAAACTCTCCCTCAATTCTAGATCAGGGGTAGGCAACCTTGGCTCTTTTATGACTCATGGACTTCAACTCCCAGAATTCCTGAGCCAGCAAGGTCTGAAATTGACAAGATTAGCTCAGACAAACAAAACACCTAGGATTTGCATTTCCCCTTTTGCCTGTAGAGCTAGGCATGACTCCTACATGATCCCATAGGAATCTGTCAACAGCTATTAAAATATTAAAAGGCATATCCTGGCACAGGAAGAGACATCTCAATCACAAAGCCCCCCAAATTGTATAAAACTCCATCTACTCTCAACCCCAATTTGTCAGTCACCCCAGAAACATATCACTGTCACTGTTGTTTCTGGTTACCAAATAAACAGAGACCTCCTTTCCAAAACTGCAGCCTGCCTCCAATTCATTTTTACTACCTCTTCTCCCAGCTTGGAATAAGAAACGGACCGGATTTAATTCCAACAACTGCTATCGTTATCTCCCCTAGTCCTTTTTTCACTAGATTAGACATACCCAAGTAGGTAATCGTGCAACTGACTGGATTTTGCACTTTTTGCAGTGGCTGTTAAGCAAATCGCCAAGGTCGTTAAGCGAACACAGTGATCATAAGCGAACCTATTGTCCCCAAATGACTTTGTTTTGCAGGAAATTGGAAACAAACACTGGTTTCTGGCAAAAAAAATAATGTTATAAATCCTGGTCACATAATTATGGGATGCTGCAATGGCCACAGCGGGAGCCGAGTGTCCAAAGTGTGAACACATGATTGCAAAGGGAGAGAGAAAACAGACAGATGATCATTGGATCTTCAAATCTGAGCCACGAATACAGATAGTCCTCAACGTACTGCCACAATTGAGCCCATCATTTCTGTTGCTAAGCGAGACAGTTAAGTGAATTTCACCCCATTTTACAACCTTTCTTGCAACAGTTGTTAAGTCAGTGATGGCGAACCTTTTAGAGACCGAGTGCCCAAATGCAACCCAAAACCCACTTATGTATTGTTGGGTGCCGGGTGGGTGGTGGGTGTGGCCCATTGGGTGGGCGTGGCTGCGGTGGTAACGGCAGACTGGGTGGGCCTAAAAAGTTCAATCAATCAATTCCAACTTTGCAAGATCTTTTTTTTCCCGCAAGAAGTTGAAATTGACTGATTGATCGAACCTTTTTTTTTTATACACGGCAGTAGAGGCCTAAAGCGAAAAGGTTTTATAAAATGGACCAGGTTACTTGCGGGACCGTCTTCAGCCTCATGAATCCCAGCGACCGGTTAGGGCGCATAGGGCTGGCCTCTTACGGGTCCCGTCCATTAGGCAGTGTCATCTGACGGGACCTAGGACAAGGGCCTTCTCCGTTGCTGCCCCAGCCCTCTGGAACCAACTTCCCTCAGAGGTTCGTACTGCCTCCTCCCTCCTAGCTTTCTGGAAGCTTTTGAAGACCTATTTATGCCGACAGGCTTGGGGGTATGAACTCTGTTCTGCCCCCGGGCCGAGAAATTGTGCTTCCATCGTTGATTGTGTGTTTGACTGTGTTTGCATGTTGTATGTATGGATTTTTAGACTGGTTGTTATTATTATTATTGAATTTTTTATTTGTAGCTGTGTTGTTGTGAGCCGCCCCAAGTCTCAGGAGAGGGGCGGCATACAAATTTAATAAATAAATAAATAAACCCAGCTGAAGGCCCAGGATTGGGGCGACGGCGCGCGTGCCCACAGAGAGGGCTCTGAGTGCCGCCTCTGGCACCCGTGCCATAGGTTCGCCACCACTGTGTTAAGTGAATCACTGCAGCTGTTCAATTAGCAACATGCCTCTTAGGTGAATCTGGCTTCCCTGTTGACAAAAGGGGATCACGTAACCTGAGGACTCTGCAACAGTTATAAATAAGAACCAGTTGCCAAGAACCCAAATCTGGATCACAACCAGGAAGATGCAGCAACGGTGGTGTGAAAAACGGCCAGAAGTGGCTTTTTTCAGTCTCATTGTAAATTACCAATGGTTGTAAGTCGAGGACGATCTGTATCCTTTTTTGGGTCCATGATTGGGGCTCGGAGATGAGGACAACCGGTGCCAATATGGGGAATTGGTCTGTGCTGAATTACCTGTAATGAAGGGACTGAGTGTAGAAGGTGTAATAAAGGAGAACAGACGATCCCGCCAGGAATAGCAGCAGCCACACACACCGTAGCCTGGAGCACCTTTCCTGCAAGGGAAGAATGTTAGAAAATGTCGGTCAATCGACGTTTATGAAATAAAATTGGAATATATTTAAGTAAGTAATATGTGCATTTTAGGCATTATAAGTTTTATGTAGTGAGAGAAAGGAAATTTGGATTACCTGAAACTTAAATACTTTGGATATGAAAGGTTAAATGGGAGTACTGTAATTAAAAGCTAAAAATTAGGTAAAACTTAAAAACAGGATAGGGATATGTATAAGCCAAAAATGTATTGATAAATGTGGATAATGAAGTTTTAACTGAGTTTGATACAATTAGAAACTTACTAGCCTATACATGATATAGCAAATGTTCAGGGAGGCAGAGAAGAAATATTTGATGATGTAACCTGAGATATGTACTAAAGATTTTGTTATTGAATTTTTGACAAACCCAGGGGTAGGCAACCTTGGCTCTTTTATGACTCGTGGACTTCAACTCCCAGAATTCCTGAGCCAGCCACACTGAGGAGAAAGGGAGAGGTTTCCATGCTGAGCCAAGCTGGCTCAGGAATTCTGGGAGTTGAAGTCCACCAGTCATAAAAGAGCCAAGGTTGCCTACCCCTGGACTAACCCAATCACCACGTTACTTTCCAAATATTCAAATGTAAAACGGGAAAACCAATAATATATATAAGAAAATGCCGGTCAGGGCTAAACCAAAGTGCAAAGTGAGAGAGATGATTTCACTGGACCAGGATGTTTATAGGCCAGGGGTGTCAAACTCACAGCGTCACGTCCTGCATCGCGACATACCGCGACTTCCCCCCCCTTGCCGGAGCAATATCAAATATCAGAAGAATAACCAAAAGTATCATAAGGACTTTGTCTATAACAGGGGGAGGGAACCTTGGCTCTTTTTTATGACTCGTGGACTTCAACTCCCAGAATTCCTGAGCCGGCCTGGCTCAGCATGGAAACCTCTCCCTTTCTCCTCAGCATGGCTGGCTCAGGAATTCTGGGAGTTGAAGTCCACGAGTCATCAAAGAGCCAAGGTTGCCTACCCCTGCTATAGACAAAGTCCTTATGATACTTTTGGTTATTCTTCTGATATTTTTCTGCCATGTGCCACCTAAGATTCAGAAACGTTGCAACAGCATAAACCGGAGCCTCAGGTTTGAGTGAAGTTTAACTGGCCAGTGTTCCTTAAAATAAGCAACATATTCAGATATATTTAAATCTCAAGCATAATTTTGGTAAATAAAGGCTACTTTCTAGCCTGTTGCCTTAACCCAGACATGTCAAACACAACGCCCGGGGACTGGATGCAGCCCGCGAAGTGGTTTCATGTGGCCCGCGAAGCCATCCTGGAAGCAGTGAGGGAACGGCCCCCGCTGCCTTGGCCCTGGCCCAGGCCGGCCTGGAGCCAATGTACAATTTTGTGGTGGCCATCTATGCTGAAACGCATTCAGTCTTAGCTCCACAAGGCCGTCCGGAAACAGCGAGGAACCAGCGCCTGCTGCGTCGGCCCCGCCCCCTGGGTGCATGCTGGGGAGGTGTCACCCTTTGTGAGGAATGGAGAAATGGACCATGCCTTGGCGCTTGCCCTGGTCTCCCCCCCCCTTCGGCCAGAGACCCTCAGATCTGTCCCACTCCTGCCCAGGCCCCCACAGGCACCCTTGACGCGAACCATGTAAAGCTGGCCACGCCCACCCAGTAGGCCATGCCCACTCCATCCACGCCCACCCAGTAGGCCGCACCCACCCTGGCCACACACACCCCGCCCCCCCCGAGGGCAACCGCAATGCTGATGCGGCCCTCAGTGAAATTGAGTTTGACACCCCTGCCTTAACCATGAAATCAAACTGGTTCTCTCTATATATATGTATACAGATAATCCTTGACTTACAACAGTTCATTTAGTGACCATTTGAAGTTACAATGGCACTGAAAAAAGTGACTTATGGCTACTTTACACACATACAACCATTGCTGCATCCCCATGGTCACATGATCAAAATTCAGATGTTTGGCAACTGAGTCATATATATGACGGTTGCAGTGTCCCTTTGCCGATATTCCGACAAGCACAGTCACTGGGGAAGCCAGATTCAAAATTGTGTTACTCATTTAACAACTGCAGTGATTCACTAAACGAGTGTGACAAAAAATGTCGTAAAATGGAGCAAAGTTCACTTAACAACTGTCTCAGTTTGGGGCTCAACTGTGGTCGTAAGTTGGGAACTACCTGTATTTCATATATAAAATAAAATTAGTTTATCAAAACAACCCAGTGGTCTGCATGCATGTAATCTGACACTTCTCAATGTGTTTATCTAAGACAGGGGTCTTCAAACCTGGCCCTTTTATGACTTGTGGACTTCAACTCCCAGAATTCCTCAGCCAGGCACACTGGCTGAGGAATTCTGGGAGTTGAAGTCCACAAGTCATAAAAGGGTCAAGTTTGAAGACCCCTGATCTAAGACGTTCCAGATCAGTTTTTAAAAAAATAAAGCTCACATTTAAAAGAAAACCTCTTTTTTTAAAAAAAAATCTATGCTATTTTATAACCGGATAGAACAAAAGTTAAAACCACACTTTATACTTCTGTCCAGAATCTCCTAAGTGAAATTAAGCTTTAAAAATACTTACAACCGTGCTGGAGGAACTGATACTTACTCTTAGGAAAACCTGATTTACAATGGCTTTGTTTGTATACATAAAAGTTGTGAGCAGTCCCATTCCCAGAGAAATGCCTGTTAGGAAAAAAGGGCCAATTATACAAGCAAAAAAAAAAAGGGGGGGGGAATCAAAAGGAAAAAAACCAACAACAAAAGTAACAAAAAGGCACCAAACCAAAATTTCTTAAAAAAAAAAAAAAAAGTTAAGCAAGAATTTGCATGCGAGAATATCAATGCTCTCTAAGACAAGGAAATAAATCCAAATGGCCTTCCATACACAGGGGCGCTGCAGCCCTAAGGAGCAACAAGATCCTATACAATTAATGAATCAGAATCCTAGTGCTAGTGCTGAATTAATAAAGGGTATATTTGTAGCCCTCATAACAGAAGGGAATGACTGATAAAGGAGAATAATTGTAGCTGAAGGTTGAAATGTGAGGGTCCTTGATGCTCTCTGGGCTTCGGTGTTTTCCTGCAGTCACTTCATGACCCAACTAGCTAACATCATCAGCGCCAGTAAGGTAGGGGTCTTCAAACTTGGCCCTTTTATGACTTGTGGACTTCAACTCCCAGAAGGAAGGAGCCAGGCACACGTGCCTGGCTGTGGAATTCTGGGAGTTGAAGTCTACAAGTCATAAAAGGGCCAAGTTTGAAGACCCCTGCTGTAAGGAATGGTGTCTGCTCTCTGTTTATATAAAATGAGAAGAAACCCCACTCTCTATTAGCACTGGTGATGTTATTTAGCTTGGTGAAGAAACGTCTGCAAGAAAACCACCAAGCTCAGACAGCACCAAGGACCCTATAGTCTTCCTCCCCCTCATACCCCCCCCTCTTCCAGCACAGATGATGTTACCTAGCTGGGTCATGAAACGTCTGCAAGGAAACAACCAAGTTCAGAAAGCACCAAGGACCCCTCAGAATAGGATGAGCCCAACATTTTGGGAAAATACTTGGTAAAGGCAGGCTTGGAGATGCCACGGTTGATTGCTGTTTCCTATCTAACCAGTTCTCCACTTTCTTCCTCCCTGTCCCCTGGCAGCACTGCGCAATCAAAACATAGTACAAAATGCAGGAAAGGGAGCAGAAACTCAAATTACAACGCCCTGTCCTCCGAAAATCAAAGCAGCATGATGAGAGCAAACAGCATCGTTATCTGTGAAATCCTTTTCATGTGATTTACACAACACAGCCACGACAGCAGTGACCTCTAATCTTTCCTAGATAGCTTCACCTGGCTTTAAAACAAAACAAAACAAAAGGAGATGTGGATATTTATTTGCCCAACTTGAACACTTATTTTGAAACAAAATCTCTCTCCACATTCAGTGAGCAAGGCAGGAGCCATTTTGTAGCAGTGTTTTTCCACTGCAGCCACTATTCAGATGGGTGGACTTCAACTCCCAGCATTCTCCAGCCAGCTGGAGTCCACCCGTCTTAAAATGGCCGAAGTTGAAGAACACTGCTCTATACTGTTCTCCTGGAAGGGAATCTGCATATTTTGACACAGCAGGTTCTCTACACCCTCACTGTGAGCTGAGAGCCCCTGTGTATAGGGAAACAAAAGGACAATTAAAAAAATAATAATTCTAGATGCTCATTAGCATTTTTTTCCCCAATGCAGGCACAGAACGTAAAATAGAGGGGGAAAGAGCAGGGATTGCATTAAAATGGGGGAACTGAACTTCAAGGCGAAGCTAAGAACCAAACGTCCAAATATGGAAAGCTATGCCCCACAGCAGGGGGTCTTCAAACGTGGCCCTTTGATGACTTGTGGACTTCAACTCCCAGAATTCCTCAGCCAGGCACACTTGTGGACTTCAACTCCCAGAATTCCTCAGCCAGGCACACGTGCCTGGCTGAGGAATTCTGGGAGTTGAAGTCCACAAGTCATCAAAGGGCCACGTTTGAAGACCCCTGCTCCAGAGGCCAGAAACCGTCTGTTCTTCCATTTATTGAAAATGGGAAACACACAAAGATTGTGTTTCTTACTACGGGGAGTCCTGGACTTACAATCACTTGTTGAGCCACCCTTCAAAGTTACAATGGCACTGAAAAAAGTGACTTACGATTGCTTGACATTGACATTTGTTGCAGTATCCCTGTGGTCACGTGATCGAAATTCGGACGCTTGGCAACTGGCATGTACCTATGACAGTTGCTTTGTCCTGTGGTCATGTGTTCACCATTTGTAACCTTCCCGGCCAGCTTTTGACAAATAAAGTCAATGCGGGGAAGCCCGATTCCCTTAACAAATGCATGGGTCACTTAAAGACTGAGGCAAAAAGGTCATTAAATGAGGCACAACAGTTGCCTTGCTTAGCAATGGAAATCTGGGGCTCGATTGTGGCTGTTAAGTTGAGGACTATTTGTAAATCCTATCCTAGACTGGATAAAGCCAATTCAGAGGAACTGGTATTATTGGATATATTGGATCTGAAATAGATTCAGTGACATCAGTTTGACAATGAAGGTTTTTGCCTCCCAATTATAGTTGACTTTTTATACGAATATTTTCAAGATGTTGTTAGTATTCTCTTAGAAACTTCCATTTACTGGTGAAAAAAATGGGTACAGGTGATCCAGTTTTGGTCACTACGATGTAAGAAAGATGTTGAGACTCTAGAAAGAGTGCAGAGAAGAGCAACAAAGATGATCAGGGGACTGGAGGCTAAAACATATAAGGAACGGCTGCTGGAATTGGGTATGTCCAGTTTAATGAAGAGAAGGACGAGGGGGGGCAGGATAGCAGTGTTCCAATATCTCAGGGTCTGCCCCAAAGAAGAGGGAGTCAAGCTATTCTCCAGAACGCCTGAAGGCAGGACAAGAAGCAACGGGTGGAAACTAACCAAGGAGAGAAGCAACCTAGAACTAAGGAGGAATTTCCTGACAGTGAGAACAATTAACCAGTGGAACCACCTGCCTCCAGAAGCGGTGAATGCTCCAACACTGGAGGTTTTTAAGAAGAGACTGGGCAGCCATTTGTCTGAAATGGTATAGGGTTTCCTGCCTCAGCAGGGGGTTGGACTAGATGACCTTCAAGGTCCAACTTTATGATGATGGAAGGTAATCCTCAACCTTCAACCAGTCCTTTAGCCGCAGTTTGATCTTACAATGGACACCAAAGGTACTTACGATCCGGAAGTCTTAATGGCCACCCCAATCCCCAGGCTGTAACCACAATTCAAGTGCTGAACAACCAGTTTGCATTTATGTCTGTTTGCAGCTTTACAACTACCGCCTTTGCTTAATGGGTGCTGCAAAATAGGTCATAAAATGAGGTTGCCTACTGACGACCTGCTTTACCACCATCACAACTTTCAACCCTTGGTAGGCTGCAAGTAAGGATCCTTGAGGATACCTGTATCCTTAAAAGTCTCCTTGAAAGAGATGGGCGGTCTGGAAACATGAAATATCAATAAGATAAAAGCTACTACAAGTGGGGCAAAGAGCCATGGGAAGGCACATGCTTGGCATCGCGAGACAAGATAGAATGACTCGCACATGGATTAGAGAATAAATGAAAGTACAGGATGCCATCAAGAGAGTAAAAGAACTGAAATGGAAACGGGACCGGTCGCATAGCAAGAAGAACTGACGGCAGGTGGACCAAGGCGGTCATAGAATGGATCCCATTTGATTAAATCACCAGAGGGCAGGACAAGAAACAATAGAGGGAAACTAAGCAAGGAGAGAAGCAACCTGGAACTAAGGAGAAACTTCCTGACAGTGAGGACAATTAACCAGTGGAACTGCTTGTCTTCAGAAGTTGTGGGTGCTTCATTACTGGAGTTTTTTAAGAAGAAACTGGACAGCCACCTGTCTGAAAGGGTATAGGGTCTCCTGTTTGAGCAGGGGGCTTGACTGGAAGATCTCCAAGGTCCCTTCCAGCTCTATTCTGATTGACTGAAAAGCATCCACGAAAGAGACCTAAAACAAGATGGATTTACAACATCAGGAAGTATGGCAGGCCCAATTGGGCCTTCATCCAGCAGTAGATAGACCATTGTGGAGGTGGAGGAGGAGGAGGAGGTGGAGGTGGAGGAGGAGGAGAAAGAACAGTAACCTTTTTCAATGCTCCTGAAGGAGACATAACAAAAACATTATACAGCAAGACGAATGTTCTACCTTTCAACACTTTTGATGGCTTTGGGCTGTCCCATTTTTGGTTTAGTTTGTGCATCAGCAGGAGAAACCATTTGGCATGTAGTTAATGTCATTTTTAAAATCAATTTTGGTTACAATTCAAGACAGATCTAAAAAAGGGGGGGGACTAATTCAAAGGGACTGCAAAGCTGGTTCCCAGATCCTGATTTTGCTTTAAAATCAAAACTCCTCCGAAAAGGAACGATCTCCTCTATGGCGGGCAGAAGCAAAATGTCTTTTAAGTTGTTAAGTGAGTTTTGTCCCATTTTACAGCCTTGCTTGCCACACTGAAGTGAAGAAGCACTGCAGTTGCTATGCCAGCTAACGTGCTCATTCAGTAAATCTGGCTTCCGCACTGACTTTGCTTGTGATCCCCCGGGACAGTGCAACCGTCATAAATATGAGTCAGTGGCGTCTGAATTTGTATCACATGACCATGGGGAATAGTCACTAAACAAGTGGTTGTAAGTCGAGAACTGCCTCAAGCCCACAATACTATAAAATAAGGTTCAGGTAGTCCTTGACTTATGACCATGGAGCCTGGAATTATGGTCATAGGTTGTGCCAGTTCTTAAGCAGGTCACCACTTGACTGTGCCTGATTTTGCTCTCTCTATATGTGTGTGTGGGGGGGGGGGGTCTTTGGTTCTTCGGGTTTTCTCCCATGTAGAATTTGAAGTGTCTTGGCGACGTTTTGACGAAGTCACATTCGTCATCTTCAGGCTGGTGCTTTCGGCTTCGTGCTTCTAGCAGCAAGAAGCACGAAGCCGAAAGCACCAGCCTGAAGATGACAAATGTGACTTCGTCGAAACGTCGCCAAGACACTTCAAATTCTACGTGGGAGAAAACCCGAAGAAACAAAGACCTACATACAAACACCCGCGAAAACCTCAGAAAACAAAACAAATTTGTCATTAAGCAAATCCGTTGTCTTCGAATCCATTGTTTTGTTGGAAATTGGAAGGAAATGCTGAGTTTTGGCAAAAAAAAAAAAGTTAATTGTGGTCATACGACTACGGGAAGTAAGAATGGGGAATGGGTGCCAAACACCCAAAATCTGACCAAATCTGGAGTGGTCCATCATAACTTCAAACGGCCACTAAGCAGCTGTTTGTAAGTCACGAATACCTATACCAGGGGTAGGCAACCTTGGCTCTTTTATGACTCGTGGACTTCAACTCCCAGAATTCCTGACATGATAACCTCTCCCTTTCCCCTCAGCATGGCTGGCTCAGGAATTCTGGGAGTTGAAGTCCATGAGTCATAAAAGAGCCAAGGTTGCCTACTCCTGACCTATACAGAACATCTTTTAAAAATAAAAAAAAGTGTTCACATCCGTGTCCAATTTTTAAAGCTAATGGCCTTTGTGGTTGAAACAACCTGATTAGAAGCACTTGGGGAGGTCCCAGAAGCCCCAAATCATGTATCAAAATTATGAAAATCAGGAGAGAAAAAAAATAGATGGAAATATTAACTGGCACCCTTCCTTTATACAGCTGAGTATTTCACTGGGTTTTTTTTTTTTTAAGGGTTCAAAACTTCTGGCCTTGAAGTCCAGACTGATCCACACCCAACTCGTCCATCACATTAAAATACACTTTTTTTAAAAAACAAAACAAAACCCAAACCCTGCTGTTTCCAAAATACCCAACAGGTTGATACGCTACCAATGACATGTTGTGCGAGAATTTTGAGGGATAAGATCAAGATGTACGGGATGCTCCTGTGCAGCCACTGGAGGAGGTATTTGAATTCTGAGAGAGAACTGTCCCTTTGTTCCTCCGGACTGCTCGAGTGACCGATTCTGGCTTCACCGGGCAGGTGGCCGTGAGTCCCCAACCGAGAATGTTGCCTGGAGCCGGCATTTGCCTCTGGCTCCGCAACAGCCGAGCTCATCTGGATGTGAATGTCCCCTCCATGCGGGCAAGGTTCTTCTCCTGGAGACCTGGTGGTGTGAGTGCCTTGGCAGGAGGGGCCGTGGTTGTGGCCGTTGTTGAGTCCACTGTGTCGAACGTTCGAGTTGGATTGCATGGTGCAGAGTGGGTGGTGACCGGCTTCCAAAATTTGGACTGGGGTGCGGCGATTCCTAAAAGGAAGAAAGGAGTGGATGGTCAGAAGAGAACCAGCCTCAATTAGGAACGAAAAGTACCGGATCTTAGATTATTTGCTCCAAAAGAAGCATTAGGGATTATTTTCCGGCTAGGGCTTATATTCAGGGAAATACGGTACTAAATGCATCCGTCTGGCTGATGATCTTAACTGGGGCTTATTTTTGGGGTGGGGCTTATATTACGAGCATCCTGAAAAATCAGGCTAGGGCTTATTTTCCGGTTGGGTCTTATTTTGGGGGAAATACGGTAACAACAGGTATTCCTCGACTTACAACCGTTTGTTTAATGACCGTCTGAAGTTACAGCGGCGCCGAATAAAGTGACGTGCGACAGTTTTTCACATGACGACCGTCACAGCCTCCCTGTAGTCACGTGTTCAAAACTCGGGCAGTTAGCAACTGGCGTGTATTTAGGATGATTGCACTCTCCCAAGGTCATGCGATCACCTCTCATGACCTTCTGACAAGCAGAGTCAAGGGGGGGGGGAAGCCAGCTTTGCTTAACTGCCTAATTCACGTAACGACTGCAGCGATTCGCTTAACGGCTGTGGCAAAAATGATCGTAAAATGGAACAAAACTCACTTAACAACTGGCTTGCTTTGCAAGGGAAAAGTTGGGTTCAATTGCAATCCTAAGCCAAGGGCTCGTGTAGGTGGGGAAGGGTCTTCATCATGGGAGGTTTTTAAGAACTGTCTGGAGAGCCACTTCTCCGCAATGATTTTATTGCTTTCCCCACACTTATTGAACACTTATTGTTCAATTTATTGGTCACTGCAATCACCAGAGCAACCTTTACCACCTGGAACCCCCAGCTTTTAATGGGGAAATAAAACTCTGGAAATTGCCTCAAGCCCATTAAGAGGAGTTTCATTTTGGCGTTTACCACCCTTTAATTAGGATCTGCTTTACCTACAGAAATGTATACACCGTGGAGCAAAGATTCTGGAGAGCAGCCAAGGTTGGTGAACCCAAGCTCACCCCCCCCTTAAGTGGCTGTAAAGGACATTAAGCCACAATAAACCAGTTGGCTGGTCCTCTCTCACAGTTATTGAGAGAAAAAAGGAAGGGAGATGACTTCCTTGGAAGAAAGGCATAAAAGTAAGGATAAAAATGCAAATAAGCAAACAAGTCCAACAGGCTAGTGTTTGTATTTGTAAATCCAAGATCTCCTGGGGATGGGGACAAACAAGAAGTCCTCAAGAGAGCAAAATCATAGAATCACCTGGCTGGAAGCGACCTTCTTATTGTATCCTGGACAAAGGGCTGACCAGTACTTTCTGAATGACGCTGCCTGTTCATACTATAAGCCAAAGTATATGTTATGGTTTTAACCAAGGTTTATTGAGTAAGGCACAACTGGGTGAATTGACATAGCATATACCAAGATACAAATTACAGCTTATTAACTACAATCAGCAAGCCCTAAAAGGTTGCGAAGGGGAAACAAGCCAGCATGATAACATGAGCATCCTTTCAACCTAAATCAGACAAACTCCTGGAGAACAAAAAGTTTCTCAGCTCTGCAAGGAAAATGTAAGCAATTTGGAGCTATAAAGATGTTTGGGATTATAATTCCCATGATTTTGAGACAGAGGGCAAAGAACTTTCCCCCAAATCTACATTTTAAATGCCAGCATTACTGAAAAAAAAAAGGCATTTATCCTCTCCCCCAAATGGGGGGGGGAGACAAGGGCATTGGCCTTACCACTTATTTTAGGGAGGCAGCAGGTATATAGTCTTCGAGTTACTACCTCAATTGAGCCCAAATATTTCCATTGCTAAGCAAGACGGTTGTTAAGTGAATTTTGCCCCATTTTACCACACTTTTTTTTTTTTGCCCACAGGCTGTTGTGCTGTTCCACGGGATCGCATTGCAAGGCACACTGTCCTCCTGCTTGAGCAGGGGGTTAAATTAGAAAACCTCAAAGGTCCCTTCCAACTCTTGTTATTCTGTTAGCTGTTAAGTGAATCGCTGCAGTTGTTAGTAACACGGTTAAGTGAATCTGGATTCCCCACTGAGTTTGCTTGTCAGAAAGGTCACAAAAAATGATCACATGATCCCAGGGTAGTGTAACCATCATAAATACATGCCATGTCTGAATCTTAATCACACGACCACAGGGACACAGCAACGGTCGTAAGTGTGATAAACAGTCATAAGTCACTTCTTTCATAAGAACATAAGAAGAGCCATGCTGAATCTGGCCAAAGCCCATCGAGTCCAGCATTCTGTGTCCCACAGTGGCCCACCAAATGTACATGGGGATCTTGAGCAGAAAGAGAAAGCAAAACCCTCCCTTTCCCTTGACCCCCAAACAAATGGTACTCAAGGGAATCCTGCCTGCCTCAACCAACATAGAGGCGGCACATGGACATCCGTTTTAATAGCCACCGATACACTTGGCATCCATGAATCTATCTAGCCCTGCCTTGAAGCTGTCAAGGCTGACAGCTGTCACGACCCCTTCAGGAAGTGAATTCCATAAATCAACGACCCTCTGGGTGAAGAAATATTTCCCTTTATTTGTCCTCACTTTCTTAGCTATGAGCTTTAGGGAGTGCCCCCTTGTCCTGGTATTGTGTGATAGAGAAAAGAATTTTTCTCTATCCACCTTTTCTATCCCATGCATGATTTTATACACTTCGATCAAGTCACCCCTTAAACGTCGTCTTTCAAGGCTGAAGAGACCAAGGCGTTGCAATCTGGTTTCATAAGGGAGGCGCTCCATTTCCTTGATCATTCTTGTTGCCCTTTTTTGCACCTTTTCCAGTTCCATTATATCCTTCTTGAGGTGCGGTGACCAGAACTGTACACAGTACTCCAAGTGTGGTCTCACCATCGATTTGTACAGAGGCAATACAACACTTGCTGACTTATTTTCGATTCCCTTCCTAATCATGCCAAGCATGGAATTTGCCTTTTTTACTACTGCTGCGCATTGGGTTGACATCTTCATCGAGCTGTCCACCAAAACCCCAAGATCCCTTTCTTGGGTTGTCTCAGAAAGTTTGGTCCCCATCAGTTGGTAAGTATAACTGGGGTTCTTTGCCCCGATATGCATAACTTTGCACTTGTTTAGGTTAAAATGCATTTGCCACTTTGTTGCCCACTCACACAATTTCGAGAGATCCTTCTGGAGCTCTCGACAATCAGTTTCACTTTTCACAACCCGGAACAATTTAGTGTCATCAGCAAACTTGGCTACCTCACTATTAACTTTCAGTGTTGTCACAGCTTCATTCATTCACTAAGTGTAGTCCTTGTAAGTCCAGGACTACATTTATTCAACCCGGTTTTACACACACAATAATGCATTGCTGGAAAAGGAAATTAAACGAAGTCTTTTCCGGAGAAAGAGATGAATCACTGCTTTTATTGTGACAAACAGAACACCTAATAACAGTACAGTCCCCAGCCCTGTTTGGAAGGGGAGGAATGACTGGCCCAACCAGAGCGGCAGGAACTACAATGCCCCTAAGCAAAGGCAGAATCCAAACAGGTCCTGGCTACAAAATCCCTCTTCCCAAAAAGCAACGTTGGTTGGGCTGATGCTTCTCTTCCTGTCCTCTGAAGCAAGTTAATTAATGAGAATATCAAGTCATTTTAAAAAAAAGTCAGGACTCCTTTGAGGCCAGTTGATCTAGTCCAGGGGTAGGCAACCTCGGCTCTTTTAGGACTCATGGACTTCAACTCCCAGAATTCCCGAGTCAGCATAGCTGACTCGGGAATTCTGGGAGTTGAAGTCCATGAGTCCTAAAAGAGCCGAGGTTGCCTACCCCTGGACTAGTCCTTTCAAGGACATGGCTGGACTCATTCATGGCTGGCGAGTGGGGTGGCTGACCCAAGGGCCAGTGGATTTCCTGGTTAAGACCTGGGTTCCCCAACCCTGGCCACTTTAAAAAAGGTGGACTTCAGGTCCCAGAATTCTCCAGCCAGCCTGCTTTTAAGACGGGGGGGGGTCTTCCACTCCCAGGATTCCCAAGACAGCCTGCTGACGGCTGGGGGATACTGGGAGTTGAAGTCCACCCATCTTAAAATAGCCAAGATTAGAAAACCCCGGTTTAGATTACCGTGGGATTACTTGGTGGTCTCCCATCCGTCCACTCTGTCCTAACTTCCGCGATATCCATCCAGGCTCAGCTCTGTCTCTCCGCCGATACGGGCAACTTCCCACCCACCCCACGCAGCGCCTTCTCGAGGGCAGCCCCCCCCGCCCCCCGCCCCCCGCCCAGGGGATGATGGGAGTTGTAGTAGGCCACGTCGCAAAATCGACGGGATGGGGGGGGGAGCCCAAGGCCCTTCCCGCCCCGCAGTCCTGCCACCCACCTCTCATAGCGGGCCGGAGTTTCATGGCGAGGCCGGTCGTGGAGGCCCGGGCCTCGCCTCCACCTCCATGGCAGCCGCGAGGGCGGCTCACCAAGCGCCAGTCTCCGACGGAGCGACCCAGCGAGCGACCGAGGACCAGCCGCCTTCCGCTACCGGCTCCGTGGAGGAAGAGGCCGCGGCGGCCGGAGGAGGAGGAGGAGAGCAGGCCGAGAGAGCTGGTCGCCACGGCAACAGGGGCGGAGCCACGGGCGTGGCGGGACTGAGGGCGGCGCTGCGGAGGGGGCGGGATGGGAGGCGTTGCCGCGGAGGGGGCGGGACTGTGGGCGGTGGCGCGGAGGGGGCGGGATTATGGGCGGTGCGCGCGGAGGAGGCGTGTCTTGAGTCCTGCTGACCTGTCCCTTCTCTGTTGCTGGGTGGGAAGGACGCTGGTCTTGATTCGGGTTACTTTGTATTTATGTATTCTCCAAAGCGCCTGAAGGCAGGAGAAGAAGCAACTAACCAAGGAGAGAAGCAACCTGGAACTAAGGAGAAACTTCCTGACAGAACAATTAACCAGTGGAACCACCTGCCTCCAGAAGCGGTGAATGCTCCAACAATGGAAATTTTGAAGAAGAGACTGGACAGCCATTTGTCTGAAATGGTATAGGGTTGTCCTGCCTGAGCAGGGGGTTGGACTAGATGACCTTAAGATCCCTTCCAACTTTATTATTATTCACAACCTGCCTCCAGAAGCGGTGAATGCTCCAACACTGGAAGTTTTTAAGAAGAGACTGGACAGCCATTTGTCTGAAATGATATAGGGTTTCCTGCCTGAACATGGGGTTGGACTAGATGACCTCCAAGGTCCCTTCCAACTACCGGTATTATTATTATTATTATTATTATTATTATTATTATTATTATTATTATTATTATTATTAATAGTAAGAACAGCCATGTTGGCCAGAGTAATTAATGATCCCCAGGGACTTTATAAGTTCATAAATAAAAGAACAGAATGTTCAGAATGAAGGTTCTGGGAACCTTCTATCCTATCCTATCCTATCCTATCCTATCCTATCCTATCCTATCCTATCCTATCCTATTATTATTTCATTCTGTTTTCATTTTATTCTATTCAATTCTAATATTACTTCATTCTATTCTAATTTTATTTCATTCTATTCTAATCTATGCTATTGTAATTATCTATTCTAACATTTTATTCCATTCTAATATTTCATTCTCTTCTAATATTATTTCATTCTATTCTAACATTTCATTCTATTCTAATATTCTAGTCTAGTCTAGTCTACATGCTAATTGAGAATCAGGATGTATAAAAACTCTGGGCAGAAATTAACCATATGCATAAACATAGTAAATAATCTTTTTTTTTTAAGTTATGATTTCTCCCTTGAACTTAGGGGAAGCTACCCAAGAGATCTATGTTTGCAATTGGGCAAGTAATCAAATAAGAATCTTTGCTAAGTGCAGAATTTAATTGTGGTTTGCTAATAGGGCCATTTAAAGGCCAAAGAATTTGCTTGTCACATAAAAACTAACGAATGTATTCCTGCCTATGGCTATGTTTCAGAAAAAAAATATTCCATTATATATTTATAGATTTTAACCTATGAAACCTGATGCCATAAGAATTTGTGGACCCCAGGGAGCAGATTTATGTATTTATTCATGTATTTAATTTATATCCCACCCTTACAATTTTTATAAATAACTCAAGGTGGCGAATATACCAAATACAAGTAGTCCTCAATTTATAACCATTCGCTCCGTGACTGTTTGAAGTTACAACAGCACTGAAAAAAAAATGACTTACAGCCATTTTTCACACTTAAGATCATTGCAGCATCCCCCGGTCACGTGATCAAAATTAAAGCATTTGGAAAATGGCGGTTGCAGAATCCTGAGCTCATGTGATCCCCTTTTTTTCACGCCCCTTGCAGACAGTGGGTTTAGTAGTAGTAGTAGTAGTAGTAGTAGTAGTAGTAGTAGTAGTAGTAGTAGTAATAACAACAACAACAACAACAACAACAACAACAACAACAACAACATTAAGAGTCTGGATGAGGAAGATTACTACAAATACTTGGGTATCCTTCAAGCTGACAACATCAAGCACACTGAAGTCAAGAAAAAGATTAGAGGTGAATACATCAAGAGAGTGAAGACGATCTTAAAGTCCAAACTCAATGGAGGAAATACCATAAAGGCAATCAACACCTGGGCAATTCCAGTCATTAGATACACAGCTGGAATAGTGGACTGGACTCAAGCAGAACTAAAAGCAATGGATAGGAAGACCAGAAAAATAATGACAATGAATCATGCCCTTCATCCATGCAATGACATTGACAGACTTTATCTACCAAGGCAAATAGGTGGGCATGGAATGCTGCAAGTACATCAGATGGTTGAAGAAGAAAAAATGGCTTTGGAAGAATATCTGAAGGATAGTGATGAAGATGCACTGAAATTAGTATATCACGAAGGCTTACTGACTACTGGAGAGACCAAACTGGCCTACAAGAAAGACCAAATGAAGAACAGAGTAGAGGCATGGGAAGACAAAGCACTACATGGCCAGTATATTAAAAAAATAGCTGGGAAAGCAGATAATTACAAGACCTGGCAATGGCTAAGAGCAGGAAAATTGAAGAAAGAGACCAAGGGACTAATTCTGAGAGCCTTAAGGACAAATGCATATAAAGTCAAAATTGAGAAGACAGCAACAGACAGTAAGTGCCGCCTATGCAAAGAAGCTGAAGAAACAGTGGACCACCTGGTAAGCTGCTGCAAGAAGATCGCACAGACTAACTACAAGCAGCGGCATGACAAAGTAGCAACAATGGTGCATTGGAAGATCTGCAAGAAATATCATTTGCCTGTAAGCAAGAACTGGTGGGATCATAAAATAGAGAAAGTCATAGAAAATGATAAAACTAAACTGCTCTGGGACTTCAGAATTCAAACAGACAAGCACCTGCAACATAACACCCCGGACTTAACAATTGTCGATAAGAAAGACAAAAAAGTCTGGATATTGGACGTGGCAGTGCCTGGAGACAGCAGAATAGACGAGAAAGAACTGGAGAAGATAACAAAATACAAAGACCTACAAACAGAAATAGAAAGACTGTGGCAAAAGCAAGCAAGGGTAGTACCAATAGTAATAGGCGCCTTGGGTGCAATCCCAAAACAACTGGAGCACCACTTGAACACTTTTGGCATTGACAAATTCGCCATTAGTCAATTGCAAAAGGTGGCCTTACTAGGAACTGCTTCCATCCTGTGACGATATCTGAAATACCATCAAACATCCACATCTGCCTATCCCAGGTTCTTGGTAAGGACTCAATAGGTAGATAAAATGCCAAATCTAGTCTGAACATCTGGCTGACTGTGCGATGATCCATAATAATAATAATAATAATAATAATAATAATAATAATAATAATAATAATAATAATAATAATAATAATAAAGTTGGAAGGTACCTTGGAGGTCAACTACTCCAACCCCCTGCTCAGTCAGGAACCCTACACCAGAGGTGTTAAACTGCCGGCCCACGGGCCGGATGCATCATACAGAAGCCGCACCCACCCCGTTGCTGGCAATAGGAAATCCGTCCCGATATGTTGCACGATGTCACGTGACATCACAGGTTTGACATGTCTGCCCTATACCATTTCAGACAAATGGCTGTCCAATTTCTTCTTAAAAGTGCTGGAGCAATCACAACTTCTGGAGGCAGGTTGTTCTACTGATTAATTGTGGTCCCTGTCAGGAAGTTTCTCCTTAGTTCTAGGTTGCTTCTCTCCTTGATTAGTTTCCATCCGTTGCTTCTTGTCCTGCCTTCAGATGCTTTGGAGAATAGCTTGACTCCCTCTTCTTTGTGGCAGCCCCTGAGATACTGGAAGACTGCTATCATGTCACCCCTCGTCCTTTTCTTCATTAAACTAGACCAGGTTAGGCAACCTTGGCTCTTTTATTACTCGTGGACTTCAACTCCCAGAATTCCTGAGCCGGCATGGCTCAGCTTGGAAACCTCTCCCTTTCCCCTCAGCATGGCTGGCTCAGGAATTCTGGGAGTTGAAGTCCACGAGTCATAAAAGAGCCAAGGTTGCCTACCCCTGAACTAGACATACCTAATTCCAGCAGCCGTTCCTTATATGTTTTAGCCTCCAGACCTCTAATCATCTTTGTTGCTCTTCTCTGTACTCTTTCTAGAGTCTCAACATCTTTTTTACATCGTGGTGACCAAAACTGGATGCAGTTTGCTTAATGTTTGCTTAACAACCACCACAGAATTAAATCATAAAATCAGGCACAGCCAAGTGGTGAGCTACTTAAGGACTGGCATGATTTACGACCTTAATTCCAGGCTCCACTATCGTAAGTCACGAACTATCTGAATCTTATTCTATCATATTGTGATCTTGAGGCCGAATGGGAACTATAGAGAGTCCTCCACTCATTTAGTGACCGTTCAAAGTTACAACAGCACTTTTAAAAAGTGGCTTATGTCCGCTTTTCACATTTACGACCATTGCAGCATCCCCATAGTCATGTGATCAAAATTCAGACGCTTGGGGGCTGACTCATATTTATGACGGCTGCCGTGTCCCGGGGTCACATGATCTCCTTTTGTGACCTTCTGACGAGTCAATGGGAAAGCCCGATTCACTTAACAACCGTGTTACTAACTGAACAAACACAGTGGTTCACATAACATCTGTGGCAAGAAAAGTCGTAAAATGAGGCAAAACTCACGTAAACACTGTCATACTTAGAAAGGAAATGGGCTCAATTCTGACTGTTAAGTCGAGGACTACCTATATACTCTTTTCTCCTGCTATTTTCCCCACAACAACACAGGTTTTCACCGAGACAGATAAATCAGGTGGATCTACTGGATTCTAGATCCTTCGCCCCATTTCTGATATTACAGTGGTTATTAAGAATGATGAATAGAAATCTACAAGACTTGCAAATTTCCTTGCCCCGTGTGTCTTCTGCAGTAATTAAAATTTGCATTGGGGGAAATGTCCTGTTGTTTTCAAATTGACTCGGCGTTATGGGAAAAATTGAAAAATAATGTTCCGTGGAGTTCTGCTGAGGACGGAAAACAGAAAATAAAACATTAGCCAGCCTTTGTCTTTTTTTTAATAAATATTTTATTAATTTTCTAGTTTTACAATCAAATACTTAATAAACAACATGTTATCTGGGTCCATTAGTAACTCAGTGGTATATATATATATATACTTCTTCGGTCTAGATCCAATATTACACCATCTAATGTTTCCTTCTGGCGATATCTGTTTTACCACACTAGGCAAATACAATTCTTATTATTAATAGATGTACAATTGGATATCAACATCTTTGTTAACATTTTTCTAATAATATCAATAATATCAGCTTAACATATCTCAGTTGCATTTGCACTTACCGTAATATCCATATATTCCATCAGTATCCTGTTCTTGATTTTTTTTTTTAATTTCTCATCGGTGTTCAAAATGTCTCTATTGCCACATACTTCTCTACGACCGGTGAGAGCGCACAGGGTCGGCCTTCTCCAGGTCCCGTCAGCGAAACAATGTCGTCTGGCGGGCCCTAGGGGGAGGGCCTTCTCTGTTGTGGCGCCCACCCTCTGGAACCAACTGCCTCCTGAAGTCCGCGTTTCTCCGACTCTCCCGGCCTTCCCGAAAAACCTAAAAACTCATCTTTGCTGGCAAGCCTGGGGATGATTGTAGTTGATTGTTGCATTGAATGTGTGTGTGTTTTTTTATTGGTTTTTAGGTATCTTGTTTGGGTTTTTATATTGTATTTTCTGTTATATATATATGTTGTTAGCCGCTCCGAGTCCCTGGAGAGGAGCGGCATACAAACCCAAATAAATAAATAAAATAAATAAATAATTTCAAAGTAAATTATATTTGGATAACCAAAAGCTCCCCTTATTCAAGCTTCTTAGCAGTTTCTTGTTTCCCTTCTCATACCAAAATCTAATATTCCAAGTACAAATCTTGTTTTTCTAGTTATGATCATTTTTCTAATTTCTAACAAGGCTTTGTCTTTTCATTGCCACCAAAACCCAACAGAATAGTTTGAATGTGGAAAAGATATTTATGTTATTTCATGTTAATACAGGTGGTTCTCGACTTATCACCATAATGGAGGCCAAAATTAATGTTGCTAAGCGAGACATTGGTTGAGTGAGATTTGCCCCATTTTTACGTCCTTTCCTGCTACCGTTCTTAAGTGAATCACTGCAGGGGCTAAGTTAGAAACATGGTTGTTAAGTGAACCTGGCTTCCCCATTTGACTTTGCTGGTCAGACAGTCGCGAAAGGGGATCACGTGACCCCAGGACGCCGCAACCGTGATAAATATAAGTCTGTTGCCAAGCATCTGAATTTTGATCACATGACCATAGAGCAGCGGTTCTCAACCTATGGGTCGCGACCCCATTTGGGGTCGAACGACCGTTTCGCGGGCGTCGCTGGACACCGCGGTCCGCCATTTATTTTTTTTCTCGCGTGCGCCCTGCGCATGCGCGGATCGGGCCGTCGCGCGCACGCCGTACATGCGCGGATCGACCCATTGCGGTCCGCCATTTTGGTTTTTTAAAAAAAAAATTTTATTTTTTTTTCGTCGCGCGCCCCGTGCATGCGCGGATCGGGCCGTCGCGCACGCACCGCGCATGCGCGGATCGGGCTGTCGCGGTCCGCCATTTTGGTTTTTTTATTTTTTTAATTTTTTTTTATTTTTTTTCCATTGCGCGCGCCCCGTGCATGCGCGGATTGGCCCGTCACGGCGCGCATGGGCGGCGCAAGTGGGGTCTCAACTTGAAAAAGGTTGAGAACCACTTCCATAGAGGATGCTGCCACGGTCCTAAGTGTGAAAAGCAGTCATTAGTTACTTTTTTTTAGTGCTGTTGTAATTTCAAACAGTTACTAAATGAACTGTTGTAAGTTGAGGACTGCTTGTAATATCAGTGGGTGAGAGGTAGCTGCAGGGAAACGCAGGAATTGCCAAACAAGCAGAAGAAAAAAAGTAAAAATACTCGTTCTGTAATCCTTTCACGCCCACCTACTCAAATCCACAAGCTCTGTTGTTGTCTCACTGAATAAGTAAAGAAGCTTCCAAGGATTGGGGAAGAATACTTACGTAAGTCCTCAACTTACGACCATTTGTTTAGCGGCCGTTCCAAATCACAACGGCATTGAAAAAGTGACATCATAACCGGTCGTCGCAATTACAATCCTTGCAGCACTCCCCAGGGTCACGTGATCACAACTTGGGCGCTTGGCAACTGGCGTGCATTTACAACGATTGCAGCCTCCCGGGATCATGTGATCAACATTTGCAGCCTTCCCAGCCGGCTTCTAACAAACCAAGTTAATGGAGAAAGCCAGGTACACTTAACGACAGCACAATTCACTTGCAATTCGCTGAACTCTGGCAAAAGCATTGTAAAATCAAGGCAATTCACTTAACAACCGCCTGGCTTAGCAATGGAAATTCTGGTCCCAGTTAACAACAAAGCTAGCAACAAAGATGATTAGGGGACTGAAGGATAAAACATACAAGGAATGGTTGCTGGAATTGGGTATGTCTAGTAGTTTGATGAAGAGAAGGACTTAGGTTAGGGCTTATATTTGGGGAAATACGGTACCACACAAGGGGTGACATGTTAGCAGTCTTCCAATATCTCAGGGGCTGCCACAAAGAGGAGGGAGTCAAGCTATCTCCAAAGCGCCTGAAGAAGCAGCGGATGGAAACTAATCAAGGAGAAGTAACCTAGAACTAAGGAGAAACTTCCTCACAGTTAGAACAATTGACCAGTGGAACGACCTGCCTCCAGAAGCGGTGAATACTCCAACACTGGAAGTTTTGAAGAAGAGATTGGACAGCCATTTGTCTGAAATGGTATGGGGTTTCCTGCCTGAGCAGGGGGTTGGAATAGAAGACCTCCAAGGCCCCTTCCAATATCATCATCATCATCATCATTATTATTATATGTCAAGAATTATATGTCTGATTGACACCTACCACAGTTGTGTTCTTGTTTTGCATGCCCATTAATGTAATCAAAAATGCTGTTTGCATGTTTCCCCCCCCATCTTTATAAGGCCTTGGTAAGGTCACACTTTTGATTTTGGTCGTCACGATGTAAAAAAGATGCTGAGACTCTAGAAAGAGTGCAGAGAAGAGCAACAAAGATGATTAGGGGACTGGAGGCTAAAACATATAAGGAACGGTTGTTGGAATTGGGCGTGTCTAGTTTAATGAAGAGAAGGACGAGGGGGGACATGATAGCAGCCTTCCAGTATCTCAGGGGCTGCCCCAAAGAAGAGGGAGTCAAGCTATTCTCCAAAGCGCCTGAAGGCAGGACAAGAAGCAACGAATGGAAACTGACCAAAGAAAGAAGCAACCTAGAACTAAGGAGAAATTTTCTGATGGTGAGAACAATTAATCAATTGTTAATCAACAATTAATCAGTGGAACAACTTGCCTCTGGAAGTTGTGGGTACTCCATCACTGGAGGTTTTTAAGAAGAGACTGGACAGCCATTTGTCTGAAATGGCATAGGGCAGTGATGGCGAACCTTTTAGAGACTGAGTGCCCAAACTGCAACCCAGAACCCATTTATGCATCGTCGACTGCTGGGTGGGCGTGGCCCATTGGGTGAGTGTGGCCCATTGGGTGGGTGTGGCTGCGGTGATAACAGCAGACTGGGTGGAACTAAAAAGTTCAATCAATCAATTCCAACTTTGCAAGATCTTTTTTTTCCCCGCAAGAAGTTGAAATTGACTGATTGATTGAACCTTTTTTTTTTGCGCATGGCGGCGGAGGCCTAAAGCGAAAAGGTTTTATAAAACCCAGCTGAAGGCCTAGGACTGGGGCGACGGCACGTGTGCCCACAGAGAGGGCTCTGAGTGCCGCCTCTGGCACTCGTACCATAGGTTTGCCACCACAGGCATAGGGTCTCCTGCTTGAGCAGGGGATTGGACTAGATGACCTCCAGGATCCCTTCCAACTCTGTTATTCTGCTACCTCTCCCTCAATCGTAAAAGTGAAACCGTTGACAAGAATTCAATGGTTTGTGGCTGGCAAAGTATTTTTTTATTTTCAGAGCATTCTGCGTCCTAGAGGCAGGGACCGCAGCATCTAAAGTCTTGCGTAAGCTTCTCTTCATTCCTGTGGCATATGTAGCATTTTCCAAAATTCAATTTGGCTGCTTTGTGTTGCCGTCATTCTTCTCAAACTTGGGAGTTGTTTGCCTCCGGGGCATTGTAAATATTTTGAACAGGAAGCCAAAGATTTCCGTTCTGGAGTAAACACAGATTGTCGGAAAACTGGTTGAAGGGAGAAGAAACTAGGGAAAGAACAAAACAAGCATCAACAGAAGAAACTGAGGCCAAATGGAAAAGATCCAGGGAACCTCGCGGGAGGAGGGTTAAAAAAAACAACCACATAACCAGTACTTTAAAAATAAGTGAAATAATTCAGCAAGGAAAATAAAAACCAAGATATAAAGTATAATATGTCTTCACAATACAGATAGTCCTTGACGTTTGATGGCAATTCAGCCCAAAATTTCTGTTGTTAAGTGAGACAGTTAAGTGAATTTTTACTTTTTTACATTTTAACACCTGTCTTATTTATTTTATTTGGACTTATATGCCGCTCCTCTCCGAAGACTCGGAGCGGCTTACAACATATATATAAAACAACAATCACAATCTAAGTCCAAGCAAAAAATATTTAAAAATAAAAACCCCACACACATTCATCATTCACACAACAATCCACAATCATCCCCAGGCCTGCCGGCAAAGATAGGTTTTAAGATTCTTTCGGAAGGCCGGGAGAGTGGGAGAAACGCGGACTTCAGGAGGCAGTTGGTTCCAGAGGGCGGGCGCCACAACAGAGAAGGCCCTCCCCCTAGGGCCCGCCAGACGACATTGTTTCGCTGACGGGACCCGGAGGAGGCCAACCCTGTGCGCTCTCACCGGTCGAAGGGAAGTATGTGGCAGAAGACGGTCCCATAAGTATCCTGGTCCAGTGCCATAAAGGTCTTTATAGGTAATGACCAACACTTTGAATTGCGCTCAGAGACCGATAGGCAACCAATGCAGCATGAGGAGAGTTGGTGAAATGTGGGCACAACGTGGAAGGCCCACAATTGCTCGCGCAGCTGCATTTTGCACTAATTGTAGTCTCCAAACACTCTTCAAGGGTAGCCCCATGTAGAGAGCGTTGCAGTAGTCGATCCTCGAGGTGACAAGGGCATGTGTGACTGTGAGGAGAGACTCCTGATCCAAATAAGGGCGCAACTGGTGCACCAGGCAAACCTGGGCAAATGCCCCCCTCGCCACAGCCGACAAATGATGATCCAATGTCAGCTGTGGATCAAGGAGGACTCCCAAGTTGTGGACCTTCTCCGAGGGGTTTAACTTGCCTTAGTTGTTAAGTGAATCACTGAAGTTGTAAAGTGGATCACATGATCCTGGGACTCTACAACTGTCATAAATACATGCCAGTTGCCAAGTATTTTGAATCTTGATCATGGGACCTTGGGGACATGGCAATGGTCATAAGTGTGAAAAACGGTCATAGGTGCCTTTTTTCAGTACCATTGTAGTTTCGAATGGTCACTAAATGAACTGTTGTAAGTCGAGGAGGACCTATATTATCAAAATCATATGTCACTGAAAAGCAAGATTCGTTGGGAACTTACTGCAATAAAAAAAAGTCATTCCATATTGCTATAGGCCTAAGGCCTTACAAGGCATCCCATTTTTAAATCCACAACTCATTTACTGGAATCAAGTTATTAACTGGAATTAGTCCTTGACTTATGACCATAATTGGGACTGGAATTTCCATGGTTAATTGAGTCAGACTCGATTTGATGACAATATTTATAGCAGTCATTAATAAATTGTTAAGCAGATCAAGCAGTCATTAACCGAATCACATGCTCATCAAGAGAATTGCATGGTTATTAAGCGAATTACATGGTCATTAAATAAATCCAGCTTCACCAATGGGTGTTTATTGACAGGTTTTTGCCCAAAATACAGAGATAAAGGTAGCAAAAATGTTTATTATGTGACCATACTCGTAAAAGATGTTGAGACTCTAGAAAGAGTGCAGAGAAGAGCAACAAAGATGATCAGAGGACTGGAGGCTAAAACATATAAAGAACGGTTGCTGGAATTGGGTATGTCTAGTCTAATGAAGAGAAGGACGAGGGGGGACATGATCGCAGTCTTCCAGTATCTCAGGGGCTGCCCCAAAGAAGAGGGAGTCAAGCCATTCTCCAAAGCACCTGAAGGCAGGACAAGAAGCAGCGGATGGAAACTCATCAAGGAGAGAAGCAACCTAGAACTAAGGAGAAACTTCCTGACCGTTAGAACAATTAACCAGTGGAACAACCTGCCTCCAGAAGTTGTGAATGCTCCAACCCTGGAAGTTTTTAAGAAGAGACTGGACAGCCATTTGTCTGAAATGGTATAGGGTTTCCTGCCTGAGCAGGGGGTTGGACTAGATGACTTCCAAGGTCCCTTTCAATTTTATTATTATTATTATAAATACAAGCTGGTTGACAAAAGCTGAAATTGCAGTCACTTCAATGGTAATATGGCAGTCTTAAGTATAAATACAGGTTGAAAGTCAGTACTGTCAGAACTTCGAACCATTATTTAATAAACATCCATAAATCAGGGACTACCACTACAGGTAGTCCTCAACATACAACAGTTCATTCAGTGACCGTTTGTAGTTACAACAGCATTGAAAAACGTAACTTACTGTATGGCTGTTTTCCACACTTACAATCGTTGTAGCATCCCAACGGGGTCATGTGTTCAAAATCCAGATGCTTGGCAACTGACTCATAGTTACGATGGCTGCAATGTCCCACGGGTCACGTGATCTCCTTTTGTGACCTTCTGAACACACGTGATCCCTTTTTTGTGACCTTCTGAACACACAGGGAAGCCAGATTCACTTAACAACGGTGTGACTCGCTTAACATCTGCAGCGATTCACTTAACCACTTTGGCAAGGAAGGTCGTAAAACGGCTCAAAAGTCACTGAAGAAATGTTTCACTTACCAACAGAAATTTTGGGCTCAATTGTGGTCGTAAGTCGAGGAGTACGTGTATATTCTTTGAGTTGTTTCTCAACTTTTCTCTTGATGGGTCCAAAATGTCAAAAAGAGGGCAGACTGTATGAGTGAACCTTCACCTTTTATTTTAACACACACCATGCCTACAGTAGTGGCCAAAATTGTGGAAACCTTTTGGGAAAAGTGTACAATAGAAATGCCACCTTTGGTTAAGTTTCCACCCATTTTTCTTCTAATTTCTTTATAACTGTAGCCTTGTTCACTTAATAATATTATTTTACATCGCTTTCTGGGCGACCGGTCAGCTCTTTGCACCGTTACTTTAATTTTGTTACATTTTGCAAGCTCACTCAATGAAAGAACACAAAAAGACCCAACCAACTGGATAGCCATCACATAACACACTGACGAATGTCCTCCTCTCAGCTTCAATACATGACATCAATAACCGAATCCTGTCGTGATCTGATTGGCTCATTGTCAAAACAAGATGACACCCGATTGGCTCTCTAAATACTCATGCTCATTGGCTACAATCAGGTGAAGGAAAGCTACCTGATATCAACCTGAGCAAGTTGTGCTTCTTTTTTCTGGTTATTTGGCTATAACTTTTCATAGAATACAGTACAGATAATTGAACAAACTTTGGTGCATTACGTTCTTGATTAAATTATCTTTCCATTGATATATAATTTTATGGTACTACTCCCAAAAAAAGTGGTGTTATTAGCCATCAAACCATGAAAATACCCTTTTCCCAAAAGGTTTCCATAATTTGGCCACTACTGTACATGCCCGCCTTCTTACAAAGTCTGAATGAATCTAAGCCAGGAAATTTTTTGCAAGCCCAGCTTTAAGAGAGAACAAAGATACTCTGCAATAATGCTGTAGACCAGGGTTGTCAAACTCGCCGCATCATGTGACGGGTCGCAACTTTTTCCCCATTGCCGGAGCTGGGGTGGGTGCGGTTTTGGCCTGACACATCCGGCCCATGGGCCAGCAGTTTGACACTCCTGCTGTAGACATTATTCTTGCTATTTACACACAGTCTCTACCACAGCGGTTCTCAACCTTTTCCGGGGCTCGACCCCAGCCCGCATCGCGCATGCGCGGCGTGACGGGGCGCATCACGCATGCGCGGCGCGACGGCCCGCATCGCAAAGAGCAAAAAAAATGGCCGACCCCAAAAAAAAATGGCGGGCCCGCATCGCGCATGAGCAGCGCGACGGCCCGCATGGCAAAGGGGGAAAAAATGGCCGACCAAAAAAAAATGGCTGACCAAAAAAAAGAAAAATGGTCGACCGAAAAAAAATAAAAAAAATGGCGGACTGCGGTGTTTGGCGACCCCCGTGAAATGGTTGTTGGACCCCAAATGGGGTCGCGACCCACAGGTTGAGAACCGCTGCTCTACCAGATGGTCCTGTCTGGGTTTTGTGCTTTTGTTTCACTGATAATTAATATCTTATTGGCTTACAGTGATAACACTGATATTTAATATCAATTAGTAATGGTTTCATTATAATTCACACTATTGTAATAATAACTATTAATATTTTAATGAACCAAGGACTGGTAATTATTAGTATTGAATAATATTTTTATTTATTCTTAGTATTGTCTGTTTTAATGTTGAACGATGATTGTTAACTTCGAACAATCACTAAACAAACGGTTGTAAGTCAAGGATTTACATATAAATTTTAAGATGAGAGAAAGAGAAGAGAAGAGAACTGGAGGATGCTGTTTTAAATGTGGGCTTTCTGCAGAAATTCCTGTTTTAAAAACCTTTTTCTCTTGTTGATGTTCAGTATATTTACCTATGCAGTATGGCTGTATTACTATTATCCGTCTCATCTTTTATAATGATTATGATTATTATTACTCTGCTGTTTTGCATACATATTGAGAGCTTCTATACCAGAGTCAAATTCCTTGTGGGTCTAATCACACTTAGCCAAATTATTCTATTCTGTTGTGTTCTGTTCTGTTGTGTTCTGTTGTGTTCTGTTCTATTCTATTCTATTCTTCTTCCTGTTTCTATTCCATTCCGTTCCGTTCCGTTCCATTCCATTCCATTCCATTCTATTCTATTCTATTCTATTCTATTCTATCTTCTCCCTTATTCTATTCTATTCTATTCTATTCTATTCTATTCTATTCTATTCTATTCTATTCTGTTCTGTTCTGTTCTGTTCTGTTCTGTTCTGTTCTGTTCTGTTCTGTTCCGTTCCGTTCCGTTCCGTTCCGTTCCATTCTATTCTATTCTATTCTATTCTATCTTCTCCCTTATTCTATTCTATTCTATTCTGTTCTGTTCTGTTCTGTTCCGTTCCGTTCCGTTCCGTTCCGTTCCGTCCCGTCCCGTCCCGTCCCGTCCCGTCCCGTCCCGTTCCATTCCATTCCATTCCATTCCATTCCATTCCATTCCATTCCATTCCATTCTATTCTAGTCTAGTCTAGTCTAGTCTAGTCTAGTCTAGTCTAGTCTATTCTGTTCTATTCTATTCTATTCTGTTCTATTCTATTCTATTCTTCTGCCTGTTTCTACTCTACTTTATTCTATTCTTCTTCCTGTTTCTATTCTATTCCATTCCATTCCATTCCATTCCATTCCATTCCATTCCATTCCATTCCATTCCATTCTATTCTATTCTATTCTATTCTATTCTATTCTATTCTATTCTATTCTATTCTATTCTATTCTTCTTCCTGTTTATTCTATTCTATTCTATTCTATTCTATTCTATTCTATTCTATTCTATTCTATTCTATTCTATTCTATTCTATTCTATTCTATTCTATTCTATTCTATTCTATTCTATTCTATTCTATTCTATTCTAAAATAGACCTGCAGGAGCAGCTGATAAACACAAGGGGGGAACCTGTACCTTGGGCTGCCGTAGCCAGCCTTTGATTGATTATGTGAAAATTTGAATTTCCTTCCAGAACTGCTATAATGGGAGAAATGTTTGTTTGTTTGTTCAGAGAAATTTCTCTTCACCACTTAGCTGTCCTTGGCTGATCTCAGAAAGCTAAGCAAAGGCAGGCTGGTAAATCTTTCCATGGGGGACCACTCAGAGATCTTACAGCTGTAGACTAGGAAGAATACCATCTCAAAAGAACGGAGTTAGCCAACCTCAACCTACAGGGAGATGCCCAGTTGTGAACAAAGTTAGAAATGATCTTCGGGAAGGAGAAGAAAGGAGAGAGCTGTTAAGGAGAGACTTTGGAAAATATGATTTTACCCCAAGAAAGAGGAACATGTGAGCTTGGTTGTTTTCTTGCAGACGTTTCGTTACCCAACTAAGTAATATCATCAGGGCTAGAAGGAAGGAAGGAAGGAAGGAAGGAAGGATGAAATTATATAACCTTTATTGTCATTTTTTTTTTACTGTGGGCACAATGGCACACGTTAAAAATGAAATTTAGTTGCTCGCTCTCAAAGTGTACACGTAGATAACACACATTTTTTTTAAATGAAAGAATTCTTTTATTAAAACAATCAGCATTGAACCTAGAATCATAGTATGCATCAATCATCATAGCACCTGATATACATCACTAAGTATTAATCTTTATAATCGTCTGGTTTGGTAAACATTTCTCACCCCGCACATCAAGCCTCAACTAAACGCCTGTTACAATTTATTTGCTTGGTGTTTCTCTTTTCTATAGTCTATCCACAGTTCCTAGTCTGTCACATATTATTCATCTCAGTATTAGTACAATCTTTTATGATCCCTAACCAATAATCCTGAGGTAGAAATTCAGTATCCTGAGGTAGAAATTCAGTAAGCTTTCCCAATATTAAAGCAATCAACATTAAATCTGGGTTCATATTAATAAGCTGTCCTCTCAAGACCCGAAAATACATCTCTTGTATTTGGTCTATCTACATTCATACAATCAGCATTGAACAGAAAATCATAGTATGCATCAATCATCATAGCACCTGATATACATCACTAAGTATTAATCTTTATAAACGTCTGGTTTGGTAAACATTTTTCGCTCCTCACATCCAGCCTCAACTAGACGCCTGTTACAATTTGTTTGATTGGTGTTTTTCTTTTCTATAGTCTATCCACAGTTTCTAGTCTATCACATATTATTCATCTCATTATTAGTACAATCTTTTATGGTCCCCAACCAAAAATCCTGAGGTAAAAGTTTAATAACCTGAGGTAAATCTTGTATATGGTTTATCTACTATATCTAGTCTATCACATATTGTTCATTCACGCTTCTGAATTAACTTTGTCTCAGTAATAGTGCAATCTTTTATAGTCCCTAACCAAAATTCCTGAGGTAGAAGTTTCATAACCTGAGATAGGAATTCAATCCACTTTATCAATATTAAAGCAAACAACATTAAGCATAAGATCATATTAAGATGCTTTCGTCATATAACATAGGCATACAACATTAGGTGTTAGTCTTTGTAAACATTTGATTTAGTAAACATTCTTCCCTCTTTACGTTGAGTCTCAACTAAACGCCAGGTGCATTTTGTTTGATTGGTGTTTCTCTTGTATATAGTCTATCCACTGTTTCCAGTCTGCCAAATATTGTTCATTTGAGCGATCTTTCAGGTATGCCGATATTTTCGCCATCTCTGCCAGATTTGTTACTTTCACAGTCCATTCTTCTATAGGCGGTATTTCTGGATTCTTCCAGTATTGTCCCACCAACAATCTGGCTGCTGTGATCAAGTTCAGAAATAAGCTCGTCTCTGAGGTAGTGCAGTCCTTTGTTATCCCTAACAAAAACACCTGAGGTAGAAATTCAATATGCTTTTTGAAAATGGTTTGGAGTGTCCACCATATCTTCCTCCAGAAGGCTCTGATTTTTCTGCATGTCCACCATATATGAAAGTAGGTAGCCTCCCCGTCCCCGCACCTCCAGCATTTGGGCTGGGAGTCTGGATAGATGAGTGATAGTTTTTTCGGGTCGAGGTGCCACCTATAGAACATCTTGTAGAAGTTTTCCCTTAAGTGTTGCGATTTCGTGAATTCTACATTTCTCACCCAGATTTTCTCCCACGTGTCCATGGTGATTGGGTGTCCGAAGTCTTGTGCCCACTTTATCATAGAGTTCTTGACTAGCTCGGTTTCAGAGTCCATTTCTATCAGAATGCTGTACACTCGTTTGATGTGCATGATCCCCTGTTCTCTAATCTGTTCAATTAGGTTCTCGTCGGTCTGGGAGAATCCCTTCTTCTTATCTTTACGCCACCTTGATTGCAGTTGTATATATGATAGCCAGGTACCTCCTATTCCTTTGTTTGCTAGCATTGCTTGGGGTTTCAAGGAGAACCCATTTTCTTCTCCCAGTACAAGTTTACTGTAGGGCACCACTTCTTGCCCTTGGGATGTGTTTATATTCCCTATTGCGTGTCCGAGGATCGTCCAGGTGGGAATCTTGTCGTGTAGGAGGTGTTTATATTTCTTCCAGACCCATAACAATGGGATTCGTAGTGGGTTCTCCTTGAAGTTCCTGTCTGCCTTTTTGTCGTATACTAAGTATGCGTGCCAGCCGAATAGTAGACCATGCCCTTCAACATTCAGTATTCTGTCATTCGTCATATTGATCCAGTCACTCACCGCCACCAACGTTGCTGCATAGTAGTATAGCTTTAGGTTAGGCATTTTTAGTCCCCCCCTCTTCCTTGTGTCCTGGATAATTTTTAGTTTCACCCTCGGTCTCTTGTCATCCCAAATGAATCTGGTGATGCCCCTCTGCCAATTGTCCAAGTCCTCATCCTTTTTGAGTATGGGTAGCATTTGGAAGAGGAATAGAAATCTTGGCAAGACGTTCATCTTTACTGCTGCTATCCTGCCCAGCAAGGATAGTCGTAGTGTTTTCCACCTTTCCAGATCTGCTTGTATCTTGCTCCACAGCACCTCGTAGTTATTTTTGTATAATTTCGCATTCGTTGTTTCTATCTCCACTCCCAGGTATTTAACTTTCTTAACTATTTCACAACCCGTTATTCTTTCCAAATCCTGTTTTGCTTTGTTGTCTAGATTTTTTACTAGCATCTTCGTTTTTGATATATTAACTTTAAAACCTGATACCTTGCCATAGTCTTTCATTATCTCCATCAAACTCCTTGTTGATTGTACTGGTTGCGATACTGTCACCAGTAGGTCGTCTGCAAAGGCACACAGTCTGTAGTCCTGTTTTCCAATCTGTATGCCCTTTACGTCTTCTGCTGCTCTTATCTTGTTCAGCAGAATCTCCATCGTTAAGACAAATAGCAGTGGTGACAGCAGACAGCCCTGTCTCGTGCCTCTTTTTATGTTGAATGGGTCTGTTAGTTCGCCGTTCACGATGATCTGGCCCGTTTGTTTCTGGTAGATTGCTGTTATGGAGTTGAGGAACTGCTTTCCCATTTTCATCCCCCGGGCTAGGTTCGTCAGGAATGGCCAATTCAGTCTGTCAAAGGCTTTTTCTGCGTCCACAAACATGAGGGTTGCAGGTAAGATAACACACATTTAAAACATACTATATGCAACATGTGTATCTAGACCTACACCCTTACATAGTAGGGTTTGCTATCCGTTTATGTGCAAGTGGCTTGCCCTGTAAATTGGGAATTATCAACTCAGGCAATTAAGTAAGCAGTAAACAAAAGTTTGGCTTTGAATTGGGGTGTTGGAGAAGACCCTTGAGAGTCCCTTGGACTGCAAGGAGATCCTCACTCATCCAGGTCATGGTTGTCCCAAAGGTGCTTTTTCAGGAGGCAACTGGACTTTCTTGTTCTTCTTTTGGAGACATTTCACTTCTCTGGACTTGGGTTTGGCCAGTCTAAAGAAAAAAAGAAATAGGGGAGACATTATAGTGGTGTTCCAGTATCTGAGGGGCTGCCACAAAGATGATGGGGTCAGGGTGTTCACCAGAGCACCACAGGGAAGGATGAGAAACAATGCTTGGAAGAGAGAAGCAACCTGGAATTAAGGAGAAACTTCCTGACAGTGAGGACAATCAACCAGTGGAACAGCTTGCCTCCAGAAATCGTGGGTGCTGCATCACTGGAGGTTTTTAAGGCTAAACAGTCACTTGTCTGAGATGGTGTAGGATCTCCTGGTTGAGCAGGGGGCTGGATTGGAAGACCTCCAAGGTCCCTTCCAGCTCTATTCTATTCTATTCTGTTCTGTTCTGTTTTGTTCTGTTCTGTTCTGTTCTGTTCTGTTCTGTTCTGTTCTGTTCTGTTCTGTTCTACTCTACTCTACTCTACTCTACTCTACTCTACTCTACTCTACTCTACTCTACTCTACTCTACTCTACTCTACTCTACTCTACTCTACTCTACTGTATTCTTCTTCCTGTTTCCATTCTATTCCATTCTATTCCATTCTTTTCTATTCTATTCTTCTTCCTGTTTATTCTATTCTATTCTACTGTATTCTATTCTTCTTCCTGTTTCTATTCTATTCTATTCTATTCTATTCTATTCTATTCTATTCTATTCTATTCTATTCTATTCTATTCTATTCTATTCTATTCTATTCTATTCTATTCTAATCTATTCTAGTCTAGTCTAGTCTAGTCTAGTCTAGTCTATTCTTCTTCCTGTTTCTATTCCATTCCATTCCATTCCATTCCATTCCATTCCATTCCATTCCATTCCATTCCATTCCATTCCATTCCATTCCATTCCATTCCATTCTATTCTATTCTATTCTATTCTATTCTATTCTATTCTATTCTATTCTATTCTATTCTTCTTCCTGTTTCCATTCCATTCCATTCTATTCTATTCTTCTTCCTGTTTCTATTCTATTCTATTCTATTCTATTCTATTCTATTCTATTCTATTCTATTCTATTCTATTCTATTCTATTCTATTCTATTCTATTCTATTCGAACGGAAGAAGCTTCTTGGATGAGAAGTGAAACATCCTCAAGGAAAGATAATGGAAGTCCAGTTTCCTCTTGAAAATGCACCTTTGGGACTTCAGCTGAGATGAATATTTTATGTTGGGAAAATATCTGGGCTTTTTTTTTGCGCTGCATACAGAAAAGGTTTTTTTTCCTCCCTTTAATGGAGCTTCCTGACTCTGTTGCTTCTGTTATTTGTTTGTTTGTTTCCTTTTTTTTTCATAGTAGGCTGCAAGATAACTTTAATGAGCAGTAGTAATTAAAATGAGAATTTTGCCCCCATGGCTGCTGCTATTCTCACACTCTCCTCCAAGCACTGAGGAAGGAAGAACTAAATCATGAAAAACCACTAATTAGTGTAATTTGCATTTGCAGACCACTTGTGGCTGACTGGAAGGGGGAGGGAGAGCACATTTTGTCTTGATCAATGTTAATATAAAGAAAATGTTAAGCTGAAAGTGTAGATGTTCCCTGGGTTTTGCGGATCAGAAGGGGCATCTTGAAGGAGAGTTTTCACCTGAGTGCTGTGTATTTTACTAGATTCCAAGAGTCGTCGGGAATGCAAATCCCTTTCTTTGAAAATCCCAGGTAATCCTCAAATTATGACCACCACTGACCCCAAAATGTCTGTTGCTCAATGAGATATTTGTTAAGTGAGCTTTGCCCCTTTTGATACCCTTTCTTGTCACAGTTGTTAAGTTAATAATAATAATAATAATAATAATAATAACAATAATAATAATGTTGGAAGGGACCTTAGAGGTCATCTAGTCCAACCCCCTGCTCAGGCAGGAAACCCTGGCCTATAACATTTCAGACAAATGGCTGTCCAGTCTCTTCTTAAAAACTTCCAGTGTTGGAGCATTCACCGCTTCTGGAGGCAGGTTGTTCCACTGGTTAATTGTTCTAACTGTCAGGAAATTTCTCCTTATTTCTAGGTTGCTCCTCTCCTTGATGAGTTTCCATCCGTTGCTTCTTGTCCTGCCTTCAGGCGCATTGGAGAATAGCTTGACTGCTTCTTCTTTGTGGAAGCCCCTGAGATACTGGAACACTGCTACCATGTCCCCCCTCGTCCTTCTCTTCATTAAACTAGACATACCCAATTCCAGCAGCCGTTCCTTATACGTTTTAGCCTCCAGTCCCCTGATCATCTTTGTTGCTCTTCTCTGCACTCTTTCTAGAGTCTCAACATCTTTTTTACATCGTGGTGACCAAAACTGGATGCAGCGTTGTTAAGTAAATCCGCCTTCCCCCATGGACTTTGCCTGTCAGAAGGTCGCAAAACGGGATCACGTGACCCCGGGGACACTGCGACCGTCATATATACGAGCCAGTCGCCAAAAGTCTGAATTTTGATCACATGACCCTGGGGACGCTGCAACGGCCATTCATGTGAAAAACACTATGGAGTCCCTTTTTCCAGTGCCTTGTAACTTTGAACGGTCACTAAATGAAAAGGTGTAATTTGAGGACTACCAGTGAATATTTTTGGACTTTGAAAGGCCGAGACGGTCCACATGTAGTACTTGTTTAGCAACTGCCTCACTTAACGACCATACGCAGTAACAAGAAGCAACATGGAAATGACTTTAGGAGCAGTCCTGATATTTGTGACCTTGGTAGATCTGTAAAGCAAAGGAAAGCTGAAGTCAGAAAATAAGCATAGTTATGATTCCGTTTGGCAACCGCTTGGCTTAGTGACCCAGATGCCATTCCCAATCGTGGTTATGTTCAGCATTCGCCCTTGGTTCCTTCTAACATGCGTTCCCATCCCAAGTAAATAAAATTACCCCTCCCCTCCAAAAAAAGCCATCCACTAAATAAATTATAGGCTAATTTCTCTCTGCTTTTATAATACACTGCCTCAGTTGAATAACGGTTGGGAACAAATTGAGAGGTTTAATTAAAACTCAAAAGCTATTTATTGTGAGAATACTGCCAATCAATAGAGAATACCACTGTTTACAATGAAACATTCCATTATATGCCTTTTTTGATCCCCTTCGCCTCAATCCTGCTAAGAGATTAGAAGATCAGCCAGTTGATATTTTCATTGGTGCACTTGGAAGGAAATGCTAAAAGGGGAGTCCAAAATACAAGTAGCCCCCTTCGACCAGTTCGAAGTTCCAGTGAACCTACCTGGGAAGTACTGACGACCCAGATTTGAAGTTCTGACCGCCCCACCCCTACAATCATGTAAGAGAGAAGAGCAACAAAGATGATCAGGGGACTGGAGGCTAAAATATATAAGGAACGATTGCTGGAATTGGGGATGTCTAGTTTAATAGAGAGAAGGACGAGGGGTGACATGATAGCAGTGTTCCAACATCTCAGGGGCTGCCCCAAAGAAGGGGGAGTCAAGCTTCAAGCTATTCTCCAAAGCGCCTGAAGGCAGGTCAAGAAGCAACGGATGGAAATTCATCAAGGAGAGAAGCAACTAAGGAGGAATTACCTGGCAGTGAGAACAGTTAACAATAAGTTAAGAATTAACTAATCAAGGAGAGAAGCAACCGAGAACTAAGGAGAAACTTCCTGACAGTTAGAACAATTAACCAGTGGAACAACCTGCCTCCAGAAGCGGTGAATGCGCCAACACTGGAAGTTTTTAAGAAGAGACTGGACAGCCCTTTGTCTGAAATGGTATAGGGTTGGACTTGATGACCTCCAAGGTCCCTTCCAAAATCATCATCATCATCATCATCATCATCATCATCATCATCATCATCATCATCATCATTATTATTATTATTATTATTAACCAGTGGAACTGCTTGCCTCCAGAAGTTGTGGGTGCTCCATCACTGGAGGTTTTCAAGAAGAGATTGGACATGTCTATGGAGATTCTCAATCATCCAGATCATGGTTGTCCTTTTTTCACAGGAACTGGACTTTATTTTTTTCTTTTGAAAAGAGATTGAACAACCATTTCCCTGAAATGATAATAGGGTCTCCTATTGTACCACCTGTGGTACATTGGCACCTGCAGGTGGTACGCGAGCATCCTAGAAAAGTAGCGGGGGAAGGGAATGAGCTGAACCGGTGGCAGCACCACACAAGCCTGAGTGAGAGACGGCTGGAGCTGCAGGGCTGTCAGGGCTCAGCGGAAGCACCAGGAACAGCACCAGACTCCAGCTGGAGCTCGGCGCTGATCCTGGTGCTTCTGCTGAGCCCAGAAGAAGCACCGATCAGCTGGAATGTTGCAGCATCTCCAGAGTCTTGTGATTTACATTCAGATGCTTGGCAACTGATTCATATTTATGACGGTCACAGTGTCCCAGGGTCATGTGAAGTGACCAAAACCTGCTGCAACCACCCAGCAGATGGGGGGGGAATAAAAACCAAACACACCCCCACCCCACCCCCACTGCCAATCCTCAACAGAAATGCTCACAACAATGAAAACCTCGGACAGGAGGAAGACCGCGGCCGGGCGGGCAGGCAGGTGTCTTGCTCGGCTGTGGCTTGGGGGGCACTTTTTTCAGTGCCATTGTAACTTCAAACAGTCACTAAGCGAACTGTTGTAAGTCGAGGACTACCTGTACTTTATCACTTTTTTCCTTTTTTTTTTTTGATCATCAAGTTTTTGACACCTTGCTAGGCGACTGGTGGTACTCGGATATTGCCATATCCTAAAAGTGGTACAACGGGTGAAAAGGTTGAAAAGCCCTGGTCTAGATGACCTCCAAGGTCGCTTCCAACTGTGTCATTCTGTTATTCTTTTGCCTGGTTTCTCCCTTCCTCTCAAGTCACCTGTCTCACCTTAAATCTCTTGATTCCTTTTTATCTCTTTTGCCTCCTTAACCAGCTTTTTTTCTTCTTCTGCCTAGTTGGGGCTGGGTCCTGCTTGGAAGCCCTTTTTTCCTTTCTTCCTCTCTGGCAGATGCTGTCGTTCCTATGAAAAGCCCCCAATTCCATTTCCCTTGCAGGCAGCGCTTCATGGGCTAAGAAAGTCCCATCTCTCCTGCTGTGATCTAATTATCCTATTTCCCCTGCTTGCATTTGCATCTTATCAATTGCAAGCCCTAGGCTCCAAATGCCTAGCACCCAAGTGGCCTTACATCTTCTAATAAACCCGTGCTGGGTTGTACCGGCTTCATTTATTTTTTTCCAACACCTTACAGCAGCGGTTCTCAACCTGTGGGTCGCGACCCCATTTGGGGTCGAACGACCATTTCACGGGGGTCGCCAAATAACACAGTCCGCCATTTTTCCCCCTTTTCCCTAGCTGTGCTACTCCCTCTTATTCTATTGGCTTTTGAAAGCCAATAGAATAGGCTCTCTTGAATAGAGTCTAATTCTATTGGCTTTCAGAAGCCAATAGGAATTGTCCAGGCTGTCTCTGCCCTGCTGAGCCCGCCAAAAGTCCCAGTCTGCAAACGGGGCTGCAAGTTGTCTGCAGCGAAGGCGAGCTCTCCGGAAGTTTCCACCCCTCCCTGCTGAGCAACTACTAACAATGTAAGTAAAAGAGGGCCAGGGGTGGGAGGTGGGAGGCCGGCGGGCGCAGGGAGGGTTGCTGGCGCGCGTGGGGCCTGGCGGGTGCCTTACCTCCCTTGGGCTGGGCCAGCTGGTGGCCCGGCTGGTGGTCGCCCTGCGCCATCGCTGCCCCTTGCCAGCTACTCCTCGGCTGGCGCAGGGGGCGGCACCACGCATGCGTGGCGCTCCTGGGCAAGGAAAGTCCTCGACTTACGACCGGTTGGGAGTCCTCGACTTACGACCGGTTGGGAAATCCTCGACTTACAACTGGTTAGGAAGTCCTCAACTTACGACCGGTTGGGTAGTCCTCGACTTACGACCGGTTGGGGTCGTTGATTTATGGAATTCACTTCCTGAAGGGGTCGTGACAGCTGTCAGCCTTGACAGCTTCAAGGCAGGGCTAGATAGATTCATGGATGCAAAGTGTATCAGTGGTTATTAAAACGGATGTCCATGTGCCGCCTCTATGTTGGTTGAGGCAGGCAGGATTCCCTTGAGTACCATTTGTTTGGGGGTCAAGGGAAAGGGAGGGTTTTGCCTTCTCTTTCTGCTCAAGATCCCCATGTACATTTGGTGGGCCACTGTGTGACACAGAATGCTGGACTCGATGGGCTTTGGCCTGATTCAGCATGGCTCTTCTTATGTTCTTATGTTCTTATGGGGGTCGTGGCATTAAAAAGGTTGAGAACCACTGCCTTACAGGGTGTCCTCAATTTACGAGCATTCATTTAGGGATCGTTCAAAGTTACAACGGCCCCCTGTGCTGTGAGGGTGGAAAGTCTGAGGAATGGTCCCTGAGCAAGGGGTTGGACTAGATGACCTCCAAGGTCCCTTCCATCATCATCATCATCATTATCATACAGATCGCCATTTGGAACACAACGCGCCAGATATCGCAGTTGTAGAAAACCGAAGGATACAGCTGATGGATATCGCTGTACCCGGAGATGCCAGAGTCGAAGAAAAAGAACGGGGAAAAAAAGATGAAATATCGCGACCTGGCCATCGAAACTGCGTGATTATGGATGAAATGGGTAACAGTGATACCCATTGTCATCAGGGCACTGGGAACTATGTCCAAAAACTTTGCAAAATACATCCAGAAACTGCAGTTTCCTGCAATAACTCCAGCAATGCTACAAAAAACTGCACTACTCGGAACATCTTACATTTTAAGGAGGTACCTGGTTGATACCTAGGATGCTGGCAGCAACCCGTGTCAACCATCAGCGCCAGCCAATTTGAATGTTCAGTTGACTGAGGTTCATGTCTAAAGAATAAAAGATAATAATAATGATGATGATGATGATGATGGAAGGGACCTTGGAGGTCATCTAGTCCAAGCCCCTGCTCAGGGACCATTCCTCAGACTTACCACCCTCACAGCACAGGTAGCCCCTGACATATGACCATAACTGAGCAAAGACATTTGTAAAGTATGTTTGGCTCCATTTTACGACTTTTCCTGCCACGGTTGTTAAGTCAATCGTCGCAGTTGTTAAGAACACCGTTGTTAAGTGAATCCGGCTTCACCATTGACTTTGCTTGTCAGGCGGTCGCGAAAGGGGGTCACATGATCCCAGGACACGTCATAAATACGAGTCAGTTGCCAAGTGTCTGAATTTTGATTGCGTGACCAATGGGGATGCTGCAAAGGTCGTAAGTGTGGAAAACCGTCATAAGTCACTTTTTTCAGCGCTGTTATAACTTCGAACGGTCATTAAGGGAACTGTTGTAAGTCAAAGACTGCCTGTATTCCCACGATCACGTGAACAAAATTTGGGTGATTGGCTGGAAGAACCAAAGTTTGAGGGTTGTCCTCCCCAAGATGCTTTTTTTTTTCCCACGAGGTAACTGGACTTTCTTGTTTTTCTCTGAAGACGTTTCGCTTCTCATCCAAGAAGCTTCTTGAAGAAACATCAAGGAAAAACAAAGAAAATCCAGTTGCCTGTTGAAAAAAAAACACCTTTGGGTCTAAGATTCCTTCCAACTTTATGATTCTACGTTCTACAAGTCCTCAACAATCTTCTCAGGTCCCCAAATTCAGAGCCTCCATTTTTCTCACTTCAGCTTTTCAGATCGTCCAGTGTTCCCAGCCAGATCTGACAAGTTCGGAAAAAACCACAATGTATACGCCTTGATTGATTGATTTGCCATCTTTTATGCTACCTGGATTAAGCCGTCTCTTTCAGGTTAGTTCAACGTCTTCAACATTTAATTAATGTTATTACCGAAGGCTAATTTTTAACCTGAACGGGAGAGGGATGATTTTAAAAGACATGGTGGCAGAGTAATCCTGTTAACTCTGTTTAATTAAATGTACATGTTAATGGCATCAAATCAATGCTGGGTTTGGCCCTAGGTCCACAGGCGACATTTTGGAGTGTGGTTCTCAGCGTGTGATTGAAACACTAGTGGAAAAAAGTCACAGACTCCTTGGCCTAAAATAATCTTTCGAGTTTTGGGGTTAGGCCAACGACCAAACATTCTCAACAGCTCCTTTCTGAGGCCCAGCCAATTTCTCATATACAGAAGAGCAGTTATTTGTTTAATTTTCTTAATTGATCTTTTTTGCAGCTGGCTGCTATGTAAATCTAAGTGAGTGGTGCTCAGAGCGAAAAGGACTTCGACCTTGTAGTAATTCTTGCCTGTGTGAGGTAGACGTTTCCTCTCTGTATTTTGCAATTAAAAAAAGAAAAAGAAATACAGACATATTGCCTCTAAATCAGAACCCATTTTCAAATTTTCCTGCAGGTTGCTTGACCATCCGTAGTTCTCGAGATATGACCACAGCTGAGCCCAAAACTTCTGTTGATAAGAGAAGACTTTTATTAAGTGAGGTTCTGCCCCGTTTATGACCATTTCTATCAGAGTTGTTAAGTGAATCACTGCAGTTGTTGCGTTAGCAACACGGTTGTTAAGTGAATCTGGCTTCCCCAGGGACTTTGCTTGTCAGAAGGTCACAAAAGGGGATCATGTGATCCCAGGACACTGCGACCATCGTAAATACATGCCCGTTGCCAAGCGTCTGAATTTTGATCACGTGGCCACAGGGGTGATGGAACAGTCACAAGTGTGAAAAATGGTTGTAAGTCATTTTTTTCAGTGCTGTTCTAACTTTGAGCGGTCACTACTGCATCCAGTTTTGGTCACCACGATGTAAAGAAGATGTTGAGACTCTAGAAAGAGTACAGAGAAGAGCAACAAAGAGGATTAGAGGACTGGAGGCTAAAACATACAAGGAACGGCTGCTGGAATTGGGTATGTCTAGTTTAACGAAGAGAAGGACGAGGGGGGTCATGATAGCAGTCTTCCAGTATCTCAGGGGTTGCCACAAAGAAGAGGGAGTCAATCTATTCTCCAAAGCACTTGAAGGCAGGACAAGAAGCAACAGGTGGAAACTAACCAAGGAGAGAAGCAACCTAGAACTAAGGAGAAACTTCCTGACAGTTAGAACAATTAACCAGTGGAACTATCTGCCTCCAGAAGGGGTGAATGCTCCAACACTGGAAGTTTTTAAGAAGAGACTGGACAGCCATTTGTCTGAAATGGTATAGGGTTTCCTGCCTGAGGAGGGGATTGGACTAGATGACCTCCAAGGTCCCTTCCAACTTTATTATCCTTATTATTAATTTGTACTAAATGAACTGTTGTAAGTCGAGGAGTACCTGAATATAAAGCGACCAAGGAAATGCCAAAGGTGAAGGATAATCTGGGTGGAAAAAACAAAAGACAATTTTGAAAGACATCCAGGGGTATCCAGAAGATGAGTCAAAAAAGTCAAAATGGCAGAGATGGATTGCCTGAAGCCTTCCCCTTTTAACATACATTCTATTATGACTCCATAGAAGGAGGCACATTCCTTGTAGAAGTAGTCCTTGACTTACAACAGTTTGTTTAGTGACCGTTCAAAGTTAGAATGTCACTGAAAAAAGTGACTTTTTTCACATGTATGACAGTTGAACATCCCCGTGGTCACGTGAATCAGAATTCAATTGCTTGGCAACTAACCTGTATTAATGATGGTTGTAATGTCCCAGTTCATTTAGTGACTATTGGAAATTATAATGGCACTGAAAAAAGCGACTTATGATCATGTTTCACACTTATGACCGTTGCAGCATCCCATGGAAATATGGTCAAAATCCGGATGCTCTGCAATTGGCTCATATTTATGACGGCCGCAGTGTCCTGGGGTCACGTGATCCCCTTTTGTGACCTTCTGACACTCAAAGTCAATGGGGGAGCCGGATTCACTTAACAACCGTGTAACTAACTTAACAACTGCAGTGATTCAGTCTTAACCACTGCGGCAAGAAAGGTCATAAAATGGGGCAAAACTCATTTAACCACTGTCTTGCTTAGCAACGGAAGTTTTGGGCTCAATTGTGGTCATAAGTCGAGGACTACCTGGTATCTAAAACTGCTCGTCTTTTTATTCGATTTGATTTCTTACGCTAACAGAATGTCTAATGCCATTTCCCCCCCCCCTTTTTTTCTGTTATGTTATTTTACCGGGAAAAGGGAAAAAGGAGGAAGCGAGAAGGGAACGCCTCCTTTCCTGCATTGCAATCCTTAGTTTAATCAAAACTACTCCTGCGTACGTATTCTTGTCAAATTATATGATTTGACAGCTTATCTGTTAAGGCGAAACAAACCGGAAATTAATAATAACTACGGCAATAATAAAAAGGCCAAATCCAGTCAAAACAACTAGCTGACTGTGCAGCCGACCATAATAAGATATTCTGTCAAATTTCTCTAAAGTCTTCCCGTTGGATTTGTGACAGTAAAATGTCTTTTTTAACCTATAAAAAGGGTGGCAAATTCTTGACATCACTTTATGATGATCAAAGGAAGTTTCGTTCTAATCTTGCGGTTTGGGAGTTCTTCCGGTGACGTCATTGGCTGTAGACCCTGGGATACGACTCTCCATTCCCAGGGTCTGAATTTCTTTCGCTGGCAGGCCCATTAGGGCTGAATGCCACCCTGGAGGGGTGGCCACCAAGAGGTGAATTTTTTGAGGAAAGGGAGCCAGCAGTAGCCAGCTCTCTGAACTCAAAATAGCCTCTGGAACCAGCGAGAGAAAGGCAGAGAGAGCTTCACGTTTGCCGCCATCTTCAGCAGATCATCGGAGACAGAAGACAGCTGTTTCAGGAAACAAGCAACCGGTCCAAGTGAGATGATATTCGTTTTTGCTGCAAAGTGGACCTTTGAGAAAATTGCCTGCCTTTAAAGTAAAGCTGGAAGTTTAAAGGGAGGAGGAGGAGGGGATTTTTGCTTCTCCACCTCCCGAAAAGTGGCGGTTTAAGCGTTTTAAAACTTTTGAAAACTTTTTGAACTCAAGTTAAATTGAAGGAATCAGCTTGTTTTACTATAGAGGGCAAAGAAGATTTATTACTAATCTTGCGGTTTGTTCTGTCCTGGCCTACGTGAGTCCTTGTTATGCTCACAAGGAGAAACCCCTCTTCCAAGAAACAGCAGGAACCACAAGAAAAAACAAACCCCTTTATTCTCACAGACCTGAGTCAATGTCCAAGGCAAACAAAACACAATCCACAGAAACTCGATCCTCAACATGAACAATTGCCTTCGGCAACCAGCACCTCCCACACCTTCCCTTTTATAATTCAGTCAAGGCGTGGCTTCCTAATGCCTTCTCCTTTGCCTTTGGAGCTGCCCCATTGCAGTCCTCTGTCCTACTCGCTTCTCTTTCGTGCACATTTGTGCATCCAGGATTTGTCCCAACTGTTCTTCATCACTGTCCAACTCAGGCTCCCAGCACAGCTGTGTCTCAGCCTGAGCGCAAGTAGAGGGGCCAGGCTCCCTGTCTTGGAGCTCCTCAGAGCCTTCCCCTGACTCTGATATCAATCCAGGCCCCTCCTCCTCCTGTGATTCCTCAGACTCAGCTGCCGGATCCACTGGCTGGTGAGGAATCACAATCTGGGTCCTCATTTTACCAACCCCAGAAGGGTGGAAGGCTGAGTCGATCTGGAGCCAGTGAGAATTGAACTGCTGGCAGTCGGCAGAGTTTGCCTGCAATAGCAATAGCACTTAGACTTATATACCACTTCACAGTGCTTTTACAGCCCTCTCTAAGTGATTTACAGAGTCAGCACCTTGCCCTCCAACAATCTGGATCCTCATTTTACCAACCTCAGAAGGATGGAAGGCCGAATCAACCTTGAACTGGTCAGGATCGAACTCCTGGCAGTGGGAAGAATTTGCCTGCAATGCTGCATTCTAACCACTGCACCACCACAGCAGTTTTGGTTGAGATCCTAGAAAGAGTGCAGAGAGGTAAAAAAAGATATAGGAGTCCCTGTGGATTTTACTCTGTTAATGGTTGCCAACTATAGGGGTGGTGCTCATCTCCATTTCAAGGCCACTGAGCCACCACTGTCCAAAGATATTTCCATGGTCATGGAACCAGCATGATGTCATGGAGCATTGTTACTTTCCCACTGAAGTGGTACCCAGAGTGCAGAGAAGAGCAACAGAAAAGATGAGAAGCAGGAAAGAAGGAGGAGGAAGAGGAGGTGGGGAGACATGATAGCAGTGTTCCAATATCTCAAGGGCTGCCACAAAGAAGAGGGAGTCAAGCTGTTCTCCAAAGCACCAGAGGGAAGGACAAGAAGCAACGGATGGAAACTAATCAAGGAGAGAAGCAACCTAGAACTAAGGAGAAACTTCCTGACAGTGAGAACAATTAACCAGCGGAAGAACCTGCCTCCAGAAGCGGTGAATAATCCAACACTGGAAGTTTTTAAGAAGAGACTGGACAGCCATTTGTCTGGGTTTCCTGCCTGAGCAGGAGGTTGGACTAGATAACCTCCAAGGTCCCTTCCAACTTTATGATGATGATGATGATGATGATAAAGAAGAAGAAGAAGAAGAAGTAGAAGAAGAAGAAGAAGAAGAAGAAGAGGAAGAAGAAGAAGAAGAAGAAGAAGAAGAAGAAGAAGAAGAAGAAGAAGAAGAAGAAGAAGAAGAAGAAGAAGAAGAAGAAGAAGAAGAAGAACAGAAGAAGGAGGAGGAGGAGCAGCAGGAGCAGGAAAGAAGGAGGAGGAGGAGGAAGAAAAAAAGGAGGAAGAGGAAGAAGAAGAGAAGAAGAAGGAGGAGGAAAAAAGAAGGAAAAGAAAAAAGAAAAGAAGAAGGAGCAGCAGCAGCAAAGGAAGATTTGCTGAGCGTTGTTTATGTTCTCCAATTTTATGCTTGGCTTTTCCTTTCTTTTTCGGGGGTGGCAGCGGAACCCCTCCCCTCCAAATTCACTCCGAGATTAATGGTTTCAATTATTCCTGACACGCAATGGGCTTGAGAAACACTTCTCTCTTCCACCGGTAAACGGGGCGATGCCTCTCTTCCATCACGCATGCCCTAGCACGATGCCTTGTTTATGTGTCTGACTTAAAACTGTCTTTTAAGCCAAATTGTCCAAATCGATACAACTCCTTTTGCATCTGGCCGAAGGGCAGCGGAAATACCTGGCTGCTCGTGGTTTGTTCCTGTATGCGTAGTCCTCGGCTTCCGACTACAATTGAGCCCAAAATGTACGTTGCTGAGTCAGAGAGTTGTTCAGTGAACTTCGCCCCGTTTTACGACCTTTCTTGCCACGGTTGCTAACTGAATCACTGCAGTTGTGAAGTTAGTAACCTGGTTGTTAAATGGATCTGGCTTCCCCAAAAGGGGATCACGTGACACCCCCCCGGGGATACTGCAACCATCATAAATGTGAGTCAGTTGACAAGCATCTGAATTTTGATCACATGTCCACAGGGATGCTGCAACGGTCATAAGTGTGAAAAACAGTCATAACTTTGAACGGTCACTGAAGGAACCATCGTAAGTCAAGGGCTACCTGAACAAGGCCATCATGTTTTAACCTGGCCATGATCTTCAGTAAACACCTGGATGACAGTTAGAACAATTAACCAGTGGAACAACCTGCCTCCAGAAGCAGTGAATGCTCCAACACTGGAGGTTTTTAAGAAGAGACTGGACAGGGCGTTGGGCTAGATGACCTCCAAGGTCCCTTCCAATATTATTATTATTATTGTTATTATTATTATTATTATTATTATACAAGGAGCATTCCATGCCAAAAACTTTTATTATTTATTATTTTATTATTCCCTGGTGCCCAAAAGGTTGGGGGCCTCTGAGTTAGAGCAGGGATGGCAAAACTTGGCAACTTTAAGACTTGTGGACTTCAACTCCCAGAATTCCTCAGCCAGCATGAGACTAGAGATAGAATATTTCTTAAAATTTTATTTATTTATTTATTTCTTAAATTTCTATACCGCCCCTCTCCCGTAGGACTCGGGGCGGTTTACAGCCCAATTAAAACAGATAATAATAATAAATATTTAAAAATAAATTAAATTAATGCATGGCTGTTACTAAAACCTGTTAAAATCCCAATTCTAAAACCCGAACAACCTTGTTTAAAAATTTACATAGAGATTTACATAAAATCCGAGGAGGTCTAGACCAGGCCGGCTTGATTGAAGAGATGAGTCTTCAATTCTCTTCTGAAGGTGCGGAGATCATGACACGTCCGGAGTTCTGGGGGGAGTTCGTTCCACATCGTCGGTGCCCCCACAGAAAAGGCTCTCCCCCTGGGCGCCACCAGCCGATACTGCTTAGCCAATGGCACCCTGAGGAGGCCCTCTCTGTGGGAGCGAACTGGTCGATGGGAGGTATTTACTGGCAGAAGGCGGTCTGCCAGAGGTCCCCAACCGTTGGGGCACCAGAGACCGGTTCTCTGGAGAGAGGTTTTTTTCCGCGAACCAGAGGGTGCGTGGTTTTGTGTGCTGCCTGCATCTCACAGATGGGGCTTTGCTTGTTTGTGAGGACCAGTTGCTGGCATGCCCTGGCCTGGTACTAGCCCACAGACTGGGGGTTGGGAAGCCCTGGAGTAGATGATGTCGTATCCCTCCCCCTCTGTTGAGAGAGGGCTTAAAACAGTGATGGCGAACCTTTTAGAGACCGAGTGCCCAAACTGCAACCCAAAACCCACTTATTTATTGCCGGGTGCCAGGTGGGCGTGGCCCACTGGGTGGGCGTGGCTGTGGTAGTCACGGCAGATTGGGTGGGTGTGGCCAAGGTGGACGTGATCTCCTCAATGTTGCTTGTGGGGAGGGACGCCTGTGGGGGCCGGGCAGGGTTGAAGGAGATCCAGGGGGTCTCTGGCAGGTGGGGTGATGGACAGGAGGCGCATCCTGTGGGGTGAGGCGAGGCAAGGCGAGGCAGGGGCCGGAGTGGCTGCTGCCTGACACCATCGGCCCCTGCACACAAAAGCCAGCGAGCGCATGGGTGCTGGGATGCATCCAGCCATGTGGGACCTCGATGAGTTAGCAGGCGGCTGGTTGAAGAGGGACAGTTGTCATCTCTGGGGTATGGCGTGCGTGCCCACGAAGGCTCTGAGGGCCACCTCTGGCACGCATGCCATAGATTCGCCACCACTGGCTTAGAACAATTAATCAGTGGAACGACTTGCCTCCAGAAGTCTCACTGGAGGCTTTTAAAAAGAGACTGGACAACCAGTCGAGCAGGGGGTTGGACTAGAAGACCTTCAAGACCCCTTCCAACTCTATTATTCTGTGTTCTCTGTTCTATATGCTAGCATATAGAGGGGCTGTCACAAAGAAGAGAGGGTCCGCCACTTATTATCCAAAGCCCCTGGAGGCAGGACAAGAAGCAACGGATGGAAACTAATCAAGGAGAGAAGCAGCCTAGAACTAAGGAGAAACTTCCTGACAGGGACAACAATTAACCAATGGAACAACCTGCCTCCAGAAGCGGTGAATGCTCCAACACTGGAAGTTTTTAAGAAGAGATTGGACAACCGTTTGTCCAGAATGATATAGGGCAGGGGTAGGCAACCTTGCCTCTTTTATGACTGGTGGACTTCAACTCTCAGAATTCCTGAGCCAGCCATGCTGAGGAGAAAGGGAGAGGTTTCCAAGCTGAGCCATGCTGACTCAGGAATTCTGGGAGTTGAAGTCCACGAGTCATAAAAGAGCCAAGGTTGCCTACCCGATATAGGGTCTCCTGCTTGGACAAGGGGTTGGACCAGAAGACTTCCTTTCTCACTATAATCTGTCTAAAATTGAATTGATTTCACAGCCTCTGTTTGGTTTTTATGTCCTAAATCACTTATTTCTGATAAAGTCATCTAACTAAGCAAACTAGTCCTTATGTAGTTTCCTTGAGCCAACACAGTGATGTAGGATTCGGAATTTGGTGATCTCATGAGTTAAGCCTACTACAACATCTGAAGAGTCATAAATAAAATTAGCTACAAGTCAGGTTTTGTAATTAATAACCAATAATTCTTAAATCTTTTAATTGTGAGGTTCTGTCTAAAAAACAAAGTATCCCTCCACTAAATACTTATAGATATGAGATAAACCAAGAATGGAAGAACTATTAAAGCCTTAAAATAATTAGGGAATCTCTTTTCTCTCTCTCTATCTTTCAAGTATTTTTGTAGCTTTAAAAATCCTCTTATTCTGCTTATTCATTTTAATCATTCAGTGCAGTAAATTCATATGCAAGGAATTGACTGCAGAGCAATTAGTCCTTCATTAATATGCAAATTTGGTCCAATGCAAATTCATCAATGTGCAGGGTTTAAATATGCAAGCCAGCCTTACGCTGCATGAAAAGCCAGATGCTTTTATTAAGTTTGAAATTGAGGGATTTGGTTAATGATATTGTTGACAAGAAAAATGTGAATAAATTTGACGACTGCCATCTTTCATATTAGCAAAGGGCTGTGGTGAGAAATGAAAAAGACAAGCAAAATGCTGATTTCATTTGATAATTTTCCTACTCCTGAACTAAGAATGAGTGTCAGATCTGAGGTAATAGCGTTAGACGTCTTAATATAGCTATTCTGAGCCTTGGATTCATTTTCCAAGGTTATAATCATTTTTCTTACACAGTTCTTTCGATTGGGAAGAAAAAGCACAAACATGTAAATGGTATTCCACCTGGACATGTAAGATTGGGAAGTGAGGATATTTCCATTTGGAGATAAAATACAGGACTTGGGAATTTTAAAGGCTAGAACATTTAGACCCAAGTCATAAATCCCCTTTTCAGGTAGGTTGTAACTTTGATAAGTTGCCAGTGTTAAGTCGTGGACTACATGTATTTCAGCAAAATTATCCCCAATCAACTGTGATATATCTGCTTGTTGTTTTATATCATCTGTCTGTCTGTCTGTCTGTCTGTCTGTCTGTCTGTCTGTCTGTCTGTCTGTCTGTCTGTCTGTCTCTCTCTCTCTCTCTCTCTCTCTCTCTCTCTCTCTCTCTCTATCACCATAAGAAAGGCTGAGTGCCAAAGAATCGAGGCCTTTGAACTCTGGTGCTGGAGAAGACTCCTGCGAGTCCCCTGGACTGCAAGGCGATCAAACTGGTCAATCCTAGAGGAGATCAACACTGACTGCTCTTTAGAAGGCCAGATCCTGAAGTTGAAACTCAAGTCCTTTGGCCACCTAACGAGAAGGAAGGACTCCCTGGAGAAGAGCCTGATGCTGGGAAAGATGGAGGGCAAGAGAAGAAGGGGACGACAGAGAATGGGGTGGCTGGATGGAGTCCCTGAAGCAGGAGGCCTGAGCTTAAATGGACTCCAGAACATGGTAGAGGACAGGAAGACCTGGAGGAACATTGTCCATTGGGTCGCGATGGGTCGGACATGACTTCGCAACTAACAAAAACTATCTATCTATCTATCTATCTATCTATCTATCTATCTATCTATCTATCTATCTATCTATCTATCTATCTATCTATCTATCATCTATCAAAATATCTATCGATCAATCGATCTTAGATTGGACAACCATTTGTCTGAAATCGTACAGGTTGCTTGAACAGATGTTGGACTAGAGGACCTCCAAGGTCACTTCCAATTCTGTTATATTGTTATTCTGTTATCCATCCATCCATCCATCCATCCTCTACCTGTATCTACCATCTGTTTTTCTGTCTGTCTGCCTATGTCTGTTTATCTGTCTATCTGTCTGTCTCGCTCTCTGTCTCTGTCTCTCTGTGTCTGTCTGTCTGTCTGTCTGTCTGTCTGTCTGTCTGTCTGTCTGTCTGTCTGTCTATCTATCTATCTATCTATCTATCTATCTACCTACCTACCTACCCATCCATCCATCCATCCATCCATCCATCCATCCACCCACCCACCCACCCACCCACCCACCTATCTATCATCTATCTATCTATCTATCTATCTATCTATCTATCTATCTATCTATCTATCTATCTATCTATCTATCTATCTATCTATCTATCTATCTATCTATCTATCCAAGATAACCCAACAGCTGTATAAATGGTCTGTCTTTCATTATCTCTCTATTTCTCCATGGACCTGTGTTGCTCCTGGCTTCCTTTTGCCTGGATCAATTCAGTGAAATCTTTTATACACTTTTTCCATCCACAAATTTGGTGGAAGGACATCTGTGCCCAATTTGTGTTTGCAGCATCCTTTAGCATCATTTTGGCAGGAGCCTCTCCTTCTAACCACCAGGCTGGTTGAGGACTTCTGGATCCAATTCCTGGACAGAACACAATGTCCCTTTTCCTGGCAGAGGTCCAGATACATGAGAGACAATTCTGATGTGGGACGGACTGTGCCGTTATTTGCAAAGCTGCTAAGTTCAAAAACACTTTTGGAGAAGTTCATAGATTGTAAACAGTTGTAAGTCACTTTTTTTCCAGTGCCGTTGTGACTTCGAACAGTCACCAAACGAACTGTTTTAAGTTGAGAACTACATGACAGTCAGAAATAGTTAGCATCTAAATCCCTGATGGGATCAGTTAGCAAAGCTACTTCTGTAATAGTTAAGACACCTGGTCCAAGATATAAGCTAGCACGCAGGAGTGTAATCACAGACGAAGCTGTCCATACTAAAAAAAAACATTAAAAGCTTTTCTAAAATGTTGAAACATTTCTACCAATATACTATAAATGCCAGTTTGGTACAGTGATGAAACTAGGAGACGGTGAGTTCTAATCCCATCTTTGGCATGAAAGCCTACTAGGTATAATTTTAGACCAATCACCAGGAGATGATGAGTTCTAGTCCCACCTTAGGCATGAAAGCCAGCTGGGTGACTTTGGGCCAATCACCAGGAGACGGTGAGTTCTAGTCCCGCCCAGAATTCCTGAGCCTGCTTTATGCATGAAAGCCATTGGGTGACTTTGGACCAATCACTGGGAGACGATTAATTCTGGTCCCACCTTAGGCATGGAAGCCCGCTGGGTGATTTTAGGCCAATCATTAGGAGATGGCGAGTTCTAGTCCTGTCTTAGGCATGAAAGCTGACTAGGTGATTTTGGGTCAATCACTAGGAGATGATGAGTTCTAGTTCCGCCTTAGGCATGAAAGTCGACTGGGTGACCCAGTCTGGGTGACTGGGTGATCTCTCAGCCCAACGTACCTCACAGGGATATTGTTGTGGGAAAAATAGGAGGAGGAAAGGGTATTGTGTATCTTCACTGCCTTGAGTTACCTATAAAATAAAAAAGGCAGGCTAAGAATCAAATAAATAAATAAATAAATAAATAATGTAATGTCTGCATTTCATGCTGTCTCATCAAACCTAGGGGACAGAGCATAGGAAAAAGTTTTCGCCCAGGGTGTCAGAAAAGAAACATTGAGCCTGGAAGCTTGTTATTCAGACAAATCAGCCGTCGATAGACCTGTAGAGAAAGCCACATTTACACATCATTCAAAACAGACCATAAAACAGCTGAGAAGGAAACAAAAAGACCAGAACACATCCTATCCAGCAACCAACACCTAGATAAGCAGGGATGAACACCTGACAAACAAACAGAAAACAGAAAACAATATTAATAACAAGCGTCTATCAAGAACCTCTAAGGCTAAATCTCAGCATGTTTTCTATGTAGCTGTTCTCCAGTATTTCAACCTAATTAGCAAATCAGTAAATATCTAATCTGCCCCTTCCTTCCTTCCTTCCTTCCTTCCTTCCTTCCTTCCTTCCTTCCTTCCTTCCTTCCTTCCTTCCTTCCTTCCTTCCCTCCTTCCCTCCCTCCCTCCCCCCTCTCTTTTTCTCTTTCTCTCTCTCCGCCTATCTGTGAACATTCTTCCTGCCTTGAATTTTATTAGTTCAAGCAGTTTTTATTACCTAATAAAAAAAACTCCTCCAGTTAACATCTAATTAAATTGAATTGGGCGTTTGCACTGTTATGAAAAGGATGTCTGCCAATCTTTATAGTAAGACTTTAGAAAGGTTTTACCAAGGAAACTCAGATTACAAATTATAATCTTCTTGTTAAAAAAAAATTCCTTCCCACTCTCTTTCTTTGTTTGTGCAAGAAATAGGGTATATCTAAAATTATTATTTCAGCATATTTCAAATCTGTAACATTATTAATAATTTGATTTATGACCTAATTTTCTCCCAGAAGCACGGAATTGGTGTCACGGAATCCGTATACATTCTTTTGTCTTTGTAAGCTGCTCAGAGTCACTGAGAGTAAGTTGGGCAGCCATATAAATCTACTTCAATAAACAAACAAAACATATGAGAAATATACAAAGAATGGTTGCAGGAACTGGCTATGGCTAGTCTAGGGGAAAAAAGGACTACGGGTGATATGTTAGCAATATTCCGGTATTTGAGGGGCTGCCCCAAAGAAGAGGGAGTCAAGCTATTCTCCAAAGCACCTGAACGTAAGACAAGGAAGCGACGGATGGAAACTGATCAAGGACAGAAGCAACCTAGAATTAAGGAGAAACTTCCTAACAGTGAGGGAAATTAACTAGTGCAGCGGTTCTCAACCTGTGGGTCGGGACCCCATTTGGGGTCGAACGGCCATTTCACGGGGGTCGCCAAACAACGCAGTCCGCCATTTTTCCCCCTTTTCCTTAGCTGTGCTACTCCCTCTTATTCTATTGGCTTTTGAAAGCCAATAGAATAGACTCTTTTGAATACAGTCTAATTCTATTGGCTTTCAAAAGCCAATAGGAATTGTCCAGGCTGTCTCCGCCCTGCTGAGCCCGCCAAAAGTCCTACTCTGCAAATGGTGCTGCAAGTTGTCTGCAGCGAAGGCGAGCTCTCTGGAAGTTTCCACCCCTCCCTGCTGAGCAACTACTAAAACTGTAAGTAAAAGAGGGCCAGGGGTGGGAGGTGGGAGGCCGGCGGGCGCAGGGAGGGTTTTTGGCATGCATGGGGCTCGGCGGGTGGCTTACCTCCCTTGGGCTGGGCCAGCTGGTGACCCAGCCCGTGGTTGCCCTGCACCGTCACCGCCGCGGCCGCCCAGGAGCACCTGAGCACCTGGGGCTGCCTGACGCCGCTCCGAACGGGCAGCGGCCTACACCTTGGCCGGCGCAGAGGGCAGCACCACGCATGCACGGTACGGGGGGTAGCACCACGCATGCGGGTGCAGGTCGGGATCGCCGCCTGAAAAAGGTTGAGAACCGCTGTTCTAGGTTGTCTCTCTCCTTGATTAGTTTCCATCTGTTGCTTCTTGTTGCTCTGGAGAATAGCTTGACTCCCTCTTCTTTGTGGCAGCCCCTGAGATACTGGAAGACTGCTATCATGCCCCCCCTCGTCCTTCTCTTCATTAAACTAGACATACCCAATTCCAGCAACCGTTCCTTATATGTTTCAGCCTCCAGTCCCCTGATCATCTTTGTTGCTCTTCTCTGCACTCTTTCTAGAGCAGCAGTTCTCAACCTTTTTCAGGCTGCGACCCTGACCTGCGCCACGCAGGCGTGGTGCTACCCCAACCTGCGCCGCGCAGGCACAGCGCGACGGCTCGCATCGCGCATGCACGGCGTGACGGCCGCATCGCGCATGCGCGGCGCGACGGCCTGTATCGGGGCGGCGGCAGGCAGGCCCAGGTGCTCCTGGGTGGCTGCGGCGGTGACGGTGAAGGGCAACCACGAGCTGGGCCACCAGCTGGCCCAGCCCAAAGGAGGTAAGACACCCACCGGGCCCCACACGCGCCAAAAAACCTCCCTGCGCCCTCCGCTGCCCCGCTAGCCTTGCCTTCGCTGCCGCCCGTTTGGGGCAGCGGCAGGCAGGCTCAGGCGCTTCTGGGCGGCTGCAGCAGCGACGGCGCAGGGTGACCACGGGTTGGGCCACCAGCTGGCCCAGCCCAAGGGAGGTAAGCCACCCGCCGGGCCCCACGTGCACCAAAAACCCTCCCTGCGCCCACCGGCCTCCCACCTCCCACCCCTGGCCCTCTTTTACTTACAGTTTTAGTAGTTCTCAGCAGGGAGGAGTGGAAACTTCCGGAGAGCTCGCCTTCGTTGCAGACAACTTGCAGCACTGTTTGCAGACTGGGACTTTTGGTGGGCTCAGCAGGGCGGAGACAGCCTGGACAATTCCTATTGGCTTTTGAAAGCCAATAGAATTAGACTCTATTCAAGAGAGTCTATTCTATTGGCTTTCAAAAGCCAATAGAATAAGAGGGAGTAGCACAGCTAAGGAAAAGGGGGAAAAATGGCGGACTACGTTGTTTGGCGACCCCCGTGAAATGGTCGTTCGACCCCAAATGGGTTCGTGACCCACAGGTTGAGAATCGCTGACCTAGAACTAAGGAGAAATTTCATGACAGTTAGAACAATTAACCAATGGAACAACCTGCCTCCAGAAGCTATGAATGCTCCATCACTGGAGGTTTTTTAAGAAGAGACTGGACAGCCATTTGTCTGAAATGGTATAGGGCAGTGGTGGTGAACCCATGGCACGTGTGCCAGAGGTGGCACTCAGAGTCCTCTCTGTTGGCATACGTGACCCCGCTGCCAGCAGCAGGTCCATCAGGCTGCAACTGCCGCTCAGAGCAGGAGCCCCCCAGCACAAAGGAGGCGAAGCAGCCGACTAGCAAGCTCGAGTAAAGGTGGTAGAGCAGAGGTCACCAACCATTGTCGATTGGTGGATTGGAAGAAAAGGGAGGGTGAAGCGTTTTACATGCGTCCACATGAGCACGGGGCCGCGAGCACACACGCGCTGCAAATGGGGCGGGGCTAGTGCCTGCGTGATACTCACTAGCCCTGCCCTGTTCTTGCATGTTGCAGCCTTGTATCTACACCCTCTGGTGGGGCAGCGGCCGTTTTTGCACCTTGCAGCACAGTGGCCCAATTCTGTGCCCCCGGGTTTTGCGTGCCAGAGGGGGCACTCAGAGGCGTCTCCCTGCCCCCCCCTCTGAGGGCACCACAATGCTGATGTGGCCCTGGCACTTTGCGATAAATAAGTGGGGTTTGGGTTGCGGTTTGGGTTGCGGTTTGGGCACTCGGTCTCTAAAAGGTTCGCCATCACTGGTATAGGGTTTCCTGCCTGAGCAGGGGGTTGGACTAGAAGACCTCTAAAGTCCCTTCCAACTCCGTTATTCTGTTAAATCTTACCAAACCTCACTTGTAAGGACTATAAAAGGACTTTGTTGATCTCCATAAAATTTCTGGCTTTTGTTTTTTTTAATTTAACGTGGGTGTGCGTGTGTGTGTTTCAAATGTCCTACAAGGTGATTTGGCTCCTGCAAATGTCATGTTCCTTGGTTCCTCAGCCTGTCATTGTGCCAGCAAAATCTTGCCTCTTTCATCCTGTTTAGCACAGTTTGTGCATATTAGCAGAATCGATGTTGTTTGGGGCCCCACACAGAGGTAAGACGTTGCGTACCTCTGGTTAGACCAGAGACGTGTGTTCCTGCCCGTTTCACCTTTGGCTTACAACCTCGTCCCATGATATTTGCATCCACTCTCTTCCCGTTCTGGCATGGGTTTCTACTGTGAATTGGCACACGAAAATAATTCTGTTTTGTCCTTCCCTTCGTCTACTAAAAGACCTCCATGGTCCCTTCCAACTCTTTTATTCTGTGTGATGTAATCTCAGCGTTGGCATTGACCAGATCCATATGTCAGTTTCTGGAACGGTCATTTGCATGCTTTCCTTGCGCACTTTTTGTAAATCACTGCAGTTTTTAAATGAAACCAGCGTGTTGGTAAGCAACTCTGGCTTCTCTTATTGACTTTGGTAGTTGGAAGCCAAAGGGGAAGGTGTATTTTGGATATTAGATTCTGTTATGAATTGAGATAAGGGAAGTCTTGGTTACCTAAAGCCTAAAAATTATAAATATCAAAGGAATATTGATGGGAAACTAAAAATTGGGAAAAATTAATAACAGGATACGGATTGTTTACGGAGATTGAATGTAAAAAATAATTAAGATACATATAAACTAAAATTTATTGATAAATGATGTTTTTACTGAGTTGATACAATAAGAACTGTATTAGCTTAAATACGAGACAGTAAATATTAAGGGAAAAAGAGAGGAAATATTTGATGTTGTAACTTGAGATTTGTACTAAAGATTTTGTTATCAAACTATTGATTAACCCAGCCACCACATTGCTTTTTAAATACCTAAATGTAAAATTGGAAAATTAATAAAATATTATAAATAAAAAAAGAAAGGTGAAAATTAGCGGGGTTTGGCACTTTGTCAGAAAAATCTTCCTTAGGTGAGTTCGAATCCCCAGCTCCCATAATTCCCCAACTCTTATAACTAAAGGCTGGCCTGGCTGGGCATGATGGCCTTTTGTAGTCCAGCCTATGGAGAAGGAATCTGACTGGGAAAAACCACTTTGTTTTTTCCATTGCTTGTGCAAGATGAATGGCTTTTCTTTTTTTCTGTTTTTCTCTTTCTTTGAATTTAGCCATACTGTATACAGGCAGTCTCTGACTTACAGCCACCGGTGGTATCAGAATGTCCATTGCTATGCTAGGCAGTTATAAAGTGAATCGGGCCAGATTTTATAATAGTAGTAGTAGTAGTAGTAGTAGTAGTAGTAGTAGTAGTAATAATAATAATAATAATAACAATAATAGAGCTGGAAGGGACCTTGAAGGTCTTCTAGTCCAGCCCCCTACTCAAGCAGGAGAACCTATACCATTTCAGACAAGTAACTGTCCAGTCTCTTCTTAAAGACCTCAAGTTATGGAGCACCCATGATTTCTGGAGGCAAGCAGTTCCACTGGTTAATTGTCCTCACTGTCAGGAAGTTTCTCCTTAATTCCAGGTTGCTTCTCTCCTTGATCAGTTTCCATCTGTTGCTTCTTGTCCTGCCCTCTGGCGCTTTGGAGAATAATGTGACCCCCTCTTTCTTGCAGCAGCCCCTCAAATACTGGAATATCATGTCATAAGTAAGTGTGAAAACCGATCATAAGTCACTTTCTTCAGTGCCATTGTAACTTTGAACAGTCACTAAATGAACGGTTGTAAGTCAAGGACTACTCCTACTTATGCACTCTCGTTGGATTGCATGGGACTGGCTTGTCTTGAAAAAGCAGTCAAGGCCTCCAGGAGTGAACTTAGAATAACAGAGTTGAAAGAGAGGTTGTAGGTCATCTAGTCCAACCCCCTCTACCATTTCTGACAAGTAGCTGTCCAATGATGAAGCACAACTTTTGAAGGCAAGCTGTTCAACTGGTTAATTGTTCTCACTGTCAGGAAGTTTCTCCTTAGTTCTAGGTTGCTTCTCTCCTTGATTAGTTTCCATCCGTTGCTTCTTGTCCTGCCTTCAGGGGCTTTGGAGAATAGCTTGACTCCCTCTTCTCTGGGGCAGCCCCTTAGAGATTGGAAGACTGCTATCATGTCCCCCCTCGTCCTTCTCTTCATTAAACTAGACATCCCCAATTCCAGCAACCGTTCCTTATATGCTTTAGCCTCCAGTTCCCCCTGATCATCTTTGTTGCTCTTCTCTGCACTCTTTCTGGAGTCTCAACATCTTCTTTACATCGTGGTGACCAAAACTGGATGCAGTATTCTAGGTGTGGCCTTACTAAGGCTTAGCAGGGGTTCTCAACCTTGGCAACTTTAAGACTTGTGGACTTCAACTCCCAGAATTCCTCAGCCAGCAAAGCTGGCTGAGGAACTCTGGGAGTTGAAGTCCACAAGTCTTAAAGTTGCCAAGGTTGAGAACCCCTGCTTTAGAGAGCAGTACCGCTATAAAGTACTTGACATGATGTTGATTCAATCCCTCTGTTAATGCAACAGTGAGATGCATCCTTTCCTACTTGTTGAATTTCCCCGGGTAAAACAAATGTGCTTCATTTACTAATGGCTCAAAATGCCCTTTTCCGAGGCTTTAGATGATAGATGTGAGTCTCCCATTTCAAAGGTGGGCGAGCTATTTCATTCAATCGATTGAAGTTAATCTTAGAACCAGGTTGTGTTCATCCTCTGGGGAAAGTAAGGGAGGGAAGCCCTATGTCACCGCTCTGCTTCTGTGTCCCTTGCACAGAAAAGCACAATAAACAGAGTGCAGAGAGAAAGGGGCCATCTGCAGTTGTTTGCTTTAACATATCTGATCTCTTTATCGGGAACGGGGAGCAGAGCAAATGGACATGAGAGCTGGCTGGGTGGCTGGCTTCCTATCAGCAACCCAACCTTTTCCATATGCTTCTCCAACCTGATTACCTACCGGTACTAACTGTATTGGGACTACAAATCCCAGAATTCTTAGAGAGTGTGATTCCGGGGACTGGAGCATTAACACACCTGGAGGCTAACCTGAAGGCAGAACAAGAAGCAACGGATGGAAACTAACCAAGGAGAGAAACAAACTAGAGCTGAGGAGAAATTTCCTGACAGTCAGAACAATTAATCAGTGGAACAATTTGCCTCCAGAAGCTGTGAATGCTCCAACACTGGAAGTTTTTAAGAACAGACTGGACAGCCATTTGTCTGAAATGGGGCAGGGGTAGGCAACCTGGGCTCTTTTATGACTCGTGGACTTCAACTCCCAGAATTCCTGAGCCAGCAGGGCTCAGCATGGAAACCTCTCCCTTTCCCCTCAGCATGGCTGGCTCAGGAATTCTGGGAGTTGAAGTCCACGAGTTATCTAAGAGCCAAGGTTGCCTATCCCTGACCCTAGGCCTAGGCTGCTTTATGACTCGTGGACTTCAACTCCCAGAATTCCTGAGCCAGCAGGGCTCAGCATGGAATCCTCTCCCTTTCCCCTCAGCATGGCTGGCTCAGGAATTCTGGGAGTTGAAGTCCACGAGTTATCTAAGAGCCAAGGTTGCCTATCCCTGACCCTAGGCCTAGGCTGCTTTATGACTCGTGGACTTCAACTCCCAGAATTCCTGAGCCAGCAGGGCTCAGCATGGAATCCTCTCCCTTTCCCCTCAGCATGGCTGGCTCAGGAATTCTGGGAGTTGAAGTCCACGAGTCATAAAAGAGCCCAGGTGGCCTACCCCTGAACTAGACATACCCAATTCCAGCAACCATTCCTTATATGTTTCAGCCTCCAGTCCCCTCATCATCTTTGTTGCTCTTCTCTGCACTCTTTCTAGAGTCTCAACGTGTATATATAACTTGAAGACCTTAATGAGAGATTTCTGAGACTTTTTGTAAAGTCTTAAATTATTGCACCTTCTCTCAGCTGAAGACAAGCAAATCCTGGAATACAATTCAAGTAACGCTGTACTTCTCAATGCCTAGTCCTCCCCTAGTCTTCCTTTTCATTAAACTAGACTAGGGGTCTTCAAACCTGGCCCTTTTATGACTTGTGGACTTCAATTCCCAGAATTCCTCAGCCAGGGGCACATAAAAGGGCCAAGAACTAGACATACCCAATGCCTACAATCGATCTTTGTATATTTTAGCCTCCAGTCCTCTGATCATCTTTGTTGCTCTTCTCTGCCCTCTTTCTAGAGTCTCAGCACTCTTCTGTAGTCTCAGATGATGCAAAACAGGTAATCCTGTTTACAATCATTCATTTAGTGACCGTTCAAAGTTATAACAGCACTGAAAAAAGTGGCTTATGGCCATTTTTCATACTTATAGCTGTTACAACATCCCCGGGGTCACATGATCAAAATTCAGAGGCTTGGCAACTGGCATGTATTTATGACGGTTGCAGCGGCCTGGGGGTCATGTGATCCCCTTTTGCGACCTTCTGACAAGCGTAGCCAATGGAGAAGCCAGATTCACTTAACAAGCAGGTTACTAACTTAACAACTGCAGTGATTCATTTCAGAACTGTGGAGAGAAAGGTTGCAAAATGGAGCAAAACTCATTTAACAATTGACTTCCTTGGCAATGAAAATTTTGGGCTCAGTTGTGGTCATAAGTCAAGGACGACTGTAGTCATAAGTGTGGTTATAAGTCAAAGATTGCCTGTAGTCACTTAGAACCTGTCCTTAGATTTTTCATGTGCTAATCCAGGTGTCTTCAAACTTGGTCCTTCCTTTTATGACTTGTGGACTTCAACTCCCAGAATTCCTCAGCCAGGCATGCGTGGAATTCTGGGAGTTGAAGTCCACAAGTCATAAAAGGACCAAGTTTGAAGACTCCTGAAATACAGCCTGAATTAGATTCGGTGGCTTGATAGTACAGTCTGTGTTATGTGTCGATGCTATTAAATTATGCAAAACATGGTTGCTTCCCCTGGATTGCAAAATACCGTTAATATCCTTGGCATAGTCAATTCAGACAGGTGCTTTGAAGCAATCACTGTCCTTATGTCTACAGCTCTAGCAAAACATTCAGATCGGCTATGGTACATTTGATTAAAAAAAATCAGTTTAAACCAAATGCTCTCAGGCTATCTAGCAGATCTGATAGAGGGATCTGCAAAAGAGACATCCTGTCCCTTCTTTTTTACACTGTATAAAATTTTCTTCCATCAGGAGATAAAATCTATCCAGGTTAAACATGGCACCTTCCAACCTAATTCTCCCCAAACCCCTGAAGGCAGGACAAGAAGTAACGGATGGAAACTAATCAAGGAGAGAAGCAACCTGGAATTAAGGAGGAATTTCCTAACAGAGAGAACAATTCAATCAGTGGAATGGCTTTGCCTCCGGAAGCTGTGGGAGCTCCAACAGTGGAGGTTTTTAAGAAGAGTTTGGACAATCAGCTGGCTGAAACAGTGTGTAGCAACTCCTGCTTGACGGGTTGGACTAGAAGACCTGCCAAGGTCCCTTACAACTCTGTTATTCTGTTTAAGACACACATTGGCAAAGGAACTGCTCTGAATAATCTGCAGGTTGATACTTGAGACAGATCTACCGGTTGAGACAATTAAGCTTGCCACCAGAAATCATGGGTGCTCCATCACTGGAGATTTTTAAAAAGAGGCTAGACAGTCACTTGTCTGAGATGGTATAGGTTCTCCTGCTTGAGCGGGGGGCTGGACTAGAAGACCTTCAAGGTCCCTTCCAGCTCTATTCTATTATATTCTGTTCTGTTCTGGTGGGTTGCAAAGAATAGAATTATCCATTTAATTTCTTGGGGGTTTTCTTTGTAAAAATAAAATAGCCGTTCTGTAAACAATTGTATCAGTTGGGTCTTACAGTACAATTTCACCTCTTGCTAGCCACAGCTTATATTTGCTTACAAGTCAGCCAACAAATGGCATGCTCTTGCTAAGGCTTATGCAAAATTCTTTTTTTTTTTAAATAAACCCAATCATATGCAGTGGCTAGAATGATATAGGTACTCCTCGACTTACAACCAAGGTCCCTTCCAACTTTATTATTATTATCATTATTATCATTATCATTCTCCTTTTAGCCTGAAAGAATACCACAAAACCTCATAGGCGAGTGGGGAATTCTGAGAGTTGAATGCCACAAATTTTAAAATTGCCAAGATTGGACACTCCTGCCATATAAAGCGTTACCTAAAAATAAAAGTGGGAAATTGCTGATTTTGAGTTTCTATGTTCTTATTATTATTATTGATCATCGCACAGTCAGCCAGATGTTCAGACTGGATTTGGCATTTTTGTCTACCTATTGAGTCCTTCCCAAGGACCTGAGATAGGCAGATGTGGATGTTTGATGGTATTACAGTTATCATCACAGGATGGAAGCTGTTTCCAGTAAAGCCACCTTTTGCAATTGACTAATGGTGAATTTGTCAATGCCAATGGTGTTCAAGTGGTGCTCCAGTTGTTTTGGGATTGCACCCAAGGCTCCTATTTTAGTCTTCTCACTTGAAATCAAGTCAGATCTTAGACCAGGATTTAAAAAACAAATCTCAGAATAGGTTTCTGCATAGGTATAGTATAGACCAGGGCTAGGCAACCTTGGCCCCTTCATGACTCCCAGAATTCCTAAGCCAGCATGGCTCAGCTTGGAAACCTTCCCTTTCCCCTCAGCATGGCTGGCTCAGGAATTCTGGGAGTTGAAGTCCACAAGTCGTAAAAGAGCCAAGGTGGCCTACCCCTGGTCTAGTTTAATGAAGAGAAGGACGAGGGGGGACATGATAGCAGTGTTCCAATATCTCAGGGGCTGCCACAAAGAAGAGGGAGTCAAGCTATTTTCCAAAGCGCCCGAAGGCAGGATAAGAAGCAACGGATGGAAACTAAGCAAGGAGAGAAGCAACCTGGAACTGAGTAGAAATTTCCTGACAGTGAGAGCAATTAATTAGTGGAACAACCTCCAGTGATAGAGCAACTTCTGGAGACAGATTGTTCCACTGTTTAATTGTTCTCGCTGTCAGGAAATTTCTCCTTATTTCCAGATTACTTCTCTCCTTGATTAGTTTCCATCCGTTGCTTCTTGTCCTGCCTTCAGGTATTTTGGAGAATAGGTTGACCCCCTCTTGTTTGGGGCAGCCCCTGAGATACTGGAACACTGCTATCATGTCCCCCCTCGTCCTTCTCTTCCTTAAACTGGACATACCCAATTCTTCAAATGATCTTCGTATGTTTTAACTTCCAGTCCCCTAACCATCACGGCTGCTCTTTTCTGCACTCTTTCTAGATTCACTTCACAGTGCTTTACAGCCCTCTCTAAGTCGTTTATAGTCATTCTATGGGCCTCAATAATCTGGGTCCTCATTTTACCAGTCTCAGAAGGATGGAAGGCCATGTCAACCTTGAGCCGGTTAAGATTTGAACTGCCAAACTGCTGAATTGCTGGCAGTCAGCAGAAGGAGTCTTAAGTACTACATTCTAACCACTGTGCCACCACCATGGCGCTCAGGTTCTGGGATTCTGTATTCCAACTCTGTTATTCTCTATTCTGTAACTATTTTTTAAGCTCAGCTGTGCTGAGACTAAATGACAGGAGACTAAAACATATAAAGAACGGTTGCTGGAATTGGGTATGTCTAATTTAATGAAGAGAAGGACGAGGGGGGACATGATGGCAGTCTTCAAATATCTCAGGGGCTGCCCCAAAGAAGAGGGAGTCAAGCTATTCTCCAAAGCGCCTGAAGGCAGGACAAGAAGCAACGGATGGAAATTAACCAAAGAGAGAAGCAACCTAGAACTAAGGAGAAATTTCCTGACAATGAGGACAATTAATCAGTGGAACAACCTGCCTCCAGAAGTTATGGGTGCTCCATCACTGGAGGTTTTTAAGAATAAATAAAATATTTGGAGGAAGATGTATTCCATTATTTACATTTAACTTAAATTTGTAAAATGTTACACTTATGTATTTATACTTTTTTAAAAGTCCTTAATGATTTTGTTACTATCCTAGCAGTTTAGCAAATAAATATGATGTATTGTGTTAAAAAAAAAAAGATTGGAGAACCATTTGCTTGAAATGGTATAGGGTCTGCTGCCTGAGCAGGGGGTTGGACTTCCCTTCTAAGTCTATTACTCTGTTATTTCATTATTCTGACTGGCCCAAAAGTGGATGCCCAGCAGCTGAACAATTATGGGGAGCTGGCCCAAGTGGTCGTGGCTGTTCAGATTTCTCCACTGCTTGCTTACAGATTCAGCAGACTAGAAGGGCCAAGATTTATGCTTCCTGCACCCAATTGTTAGTTCCAGCATTTGCTAGACTTGTCCGAACTCATCCCCTCCTTTGGTAGTAATTCTGAAGTTTTCTTTGGCTCCACCAAAGCCAAATCTGGTGGAGAGGAAGATTTGTCTTAATATAAGAGATCTGGCAAATCTCTCTTGTGCCCACCTGCTAGTAGAATAACTACCATCACCACCTCCTCCGTCACCATATGATTGTACATTTTTGGTTGTTATTTCCGCCCCCCAAAGATTTCAGTTTGTTTTTCAATTGAATTCTACAGTTATGTTATATTAAAGGTGCAAAAAAATTTCTTGTCTGGTTTTTTTACATCTCAAACATCTGGTGGTTTAACAGAGGTGTGTAGCACTTTTTTAGCCACTGTATGTAAGAACATAAGAACATAAGAAGAGCCATGCTGAATCAGGCCAAAGCCCATCGAGTCCAGCATTCTGTGTCACACAGTGGCCCACCAATTGTACATGGGGATCTTGAGCAGAAAGAGAAGGCAAAACCCTCCCTTTCCCTTGACCCCCAACAAATGGTACTCAAGGGAATCCTGCCTGCCTCAACCAACATAGAGGCGGCACATGGACATCCGTTTTAATAACCACCAATACACTTGGCATCCATGAATCTGTCTGACCCTGCCTTGAAGCTATCAAGGCTGACAGCTGTCACCTCTTCTGGAAGTGAATTCCATAAACCAACGACCCTCTGGGTGAAGAAATATTTCCCTTTATTTGTCCTCACTTTCTTAACTATGAGCTTTAGGGAGTGCCCCTTGTCCTAGTATTGTGTGATAGAGAAAAGAATTTTTCTCTATCCACCTTTTCTATCCCATGCATGATTTTATACACTTCGATCAAGTCACCCCTTAAACGCCGTCTTTCAAGGCTGAAGAGACCAAGGCGTTGCAATCTGGTTTCATAAGGGAGGCGCTCCATTTCCTTGATCATTCTTGTTGCCCTTTTTTGCACCTTGTTGCCCTTTTTTGCACCTTGTGCATGTGTTACGTAGGTGTAATGTATGCAATCCATGCACGCACACAAAAGTTGTGTACTGGCTTAAGAGAGGGGCTGTATCCATTCTGAATGGAGTCTTTGATCTGCACACAAGGTCAGGTGGAAATCCTTGGTGTGTTGCAGTCTCAAAGTCCTGTGTGGCTCCTGTTAGGATTTTGCAGCCAATTTCTCTATGTCCACAGGAAACGACTCTAGGTAAACTATAGTTTGTCCTGCTGACTTCAAGAACACGCGCATTCACGATGCACAGTAAATATTTTGCAAGCTTTGAACTGATTAGGGCAAAATGCTTCTGAACTTGCTTTGCTTGGAGGGAATGACTCAAATGTTTGTATGATGTTGAGAAACTGTATAGAGACGGCTTTCCATTGTAAACCTCTCCTGTCCCCAAGAATGCTGCTTAGGATCACGCACGGCCACCAAAGAGTGATTGATCTGGGATCTGCAAAAGAGAGCCTGCTGTTTGGGGAATTCTGGGAGTTCAGCCCATCTGAAACTTGCCAGCTTTGAAAAACGCTCCATTAAAGGAAGATGGCGTTAATTGATGGATGGAAGTCTCAAATTCTTTCAAACTTCGTTTGTTAGTCCCGGCTAATACAGGTAGCCCTCGACTTAACGACCAGAATTAAGCCCAAAATTTCTGTTGCTAAGTGAGACATTTGTTAAGTGAGTTTTTGCCCCATTTTATGACCTTTCTTGTCCTAGTTGCTAAGCGAATCGCCAGACGTTTTAAATCCGTCGTTACTTAAATCTGGCTTCCCCATTCACTCTGCTTGTCAGAAAGTCACAAAAGGTGATCATGTGACCTGGGGACTCTGCAACCGTCATAAACACGAGTCAGTTGCCGAATGTCTGAATTTTGATCACGTGACCACGGGGAAGGCTGCAATGGTAGCGTGAAAAAGGGTAGTAAGTCACTTCACTGTCTTGCTTGGCAATGGAAATGTTGGGCTTGGTTGCAGTCATAAACTGGGGACTACCTGTAGTACATAAAATAAGAGCAAACCCCACTTGATTTACAACAGCTCGCGTAGTGACTGTTCAAAGCTACAACAGCACTAAAAAAAGTGACTTACGACCGTTTTTCATACTTATGACCCCATTGCAGCATCCGCCCAGTCACGTGATTTAGATTTGGATGCTTGACAACTGACTCAAATTCATGACGGTTGCAGTGTCCCTGGGGGTCATGTGACCGCCTTTTGTGGCCTTTTTGACAAGCCAAGTCAATAGGGAAACAGACTCATTTAACAACTGGGTTACTAATTTAGCAACTGCAGTGATTCGCTTATCAACTGTGGCAAAAAAGTGGGCCAAATGGGCCAAACCTCACTTAGCAAATTTCTCATTGAGTGACGAAGTTTGGGCTCAATTGCGATTGTAAGTTGAGGACTGTCTGTAGTGTCGTCATCTGAGCAATAAATCCTGGGCTCTTGTGTGTGCGGCAATGAGGGATGGATGTAGGAGGCTCCTGGCGGGAACACGAACACATTTCGGAACGCACGCCGTTTTCCTATCAACGGAGAACCAAACTTCCAAAAGGAGAAGGGGAAATTTGGAAGGGGTCCTCGGCACCCCTTCCTCCTCCAAACCCCCCGCTTGGCATTCTCCAACGCACAAGTGCACACTCGCACAGGAGGCATCCCAAAGTTTCAATATAGTACTTTGGTTGTTAAGAGTAATTATCTCGGCATGCGACATAAAGCCTTGTTTGGAGTGTTATTAAGTCCCGTTTATCCCCAAGGAGAAATTCAACCCTTTGCAAAGAGATGGTTGAAACAAACAGAACTTGGCAATTTAATGCAGGCTGGCTGAGGTTGTCTTCTCAGGAAACAAAAGTCTATGGTTTCTGAGGGGGGGCAGAGTTGAAAGAGACATCGTCAGCCCAGTTAGGTCAAGATGCAGCACAAAGGATGATAATAATGATAATAATAATAATAGAGCTGGAAGGGACCTTGGAGGTCATCTAGCCCAACCCCCTGCTCAGGCAGGAGGCCCTATACCAGTGATGGCGAACCTTTAAGAGACCGAATGCCCAAAAACTGGCCCCGCCCCTGCTCTGCCCCCCCATTCCCCACCCCGCCTGCCCACAGGACCACTCATCGCCTCCAGGGCCTGCCGCAGATTGCCCAGGCAGCCCAGCAGTGCCACGGCAGCCACGTCCTCTGCCCACGCCCCGCAACATCAACTGTGCACGATGGGGTGTGAAGGCAGAGTCTTGTCTACGCTGCCTGGCTGCCATATCCTTGGCTGGGCTGCTCCGCGTGGACCACGCTCAGAGGCGACTCTCCTCCAGGGGGGCTGTTGGTGAGGAGGGGGTCATGGGGGAGACAAGGCTGGGGCAACTGCATGTGCGCCCACAGAGAGGGCTCCGAGTGCCGCCTTTGGCACCCGTGCCATAGGTTCGGGACCACTGCCCTATACCATTTCAGACAAATGGCTGTCCAGTCTCTTCTTAAAAACTTCCAGTGTTGGAGCATTCACCGCTTCTGGAGGCAGGTGGTTCCACTGGGTAATTGTTCTCACTGTCAAGAAGTTTCTCCTTAGTTCTAGGTTGCTTCTCTCCTTAAGAGGTTTCCATCCGTTGCTTCTTGTCCTGCCTTCAGGCGCTTTGGACAAATGTGATAAAAATTCATTTGGAAGAAGCTAGTTGTTTAGGAAATTGGATTAAAAAGAGAATCTATCCTTCACTGCATTAGAGAGAAGGGCCAGTTTTTCATTTTAAATCCAAGAATAGAATAGAATAGAATAGAATAGAATAGAATAGAATAGAATAGAATAGGAGCTGGAAGGGACCTTGGAGGTCTTCTAGTCCAGCCTCCTGCTCAAGCAGGAGAACCTATGCCGTTTCAGACAAATGGCTGTCCAGTCTCTTCTTAAAAACTTCTAGTGTTGGAGCATTCACCGCTTCTGGAGGCAGGTTGTTCACTGATCGATTGTTCTAACTGGTTCTTCGGATCCAGACTGGTTGAGAAACTGGAATGCTCAAAATAATGCATAATGCCAAGTGCAAGGCTTCCAGCATGGCGCTCCACCCACTGAGACAACATCCACCATTTCACCCCAATGGGACTGTCAGCAGTGGACCCTGTCAATCAAGGAATTTCAGCAGCAGGGTCCAGGAGAAGAGGCTTGCACGCTCTGGAACATCAGCAAATGGCATGTATTTATGATGGTTTGCAGTGTCCCAGAGCGTTAGTACCAGAGTATTAGTCCCGCTTTATGAAGCTTTAGTAAGGCCACACCTGTTTTGGTCACCACGCTACAAAAAAAGATGTTGAGACTTTGGAAAAAGTGCAAAGTAGAGCAATTAAGATGATTAAAGGCCTGGAGACAAAAAAACATATGAAGACCATTGCAGGAATTGAAGGACTAGGGGTGACATGATAGCAGTGTTCCAGTATCTGAGGGAACCTAGAAATCCTCAACTGTAAGGACCCACCCCACTTTGCATCTTAAGAAGACAGAACTCTTGGAATATTTCTTCCAACAGGCATCCTTTAGTAAGAGAAAATGGTTGCAGGCGTTCTAGACAGGACTTGGGGCTCAAGCCCTACGGTTCAAGGTTTTAAGGGGTCCCCAGCAGCCCAGCCCCACCCCACTATCTTTCCAGCGACAATCCCAGGTGTTACATTTCCACCCTCTTTTTCCTCACTGCCGGTGGAAGGGAGATTTCAGAGAGGAGTAGATGAAAGCTGATGATCCCATTGTTATGATTAGTCCTTTTGGTGGTATCCACATTCAGTCCCTTTGAAGTTGTACCGAAGGAAGTGAGGGCCATAAAACTCCTTTGTTCACCCTCCTTCCCTTCATCGTATGAAAGAATCCAGAGAGGGCAGAAATGGGGTTTTCCATAGTCAATAACTAGAGGTGAAATATAATTGGATATGTTGAGACTTTGGAAAAAGTGCAAAGTAGAGCAATTAAGATGATTAAAGGCCTGGAGACAAAAAACATATGAAGACCGGCTGCAGGAATTGAAGGACTAGGGATGACATGATAGCAGTGTTCCAGTATTTGAGGGAACCTAGAAATCCTCAACAGTCAGAGAATATAAAGTAATTACTTGGAATTGTCAACCAATAAATATGTATATATTTATAAATAACTGAAGACGGTGAACATACCTAATGCTCTTTCCTCCTCCCATTTAGCTCACAACAATGCTGTGAGGTGGGTTAGGCTCCGAGAGAGTGATTGCCCAAAGTCAACCTGGGCGCTATCTAACAAAATGAAATTCCATGGTGAAAAAAGTAAGGTTCTACATTTAGGCAAGAAAAACCAAATGTACAGGTATAGTATAGGGGGTACCTTGCTCAATAGTAGTAACTGTGAGAGGGATCTCGGAGTCCTAGTGGACAATCACTTAAATAGGAGCCAGCCGTGTGCTGCAGCTGCCAAAAAAGCCAACACAGTGCTGGGCTGCATTAAGAGAGGGATAGAGTTAAGATCACGTTAAGTATTAATACCACTCTACAATACTTTGGTAAGGCCACACGTGGAATACAGCATCCAGTTTTGGTCACCACGATGTAAAAAAGATGTTGAGACTCTAGAAAGAGTACAGAGAAGAGCAACCAAGATGATTAGGGGACTGGAGGCTAAAACATATGAGGAACGGTTGCTGGAATTGGGTATGTCTAGTCTAATGAAGAGAAGGACGAGAGGGGACATGATAGCAGTGCTCTAATATCTCAGGGGCTGCCACAAAGAAGAGGGAGTCAAGCTATTCTCCAAAGCGCCTGAAGGCAGGACAAGAAGCAACGGATGGAAACTAATCAAGGAGAGAAGCAACCTAGAACTAAGGAGAAACTTCCTGTCAGTTAGAACAATTAATCAGTGGAACAACCTGCCTCCAGAAGCGGTGAATGCTCCAACACTGGAAGTTTTAAAGAAGAGACTGGACAGCCATTTGTCCGAAATGGTATAGATTTCCTGAGCAGGGGGTTGGACTAGATGAACTCCAAGGTCCCTTCCAACTTTATTATTATTATAACCAGCTGGCTTTATTATCAAAACAGAATATATTATAGAGTATATACATATCAAATAATTTAATAATTATGAAGTCATTTTATATTAATTATATATTGAGCAGGGTGCTGGCCTAGTGGTGAAGACTCGCCTCCCACTCATAAAGTTGAGAATACAATCCTAGGTAGCAGCAGATGTTTCTCTCCTAGGGGTGGAAAGAAAAAAATTTCTGCTGTGAACTCTGCATAGGCATCAGGAAGGGCATCCAGCCAGTAAACTCTCAGCTCCATCCAGTCATCACGACTGTCTCCCGAATTAAGAGATTACAGGGTCATAAAGAGTTTATATTAAAACAGAAGACTTTAGAGCATTTGAAATCAAATACCACAGCTGACACCAAATTGTTTCATCAATTTGTACTCCATCTCCAAGATGCGCCCAGAGAAATGAAGGTAGATCTCATTTAACAAATATAATTTGGACCAGTAACTTAAGAACATAAGAAGAGCCATGCTGAATCAGGCCAAAGCCCATCGAGTCCAGCATTCTGTGTCACACAGTGGCCCACCAATTGTACATGGGGATCTTGAGCAGAAAGAGAAGGCAAAACCCTCCCTTTCCCTTGACCCCCAACAAATGGTACTCAAGGGAATCCTGCCTGCCTCAACCAACATAGAGGCGGCACATGGACATCCGTTTTAATAACCACCGATACACTTTGCATCCATGAATCTATCTAGCCCTGCCTTGAAGCTGTCAAGGCTGACAGCTATCACGACCCCTTCAGGAAGTGAATTCCGTAAATGAACGACCCTCTGGGTGAAGAAATATTTCCCTTTATTTGTCCTCACTTTCTTAGCTATGAGCTTTAGGGAGTGCCCCCTTGTCCTGGTATTGTGTGATAGAGAAAATAATTTTTCTCTATCCACCTTTTCTATCCCATGCATGATTTTATACACTTCAATCAAGTCACCCCTTAAACGCCGTCTTTCAAGGCTGAAGAGACCAAGGCGTTGCAATCTGGTTTCATAAGGGAGGCGCTCCATTTCCTTGATCATTCTTGTTGCCCTTTTTTGCACCTTTTCCAGTTCCATTATATCCTTCTTGAGGTGCGGTGACCAAAACTGTACACAGTACTCCAAGTGTGGTCTCACCATCGATTTGTACAGAGGCAATACAACACTTGCTGACTTATTTTCGATTCCCTTCCTAATCATGCCAAGCATGGAATTTGCTTTTTTTACTGCTGCTGCGCATTGGGTTGACATCTTCATCGAGCTGTCCTTGGTTAAGCAAAGTGGTTGTTAAATAAAACTACAACCGTGCTTGCAATCCAACTTCAGCTTTCTTTTGCTCTTCAGATCTGCCAAGGATTAGCTGCAAAGTTACTTTTTCATCACCATCTCTTGAACTGTCACAGTACAGCATGAGGCAGTCCCTAAATGAGAATTACCTGTAATGAAAAGTGAAAAAAAAAAAGATCTCAGCTCAACTTCAGTAAAAAAATTACATAAATAAGCCCTAAATTCCAAGCTAACCACTTCAAAGGACGTCAATGTAAATGCAAATTAACATGAGCCAGACTCTTGTAAACAACAAATAAAAAAAGCATCCACGACCCTTCTCGGATTTTCCCTTGCGATCCCTCCACCGGCCCTCTAGATGGCGCTCGCTCCTCAGGCGCCTTTCATGCCAGCTGACCGCCGGGCTTCCCTGGTCTTCCCTTTCGCTCTCCCTGCTTCCCAGCCTCAACATCTCGACCGCCTCCATCAAGCGTCAAACACCGAGCGCCCTGCCTCTTGTCTTTTTATACCGCCGTCCCTCGGCACCGCCCCTTTCGTCTTCCTCGACCAGCCAATGGCGGGTGGCTTTTCCACGTGACGTCCGCACGTCCAATCCGCTGAGGCGAAGTCGGGTTGAGGGGGAAGGCCTCTAAAAGAAGGCGGCCAATGGCGCTCAGGGGCGGAGTCGCTCCCTTCCGACGCTCGCCTGGTCGCGGCCGCCATTAGAGAAGCGAGGCGAGACTGAGGGGAAAAAATTGGCCGAAATAAGGCTCTGAGGGGAGGGAGTCGTCCGAGACAGCCTGAATATTGAGGGAGAAAAGGGGGGAAGCGTCGTCGTCGTCGGCATGGGGGAGACCCGCTGAAGGAGACGGCCGAGTGGGCGAAGGCGGCGGCTGCGCAGGAGGAGGCGGAGAAGGGCATCCGGCACTCAGGATGCCTCGGCTGGGAAGCCGCCGACAGAGGCACCGCTGAGGGAAGAGACGGCGAGGAACCGAAGAGGAAACGCTTGCGCCGGGGGGGTGGATTTATTTTTCTCTCCCCCCCTCCCGAAGTCGTCTCTTCGGTCCTCACCTGTCAAAAAGCCTTCGGGAAGGACGCCGGAGCCCCAAAATCGCCTCAGGAATTTTAATTTTTATAGGAAAAGAGGACCCGGTTTCCTATTCCGGGGAGGCCCGAGACGTTATTTATATTGAAAAGTCACCCTTTTTTTGGTTTTTTGTTTGTTTAAAAAAACTCTATAACCCTCCCCTCCTTTTATTTTGAGGTGGGGGCAACCCCCAGATCCCTTCCCCTCCCCCTCGGCGAGGTCTCCTCAAAGTCTCTGGAGGAGGATTAAAAAAAAATATCTGGAAAAGAAGAGATTTCCTCACGTTTCTGAAAGGGGGGGGAGAGCAAGAGCCTTTCCAAGCGGCTGATTGCTATCCCAGATTTTTGGGTTGTTTTTTTTTTTAAATTTTAAATACCTAGTTATCTCGAAGATTTCCCTCTTTCGGCTTTTCTTCCCGGGTGCGAAGAAAAAGTTCCATAATTTTTGGGGGGGGGAGTGACTTGAGGAAAAAGAAAAGGCTTGAAGACAAACTTCCATTTGTTGCAGTGCCTGGAAATAAAAAGGGGGCGAAGTTAAAGGAATTAACCCAAAAAGAAAAATCCTGTTTCCAGTACATATTTCTTGAGAGGGGGGGGGAGAAAAGGTTCCCCCACCCGCAAAACCCCATCGCGGGGCAGCAACTCCTCCGAGAATTCATTGCACGGAAAACAGCCTGAATTGAGGACCCTTCGTGGTTATTTTTTTTATCATTTTGGGGAAAAAAGATCCACTCTTTTTTATTTTTTTCCCCCTCCCTTTCAGCGTTTGAAAAAGGAAGTTTCTGGCCGCTGTTTGCAGAAGGGAAAAAATCAAAGGGAGCTGAATTAGTAGCTTCTTATTCTGGGAAAAATTCTTCACTTTCCAAAAAGTTATCTTTGGGGAGAAGAGGGCATTTGGCCTCTTGGAGGCCAAACGAAACGAAATTTGGTTGGTTTTCTCTTTTGAAAGATTTTTTTTGGGGGGGGCGAGGGGAAAGTAAGGAATCCACCCCCGATTTTATTATATTTTCACCCACTGAATCGAGGACCAGGAGGGTTTTTTTTTGTTGTTTTGGATAAAAGATTTGCAAAGACAACCGGAGAATTGTGACTCCCCCCCATTTTTTTTCTTTTTCTGGAAAAAGCGTCTTGGCATCTTAATTTCGAGGCGGGGGGGGGGAAATCATCTTACTGGAAATTGACTTTGCTCACCCGACTCCTCTGTTTGCTTCTTGCAAAAAAAGAAAGAAAGAAAGAAAGAGAAAAAGGCAAAAAGGAAGATTCCTTCACCCGGACTGGAAAACCAAACACCCAGCCGTGGATTTCGCTTCCATGGGAAGTCGGAAGATTTTCAAGGCGGCTCTTTAAAAAAAAACAAAAGCGGCGGAGAATACGCTTGTGTCGAGCGTCGTAAAAAAAAAAAGAAGAAGAAGGCGAACTCTTTCCCTTTTCCCTTCGGAAAAAAGCCGAAGGAGGGGGAAGAGCCGGGGCTTGCGAAGAAGTCGCGGCGGGCCGACTCCAAAGTGGAAGTTCCCTCCTCTTCTCCTCCTCCGCGCCTCCTCTTGCGGGGCTCCCCGACCGTCCAGTTCTTCTTTCGGGCCAGCGGCCGGGAGGCCCGAGGCAGCTGGGAGAAGAACGGCGGGGTGGCTCGGCCCTGTCTCGGCTCGCCGGCTTTCAACCCCGCCGCCGCCGCCGCCGCGCTTTCTCTCCTTTTCGCGTGTGGCCGTGTCTTTCTTGCAAATCCAGGGTGACGGGAGAAAAACGAGGCGCTAAAGGGAGCAGCGGGCTCGGTTCCTGGATTACTTCACACCCGCCCTCCTCCTCCTCCCCCCCCTTCTCTTTCGCTGGCTGGCTGAAGATCGTAAATCTCTCGCCTTTTGCCAGCCCTTTTGGATTCACTATCCCCTCTACCCCCCGTCCAGCCTTCCTTCGCCGGCCCCCTCCTTGCCTCCCTCCTTCCGCGGATTTCTCTTTACACCTTTTACTGCCCGGGAGGCGTTGAAATTTCTTTTCTTTCGTTTGAAGAAAGCCCTCCTTCCTTCCTTCCTTCCTTCCTTCCCTCCCTAGGCTTAGCTTATTTCTTCCTGCTCCGGGCAACCTCGTCACCCCTTCTCTTTCTCTCCCTGCAGTGCGTGTGTGTTTTAGAAAAGGAACAGGCCCGTTCTCTCTCGCTCTCTCTCTCTCTCTCTCTTCTCTCCCCCCCCATCACACCGCCCCATCCCTCCCTCCCTCCCTTTGATTGTGTCTCCCTCCTGGGTCTGGTGTGGTGTGTGTCGCTCTCTCGCTCTGTCTCTTGTCTTTTCTTTCTTGTCGGAGGCTTGTGGGATAATGGCGTGCGGGTTGTGGCTGTGAGGATGAGTTCCTGCTTCGTGCCGAACGGGGCCAGCCTGGAAGATTGCCATTCCAACCTTTTCTGTCTGGTGAGTGGCTACTTTATGTGTGTGTTTCTTTCTTCCTTTCTTTTTTTGTAAGGCGGGGGGGGGAAGAGGCGTTGAAGGGCAGATCGCAGGAGATAAATCGTGCAAGGGAAAGGAAGGGGGGGTGAGAGAGAGATGAGATCGCCAGCAAAGAGGAGGAAAAGAAGGTGGGGGGAGAGAGGAATGGAAGCAAAGCAGCCATTTTTAGCATTCTGCTTGGAGGAGTCCTCTGGAGTAGGCCTTTGCCAGGAGTCGCCCAATTCTCCCTATGCCGCCCTCCCCCCTTCTCCTTCCTTCTCGCAAGGCGATTTGCTTACAAGTCTGTTTTGCACTCTTCTTTTTCTCTCCCAGCACTTTCCTCTTCCAGTCCTTTGTTTATCACCTTGATTTTCCACCCCTAAACTTTAGTTTTCTCTCTCCGGCCTTTTTGTTGTTGTGATTGTTGTTGTAAGTGGTGGCACTAGGAACATGATTTCTTGTGTTTATTTTATCTCGGCTCATTTTCATTCTGTCTAGCCCAAAGCATGCCTCCCCCCCTCCTTTTTCTCACGCTAACTTTTCCGCCTTCACCTTACTTCCCTCATAGTAGAACCCTACTCAGATTGGAGATAAAGTGCCTCTGGGGGAGGGGCCTTGTTATTTGTAGGTTGCAGTTTTGGGTTTTTTTATTTTTAAAGGCTGAATGGAGGCAAACCAACAACCCAATGCTTTTTTTTTTTATAACATTGTTTTCCTTCTTTCTTGGGTGGGATCCAGTTGAGTTTCCTAACCAGAGTTTTGTCCTCTTTCTCAAGTTTTATTTAAATGCCGACTGGTAGCTAGCTACTTTGTCTGGGTGCTAAAAGTAGGTGAATTGCTGTGGTTGTATGGAGCGGGTGAAACGAATTCAAGAAGCTGGAATACATCAGCAAGAACACAGGTTGCGGGTTAGGCTGGCCCCTGCTCAGAATTGTCACTGCCCTATTTACTTCTCCCCTCCCCATTTCAAATGCACCAACTGTTGCAAATTCTGTCATTTCATGGTGTGAGCAAGATGGAGAGCAGAAGCAGAATTTTTTTTATATATATTTTCTGCTGAAAGGGAAGTAATATATTGAGCATAAAAGATAGTTGAAATTGAGCCCAGGCAATTTCCGTGATAATTTGTAGACCCTATTTGTGAAGGAGCAGTGTGGTGGTATTGCATACCTGGAAGGAAGAGGTGGAAGATTCTCTTAAAAGTTCTTTTGAATTATGCTTCAAAAATGTCTTAGTTTATTTTGCTATCTTTTTCCTCTCCATTCCTCTCTGGTAGAAATAGTAGCAATTAATGCTTTTATTGGAATTCATGCATTTAAAGCCAGTTTGGATCTGTTTAATTATGTCTCAAGTACTAAATAAGTTTGCTAATGAGGGGCTTATGGCTGAGGTGTATTTGCATTTCTGACAAATGCAGACTCTCTTAGGGTGCAAGTTCTTTATATGGGGATAATCAGTAGATACAACCAAATGAGCCATTCAGAGTAACCTTTTAGATGTTTTGACTCAGCTCTCTCAATACTTTATCATTAGACTGGGTGACATGAGAATTAAAGTCCAAAGATATCTGGAATGTGCCCTGGCGTTATTGAAAACATTTTTTTTTACATCCTATAATGGAATTTTACTGTGTTTGAGTAACAACACTGCCACTGATTTTATGGAGCACAGATTGACTAAACATAGTGGCTACGGTTTCAAATGTTTATCACCCGCAAGACAATTATTTTGTAATTTCTAAAGTGTCAAGTGTTTCTTCATTAAATAAGAAAAGTTTGCTTGAAATCACTAGAACTATGCCTTTCATAAAGTTTGAAATTTTAAAAGAGAACATTCAATTCTTTCTGCTCTTAATATCTGTTCAATTTTTCTATCAGGCTGATTTAACTGGGATTAAATGGAAACGCTACGTATGGCAGGGCCCAACGTCTGCTCCGATTCTTTTCCCTGTAACGGAAGAAGATCCCATCCTAAGCAGTTACAGTCGGTGCCTAAAGGCCGATGTCTTGAGTGTGTGGCGACGAGACCAGAGGCCTGGGCGCAGAGAACTATGGATCTTTTGGTGGGGTGATGACCCCAATTTTGCAGACCTAATTCATCATGACCTAACAGGTAAGCTTATGTGCTCCTTTTGTGATGGTACCGTTCTTCAAATTTAACATTTTGTCCCTTGACTTTGTTTTACTTACTTACTTACTTATTTATTTATATAACATATCCCACTTAGAAATTTTTATTGCTAGTTTACTGACTTTGACAGGTTTGGCTTTAAAGAGAGGATGAAATGTTTACTGTTGTGTTTGCTCATACAGTACTGTTTGTTTCTGCTCCAAATGATTATATTTTTTTATATTTTAAGCTCCATGTAGTGGATGCTGCTGTTTTACTAATGTTGGTCTATGAAGGGCTGCACATCCTGCTAGTTCTGTGTGGAATTTTCACCTGGTTACAATGGCCACAGCTTTAGGTGCAGTATGAAAACAAGCAGGGTGGTAAAAGGCCACGTATATGTGCTTGGTATGTTGTGGCTTCTCTGGGAAAAATGTTGCGAGAGGATGTACGGATGGCTTTATTTCCTTATCTGAAATTTTATCTAGCCGTTGTCTGCATTTGGAAAATGTGTTGAATTTACAGGTCTGGCAGTGAGGCAGGTGAAAGATTCAGGTAGTTTTGTCAGTTATGTCACATCTACAGGAGAATTGTGTTCTTTCCTTCCCGTGCCTTTCCCCCCCTTTCAAATGGAAGTTTTTGGGGTCAGGAGAAGTGCTATATTTAAAAAGAAAATGAGTTAGAGGAGTAGATAGGATCTGTTTTGGCTGACCAAACTACCATCTTGAGTGAGTAGCTGGATATGTATGCCTTTGCCTCAACAGTTTACCTACTTAGCATAAACAAGCTCTTAGACTGAGTTCTTGACATCTTCAGTTAAAAGGATTAAGTAGCAGGTGATGGCACCCTTCACTATCTGATGGTATTGGCTACATGAACAAGTAGTCTGACTTGGTACTGTACACACCAATTTATGCTCTTAATATAATTATACTAGTAATTGGTAGGAGTGAATAACGTGCATCATTTCACAGTTGTTTATGCATTCACACATACTGCTGATTAATCCCCTTTTTGCTGTCAACAGTTTTCTCCCCAGGTCCTTGCAAGAATTAAGTATCTATTTAGACTAAGAGGATTATATTTTTAACTAGTAATACGGGTTACCTGTATGTAAATAAACGATAGGCAATATTTCTTTTCTTTTTTTTTTTAAAAAATCCAAACAAAAGTAGTTGGAGAAAAAAACTTGTAGAAGTTGAGTTTTGTGGAAACTTTCAAAATAGACTTAGCAGATTTGAATTGCCTGAATTTGTCCGATGTAAAGTGTCCTGTATCAGTAATTCATAAGTGCAGTTCCTAAAAGTACTCTATATGGCAAGTACACAAGAAATAAAGTATGAAATTTTTAAGTTAAAGTTTTAAAACGAACTGTATCAACCATGTTCATTGTGTTTGTTCTATTGAGCCAAACATCGAAGTAATCGAAGTAGTGCAAATAACAATAATAATAAAGTTGGAAGGGACCTTGGGGGTCATCTAGTCCAACCCCTTGCTCAGGCAGGAAATCCTGCCTGATTGAAAGGTTAAAACAAGGTTTGATAAAATAGTGGCAAAAATTTGAGGTTATAAATAGCCCAGAACAACTTAATTTGTTGTGTTCTAAAAAGAGAGTTTTATTTTACATAGAAAGTGATGTGTTAGTTTAGTCTGAAAATAAATCAGCATAGTTCAACTGCAGAGCTGCGTATCAGTGGTCTTCAGAACATTTGGACAATCCCTCTAATTTTGGAAGCATCACCTTCCAAGAACTTATTTAAAACATAGGCTAATTTAAGCTCTTTTTTTCATCACCTAGCAAAGTAGTGCGTGAGCTTGCCTTTGGCAGCAGCATGCTTTTTATAAAGATGCTCATCAATATTGAAGTGTCATATTTAATCCGTGAAAAGTTAGCGTCTTCTACGTGCTATATTATTGTAACTTAAACATTTACATATTCTAACTGCTGCCTGTATGAAAAAGCTAAAGAGTTATTTTCCTACATATCCTCAGACGAATAGATATATTACGAGAAAGGAATAGGAATGAAAATGGAAAGCAGTCACAGTTGCCACTGTCTTTAGACAGTTGTCTAAAATGGGTATTCCCTTTCAATTTACATCCAGAATCGTACTCGCCTGTTACAAAGCTTATAGAATTTAAGAAAGATCAGTGCAAATAATGTACATGGAAGATTTTAGCATTAGCATTAGATCCTCTCATGCTGTGTAGCATATTGGGCAGCGAGGGAGCTCCAGTGTTTTTGGTTTTGGGTGAGTATGTCAGCATCTTCTCATGTGATGTTTAAAGTCTTTAAGTTCTTCACCATGTATAGATAGTCCTCGAATTATGAACACAATTGAGCCCAATATTTCTGTTGCTAAGTGAGACATTAGTTAAAAGAATTTTATTTATTCATTTAAACTTTTATGCCGCCCTTCTCCTAGGACCCAGGGCGGCTTACAATAACAATACAATAAAAATACAATAAAAATTAATTACATTCATACAACATACAATCGCAGTCAATACACAGTCGCTGATGGAGGGACATTCCTAGGCCCAGAGGCAGAGTGCCCCATTTTACGGCCCTTCTTGCCACAATTGTTAAGTGAATCCCTGAAGTTAAGTTAGTAACACGGTTGTTAAGTGAATCTGGCTTCCCTATTGGCTTTGCTTGTCAGCAGGTGGCAAAAGGGATCACCTGACCCCAGGACACTACAAGCATTATAAATATGAGTCAGTTGTCAAGCGTCTGAAGTTTGATCACATGACCATTGGGATGCTGCAATGGTCATAAGTGTGGTCAGTGCAGCTTTAACTTTGAACAGTCACTAAATGAACTGTTATAAGTCGAGGATTGCCTATATTTTGAGGGTGTCCTGTTGGCATCCTGGGGGATCCATCTCATTGCCATCCTGGGAATTTAATTACTGTATATGGAAGATACAATAATAAAATAGCCACTGTTGTTTTGAACTAATACAGCACGAGGGTATTATGACTTGATGTTAAAACAAGCATCTCTCTCAACTTAGAGAATTCTGAAGATTTTAGCATTAAAAAGGGAATATTTGTACTTTAGGATTGAAATGTGGGGTCCTTGGTGCTCTCTGTCCAAGCACTGATGATGTTACCTAGTCTGGGTAATGAAATGTCTGCAAGAAAACAGCCAAGCTCAGAGAGCATCAAGGATGCCTTTAGTGGTATAAAATATCATGAAATGAAATTAAAAATTCTTGATAAAGCTGTTCTAATGAATAAAGAATGAAAATACACATGATCAGTTAAAAGTGTTTGATTTTAATTATTGTTGTAGATAAAATTCAATTAAGTATGTAAATCCTAGGCTCATTATTTGAGGCAAATCTCTAGCAAGACTCATCTGTATTGTGATGTATTGTGTATTGTATTGTGGTGTTTTTGGTTACAGGTATTTTAGGAAGTAGAATTGTTTGTGTGCTTTGCATAACCTTGCTGTGCTGCTATTTTTACTTCTGGCTTTGCTGTATCCTGCTAGCAACTTTTAATTTGACCTATTCTGTCTCAGTGATTGTTCTTCCCTTTAATGTATTTAATTATCGCTGAAAAACTTCAGCTGTTAGGTTGTTTAATAACATAATATATTAGTCATTTAATGTAGAAGCCTTGTTGTAACATTAGCAGTAATTACAATATACACTGACTATAACAGTGGTGGCGAACCTATGACACGGGTGCCAGAAGCGGCACTCAGAGCCCTCTGTGGGCATGTGTGCCATCGCCCCAGTCCTAGGCCTTCAGCTGGGTTTTATAAAACCTTTTCGCTTTAGGGCTCCGCCGCCATGTACCAAAAAAAAAAAAAAGGTTCAATCAGTCAATTTCAACTTCTTCCAGGAAAAAAAGTTCTTGCGAAGTTGGAATTGATTGATTTAACTTTTTAGTCCCACCCAGTCTGCCGTTACCACCACAGCCACGCCCACCCAATGGGCCACACCCACCCAATAGGCCACACCCACCCGGCACCCGACGATGCATAAGTGGGTTTTGAGTTGCAGTTTGGGCACCCAGTCTCTAAAAGCTTCGCCATCACTGGACTATAATATAGGTCAGGAGCAAGCAATATGGTGCTTTCGAAGGTCTTTTTGGATTTAAGCTTCTATGCTTTATATTGTTTGATCAGTGGCAAAGTAGCAACGGTCCAAAACATCTGAAGGGCACAATTGTGTGATGAACAGCTACCCAAACCATTCCCATTTTCATATCAAATTGACACAATTTTGCTGTGTCTTCTGTCTGGCTCAGCCCTGTCTCTGGATTCTTCTAAGAATCTCTCTTTATTTGCTATAACAGGAGAAAGGAAAAGCTTTATACATTCAACAGCTCAAAGCTAATCAGTATATTGCTAAGAATATTAAATGCATGGTTGTGATCCTAGCAGCAATAACGGGGTTGCAAAACACCTAGAAGGTAACTAAGTCCTTTACCGCAGGACTTACCGGTAGTATTGTTATCTAAGGAATTTTCTTAAACTTGTCCAGGCATTATCATAAAAGATTGCACTACTACTGAGATGAATTTACTTCTAAAGCTCGAATGAACAACAGGTGTTAGACTAGAAACAGTAGATAGACCATGTATAAGAGAAATACCAATCAAATAAAAGGTATCAAGCGTATAGTTGAGGCTGGACGCGAGGAGTGAGGAATGTTTGCTAAACCAGACGTTTACAAAGACTGATCCTTAGAGTTGTATTGCAGGTTATATGATAATTGCTTTTTGATATGATCTTATGTTTGGTGTTGATGGTTTTAATAAAATAATTAAAAAAAAAAAAAGAAGCCACTGCTGTCAGAAGTTCATTTTTCTGGAGTACAAACTTTTCCCCCTCCCAGGCTATGGAATTTATTCTCCCTGCAATGAAGCTTAGCCTTTATTCTTTTCTGCTTTGGGAAGAGCAGAAGATACATTTCTTTAATATGTATATATTTTCGTGGTTTTATTTTGTATTTCAATTTTTGTTAGCTGCCTTGAATAACTTGAGGGGCAAAGCATTTGCATTGAACATGGATAAAAACTATAAAGGTACTAAAAGAAATATAAACTATCTAAAAAAATCAGTTCAGATGTATGTTTAGCAAAATAGACAGGTAATTTAGTAGATAAGAGAAGACATTCCTTTCTATTGAAAAAAATTTCTTTCTGATTCTAAGATGCTTCTTGTCTTAAATATTTATTGCTGCTTCAGGGATTTACAGGGAACTAACAAATGTAACTGTAAAATATAACTGGCACTGAGGATGTTACCTTGTTGTTGTTGTTAGTTGTGAAGTCATGTCTGACCCATCGCGACCCCATGGACAACGTTCCTCCTCCACGTCTTCCTGTCCTCTACCATCTTCTGGAGTCCTATTTGGGTAATAAAACACCTGTGGGAAAATAATCAAGCTCAGAGAGCACCGAGGACCTCACAAACTGAACAACTGTAGATATCAGATGAGCGTTTAAGTATATGCTTTATGTTTTGTTTACCGAGACCTGAAAGTAAAATATTTTAAATGATCAAGAGATCAAAATAAATTAATCCTGTGATGATACCTTTAACATCATCAAACGTCTCCTTATCCCAGGTCTTTGGGAAGGACTTCATAGGTGGCTAAAAATGCCAAATCCAGTCTAAACATCTGGCTGATTGTGTGATGGACCATAATAATATGATATAACAGTTCTTGAAAAGAAGAAAGTCTGGTTTATTGGTGCTGCTATTTCTGGTAATGCTAGGATTGAGGAAAAACATTTAGAAAAAAAAATACAAAATAGCAGGACTTGCAGACTGAGGTTTAAATGCTAATAATGGAAAAAGAAATCCATTGTTATTCCCAATTGTGAATTTGAGCTCTTGGAGTGATGCCTAAAAGAGTTCCTTGCATCTGGAAATGCTGAATTTATTAGACCCGAGAACCCTAATTTTACAAAACAAACAATAACCCTCACTTTGCTTGGAACTGTCTATATTCTTAGATGCTACCTTAATAATACTTAGATCCTTGGTTAGGACTTGATATTAAGTTTCCACCAGTGTTAGACTGTGAATCTAACTGTAGATTACCTAGTAATCTATACTTGAACAGTATCACAGACCTCTCCTCTTGATATAATATTTTGATTTATGTTTTAATGTAGATATATTTTTATGACTGTAAGCCACCAGGAATAACCTTAGATCAGTGGTTCTCAACCTTTTTAATGCCTCGACCCCCAACCAGTCGTAAGTTGAGGACTACCTAACCGGTCGTAAGTCGAGGACTACCCAACCGGTCGTAAGTCGAGGACTATTTTCCTGCCTGGGAGCGCCACGCATGCGTGGTGCCGCCCCCTGCGCCGGCCGAGGCGTAGCTGGCAAGGGGCAGCGACGGCACAGGGCGACCACTTGCTGGGCCACCGGCTGGCCCAGCCCAAGGGAGGTAAGGCGCCTGCCGAGCCTCGCGCGTGCCAGCAACCCTCCCTGCGCCCGCCGGCCTCCCACCTTCCACCCCTGGCCCTCTTTTACTTACATTTTTAGTAGTTGCTCAGCAGGGAGGGGTGGAAACTTCCAGACTGCTTGCCTTCGCTGCAGACAACTTGCAGCACCGTTTGCAGACTGGGACTTTTGGCGGGCTCAGCAGGGCAGAGACAGCCTGGACAATTCCTATTGGCTTTTGAAAGCCAATAGAATAAGAGGGAGTAGCACAGCTAAGGAAAAGGGGGAAAAAATGGCAGACTGCGTTGTTTGGCGACTCCTGTGAAATGGTCGTTCGACCCCAAATGGGGTCGCGACCCAACAGGTTGAGAACCGCTGCCTTAGATGGATGTAAGTTGGGCGGTCAGTAAAATTTATAAATAAATAAAATAAATATTCAAGCCTAGTGTCAGATAATTTATCCCTCTAACCCTTTATTGGTTATTTAAGACCCCAACCTGAGGTCTTCTCTGTTGTTTCCCATACAAATGTTTTAGCTGCTGGGCCAGGATCACATATATACTGTACCCGAAACATGTACTTTATCACAGTTGAGCTATATCCTTTTAAATTGCATGTTAGTGGGTTCCTACGGTAATAAGTTTGCGACTGAAGCAGGCTTGAAAAGGAACATGCAGTTTTATAGCTGAGTTTGCCACTGTCGTAAGAAATTCTATGGTAGTTTTGGTGTATAGTATGTAATTGATAAATTATTATTGCTATGGTGCCAGTTGGATCATAAGCATAAGCTAATTGGGATTAATTAATTTTTTTTAAAAAAACCCTTTGTAATGCTGTAATTAAATAACATGTTGTTAAATACTTCGATAAGAAAAAGAGATGGGTATAGGCTGTAGTCCTAGAATTGAGTAGTGCATGCTAAAAAGAGGTTCCTTAAAAGGAGAGATAGCTAAATATTGTAGTGGTAAATCTGTAGCTTCCTTATTTTGTCATCAAGAGTTTGTTCAGTCATAACTTGCATAGGCTCTCTGCTGTAATGCTGAGCTGTAACTTAGCACATAAAACCTATTTTTATCCTTGACAGTTTCTGAGCAAAGGCCAACAGATGTGTAGGAGTATCTGTTTAAGCTTTGCTCACTGTTGTGTTATTTGCTAGAAATAAAACATCCAGAAAGAGAAAGGATGTATTACTGGACTATCTTGATCTGCAGAGATATGCAAGTGTTTATTTTACTAAAAAGTCCTGGTTTAGCAGAATGTAAAGGAACTTAGATTGTTACTGCAGATTTATGGGCCCTGTGTAAGATTACATAGAAATCAAGTATAATTAATGGTTGATTGATGCAGACTTTCGCTTTTCAGAAGGACCCATTTTATCTTTGAAATGACAGGACAGAATTAGCCTCAATTCTCAGAAAACAAACCACATTCCCTAATTCAGACAAAACTGTAAACAAACTCGGACTGGAACCACCTGTCTTATTTGTTAACTGCTAAGCCAGTATCTAGGCAAATTTATCTCAATGTGCCATATGAATGCTCTGAATTTGCCTCTAATTTGCTACTGCCTGCCAAATTTGCAGGCATTTATTATCCTACCTTTTATTTTTGGTCAGCCCCAGTCAGTATGCATACCTAATGTTCCTGCCTCCCATTCCCTTCCCCAAACAACAATCCTGTGAGGTAGGATGAGTTGAGAGAATGACTGGCCTCAAATCATCCAGCTGGCTTTCATGCCTAAGGAAGGACTTACATACTCTGGTTTTTAACCCAACATGTTAGTCACTATATCAGCGATGGCAAACGTTTTGGGCTCAGCGTGTCAAAAATTCAGAAAGAGCTTACCTCTGCTGGTATACCACTGCTCCCCTCCCAAAAGAGGCCTCTCCAGACTCTCTTCTGGACTCTCCTCTCCAGACCCGCTGAAAATTGTGCAGGAGGCCTATGCTTTTGTGGAGACTGTGTGTGGATCCTCAGAAAAGCATGTGTGAATGCTTGCATATTGTTCAGACACCTTAGAGGCTGCATGAGAGCAAGGCCTTCTCCAGCACTAGGAGATGGAGAATCCACCAATGGGTTATGACTGTATTCCTGCCCAATCAGATCAAGTCAGCCAAAGCTGCCACGCCCCTTCCTGGACCTTATCCCAGGTTTGACGCGAGCGTAGCCCTTGACTGACTGTGCAACATGAAGCGTGGCTCCTAGGCAGATACAGTCACCTATTGGTGGATTCTTCATTAATTAAGAGCAGGTTTAGAAAATTACTCAGGCTTAAGCAGGATTTAGAAATTACTTAGGCTTAAGCAGGGGCTGGGAGTGGTTTCATGCGGCCCGCGAAGCCATCCTGGAAACAGTGAGGGAACGGCCCCCGCTGCCTTGGCCCAGGGCCCAGGCCAGCTGGGAGCCAATGTACAATTCTGTGGTGGCCATCTATGCTGAAATGCATTCAGTCTTAGCTCCACAAGGCCGTCTGGAAACAGCGAGGAACCATCCCCTGCCGTGTTGGCTCCGCCCCCTGGGTGCATGCTGGGGAGATATCACCCTTTGTGAGGAATGAAGAAATGGACCATCGCCTGAAAGTGGCCAGCCAATGGCCCTCGCCTACTTCACATATCCGGCTTGATGGGCTCTGCCCTGGTCCCACCCCTTTCTGCCAGAGACCCTCAGATCTGTCCCACTCCCGCCCAGGCCCCCATAGGCACCCTTGATACAAATGATGTAGAACTGACCATGCCCATCCAGAAGGCCACACCCACCCGGCCCCCCAAGGGCAACCGCAATGCTGATGCGGCCCTCAACGAAATTGAGTTTGACACCCGTGGCATAACGTGTCAGAGGTTTGCCATCGCTATGCTGTAGCCAGAGACCCTCTTATCCCATCAGTGGTTTAACCAATCATTCATTCTTAGTGGAAAAGTCAAATTGAACTTGGAATTGTCTGCATGCAAAACAGTCCATTCTACCTCTTAGGTTGTGTCCCTCACATTGATTTGCAAGGGTAACATTAAACCTGCGAATCTAAGGGTTGCATTTTTCATTCTGACTCCATCTTTCTGTTCCTTATCAATACTTTCCAGAGGGTCGTCAAAGAGTGAAGTGGATGTGGGTGAGAAGCCGTAGACGTGCAGCGCATGTTAGGTGGATGATGAAACAGCTCTTTGAATTCAAGTCATAACATTCAGCAGCTGAGGAGCTCATGATTCTATTTTAATATTTTTCAACAAAGATATCAGTTGTCCAGAAGATAGGGATATTGCTGGATATTTTATGTATTTATTGTATGATCAACATTGCCTTGCAAATGTGACGTTGGATACATGTATAATCTATGTGTTCCATTCCAAAACAATAGCAATTCTCCATTTTTTAAAATTAATCTCCCAATATCATTATAAAATCTTTGGACCTCCTTGGTAGATAAGATCTAACCTTTAATCCATCATTTTGTTCCCTTAAAAACTGCTGTTGGCTGTCTGCAGTATGACTTTTATTAGGCTACTTCACAGTTTCCTTGGTTATTAACACATTCAGAAGTGGTTATGCAACAGTGCTTTCCAGGAAGGCCGATGAAGTATTGTACCCTCTGTGAGATAAGAAGCTGATTTCACCTTTTTTGGGAGGAATCTTCTGAGAATGGACTCAAGTTGAAACTCTTCCTAATAACCCTTACAGCTTCCAGTTGCCAAGCTTCCAGGAAAACATAAACTGGAGTTACCTCTTATCTAGCTAAACTAATAATAGTAATTGGTTTTTCAGCAATAGACTAATTTTGCACAGTACAGTTAGCCTACTTCCTCTGTTTTTCACATAAAGTAAACCATGTGTTTGTTAATATTTTTCTTTCTTCATCCTAGCGGTGTGAAAGCTTTTGCATTTTAAAAAAAAGCATTTTAACAAGCAAAATGCTTTGATTTGTGTGATACATGCCTACATTTGTGGAATTTTTTACTAGATTTTTCTTTACTTAGTTGCTATTCTAGACCTTCCTCTTCAAGGTTTTGAAACTGACTAGCATAGGGTTCAAAAGCTTTAAGCATGATTTGTTTTGCTTTGCTATGGTTGCATTCATTTTCATTCTCTGTTTAAAGTATCAGTAGCTTCTAGAATTACTGAACATCATGCTAAAAATAACGGGGCAGTATACTGTAGTGATAGGCCTTGCATAGTGAATGACATAATCCATTTCAACTGAACCTTCTTGGAAGATTATAAAATAGCAGCGGTAAAGTTCTGAAAAGGAATAATTACAGCTTTTTCAGACCTTGACATTTTCTTGGTGTTCTGGCTTTGCTTTGGAGCATGAAGCACTATTGCTGCAGCGTTAGAACTCCAGCGGTGGGTGATTCCTTGTGCAAGTCTGTATTGCTTGAATTATTTTGGAAATTGGTTCAGAGCAGTGATTTGAAAGCTTTCTTGTGTTCTAAGAACTGTTTACACATTGGCTGCTTTTTCACAGACTACTTTCTGTTGGTAAACAGTCACAGTTTTGCAGACCAAAGGAAACCCAGCGGATGTGTTGTAATGTACAGTACTTTGACCTCAGTAAAGCAATTGACAAAAATCTCATCGCATCCCTGTGGATAAGATCTGCACACCACGTGAGCAAAATGGTATTGTGGTTTGGTGGATGTGTAACTAGCTGAATAATGTGATACAGCAATTAAAAAGCCACTACATACTTTGGGCTGCATTAATAATAGAATTGTGCTCAGATCAGGGGAAGTAATAGTTCCATTGTATTCTGCACTGGTTAGACCTCACTTGAAGTACTAAGCATTGTATTTTAAAGGGGACATGGAAAAACTGGAAAGTATGAAGATGAGAACTACCAGGGTTCAGGAAACTAAACTATATTGGGAATTATTAAAGGATCTGGGCAGATTACGGGCAAATATCGCAATGAACAAATAACTTAAAAGGCTGTTACGTTTGTTTAACTTGACAGCAGAACAGCAAACAAATAGGTTGACGTGGAAGACTTGTAAACTGACAGGTAGTCCTCGACTTACAACAATGATCATTCAGAGATACAATAGCACTGAAAACAAGTGACCTTTTTCACATGACTATTGAAGCCTTCCCAGGGTCACATGATCAAAATTCAAAGGCTCGGCAACTGACTCATATTTACAGCGGCTGCAGTGTCCCCAGGTCACGTGATCCCCTTTTGTGACCTTCTGACAAACAAAGTCAATGGGAGAAGCCAGATTAACTCAATGACCGCATCACTATCTTGAACAACTGCAGTGCTTCACTCGGCAAATGTGGCAAGAAAGGTTGTAAAATGGGGCAAAACTCGCTTAGCAAATATTTCGCTTAGCAACGGAAATTTTGGGCTGAATTGTGGTTGTAAATTGAGGACTACCTGTAGGGACTTCTTGATGGCTGAACTGCTAGTTTGCTTAAAACAGCAAGGAGTTCAGTTTTATTTGAAATGTTTAAATGTGGATTGGATGGCCACATAATCAGGATGGTTTATAGTAGGTTCCTGGGGCTTGTCTGGGTGCATGTTCAGTATGAAAGAGACAGTGACTGGTGTTGGGCTTCAACTAAATAATAATAATAAAGTTGGAAGGGAGCTTGGAGGTCATCTGATCCAACCCCCTGCTCAGGCAGGAAACCCTATACCATTTCAGTCAAATGGCTGTCCAGTCTCTTCTTAAAAACTTCCAGTGTTGGAGCATTCACCGCTTCTGGAGGCAGCTTGTTCCACTGGTTAATTGTTCTCACTGCCAGGAAGTTTCTCCTTAGTTCTAGGTTGCTTCTCTCCTTGATGAGTTTCCATCCGTTGCTTCTTGTCCGGCCTTCAGGCGCTTTGGAAAATTGCTTAACTCCCTCTTCTTTGTGGCAGCCCTTGAGATACTGGAAGGCTGCTCTCATGTCCCCCCTCGTCCTTCTCTTCATTAAACTAGACATACCCAATTCCAGCAACCGTTCCTTATATGCTTTAGCCTCCAGTCCCCTAATCCTCTTCGTTGCTCTTCTCTGCACTCTTTCTAAAGTCTCAGCATCTTTTTTACATCGTGGTGACCAAAACTGGATGCAGTTTTTTTCTGCAAATTCTTTTGAAAGCTGAGAGAACATTTTAGAACATGCACGACGCAGGATGGGTGGTTCTCCATGGGGTTTTGTTCAGTATTATTGAGGGGGGTCTTTCAGAAATGTCCATGCCTAAGGGGATTCTCAGTCACCCAGGTCATGATTTTCCCAAATGTGCTGTTCAAAAGGCAACTGGACTTTCTTGGTTTTTCTTCCTTGAAAATGTTTATCCAGGAAGCTTCTCCAGTACAAAACCGTACATGTTTCCTTGGGACCAAGTTTGAAAACCTTTGGATTGAAGGTTGAGATTTGATCTAGAAGCGTTTCATTTGAAATCCCATACTGAGGGATCTTCGGGAAGCTTCTCATCATTTATCTGGTCCTCTTGGCAAGGATTTCTCTTTTCAAAACAAGCAAGAGAATTACTGGTACAGAATAACCTGGATCTTGCCTTTTCCTGGGAGAGAGATCTTGGATTAAGGTGCCAGCTGGCTGCATTGGCTGTCAACACCAAGCCTGGCATAACCACTTGTTATTTTTTTTCCTTTATAGAACCTTTTCTTTTCTTTTCTTTTCTTTTCTTTTCTTTTCTTTTCTTTTCTTTTCTTTTCTTTTCTTTTCTTTTCTTTTCTTTCAAAAAGATGTCCCCCCCCCCCAAGGTCAGAGTTCTGGGTAAAGAATCTTGAGGTCTCTCCTCTTTAGACAGCCATTTATCAGAGGTAATATGAAAATTACTTCTTCAGTTATGCAGCTGATTCTTGGCTGTGGTATTATTTTATCTTCTGGCTTCCTTGCAACAGTGGTACAGGTCTCTAGTGGTGGTGGTAGAAGCTCAATTATGGTAATATCTCCCCTACAGGGATTAAAGTAGGACATCTACACTGTTTACAGCTCATTAGGAAAGCAAACAGCAGTTATGTCACACACATATAGGGCCTCTCTTCCCCACATTTTTCTCAGCTTATAAAGAGGGCTATGCGTACTTTTGCTCTGGTGATAAAATTAAGTGAATAGAATAGATTGATATCCGTTTGCACAATATGTTTGAAAGATTAGATTTTTGGAAATAGTTGCGGCATTCTTTTTCGTTTTGGTTTGTTTTTCTGGTGGATTGAATAGGCAAGCAAGTAATATGGCTCACCAAAGAATGAGAAGAATACATCTGCCTGGGGCAGGAAAGAAGGTAGAATTCATGGGTAGAGTAGTAAGTGCTTTGCAGCCCTTTGTCCTATGAAATTGGTTTTGAATTTTGCTCTGTGTGTGTAAGCAATTGAAAAGTGAAATTTAAAGACATAAGTAACGTTAAAAGCCTTGTTCTTCGCTACACAACATGCCACACATTTCTTCTGGTTTGAAAATAAGTGCCAAATCCTATACAGTAGTCTCTTTCTCAGCCCAGTCATACCTTCAGTTATCCTTTGAGATTGATTAAGCTGAGAAAGAGACCGTAGGTAAGTCCTTGATTCACAACAGTTTGTTTAGTGGCTGTTCGAAGTTATAACTCACTTGCAAAAAGCGACTTACGACTGTTGCAGCATCCCAGCGGTCAGGTGATCAAAATTCAAATGCTTGGTAACTAGCATGTATTTATGACAGTTGCAGTGTCCCAGGGACATAGGATCACCTTTTGCAACTCTCTGAGAAGCAAAGTCAAAGTTAGACTCAATTGTAAGTCGAGGACTTCCTGTCTTTGTCAGCCTAATCAATTATTTCCTCAATTATTTGAGATTGATTAAGCTGAGAAAGAGAATACAGGTAGTCCTCAACTTACAACAGTTCATTTAGTGAGCATTCAATGTTAAAATGGCACTGAGAAAATGACCACTTGAGACTGTTGCAGCATCTATATGGTCACATGGTCAAAATTCAGATGCTTGGCAATTGACTCATACTTATGACAGTTGCAATGTCCAGGGGTCATATGATCACCTTTGTTACCTTCTGACAAGCAGAGTCAATGGGGAAGCCAGATTCACTTAACAACCATGTTAGTAGCTCAACAACTGCAGTGATTCACTTAACAACTGTGGCAAGAAAAGTCGTAAATGGGGCAAAATTCATTTAACAAATGTTTCACTTAGCAACAGAAATTTTGCGCTCCATTGTGGTCATAAGTTGAGGACTACCTGTACTGAATGAGAAATTGGAGAAAAATCTTTCCCCCTGTATAGATGTCATGCAATAAGCTAGCTGATGCAAATTTAATCATACATTATCTTATATTAAAGAGGCCACTGGCACAATATAAGCCTTTGTTGCTTCTAAAAAACTTCAAAGGGCCTCCATAGAGAAGTATGTTGGAACAGGAGATGAGAAACTTCTTTGATTTAGGCTGCCTTTTTCTCTTGAGAACTGTTTTTTCTCTAAAGTAGCCTAAATCTTCAAATTTTCCCTAAATAATTTCATTTTTAATGTGTTCTATCTGTCTGTCTTCTCTTATATTGAAGATAATATGAAAATCATGTTTCATTTTAGTTAACTGTTCACAGCACTTCATATGACAAAAGAGGAAACATTGATTATTTAAGATGCTAGCTGTTTGATATCTTTGTATCCTCTTATGAGCAATTTCCTATTTTTATGGGGAAAATAGTAACATGTTAATGAAAATTCTCCCTTTGCCGTTCAAACAACTGTCCTTGTGTCTGTATATTACATTTCTGTTCAAATATTCTTTCTTTGTTACTTGGCCTCTTAGGTTTTTTTTTTATTAAAAATGTTTAGGTATCATAATCTTTGGCAATTTATCTGGCTCATGTGGAGACATGTTCTGTTCACATCCTGTTCAAAGCAGATTAGAGCTTTTTGCGCAACTACTCGGCAGAATTTCTTTATTTGCTTTTATCTTTGTACTTGCTGTGCGTAAAAGCTGGAAAGGTTTCATTAGCTACACCTTCTAGATTTTTGCTAAGTCAGCCATAACTTATCCATGGTATCGTTACTGAGCAAGGAAAATTAGTCAAAGATGGCAAAGGTGGATTGGGACGTCATCACCTTGTTGTCAGAATAGGATCAACATCTATTTTCTTTTAATATGCACTTGGATTTTATTTTCTGAAGAATGTGTGTGTGTGTGTGTGTATGTGTGTGTATAGACACAAATTTTTTTTGTGTCTGACAAAGAGTTAGTCACTCTTTGTAAGCCACAAAAATTTTGAATTTACAGTGTTCACAGTATGTGCAAAACATGCTCCTAGATTGGAGCGAAACGCAGAACAGACTGATATATCCTATACTTCAGTGGTGGCGAACCTATGGCACGGGTGCCAGAGGCGGCACTCAGAGTCCTCTCTGTGGGCACGCGCGCCGTCGCCCCAGTCCTAGGCCTTCAACTGGGTTTTATAAAACCTTCTCGCTTTAGGCCTCCGCCGCCGTGTGCAAAAAAAAAAAAAAAGGTTCAATCAGTCAATTTCAACTTCTTGTGGGAAAAAAAAAGATCTTGCAAATTTGGAATTGATTGATTGAACTTTTTAGTCCCACCCAGTCTGCTGTTACCACTGCAGCCATGCCCACCCAATAGGCCACACCTGCCCGGCACTCGACGATGCAAAAGTAGGTTTTGGGTTGCAGTTTGGGCACTCGGTCTCTAAAAGGTTCGCCATCACTGCTATACTTGGTAGACTGGGTGCTCCAGCACACAAACACATACACACACACACACACACACACTGTAATTTAATGTGCAGTGTGTTTGTAAATATGTTTTGCTGTTGAAATTTGATATAATTTCCTGGATAAAAAATAATTTTGGCTATAATTCCAAACATGTATCATATGAGGCAACTGTTTCTGAATAAACACACTTTTTATTGCTCAGTATGGCATTTGCATTCATTAGGAATGTAGGGAGTGGAAGCTTTTATGGAATTGCTTTTCTTTGAGAACTTGGCAGACCCTATTCTGGAAGCAGTAATAGGGCACTCTTACTTCAGGTTGCCTTTAAATAGGGAAATAATTTAATTAAGAATTAATTAGCTTTTGGATCTATCGCTGGTATTATAAGGCTCAAGAGTCCTTAGTGTTATGAAGTACCTTTGATCAGATTAGAGTTAGTTATAGCCCTGCTTGGGTAGATACTTGCTTCAGTGCAGTATCCTATAGCCTAATAAATGTTTCATTTAGATTGCATTATTTGAGGGGCTGCCCTTGTAGACACTTCAGAAACCTCCATTCACGCAAAACACTGCAGCAAAATGGTGCTCTATTCATACAACTTCTGTAAAGGCTCCACTGCTTCACACTTTCAATGTTACAAATCGTCCTCAACTTACAGCCCTTCATTTAGTGACCCTTTGAAGTTAAAAAAGTGACTTACAACTGGTCCTCACACTTACGACTGTCATAGAGTCCCCACGGTCACATGATCAAAACTCGAGGGCTTGGCAACTGGCATATATTTATGACGTTTGCAGTGTCCTGAGGTCATGTGATTGCCATTTGTGACTCTTTCCTAACTGGCTCTTGAAAAGCAAAGTCAGTGTGGGGAAGCCAGATTTGCTTAACCATGTAATTCACTTTAGGGCAGCTGCAAAAAAAAAGCCATAAAATTGGGCATGGTTTAAATATCTCGCTTAGTGACAAATTCCAGTCCCAAATTGAGGATTACCTATACAGGTAGCCTCGACTTATGACCACAATTGAGCCCCAAATTTCTATTGTTCAGTGAGACAGTTGTTAATTGAATTTTGACCCATTTTACAACCTTTCCTGCCTCAGTTGTTAAGTGAAACACTACAGTTGATAAGTTAGTAACCCAGGTTGTTAAATGAATCTGGCTTTTCTTTGACTTTGCTTGTCAGAAGGTCACAAAAACAGATCATATGACCCCGGGACACTGCAACTGTCATGAATATGAACCCGTTGCCAAGCATTTGGATTTTGGTCACATGATCATGGGATACTGCAAAGATAATTATGAAAAACGGTCATAAGTCCCTTTTTTCAGTGCCATTGTAATTTTGAACAGTCACTGAATGAACGGTTGTAAGTCGAGGGCTACTTACATAGGATAGTCATGTTTATTTTTCAGATACCTAAGGCTACCTTACTCCATAATGACTCTGGCTAGCATACAGTATTAAAAATAATCGAAAACACCATAACTATGAGAAAAAAATAGATATCCATCAGGAAACAGTAACATCCTAATTGTCAACACCACCACAGGTATCCCAAAAGGGCCTGTGCCATATTCCATAGCTCAGACCCTGAAGAAAGAACCAGATTTTCAAGGCTCACTTAAATAAGTCAAGATAGGGTCAGGGTGCGGGCAGTAAAGCCCTTGTGATTTGGAATCACAGTATCATGTGACATTTTATTTGTTGTGGGTACCTCACCATGCTAAGCTACACATTGTTTGCCTAGAAGCAAGTTTTTTCAATATTTACTTTGAAATACTATCTATCCAGTGGGCACACTAAATATCTACTTAAATCATTCTTCCAGCATCAGGCAAAGACTTTTTTTTATTATCTTAAGCCTTTCAATATTAGTATTTCAGATATATGCTTCAGAGAAGATTTTATTGTATATTGTATTTATAAATTATTTTAATTAAAAAACATAAGGATCTTAATCTATAGTTGTTAGAGAATTTTAATTTCTCTGTTGGTGAAAAAATAAATCAGAAGCTCTCACAGTTGACTGCATTTAGCTAATTCAAAATAATCTTTTTATATTCATATCAAAATATTTACAATACCATACATTCTTTACAGCAACATAACTTAATGAAGACTTCTTACAGAGAGATACAGAGACAAACCTGAGACTGGAAATCTAGCTCCTAACTCAATACCTTTTGGAATTGTAAGGGGAATAGGAGTGGGGGGCACCATGTTACGGTGGTTCTCCTCCTATCTCTCTGGTCGGTCGCAGTCGGTGTTAGTGGGAGGTCAGAGGTCCACCTCTAGGTTACTCCCGTGTGGGGTGCCTCAGGGGTCGGTTCTCTCCCCCCCTACTTTTTAACATCTACATGAAACCACTGGGAGAGATCATTCATCGGCATGGAGTGAGATACCATCAGTATGCTGATGATACTCAGCTGTACATTTCCACTCCTGCCCAAATCAGTGAAGCGGTTGAGGTGATGTGCCGGTGTCTGGAGGCTGTGAGGGTCTGGATGGGTGCTAACAGATTGAGGCTCAACCCTGACAAGACAGAGTGGCTGTGGGTGATGCCTCCCACAGACATTTCAATCTGTCCCTCCTTTACCCTGGGGGGGGTGTAAAGTTATAGACCCCTTGGAGAAGGTGCGCAACTCGGGAGTCCTCCTCGATCCACGGCTGACATTGGAACATCATTTGTCGGCTGTGGCGAGGGGGGCATTTTCCCAGGTTCGCCTGGTTCACCAGTTGCGCCCTTATTTGGATCGGGAGTCTCTACTCACAGTCACACATGCCCTTGTTACCTCGAGGATCGACTACTGCAATGCTCTCTACATGGGGCTACCCTTGAAGAGTGTTCGGAGACTACAATTAGTGCAGAATGCAGCTGCGCAAGCAGTTGTGGGCCTGCCCCGTCGTGCCCACATTTCGTCAACTCTCCGCATGCTGCATTGGTTGCCTATCGGTCTCCGAGTGCAATTCAAAGTGTTGGTTATTACCTATAAAGCCCTTCATGGCATTGGACCAGGATACTTACGGGACCGTCTTCTGCCACATACTTCCCTTCGACCAGTGAGAGCGCACAGGGTCGGCCTCCTCCGGGTCCCGTCAGCGAAACAATGCCATCTGGCGGGTCCTAGCGGGAGGGCTTTCTCTGTTGTGGCGCCCACCCTCTTGAACCAACTGCCCCCTGAGGTCCGCGTTTCCCCCACTCTTCCGGCCTTCCGGAAGAATCTAAAAACTTATCTATGCCGGCAGGCCTGGGGATGACTGTGATTGTGTGTGTATGATGAATGTGTTTGGGGGGTCTTTTAAATGCTTTGTAGATTCGGTTTTTGGTTTTTTTTAAAAAAAATGCTTTGATGTTGTTTTTGTTCATGTTGTTAGCCGCTCCGAGTCTTTTGGAGAGGAGCGGCATAAAAACCTAATTAAAATAAATAAATAAATAAATAAATGGAATTTTTACATCGCCTCTTCCGATGACTTTTGCTTTCTGGCTATTTCCCAAAGCCACAGCTTCTTGTGCTACTGGAACAAACCTGCAAAATAATTCAGAGTCATTAACAATTGTTTGACTTGCCCCACTATCTATTAGCCACTTGTTTCTGTTGTTATAGCAAACCTTTGCAACACCAAAATGTTCCTTTTGCAAATCAGTCTTTTTTGCTTGAACAAATGTCCTTTGCTGCAAATTGTTCCTCTGCAAACAGTTCCTTTTCAGATGTGTGTTTGCTCCACAAATGTAGCAATTCTTTTCTTGCTGAGCCCTCTGCTTGCAAAATCTCTCTTTTCATGCAACTTGGTCCCATCTGCTTGTTTCTTCTCCGGAGACTTGCAGTCTGGACCTCCTCCTCAGGAATTTCACCTCCTCATGGCTGTTCCTAAAACGTTGCTTTTCTTCATTAACCAAACATGCCTTTAAAGCCTCAAAATTTAAGTCTTGCTCTTCTTTACAGTCAAATATCGCAGAAACTGTGTCCCAGGTTTTATCTAAACTGTTCAACACCAATAAAACCTTCTGGGACTCAGGGAATTTAATCCCACGTTGTTCCAAGTCCAAAAATAAACTTTGCATTTTATTTAAATGCTGTTCCACAGATTCACCTGGTTGCAAACAGGCCCTCTAAAGTTTTCTTGACAGTTGCACTATATTGCATGCAGAAACATTCACGTGCACAGCTCTCAACTTCAACCAAATCTCCTTTGCAGTCTTTAAATTTGCAACATTTAGAAATTGTTCATCATCTAAATTCAAGATGAGATAAGCCATTGCTTGATCATGACTTTTCTGATCAGCAGCTGCAAACACTTGTGGTGGATTTTCTACGATATACCACAGCTCTTTAGCCTTGAGCAAACATTCCATTTTAGCAGCCCACACAATGTAATTCTTCTGGCCCAAACGAGGCACAGAGCTTTCCTTAAATTCCATTGCAGCCATTCTGCTAATTCTGCCTTGTTCTTATACTTTCTAAACATAGGCAATTTCTTCCAGCTTTAAATTACAATGCAGTCCTTAGTAAGCTCTGGGCCCATAACCTGTTAGAGAATTTTAATTTCTCTGTTGGTGAAAAAATAAATCAGAAGCTCTCACAGTTGACTGCATTTAGGTGATTCAAAATAACCTTTTTATATTCATATCAAAATATTTACAATACCATACCATACATACTTTACAGCAACATAGCTTAATGAAGATTTCTTACAGAGAGATACAGAGACAAACATGAGACTGGAAATCCAGCTCCTAACTCAATACCTTTTGCACAAACTCAGTAACGCTTTCTTCACATTGGCTGACTGAGTTGCCACATGACTCTTCCTGCTCATGAATATTCCAACAATAGTGCACTGTCCTGGGAGACCTCAGTTTTGAAAGACAGCATATCATTTTTTAAATAAATAAACATTTCTTGCCTCAACCTAAACTTTCTGTGAAGATAAGAAGCATTTCATGCTTGACTTCTTAAATGTATTTCCACCTAGAAAATGATCCCATGATGACTCAGCTTTTTGAGACACAATTTTTATGTGCAAAGTCTGTCTTGGATTGCAAAATTAGTATCTGAAAAATTTGCCTAAAAGAAAGCTTTAGCATAATTATCTTTTGTTCCTTAATCACAGAGAGCTGATGAAGTTGAATGCTTATTTTTTCTTGTTGCTAACTGTGAGATCAGTTGCAGCCAGTTGCCATTATAGCCTTGATGAATGAGGTTTGAGTTTCTCCGTTAAGAAACTGAAGCATTCTTAAAACCTATTTCTGCAGCTGTGACTTTTATATTTCCAACAGCTTTACATTTCTTACTTTGAAAAACTGCCTGACTGGATTTAATTTCAGTGGTAAAATTAAAGATGTCAGTTGTTTCCAAATGCATTTTCTGGAGCTCGAGGCTTACTGTTGTGCAAATATTCTCATATTATGTGACTAAATTATTAATTATCACTTTTTGCAATAAATATTTATCGCTTCTTTAAAGAAAATAGTTTCGTTTCTTGAGTCAGATTTAATGCTGTTTTTAAAAATCTATTTTAAGGTTAATGTATATTTTTGTAAAGTATGCATTGATTAAGCTCTTTTAGGATATGGCTTTTAATTTATGCATATAGCATGAAGATTCAAATCCTTGTGGCATGCTATATACCAAGGACTTCTAAAAATGAAATTCTCTGGAAGAGTTGAATTTCCATGATCTCACAGTGAGTTGTCATTTGTAGAAATTAAAATTCAACCCATTTGAAGGATGCCTTTTTATAGAGAACTGCTTTGCATTCTTTTCTTTCTGTACTATGGAAATTACTTTTAACTACATTCTAGCTTTTTCTGGCTACAGTCAATTACAACTTATAGTTCTATTGACAATCAATTACAATTTATGTTGGACATTTTCAGTGTTTATTAGACTTGTAATGCTGCCCATCTTGCCTAGATGACGTTAACCTTAGTTTGCCACTTGTGACTCGATAGGAGATCGAGCGGCTGCCAGCCGCAGGGCTGCTGGAATACACAAGGCAGTTCACACAAAGTAATCCGTCGGTTGGCGCGGGGGAGGGCGGAAGGAAGGGGGAAGCGAAGGGGAGGGGGGTCCCCTCACCCTTCGCCGTTCGTGCGTTCCCTCCCTCCGTTCCAGGGACCGCGGGGATCGGCGCCGATCAGCTGATCGGCGATCCACTCGGCCTTGCGGTTTTTTCGCGTTCCCCCTCCGCTCCAGGGACCACGGGGATCCCGGGCTTTTTCAAATGCATCGGCTGATCGGCGGTTCATGTGGCCTTGCGGTTCCTCACCAGGAACCGCGGGGATTTTTAAACAAAACCGGCACCGATCAGCTGATCGGCAGCCGAATGAGGAACCGCAGGGTTTTTAAAACAAAACCGGCGCCGATCAGGTGATCGGCGGCCGAATGCGGCCGGCTGGCACCAATCCTGAGCAGCTTTGGCAGGGCCCTACGTCGGCCTCGCCAGCCTTTTAACAGGGAAACCGGCGTCGATCAGCTGATCGGCGGCCGATCGGAGGGCCTTTTAACAGGAGACCGACGCTGATCAGCTGATCGGCGGCCGACTGGAGGCCTCGCCGGATCGTTTAACAAAGCTAAGGGGAAGCGGCGGAGGCCGCAGCGGCCGCCATCTTGACCACGCGGCGCGAACTGCCGCGGAGGGCAAGAAAGGGGGGGCCCACAGGCATTAAGCCCTCCAGGAGGACGCCGGGCCCAGACGAGCTAGGTCTAGCCAGGCCTACCTAGGCCGTCTCATACCCAGAGTAGCTCTAATCAGCAGGGCTGTGGCACAACCTTAAAACCCCTTCTCAAGCTCGGTGTCTCCCATTGCCTGATTGTTAGCTCTATTGGCTCCACTCGGATTCCAGGCACCCCCGTTAGTGTGTCTGTTCTTATCTGAGCAATTCAATACGTGGATTCCAGGTGCCCCCCATAGTGGGCCTGGCCTTATCCACCGTTTTCTAGCCGGATTCCAGGCGCCCCCTGTAGTGTGTCTGTCCTTATCCGTGCCACAGCCGCAGTTGGATTCCAAGGCTGTCCCTGGGTTCCAGACGTCCTTACCCAGTGGGTCATACTCTCTAGATACCCGGGGGCCCCTGTCGTGTCCCGGCGCTATCGCCGGTCAACCTGGTCTGGAAGGCACCAACAGGTCGGCAGCCAAATCTAGGGTTAGATCTGCCACCATGACCTCTAAGAGAGCAGACAAACAGGACAAGAGGAGACACCAGGCTTTGGAAAAGAAGTTCACAAAAGCACAGAAAAGAGCCAAACTGGCTCCGGAGCTACCCCTGGGTGCATCTACAGATGACCTTCAGCCTATGGACCGAATCCCAGTCACAAGGGCCCCTCAAGGGTCCCCCGAGGCCACATTCACACCCACGGCGGCGGGCCTCCGCCCAAGCGAGCAAGCGGCCCTCCCCAATGAGGACCGCCTAGCCCTACTCATTGCCCAGGCAGTGGATCGAGCCCTGGATGCCAGAGCGCAGACTTCCAGATCAGTAGCCACTGCCCGCAGACACAGCCCATACCGGGAGACGGGGGCATACGATAGCTCTGCATCTTCCTCAGCATCCCAGGCATCGGAAGATTCTTACCTAGAGGAGCCAATGGTAGATCAGGGGGCACCAATGTCCGAGGAGGAGGAGGATCCACCAGAGGCCCCCACCTCCGGAGGACTATTCAACCCCTCCTCCTTCATTACTTTGCTACGTAAGGCCGCATCCACCGCACACCTGGGACCCGAAACCCCAGCGGCAACAACCCCCGATCCACAAGATACGGAGGCAGAGGCAGACCCTAACTTTTTGGAATCGGTCACGACTCAGCATCACATCCCTTGCCCCTCCATGTTCCTGAAGGCGATCAGGAGACAGTGGACATCACCGGCTTCTCTTCCCATTCCGGGTAGCACGAACAAGAAGTTGTACAGCGTTGCCACGAAATTGGAAGAGACACTGGAAGTACCTACCGTGGACGAACCCCTAGGGCCCCTGGTGTCGTCCACCACCATCTCAGGAGACCTCGCGGAGGCCCTCAAAGCTGAGGACCGCAACAGCGAGGCCACGTTCCGCAGGACGCACCAAGCAACCGCTTGGGCGATCAGAGCCTCTACCTCCGCCTCTTTCTTCATTAGGGCCTCCCACCGTTGGCTCCAACAGCTCCAAGAAAAGATCCCAGCGGAGGATCTCCGCACGCAACAAGATCTCAGCAAGCTAGTGGCGGCCGCAGAGTATGCAGCAGACGCGACTCTCCAGGCCGCCAGGTTTTCGTCCAGAGCGATGGCTTCCAGCATCACTGGCAGGCGTTTGCTCTGGCTGAAACATTGGCAGGCTGATAGGTCCAAGTGGAAACTAGCAGCGGCCCCTTACCAAGGGAGCAAGTTGTTCGGGGACGCCTTGAACCCCTACACAAAGGAAAACAGGGACAAACGTAGGGTCCTTAACCACTTGTTTAGGAGACAGGACAGGCGCGCCAGATCCTACCCACGGTGACAGCCCTTTCAGGCAGGAGCCAGGTACAGTCATTCCCAGACATCCTAGTCCTTTCCGGCCAGGCAGGACAGACAGGAGAGACAGGCTGACATGCAAGCCCCCAGACCCAGACAACAACCACAGGGCAAGCGTCCTTTTCGAGGCAGCAACAGGCCTTTCCGGCGCTCCAAATGACACCCCATCAGGACCTCCCATCGGGGGCAGGCTCTCCCTGTTTGCCCACCAGTGGGAGGTCACCACCACGGACGCATGAGTGCTCAACACCATCCGCCACGGCCTTTCCCTGGAATTTGTCTCCATCCCCCCAAATCGGTTCCTCCCTTGCTCAAATCCTCGCAACCGAACAAGGAGGAGGTTGATGGACGAGACAGTACATCATTTACTTCACATACGGGCCATAGAACCGGTTCCGCTGGACCAGAGAGGCCAGGGATTCTACTCCATCCTCTTCGTCGTCCCAAAGGCATCAGGGGGATGGAGAGCCATCCTAGACCTAAAGGGGCTAAATTCAAAATGCAAACGCTCCGGTCCATCTTGGGAAGCGTAAGGAAGGGGGACCTCCTGACATCTATCGACCTCACGGAGGCGTACCTCCATATCCCGATCTCTCTGGCCCACCGACGGTTTCTACGGTTCGCTTACAAGGGGCGCCACTTTCAGCCATTCGGCCTATCCTCTGCTCCAAGGGTCTTCACCAAGATCCTGGCAGCACTAGCAGTCAGCCTAAGGATGGTGCCGGTCAGAGTCCAGTGCTACCTGGACAACATTTTAATCCGCATCACCCCAGGCCGCCGAGTCGGACCTAGAGGTGGTGGTAGGGCTACTTCAAAGTCACGGGTTCTCGATAAATTTTCCCAAAAGTCACCTAGTCCCTTCAACAAGGTTACTCCACCTCGGCGCCATCATAGACACCGTGGAGTGCCGGGATTACCTATCCCAGGAGCGCCGGGACAGCATAAGACATTCGATCCTCCAGCTTCGCAGGAGTCAATCCGCAACATTGGCCAGTTGCTAGGAAAGATGATTTCGGCTATTGCAATAGTGCCTTGGTCCAGGCTCCACTCCAGGGAGCTGCAATGGTTCCTGTTGCCCTTCCAGAGGCGAAACCTTAGCGCCTCCCTCCAAAGAGTTCGCCTCCCGCTACAGGTACTATAATCCATCAGATAGTGGCTATCACCAGCCATAAGTAGAGGGTCAGACTTCAGGGAGCCGGACCAGATAATACTCACCACAGACGCCAGCCTCTTCGGCTGGGGAGCGCACCTTCATTCACAGTGGGCACAGGGCCGGAGGTCCAGGGCAGACCTCCGTCACAGCATCAGTTGGCTTGAGTTATGGGCCATCCACCTCGCCCTCCGTCACTTCCAGGGCCGAGTGGCGCGCCAACACGTTCTGGTCCTCACTGACAACGTGACAGCCAAGGCTCATGTAAACCGTCAGGGGGGCACTCGGTCCCGAAGCCTTATGGCAGAGGCCCTCCTTCTGGGAACCTGGGCAGAACACAACCTAGCTTCCATCAAGGCCGATCACATATCAGGGGAAGCGAACACTCAGGCCGACTTCCTGAGCAGAACAATGGTGGACCACTCGGAGTGGCACCTTCACCCGAGGATCTTCAAAGAAATCTGCCACCGTTTCGGCTTGCCAGAGGTAGACCTCTTTGCTTCCCCGCATAACGCTCAGCTGCCCCGATTCTTTTCCCGTTTTCCAGCCAGAGAGGCGGAACAGACGGACGCCCTCCAGAGCCCGTGGCCTCAGGGCCTCCTTTACGCCTTCCCCCTGCCCCTCCTCCCGGCAGTGATACGCAAGCTCATCAGGGAACGAGCAGAGGTACTCCTAGTGGCCCCCCACTGGCCAAGGAGACCCTGGTTCTCCGACCTGATGAGCCTCTCCCTTTCGGAACCCTGGAGGATTCCCCCGGAACGGATATTGCTCAGTCAGGGAGACATCCGCCACCCAGATCCCCAGTGGCTCCAGTTAGCCGCCTGGCACTTGAGCGCTCAATCTTAGCAGGGGAACTCTGCTCCCCGGGGGTCATCACCATAATCCAGGCATCCCGTCGCCCTTCCACCAACCGCATCTATGATGCCTCGTGGAAAAACTTCCAATTGTGGTGCTCCAGACGGCAGCTGCCTCTCACGGACCTCACAATGTCCCATATCCTGGACTATTTGCTAGCCGGACTCGACAGGGGCCTGGCCCCAAACACACTGCGCAGACAAGTGGCAGCGCTGGCAACGGTGCTCACATGCGACTCAGCAGGGACCCTGAGCCGCCATCCCCTCATCCGGTCCTTCTTAAAAGGGGCCTCCAACTACAGACCCCCTACCGTACACAGATACCCCTCGTGGGAGTTACCACGGGTCCTTCGGTCTCTCACCCAGCGTCCCTTCAAACCCCTAGCGACATGCGACGTGCACTACCTGTCCCACAAGGTGGCGTTCCTAGTGGCAATCATGTCCGCACGGCACATCTCCGAATTGGCAGCACTCTCAGTCAGGGAGGACTTGTGCGTGTTCCATCAGGATAGGGTGACCCTGCGCCTTGATCCCACCTTCACCCCAAAGGTGAATTCCCTATTCCATAGTTCGCAGGACATAGTGCTACCAGATTTTTGCCCCAATCCGTCACACGATAGGGAGCGACAGTGGCAGAGCCTGTACGTCCGTAGGGCGCTGAAGTGCTACATCGCACATACAGCAGAATTCCGTAGGTCCGAAGCCCTGTTCATATCGTTCCATCCTTCCTACAAAGGTCGGAAGGTATCCTCCTCCACAACTGGCAGGTGGATCAGAGCGTGTATCGCCGGGGCGTATCAGGCGGAAACCTTGCCAGTCCCACGAGGGATCACGGCCCACTCCACACGAAGTGCAGCTACCTTCACGGCCTGGTCCACACAGGCATCCATCGAGGAGGTATGCAGGGCAGCCACAGGGGCTACACCATCCCCTTTCATTAGGCACTACAAGATTGATAGGTTTCCTCGGCTGAGGCTTCCTTTGGCCGGAGAGTTCTCCAACAGGTCATTCACCAAAGTGCCACACCGGACCAGTCTGCTGCCCACCCTCAGGGACAGTAGGGTTTGGTACGTCCCATTGGTGGATTCTCCATCTCCTTGTGCTGGAGAAGGGGCGTTGTCTTACCTGAACGCCTTTTCTCAGCACGGAGATGGAGAATCCACTCCCACCCTGGTAGGTCATTTAGGCCTAGGATTAGCATTAGTGGAAGGAGCCACGATGTCGCGCTGTCAGTCAAGGGCTACACTCGCGTCAAACCTGGGATCTAGGGTCCAGGAAGGGGCGTGGCAGCTTTGGCTGACTTGATCTGATTGGGCAGGAATACAGTCATAACCCATTGGTGGATTCTCCATCTCCGTGCTGAGAAAAGGCATTCAGGTAAGACAACGCCCCTTCTCCAGCACAGGAAAAAAAATGTTTGCCTGTGTCAGATTTGCCTTACATAAAATAGGTTGCAATTTTGTAGTAGTTACATTGTAAGAAATGATTACCTAATCAACCTTCCATGGTGAAGAACCATATTAAAGTTTTGTTGTTTTTTTTTATATGTAATCAAATGAAAATTTCCAGGTGTGTATGTTTGGACAGGAGGATAGATTTAAATCTCTTCACAGAGAACTTTATGTGCTAACATAGAATGTGGAAATTAAAGTACAAAGTGCAGTTTGGGTTTTGCCATATTTTATTATGGATGTTTGCTGTTGCTAAAAACACTTGCACTGTGTTTGCAAATCAAGGGCGGAAGTAAATTGAAAGATTAGTATAATGTTCTCATCTTTTTCAAAATGTTTCCTTGATTTATTGGTAGCTTGATTCAAACACTCTTGCCTTGGTATACATTTGAGGTTAGTAAAATAGAAAAAAAAGGTTATTTCTGGGCAGTTTTTAAAACTTGCTGCAACAATGACTATACATGGGGCTCCCTTGAATTGCACCCTAGAAACTTCAGCTATTCCAGAATGCAGCAATATGGGCATTGTAGGGCATGCCCTTGATGTGCCCATGTAACACCTTTGCATTATGAGCTGCACTGGTTTCCAGTTTACTTCCGGGGGCTGGTTGTTCCTACGAAGCCCTACAAGGCAGAGAGCCTGGTTAATCTAAAGACCACCTATTTCCCATAGCATCTGCTGGGCCAGTTTGGTCTGGCTGTGTGCCTTCTCTGTTGCAGTACCTGCCCTATGGAATAAGGTTCCTCCCCAAATCCAAATGATTGCACCTTGCTGGTTTTTCAAAAGGGCTCGGCTCTTCACTCAGGCCTTTAGGTCAGGGATCTTCAATCTTGGCCCTTTTATGACTTGTGGACTTCAACTCCCAGAATTCCTCAACCAGGCACGATGGCTGAGGAATTATGGGAGTTGAAGTCCACAAGTCATAAAAAGGGCCAAGTTTTGAAGACCCTTGCTTTAAGTGAAGATGATTGAAGCCTTCCTTTTAACTTAGATTGTGTCCATTTATTTCTTATCCTTCCATCTCTACCCTTTTTTTGTTTCTTGCTGTCTTTATTATCTTGTTTTCATGGTTTAAATCAGTGGTTCTCAACCTTTTTCAGGCTGCGACCCCCGACCTGTCAAGCGCCGTGCATGTATGGTGCTACCCCCTGCGCCGCGCATGCGTGGTGCTGCCCCCTGCGCCGGCCAAGGCGTAGGCCGCCACCCGTTCGGGGCGGCGGCAGGCAGGCCCAGGCGCTCCTGGGCAGCAGCGACGGTGCAGGGCGACCATGGACTGGGCCACCAGCTGGCCCAGCTCAAGGGAGGTAAAAAACCCGCCGGGCCCCATGCGGGCCAAAAACCTTCCCTGCACCCGCCGCTGCCCCGCTAGCCTTACTTTCGCTGCCGCCCATTCGGGGCAGCAGCAGGCAGGCCCAGGCGCTCCTGGGCGGCCACGGCAGCGACGGCACAGGGCGACCATGGGCTGGGCCACCAGCTGGCCCAGCCCAAGGGAGGTAAAAAACCCGCCGGGCCCCACACGCGCCAAAAACCCTCCCTCCGCCCGCCGGCCTCCCACCTCCCACCCCTGGCCCTCTTTTACTTACATTTTTAGTAGTTGCTCAGCGGGGAGGGGTGGAAACTTCCCGACAGCTCGCCTTCGCTGCAGACAACTTGCAGCACCGTTTGCAGACTGGGACTTTTGGCGGGCTCAGCAGGGCAGAGACAGCCTGGACAATTCCTGTTGGCTTTTGAAAGCCAATAGAATTAGACTCTATTCAAGAGAGTCTATTCTATTGGCTTTCAAAAGCCAATAGAATAAGAGGGAGTAGCACAGCTAAGGAAATGGGGGGAAAAAATGGCAGACTGCGTTGTTTGGCGACCCCCGTGAAATGGTCGTTCGACCCCAAATGGGGTCGCGACCCACAGGTTGAGAACCGCTGGTTTAAATCTTTTGTAAACAGGAAGTCATTAATACATGTAAATACAGAATAAAAAAACAAAACAAACACACACTTAATAGAAATCTCCCAGATGACAATCGGAATCATTTGTAAAAGCATCCTAGAATAGTGGCGATTTGTTTGTTTGTAAAATTTATTAGCCATCCATCTTACCGCAAGGCAACCCTTAGGTGGCTTATAATATTAAAAGATAAAACTGTACAAAACCTAATGACATAAATACAATACTATTAAAAAAAAAACCCAGGTAATCGCCTAATGATCTTCCAGAAGAGAAGGAGTGAAGGAAAGAAATCTCAAAGTAGAGGGATTGCAGTAACACTACTGATGATAGCTCAACACAGACAGATCCCAAAGCCAACAGGGGAGAGCCATATTTTTAAAAGCGTCTGGAAAAGAAGGGAGGTAGGCTGTCCCAAAGGTGGGGATCCCTTGTCGAAAAAGCCCACTGTTAGGGTTAAGTGTCAGAGCAGTGATGGCGAACCTTTTAGAGACCGAGTGCCCAAAAACTGGCCCTGCCCCCGCTCCGCCACCCTGCCCGCCCCGCTCTGCCCCCCCATCCCCCACCCCGCCTGCCCACAGGACCACTCACCGCCTCCAGGGCCCGCTGCAGATCGCCCAGGCAGCCCAGCAGCGCTATGGCGGCCACACCCTCTGCCCGCAGCCTACAGCATCAACTGCATGATGGGGTGTGAGGACAGAGTTTTGTCTATGCCAGCGGTTCTCAACCTGTGGGTCGCGACCCCATTTGGGGTCGAACGACCATTTCACGGGGGTCGCCAAGCACCGCAGTCCGCCATTTTTTTTGGGTCGGCCATTTTTTTCCCTATTGCGATTCGGGCCGTCGCGCTGTGCATGCGCGATGCGCCCCATCGCGCCACGCATGCGCGGTGCGGGCCCGCCATTTTTTTTATTTTGGTCGGCCATTTTTTTTAGCCGGCCATTTTTTTCCCTATTGCGATGCGGGCTGTCGCGCCGCCACCCCGTCGCGCCGTGCATGCGTGATGCGCCCCATCGCACCGCGCATGCGCGATGCGGGCCGGGGTTGAGCCCTGGAAAAGGTTGAGAACCGCTGGTCTATGCTGTCTGGCTGCCATGTCCTTGGCTGCGCTGCTCCGTGTGGGCCACGCTTGGGGGGGCGACTCTCCTTCAGGGGTTCTGTTGGAGAGGAGAGGGTCGCGGGGGGAGGCAATGCTGGGGCAACAGCACTTGTACCCACAGAGAGGGCTCCGAGTGCCACCTCTGGCACCCGTGCCATAGGTTCGCCACCACTGTGTTAGAGGGTCAGAGTTTGTTCAGGAAAGGTGATCTTTTAATCAGGTCTTTAAAGTTAACAACCATCACCTTCCCTTGCATCTGAAACAAACTGGTGACCAGTACAGCTCCCTCAGCAGTGGATATAACAGGGCAGTATGTTTGTAACCATTCATTTATACCAGCTGAAGTTTTTGGGTGGCTTTGAAAGGCTTTTGGAGGAAATTATAGTACAGATAGCTCTTAGCAATAGCACTTCGACTTATATACTACTTATATACCGCTACATAGTGCTTTAAGCACTCTCTAAGCTGTTTATAATGTCAGCACCTTGCCCCCAACAACCTGGGTCTTCATTTTAGCGACCTCAGAAGTATGGAAGGCCGAGTCAACCTTGGGCAGGTCAATATCGAAGACCTGCCTATAGGTAGAGTTGGCTTGCAATACTGCATTCTAACCACTGCGCCACCACGGGGCATGAGTGATGGGCTTCAGTGTGTCTTGTGCCAGATAAAATCACAATTGGTGCACTAGCTGTAGCATAAAAGGGCTCTCTTGGCCACAATCTCCATCTGCTCCTCCAGTGAGTATGAGCAGTTTTATCCTCAAAATGTTTAGTCAGTTAAGTGTAACACATACTAATAGGCTGTTCCAGACCATTCGTTTTATTAAATTTGGACTAGTGCAGTTGCATGATAACCTACAGATCAAGTGAGGCAGGGAAGCCACCTGTTGCCTTGTCTTTATAGTTTCAGATTTGAACTCATAACTGTTCGTGGTTGCACTTTTCATTTCTCCCCCCAGCATTGCTCTAGGCATCTCTTCATCTGAGTCATTTTCCATTGCTTTTTAGAAAAACACGAAACTGATTAGGATTGGTGGGCAGGGAGAGAGACCATTAAGGCCAATCTTGTATAGTACCTTGTTCACCTCTGTATTTCAGAGGTTAACACAACATTTGACAGAAGTACCTTTGAGATCCTTGAGTAGTTTGGAAACCCTGTGGATCCATCAAGTGCTCAAGTGGGCCGTCTAAATCACCTCTTCCTGAGAAGCCTGGTGGGTCCAGTCAACTCCAACTTTAAGTGATTGTGTTCTTCACTTCCTTGTAACAGTGTGTTTCCATTTTTATTTGAACAATCTCCTTTGCACAGAGGCTCAAAATTGCATCTTGCCTTAGTAGGCAGCCATTGTGTTTTCACGGCCCCTTGCTCTAAATTCTTTGGGCCATTCTGAGGACCGAAAGGATAATACCTCTTGGCACGTAAGGATATGAAACATACAGCATCTAAAGAAGTCTGCATTTTTGGGCCTACTCCAAAGCTCTCCAGTAGTAAACTTGCACTGGTTACCTCTTTATACTACATCAGGAAGGAGAAAGTCGCCTCTCATATTGTGGTCTGCAGCAGACCAAAACTTACACTAGGTATAAGTTCACCATTTTTCTCTCCCATGTTTCACTGAGAATTTGAAGGAGAGGATTTGTTTGCTGGTGGACATCCTGTCTTTTTAGAGTATTGCAGTGGTTTAGGTGCTGGCTTAGAAACCAGGAGACGGTGAATTCTAGTCCCGCCTTAGGCATGAAAGCTGGGTTGGGCCAGTCGCGCTCTCTCAGCCCAACTCACCTCACAATTTGTTGATGTGGGGAAAATAGGAAAGTGTATGATGTATGTTGGCTGCTTTGAGTTACTTATAAAGTAATAAAGGCAGGGTAAAAGTCAAATCAAATAAATAAAGCGCCCTTGATGCTAACTGCTAAACAACTCAGTGGTCAATTCACATACTATGGTTGAGACTGTCTATGCAGATCAAATCTATTTTTTGTTGGCTACTTTTTTTCTTCGAATAATCTCTTAAAGTTTTTGCTCCTGGTGATGACTGATTTTATGGAAGAAGGAACGGTTTTTCTTGCCTCTGAGCCCAGCATGAAACAAGTTGGGCTGCTAAAAAAGACAAATATAATTTGTTTCCAACCCAGAAATGCTATCTTCAGTCAATTCTTAACTGTAATATGCTTCGTGAGTTAGTGATTTTTCTGGTGTTACTTACGTTGACCTAACATACTGTGAAGAAGAATAAATCCTAGTGGAAAGGATTGATTTGGATTGTGTGTCCCATTAATTAAGCGACTAATGCTCATATTGTATTGTGGACTATGATTCCTAGCTTTTCATGTCTTCAGGTATTATTTTAGTGTCCCATAACTGTCAGCCTTCCCAGGTAGATGAGATAGGAAACATGACCAGATGACCTAAGCCTACTTTATAGGTAGTCCTCGACTTACAGCCATTCATTTAGTCACCGTTCAAAGTTACAAAGGCACTGACACTTACAACCGTCGAAGCATCTCCATTGTTAGGCCATCAAAATTCAGATTCTTGGCTCATTTTTGTGACAGTTGCAGAGTCCCAGGGTCTTGTGATCACCTTTTGCAACCTTCTGAAAAGCAGAGTCAATGGGAAGCCAGATTCATTTAACAACTGTGTTACACTAAACAACGGTAGTGATTCTCTTAACAATTGTGGAAAGAAAGATTGTAAAATGGGTATTATCAAGCATCGGTATTAACATGGGTGAAAGAGTGGATAACACTTAGAAATAAAAGGTTATTGTATTTAGAAGGACATGATTCACAATTGGGGTGGCATGCTTTTTTATGGTATGGGAAAAACAGAGTCCATAAGTACTTTCAAAATCTGGTAGATTTTGAAAAAGTATGGACATATAAAGGATATCTTAGATATTGATGGGAAATTAAAATCTAAACAAGAATTGGAAAATTTAGGAGTTAATCTGTCCTGGTGGGCGCATTTACAGATACAAAATAGATATGAAAAAGATGTAAAAATGTATGGATTTTACAAGGATCAAACTGTGTTTGATAAGATTTTGTTAACCTCAGATGAGAAATTAATTAAGAAAATGTATAATTTTGTGTTAATTTTAGATATGGAAAGTGAACAAGTGAAAGAAACAATGATAAGATGGGCAAATTTTTTTGGTTATAATATAGAATTAGAAAAATGGCAAATGTTATGGAAGAGAAACTATAAATTAACAATGTCAACTTCATACAAAGAAAATCTGTATAAAATGTTTTATAGATGGCACCTTCCATCAGCAAGATTAGCAAAAATGTTTAAAAATATGTCAGATAGATGTTGGAAATGTAAACATAATATAGGCACGTATTATCATATTTGGTGGACATGTGTGAAGGCTAAGGCTTATTGGAAAAATATACATGTGTGGTTAGAAAAAATATTGGATGAACAAGTGGATTTTAAACCTGAACTTTTTTTACTAGGCATTATGTCTGAAAAGACTAATAAGCAGAAATTATACTTAATTCTACATATTACCACAGCAGCAAGAATAATTTTTGCACAATACTGGAAGAATGAAGGATTGCCATCAGAGGAAGAAATAATCAGGAAGATTTCGGAATGTGCAGAGATGGACAGATTAACTATGAGGCTGAAAGACAAAGAAGATATAGACTACTATCAAATTTGAAATTTATTTTATTTTTGGTTAGAGAAAAGAATGAAGGATTAGGAATTGAACATGTATTAGCTTAGCAAACTCCAGACAACTTGTTGGTTGGAAAAATTAACATATATTGATGAAAAAAAATTAATAAAAAGATTGGAAAAAAAAGATTGGAAAATGGGGCAAAACTCACTTAACCAGTGTCTCGCCGGTCATAAGGACTACTGTATTGTGAGGGTACATTAATGTAATCTTGCAGGTTTGAAAATACAAATCTGTTATCTCTTTTTTACCGTCTGAAAAGTTAGGGAGGGTTCCTTTTGGAATCTCTTTTCTCCACCCATTATGCAGCTGAGGGCTTTGCCCTCTCTTATCTGATATTTACCCAGGCAGCATCTCTTTGCCCTATCTCCCAAAGTCTTTCCCACATACCATTACATGTATCCAAGCGTTTCTTGTTGACAGTGCTTCAAGGAAATACAGGTAGCCCTCGACTTGCAACAGTTTGTTTAGTGCAGCGGTTCTCAACCTTTTCCGGGGCTCGACCCCGGCCCGCATCGCGCATGCGCGGGGCGCATCGCGCATGCACGGTGCGACGGCCCGCATCGCAAAGGGGAAAAAAATGGCCGACCAAAATAAAAAAAATGGCCGACCAAAATGAAAAAAAATGGCGGGCGCGCATGCGCGGTGCGACGGCCCGCATCGCAAAGGGGAAAAAAATGGCCGACCCCCCCCAAAATGGTCGACCCAAAAAAAATGGCGGGCCCGCATCGCGCATGTGCGGCGCGACGGCCCGCATCGCAAAGGGGGGAAAAATGGCCAACCCCCCCAAAAAATGGCGGACTGCGGTGTTTGGCAACCCCCGTGAAATGGTCGTTCGACCCCAAATGGGGTCGCGACCCACAGGTTGAGAACAGCTGGTTTAGTGACTGTTCAGAGTTACAACGGCATTGAAAAAGTGACGACTGTTTTTCAGAGTTGCGACCTTTGCAACCTCTCTGTCTTCAGGTGATCAAAATTCAGATGCTTGGCAGCTGACTCATATTTACGATGGTCGCAGTGTCCCAGGGTCGTACAACCATCGTTTGCGACCTTCGGACAGGCAAAGTCAATGGGGAAGCCCGATTCACTTAACAACCAGGTTTACTAACTTATTAACTGCGATGATTGACTTAACTGTGGGAAGAAAGGTCGTAAAATGGGACAAAAGTCACTTAATAAATGTCTCACTTAACAACATAAATTTTGGGCTTAATTGTGGTCGTAAGTCGAGGACTGCCTGTACTACCGTACTAAAACTGAAGATCAAACTGTATCCCAATTATGTTGTGAGGATGTAGAGCAGGGGTTCTCAACCTTGGCAACTTTAAGACTTGTGGACTTCAACTCCCAGAATTCCTCAGCCAGCTTTTCACAAGTCTTAAAGTTGCCAAGGTTGAGAACCCCTGATGTAGAGTAATGCTTTTCAGACACTCTGCTTTCAGGGTATTTTTCAGGGATTTTGAGCAAGCTCCAGGATAAAGCTGGCCAGTCCATAATATCATATCTATCCTGCATGAGTGAGTGGTCTACACTCTGAACAATTCTGTTACATTGCAGAGACGGTTCATAGGACATAATTGGCAAGCTGTCTTTCAGGAAAGCTTGCATTGAGTAACTAAGTTTGAAGAGTAGTGATGTAGAATACAGCTGGGCCTCAACTGAGAACCACAATTGAGCTCTTAATTTCTGTTGCTAAGTGAGACAGTTGATAAGTGAGTGTTGCCCCATTTTATGACCCTTCTTGCTACAGTTGTTAAGTGAATCACCGCAGTTGTTAAGTTAGGTTGTTAAGTGAATCTGGCTTCCCCATTGACTTTGCTTATCAGAAGGTCACAAAAAGTGATCATATGACGCCAGAACACTGCAACCATCATAAATATGAGTCAATTGCTGAGCATCTGAATTTGATTACATGACTGTGGAGATGCTGCAACTGTCGTAAGTTTGAAAAACTGCATAAGTTGAATTTTAAAATGCTGTTATAACTTTGCACTGTCACTAGATCAGGGGTTCTCAACCTTGGCAACTTTAAGACTTGTGGACTTCAACTCCCAGAATTCCTCAGCCAGCTGCTGGCTGAGGAATTCTGGGAGTTGAAGTCCACAAGTCTTAAAGTTGCCAAGGTTGAGAACCCCTGCACTAGATGAACTGTTGTAAGGTGAGGACTACCTATAACAGGTAGTTTCAATCACTTGAAATGATGCATAATTATTGTGCTTTTGAGACTGTTGAGTTACTATTTTTCTATTACAGATAGACAATGAGGCAGTGACCATGTCATCTGCTTTCATTAGGGATTTGAAACTTCCAATTTATAGCAAAATAAAATGTCTTTCATGCTATTCTGTCCTGCTTCAATTTTTGAAAGGGTTCTTCCTCTCTGGCTTAGTGTACAGTACTTTTTTCCATAAGGAAATCTTTACTGATCCTTGACATTCAACAAATTTAATTACTGAGAGGCTTCTGGCTTGTTAACTTTATGGAATGTTTTGAGCTACCTTTACTGTTACGTTTATGACTTGTGTTTCAAAAAAATATATATGGTACTGGCGGTGAAATAACTAAAAGGATGTTTACAAAAAGAGTGTCACTTTTGCCAGTTTTTACAAAAACATTAACAAGGATTACTAGTTTGGAGAATTTACCGTATTACTAGCCTGCTGGAGGCTGGGAGTGGAAAAACAACACTGTAGGTTGCTGGGCACAGAAAGGAGTAGGTAGTCCTTGTCTTATAACCATTCATTTAGTGGCTGTCCAAAGTTATGACAGCACTGAAAAAATATGACTCGTGACTCACGACTGTTGCAGCATCCCGGGGAACGTGTGATCAAAATTTGGATGCTTGACAACTGTCAGGTATTTATGACAGCTGTAGTGTCTCAGAGTCCCATGATCAACTTTTGTGATCTTCTGACAACCAGAGTCGACGGGGGAAGCCAGATTCACTTAACAACCATGTTACTAACTTAGCTACTGCAGTGAGTCATTTAACAGCCGTGGCAAGAAAAATCATAAAATAGGGCAAAACTCACTTAACAACTGTCTTATTTAGCAAGGGAAATTTGGGGGTCAATTGTGGTTGTAATTTGAGGACTACCTCTAACCAAAAACTCAAAATTGGTACTAGTTGTGTACGCATGTATAGTAATGGGATATTACTGTTGCTCTAAAACAGTGGTTCTCAACCTTTTTCAGGTTGAGACCCCACTTGCGCCGCCCATGCGCGCCGCGACCCAGACCCGGGCGCGCGCGCGCGCACAATGGGCCAATCCACGCATGCGCGGCACGCGCACAACGAAAAAAATAAATAAAAAAAATATGGCGGACCGTGACGGGCCGATCCGTGCATGTGCGGCGCGCACACAACGGGCTGAACCGCGCATGCGCGGTGCGCGCGCGACAAAGAAACCAAAAAACCCCAAAATGGCGGACCGCGATGGGCCGAACCGCGCATGCGCGGCGCGCGCGCAATAAAAAAAAATAATAATAAAAAACCCAAAATGGTGGTCCGCGATGGGCCGATCCGCGCATGCGCGGCGCGTGTGCGACGGCCCGAACCGCGCATGCGCGGCGCGCGCGCGACAAAAAAAATAATAATAAAAAAACAAAAACAAAATGGCGGACCGCAGTGTCCGGTGACCCCCGCGAAACGGTCGTTCAACCCCAAATGGGGTCGCGACCCATAGGTTGAGAACCGCTGCTCTAAAATCTAAACATTTTTATGAGCATTGACGAGGCTGTGTGGACATTTCTTTTAATTAATTACGATTGCTTTGTTGAATGTGCTTGTTATTTTCAACTTCTGAATTCATAAATAGTAATGTGTCAAGGGAGTCTCTATATGCAAAGTAACTTATAATACAGGTAGTCCTTGACTTACAATCATAATGGAGCAGGGATTTTCTGTTATAAGTCATTATAGTCACAACTTTGAGGCACCAACATGAGTGGACCTGATTCTGTAGCTTTTTTCTTTTTTTTTTTTGTGGCAGTCATTCAGTGAATTTGGTGGCCATTAAGCAAACAGTATCAGTATCACACTTTGTTGGCCACGTGGTTAAACATACAAGGTACTCGTCTCTCGTAGAGATGAAGTTAAGCAAAGGTGGCAGTCGTTAAGCAAATTAATACATTCCTGTGTATTGAACCGGGGCAAAACAGGTCATAAAAATCAGGCATGTTTTATTTACTAACCACCTTGCTTAGCAATGGAAATTGTGGTCGTAAATCGAGGATTAATTGTAGTTAACAATGAAGGAAAGCTTGAGTCTTTGTCTCAACGAACTTGTAGTTTAAAATTTTAACAGTTGGCGGAGAAGAAGAGATGCGTTCATACTTCACTGACAGAGCAAATCCCTGACGGAGAAAGATGGTTTTTGTTCAAGAGACCAGATTTTGCTGCCTATCAGAAGGCCACAGAAGACTCCTTCATGTATTTATATTTCAGGTGGCCTCTGTATACATTTAAACGTAGGCTATTAGGATGGCTCTTACACAAGTAACAATATTTATTACCCTTAGCCGTGCTTCTGTTGAAAGCTTGATATTAATTTAAGTTTGTTTAATCCCTGCAGATGAGGAAGACGGTGTATGGGAAAATGGGCTTTCCTATGAATGTCGAACCCTGCTCTTCAAGGCAATTCACAACCTGGTGGAAAGATGTTTAATGAACCGGAACTTTGTCCGTATTGGGAAGTGGTTTGTTAAGCCTTATGAGAAAGATGAAAAACCTATCAATAAAAGGTAAAGTATCTGGTGATTTTTTTCCTGTTTTCTTTTTCTCTGTAGCCTTTACTGCAGCGGTTCTCAACCTGTGGGTCGCGACCCCATTTGGGGTCAAACGACCATTTCACGGGGGTCGCCAAGCACCACAGCCCGTCATTTTTTTTTGGTCAGCCATTTTTTTTTGGTCGGCCATTTTTTTTCCTATCGCGATATGGGCCGTTGCGCCACGCATGCACGATGCGCCGCGCATGTGCGGTTCAGGCCCGCCATTTTTTTTGGCCGGCCATTTTTTTACTATCGCGATGCAGGCCGTCGCGCCGCGCATGCGCGATGCGCCCCGTCGCGCTGCGCGGTGCGGGCCCGCCATTTTTTTTTGCGTTGAGAACCGCTGCTTTACTGTATGTATCTATGTATGTATATGTGCATGTGTCTGTGTACGTATATGTGTGTGTGTGTGTGTGTGTGTGTGTGTGAAATTATAGGTAGTCCTTGACTTACAACAGTTCATTTAATGACAACGGCACTGAAAAAAGTGATTTATGACTAGTTTTCATATTCAGACTGTTCCAGCATCTCCTTGGTCACATGATCAAAATTCAGATGCTTGTCAACTGTCTCATATTTATGACGGTTGCAGTGTCCCGGGATAATTTTATCACGTTTTGCAACCTTTTGACAAGCAAAGTCGCTGGGGAAGCCAGATTCACTTAGCAACCATGTTACTGACTTAATGACTGCAGTGATTCCCTTAACAACTGTGGCAAGAGAATTTGTAAAATGGGGCAAAATTGACTTAACAACTGTCTTGGCTTACCAATAGAAATTTTGGGCTCGATTGTGGTCGAAAGTCGAGGACTAACTAAATAGAAAAATGGGAAGAAGTAAACTGATCTTTTCATTTAGGTGCAAATATTACTTGATGATAGAACTGATTTCCAACTTCCTGGAATAAACTCTGCTTCTGCAGCTATGCCTATATAAAATCTTATTTTAATTTTTGCATGTGCTGGTATCAGTCAAGGCAGAGTTGCTTTTGTATCCTTTCCTTGGCCGCTGTCATCTCAAAGAGTTATAGCTCTGAGAAGAGATGCAAATAAATGCCATGCAAACGTCTTTTATTAACATACTTTTTGGAATCCTGACAATAATGGCATGTAGCTATATGGGTCCATTAAAAAATAAATGGAAAAGGTCATAATGCGATTGAACTTTTCATTGGAATTGGCTCCAGGTCCAAAGTTTTATGATTTAGCTGAGAAAATATAGCTATATCTCTATTACTTTTACATTTAAGAACATAGGAACTTACTTGTCTTCGGCTGTGTGCCATGTGTGACCTTCATTGGCTTTGTTTTAAAGTTGTTGTAAATTGAGTTTATGGATTCTTGCATCTGTTCAGTGCATTTTTCTTTGTTTGGGAAAATGCAAAAAGTAATTTGTGGTGTCATTTGTATTTGGAAAATGGGATGCCTTTAGAATGCTCCTGGCAGAAATTCATTCAGTTATTACATTCAATGCCTCCAGAACAGCGGTTCTCAACCTGTGGGTCGTGACCCCATTTGGGGTCGAACGACCATTTCACGGGGGTCGCCAAACACCGCAGTCCGCCTTTTTTTTTTGGTCGGCCATTTTTTTTTGGTCCACCATTTTCCCCCCCTTTGCGATGCGGGCCGTCGCGCCGCGCATGCATGATGCGGGCCATCGCGCCGCACATGCGCGATGCGTGCCGTCGTGCCGCGCATGCACGATGCGGGCCGTTGTGCCGCGCATGCGCGATGCAGGCCGTCGCGCATGCGCGATGCAGGCCTGCCATTTTTTTTGGTCTACCATTTTTTCCCCTTTGCGATGCGGGCCGTTGCGCCGCGCATGCGCGATGCGGGCCCGCCATTATTTTTTTTGGGTCAGCCATTTTTTTGGGGGGGTCGGCCATTTTTTAAAAAATTTTTTTTGTTCGCCATTTTTTCCCCCTTTGCGATGTGGGCCGTCGCGTCACACATGCGCGATGCGGGCCGGGGTCGAGCCCCGGAAAAGGTTGAGAACCACTGCTCCAGAAGCTGTGAATGCTCCAATGCTGGAGGTTTTTAAGAAGAGACTGGACAGCCACTTTTCTGAAATGGTATAGGGCAAGGTAGGCAACCTTGGCTCTTTTATGACTCATGGGCTTCAACTCCCAGAAACTCAGGAATTCTGGGAGTTGAAGTCCACGAGTCATAAAAGAGCCAAGGTTGCCTCCCCCTGGATAGGGTTTCCTGCTTGAGCAGCGGGTTGGACTGTTATTCCATTCCTGTTATTTTGTTATTCTGTTAATTATTTTGTTAGAGGTTACCGTAATTCTTACTGTAAATTGTGCAGCATGAACTCTATGTACATTACTGAAAGTTCATTGGCTGTTAGTTCATCATGTCTGTTCAGTATTTTAGGATGAGCTCCTAAGAGGTTTTTGTGCTGGTATGGCAAAATGCTCGCTGTGAGAAATGTGAAATCAGGTTTTGTCTGTGAGTTCTCTTGCTCAATATTAAAAAAAAATGATGCATGCACACTTTTTATTTCATCAGAATATGTTAATAATGCCAATTATGGTGTTTTATGAAAATTCAGTTATAGCCTGCACTGATATTAACCTGGCAAAGAAACATATACTTACGATTTTCTTCACAATGAATTCTTAACTAATTTTCATGGGGCATTCTTCAGTGTAGTTTAATTTGGCAGGGTTAAGTGCTGTTTGTGCATAATAGTTGTTTTATGTAATTTCATTTCTGAAACGGCTTACGGTTTTTTTTTCTAGTTTTAGATGGCTTAAGGTTTTTTTCACAAGTAAAGTATTGGTTAAATGGGCTCTCTATTTTAAGAACAATAGGAATAGGAATAAGAATAGAATATTTTATTTGGTCAAGTGTGGTTAGACACAAAAGGAATTTGTCTCTGGTATAGAAACACTCGGTGTACTGAGTAAGAAGAGATTTTTAAAAATAAAATTAAAATGAATGATTTTATAGGTACCAAAGATGTTAAGCACCTACGGTAGCATCGCCAGGGAGATAACTATGCAGAGTTCTTTAAAAATTGTTTATATTTATTCATATGGAAACTAACCAAAGAGAGAAGCAACCTAGAACTAAGGAGAAACTTCCTGACAGAACAATTAACCAGTAGAACAACCTGCCTCCAGAAGCGGTGAAGGGGTGTTGTCTTACCTGAACGCCTTTTCTCAGCACGGAGATGGAGAATCCACCAATGGGCAGGAATACAGTCATAACCCATTGGTGGATTCTCCATCTCCTAGTGCTGGAGAATGCTCCAATACTGGAAGTTTTTAAGAAGAAACTGGACAGCCATTTGTCTGAAATGGTATAGCGCAGACATGTCAAACACAAGGCCCGGGGCCCGGATGCGGCCCGCGAAGTGGTTTCATGTGGCCAGCAAAGCCATCCTGGAAACAGTGAGGGAACGGCCCCCGCTGCCTTGGCCCTGGCCCTGGCCCAGGCCGGCCAGGAGCCAATGTGCAATTTTGTGGTGGCCATCTATGCTGAAACGCATTCCGTCTTAGCTCCACAAGGCCATCTGGAAACAGCGAGGAACCAGCCCCTGCCACATCAGCCCCACCCCCTGGGTGCATGCTGGGGAGGGGTCACCCTCTGTGAGGAATGAAGAAATGCACCATCACCTGGAAGCGGCCAGCAAATGGCCCTTGCCTACTTCACATATCCGGCTTGATGGGCTCTGCCCTGGTCCCACCCACTTCTGCCAGAGACCCTCAGATCTGTCCCACTCCTGCCCAGACCCCCACAGGCACCCTTGACACGAATGATGTAGAGCTGGCCACACCCATCCAGTAGGCCACACCCACTCCATCCACGCCCATCCAGTAGGACACCCCCCTGTCCCCCCCCAGGGCAATTGCAATGCTGATGCGGCCCTCAATGAAATTGAGTTTGACACCCCTGGTATAGGGCTACCTGCCTGAGCAGGGGGTTGGACTTGATGACCTCCAAGATCCCTTCCAACTTTATTGTTGTTGTTACTACTACTACTACTACTACTACTACTACTACTACTACTACTACTATTATTATTATTATTATTATTATTATTATTATTATTATTATTATTATTATAGTTTGGAAGTTAACAGATGAAAGAATCTGGGCTGACCCAATAAGCAAAATATATGAGGAGAGTCTAAAGGGACAGATAGTCCTCGACTTAAAACCAAAATTGGGAACAGGAATTTCTGTTGATAAGCAAAGATGGTTGTTAAGTGACTCATGCCGAGTTTTATGATCATAAAAAGTAATAGTAGTTAAATGAATCATGCGGTCATTAAGTGAATCCAGATTTCGCCATTGACTTCGCTTATCAGAAGCTGGCTGGGAAGGTCACAAATAGTGATCACATGACCCCAGGATGCTGCAACCATTGTAACTAAGATGTTGGTTGCCAAGCCCCTGAATTTGGCTCACATGACATGGGAATGCTGTCACAAGTGCAAAGATGGGTCGTAAGTCACTTTTTTCAGTGCCCCTGTAACTTTGAATGGTCGCTAAATGAATGGTTATAAGTAGAGGATTATCCGTACATTAGAAGCCAGAGAGAAGAGCTTCATTTGCTCATAACAGAGATCCATCTCAGTTAGCATGCTGTATCCACAGACATCTCATGTTTCAGAGAGGTAGCCGTACAAGAAAGTAAACATAATTTACCCCCTTATCCATATTCCTCAGTAAAGTGCTTTTAATTTGAATTAGGACCCCTGAGGTTATAGCTATCAGGGCAATTAAATACCTTTTCCTTTAGGCCTTTGAAACCAATCAAATTGAGGGCCATGTTTACATCCTGTGATTATGAATTCTACAAAATAACCATGTGCCGAGTTTAAAAAAAGAGGTGAAGCTTTTGCAGAATCATTGTCTTAATTTTAAGAGGACCGTTTGACTCTACCTTTGCCTTACATATTCAGATGATGGTAAAGGAATCTGCTTTGCAGAGATGGCTAGATAACCCATAGCAGCATTCAAATAATGGTCTGTTGCAATGGCAGTTCTGAAGAAAAGCAAATAAAGGCTAGAATGCCAACTGCACAAGGGGACATTTTCAGAAGGCAAGGATATTTATTGGACAATGCTGAAGTGGAATTCATTTAAACTACAGTTCAGATTCAGATTCTTAGATAGTTCTGCCTTTTAACCTGGAATGCAGTGTAATGGAAAACAGCAGATATATAGCTCTGAGTGAAGGCAACAGGCATAAAAAGACCGAAAGAGCATTCCACTCAGCATCTGCTTTAATTAGTCTTTTGCTCCCTTCATCTTTGTACAACAAATGCAAAAAATTGCAATGAAATGGGAATATTAATAGCTGAAAACAGGAGAGAATTACTTAGATTGTCTAATACGGACATGTCAAACTCGCGACGTCATGTGACGTCGCGCAACGTATTGGGACTGTTTTGCCATTGCCGGCAATGGGGCGGGTGTGGCTTCCGTGTGACGCAACCGGCCTGCGGACCAGCAGTTTGACACCCCTGTTCTACTATTTTGATCAGTAACTTCTCCGTTCTTTTCTATCTTAAATCAAAAGAGGCCGTTCCAACTCTGGGTATCGAAATAAACATCTTTTACAAATCCTATTAAAAAAAACCCAGCAGCTCATTGTTACAATTATAGTCCACAATTGAGCCCTAAATTTCTGTCGCTAAGTGAGACAGATGTTAAGTGAGTTTTGCCCCATTTTACGACCTTTCTTGTTAAGTGAAGCATTGCAGTTGTTAAGTTAGTAACACGGTTGTTAAGTGAATCCAGCTTCCCCATTGACTTTGCTTGTCAGAAGGACAAACGCGGCGATCACATGACCCCCCCACGACACTGCAACCGTCATAAATACGACCAGTTGCCAAGAGTCTTAATTTTGGTCACGTGACCACGGGGGATGCAGCAATAGTCGTAAGTGTGAAAAATGGTCATAAGTCGCTTTTTTCAATGCTGTTGTAACTTGGCTCAATCACGAAATGAATGGTTGCAACTACTTGTAATTGCTGTTACGGGTTTGAATACAGGTTTAATTTGCTAATATTAAAAGTAATGCTGGTACCAAGCAGAATGTGGTCTGGGGAGGTTCTTAAGAAATTTCCAGAAACTGATCCTTTGGATCATTGTTTTATCGAAACTTGTCTGATATGGAAATATGAAAGTTAAATTTGGAGTGAAACTTAAACTAATTAAGAGATTTTTGTGTATAGTAATATGATTTGATAAGTTTGATAATTAATTGGATGGAATTTGGACTTTGTGTAATGAATTGAAATGAATTAACTCAAAGACTACCATAACCAATAAAAATGGGCTTTAATAAGGGGGAATATATATATATATATAGATTTATATATATGGCTATATAATTATAAGTCAATTATCATTGGAAGAAGAAATAATTAAGATTGATGATAAAAAGAGGGTTGAGAGAGAGTAAGAGCTTGAATATATATGGAAGAGACATTTGAAATGTTAATCTCTTAATCTAAAACAATATTTGACTATGGTAATTGAAATTGACAAAGTTTTAAAACAGGTGTAGTAGTAATTGAAATTTATGATAGAAATGGAATACATTAAATTTATTACGTTTTTTTGAGGGAAGTAGAGAGATGATAGTGAATGTACTAAATTGAGCTGTTTATGTCTTTTATTTATGTTTATGTCTTTTATTTTGGAATCTTTGTTTACCCAATCACCACGGTGTCTCTTAAGTACTTTTTGTTAAAATTATAAAACCAATAAAATATTTTTCAAAAAAAGAAAGAAAGAAAGAAAGAAAGAAATGTCCAGAAACTGATCCTTTGGATATTTTTCTCCCTTGCTGCTTAGGGTTTTTGATTTGAAGATATAATGATTGCTGTGAGGGAACATGGGCACTTGATTGAGATGCCACTCCTTTTTCTTGGCCAAAGGTTTATCTAATACCTGCTTCCTAATCACTTTTCACTTGAAATGTCCAAGGTTATCTTTTGGTTGTTGTTCTCTTCTCACTTTGTAAGTTTGAACTTTTGGTTAAAATGTAATTTCTTTGCTGTAAAATGGATTTGCTCTGCATGCTGAAGTTCTGTGAGCTACGTATGCTGAGCTTGAGTCTCTCTTAGATTTTTCTTAATCCCACTTTTATTCTTTTTTTATAAATAACTCAAGGCAGCAAACTCACTTTGTGCTTCCTCCTCCTCCTATCTTTCCCACAACAAGAACCCTGTGAAGCGTATTAGGCTGAGAATATGACTGGTCCAAAGTCACTCAGCTGGCTTTCATGCCTAAAACAGGACTAGAACTCACAGTCTCTTAGTGGGTCGGGATCCCATTTGGGGTCGAACGACCATTTCACGGGGGTCGCCAAACAACGCAGTCCGCCATTTTTTCCTCCTTTTCCCTAGCTGTGCTACTCCCTCTTATTCTATTGGCTTTTGAAAGCCAATAGAATAGACTCTCTTGAATAGAGTCTAATTCTATTGGCTTTCAGAAGCCAATAGGAATTGTCCAGGCTGTCTCTGCCCTGCTGAGCCCGCCAAAAGTCCCAGTCTGCAAAAGGTGCTGCAAGTTGTCTGCAGCAAAAGGCGAGCTGTCTGGAACTTTCCACCCCTCCCTGCTAAGCAACTATTAAAAGTGTAAGTAAAAGAGGGCCAGGGGTGGGAAGTGGGAGGCCGGCGGGCGCAGGGAGGGTTGCTGGTGCGCGTGGGGCCCGGCAGTTGCCTTACCTCCCTTGGGCTGGGCCAGCTGGTGGCCCAGCCGGTGGTCGCCCTGCGCCGTTGCTGCCCCTTGCCAGCTACGCCTCGGCCGGTGCAGGGGGCGGCACCATGCATGCGCGGCGCTCCTAGCCAGGGAAATAGTCCTCGACTTACAACCGGTTGGGAAGTCCTTGACTTATGACTGGTTGGGAAGTCCTCGACTTACGACCGGTTGGGTAGTCCTCGACTTACGACCGGTTGGGGGTCGCGGCATTAAAAAGGTTGAGAACCACTGCTCTAAAGTCACCCAACCAGCTTGCACGCCTAAGGTGAGACTAGAACTCAGTCTCCTAGAGATTGGCTCTAAAGCCACCCAGCCAGGTTGCATGCCTAAATTGGGACTAGAACTCACAGCCTGCTGGTTCCTAGCCTGGTGTCTTAATCACTAGATCAAACTGCCTCTATTTCCTCTGCTACCCAGGCTCTAATGGAGGATAGGAACCTAAAAACGTCCTGTTATCCTTAAATCTACAGTAGCGGTTCTCAACCTATGGGTCGCGACCCCATTTGGGGTCGAACGACCGTTTCGCGGGGGTTGCCGGACACCGCGGTCCGCCATTTTGTTTTTTTAATTTTTAAAAAATTTTTAATTTTTTTTTGTTTTTTTTTTTGTCGCGCGCGCGCCGCACATGCATGGTTCGGGCCGTTGCGCACGCTCCGCTCATGCGCGAATCGGCCCGTTGCGGTCCACCATTTTGCTTTTTTTTGCTTTTTTATTTATTTATTTATTTTTTGTCGCGCGCCGCGCATGCGCGGTTCGGGCCGTCGCGCGCGCGCCATGCATGCGCGGATCGGCCCGTCGCAGTCCGCCATTTTTTTGTTTTTTGATTTTTTTTTGTTTTTGTTTTGTCGCGCGCGCCGAGTATGTGCGGTTCGGGCCGTCGCACGTGCGCCACGCATGCACGGATTGGCCCGTCATGGTCCGCCATTTTGTTTTTTTTATTTTTTTTTGTTTTTTTTGTTTTTTTTTCGGCGCGTGCGCTGCGCATGCGCGGTTTGGGCCGTCGCGCGCCGTGCATGCACGGATCGGCCCGTCGCGGTCCGCCTTTTAAAAAAAAATTTTTGTTTTTTGTTTTTTTTCCGTTGCGCGCCCGCCCGGGTCGGGGTCGCGGCGCGCATGGGCGGCGCAAGTGGGGTCTCAACCTGAAAAAGGTTGAGAACCACTGATCTACAGCATCAAACTATTTTTTAAAAAAATGCTACAGAGGGTGGTGGGGTTTCTTTTAGCAGTTTTGCATGGTATAATTTTTTTTTTTGAGCGCATGAGATTTATCTATTGGACTGCTTCCAGGCGCACTGTTACAATATTTCTTTAAAATAAGTTCTTAAAAACAGGGGCTGTTTAGATATTGGTTGCTTAAGGATAGTTAACTTCTGTAAATGCAGATAAGCAATTCCCACATTAAAGTGTAGTTAGTTACACACTCCTTTTGTTGAGACAGAATACCACCTCACCTTTAAAATGAATTCATGTAAAGTTTGCGATGATGATTAGATAAAAGGTTTAATGAACAACTGGCTGATAGTTGAATGAACAGAAATAATTAGACTCTTAAGTATCTTTATACCTAGCCTTCGCCCTTCATGTTCCCCACGGACACAGCAGTCTGAGGAAATTTTATAAAAAAAACCAAACCCACAGTGGGAGTCATTTTTCCTTTAGGATTTCTCTGCTAGCTTAATTCCAGCCATTTTTGTGAAACAGCAGCTCCCACTGAGAACTCTTGTTACTTGGAGACAGTCTTACCTTTATTTTGTTTCTCAGAAAGATAGGTGAAACTTAAAAAGAAGTGAAATGTGTACAGACTCGTTTTTTCCTAATCAAAGGAATGTTTTGTGGAGGGGAGAAATCAGAGGACTCCTCTATTCCTTCGCTGTTTAATTAGATATTAAGCCCACCCTACCCTAGAGGGAAATTAAAGTTGTCTTGCCTGATCTCCTTGGAGTTCCGCCTCCAGCTTCAAATTATTATCCTGCTATATGGAAGAATAATGGTATAAAAACATCGCTGAGCTATTGATTTTGAGAAGTAGAGAGCTATGTTAGCCTTTTGCGACAAAACAAGGTGTCATGGCACCTTAAGTATTAACAAGTGTATTAAGTCAACCTCAGATGCTAATTTCTTTAAAAGTGCTACAAGCCTCTTGTTTACGTAATCTGTACAGCAGCGGTTCTCAACCTTTTACGGGGCTCGACCCCGGCCCGCATCGCGCAAAAAGAAAAAAAATGGCGGGCCCGCACCGCGCATCCGCGGCGCGACGGGGCGCATCGTGCATGTGCGGTGCGACGGGGCGCACCGCGCGGCGCAACGGGGTGCATGCGTGGCGCGACGGCCCGCATCGCGATAGGAAAAAAAATGGCCGACCAAAAAAAAATGGCCAACAAAAAAAAATAATAATAATGGCGGGCCTGCCCCGCGCATGCGCGCCGCGACGGGGCGCATCGTGCATGCGCAGCGCAACGGGGCGCATCGCGCATGTGCGGTGCGACGGCCCACATTGCAATAGGAAAAAAAATGGCCGACCAAAAAAACATGGCTGACCAAAAAAAAATGGCGGGCCTGCACCGCGCATGTGTGGTGCGACGGCCTGCATCGTGATAGGAAAAAAATGGCCGACCCAAAAAAATGGTCGACCAAAAAAATATATATGGTGGACTGCGGTGCTTGGTGACCCCCGCAAAATGGTCGTTCGACCCCAAATGGGGTTGCGGCCCCCAGGCTGAGAACCGCTGCTGTACAGGGAGGCCTTACAATAGTTTGTCTGGTGACTGTTCAAAGCTACAACTGCACTGAAAAAAGTAACTTATGCCTGTTTTTCACACTTAACGACTGTTGCAGCATTCCCATCGTCATGTGATCAGGATTTGGATCTTTGGCAATGGGTGTATATTTACGACGCTTGCAGTGTCCCGGGATCATGTGATCCTGTTTTGCAACCTTCGGACATCAAAGTTAATGGAGAAGTCAGTTTCACCTAATATTTTACAGGTAGTCCTCGACTTACAACTACAATTGAGCCCCGGTTTTTTCTTGCTAAGTTGTTAAGTAAATTTTGCCCCATTTCACAAGCCTTTCTTGCCACAGTTGTGGACTAGTTGCCAAGTATCCAAATTCTGATCATGTGACCATGGAGGTGCTGCAACTGTTGTTAAGTGTGAAAAATGGTTATGTCACCTTTTCAGTAATGCAACTTTGAACGGTCACTAAATGAATTGTTGTAAGTCAAGGATTGCTTGTACTAATGTAACTAGTGATTCAACTTTCTCACTTAGCAGCAGAAAATTTGTAACTGTAGTCCAATTGTACGTGTAAGTTGAGAACTACCTCTCTGTGGTAGTCTACTTCAGGGCTTTTCAACCAGTGGTACGGGTACCACCTGTGGTACATTGGCACCTGGCAGGTGATACACAACCATCCTAGAAAAGTGGTAGCAGGGGAGGGGAATGAGCTGAACCGGGGGCAGCACCGCACAAGCCTGAGCGAGAGACGGCTGGAGCTGCAGGGCTGTCAGGGCTCAGTGGAAATGCCAGGATCAGCACCGGGCTCCAGCTGGAGCCTGGCGCTGATCCTGGTGCTTCTGCTGAGCCATGAAGAAGCACCAATCAGCTGGAAAGCAGCACTGATCCTGAGGCTTCTGCTGAGCCCAGAAGAAGCACTGATCAGTTGGAATGTTGCAGCATCTCCGGGGTCATGTGATTTACATTCAGATGCTTGGCAACGGATTCATATTTATTTGTGACGGTCACAGTGTCCCAGGGTCATGTGAAGTGACCAAAACCTGCTGCAACCACCCAGCAGACGGGGGAAATAAAACCCTCCCACCCCACGCCCGCTGCCAATCCTCAACAGAAATGCTCACAACAATGAAAACCTCAGACAGGAGGAAGAGTGCGGCCGGGTGGGCAGGCAGGCGTCTTGCTCGGCTGTGGCTTGGGGGGCACTTTTTTCAGTGCCATTGTAACTTCTAAAAATCACTAAGTGAACTGTTGTAAGTCGAGGACTACCTGTACTTTATATCATTTTTTTCCTTTTTTTTTTTTTTTGGTCATCACGTTTTTGACACCTTGCTAGGCAGACTGGTGGTACTCGGATATTGCCATATCCTAAAAGTGGTACAATGGGTGAAAAGGTTGAAAAGCCCTGGTCTACTTAACTCTAGAAGATGGGCTGTGTCAGGGTGTTTCTTTAAAATTTTAAATGCATTTACTCCAGGTAAAATATCTTACTTTAGGGAAACATTTAAAAACTGCAGAATGAAATTTAATGGCACTCTCCTTACAAGATTTGGTTGAAATTAAAAAAGAGGCTGCTTGTCATCGCTACTTGATGGAATGGCTGTGCACCTGGAAATTGAACAGAAGTGCCTACAGCCATCTATTGCACAATTAGGTTGGGCATAATTAGATTTGAAAATGGCAGAACTAAAAATTCCCTGTCTTCTCTCTATGAATATCTAGATTTATAAAAGGGAAATTGTCTCTCTTCAGCTATCTTTTTTTCATGGTATAAAGATGTACCCAACAATATTTAGGAACGTTCTGTGATCATTTACAATCCTGGACATTTAAAAAATGCCAGAGATAACGTCTAACACTAATGGCTTAAAGTTTAAGTAATTAAGTATCAACATACAAAATACAAACTCCTGACAGTCCTTGATTTATGATCCCTGTTGAGCCCAAAATATCTGTTGCTAAAAGAAATGAGTTTTGTCATGTTTTATGACCTTTCTTGCTACAGTTAAGTAGCTCACTGTAGTTGTTAAGTTAGTAACATGATTGTGAAATCAATTTGGCTTCCCCGTTGATTTTGCATGTCAGAAGGCTGTAAAAAGTGACAAGGACCCTGGGACAGTGCCATACATCACTTTTTTCAGTGCCGTTGTAACTTCTGAATGATCACTAAACGAAAGATTGCATGCATTGCATTTAGCAACTGCAGTGATTCACTTAACAGCGTGTTAAGTGACAAGAAAGGTTGTAAAATGGGCAAAACCCCTTTGTCTTGTTCAGCATCGGAAATTTTGGGCTCAGTTGTGGTTGTAAGTCAAGGATTACCTGTAATTTCCCCCCAATCAAGAAAGTTCATTCTATTTTTGTATATACCTCTTAACAGTATTTTAAAACAAACCTTTAAATTGTTTAATGAAACATAATGTATACCGAGCTTTGCACAGAAGTACCAGGCAGTCCTCGACTTACAACCGTTCATTTAGCGACCATTAAAAATTACGATCTGCAGCATCTTTTATACAGCCAATCAGCATGCAAAACGTCATCCATGCAAACTCCTGTATGATTGCAATTTGCAAAATTGTGATGTGTGCCCACAAAATTTAAAGCTTAAAGCGAGATTGTAAATATGCCATCACAGGAGTTAAGCAATGGATGAAATTTGAGATGGCTGCAGGTCTCAGAATTTAATACGCAACCAGTGGCAGACCACAATTTTTTCCCATGCAGGTTAAGTAGCTTTACTTAGATTGCGTATCTCTAATTAGTGTGTTGTAAGAATTAATTAAATACATTTACTTTTGGAAAACACTTTTGAAAGAAAAGTATATCTCTTGTACTAGGGGAAAATGCATGCTTTGAAGATTCTTTCATGTTGTGATAAGCTGACATGAAACTTGGGTAAAGTCCTAGTAAGAGTTTGAATTAACAACCGCAAAAAAATTAGTGATGAGGATTGCAAGTAGCATATATTTACTTCTAACTACTGTAGGAGCTTGAATGTCTTCCAAAATAAGTTAATGTGGTAACTTAAGTTGTTCTTATTTCTAATCAAAGATATACTGAGTATCTACTATAAAAAATATACCAGCTTTGCTATGGTTTGCACTGTTTATTTCGTTATTTATATCCTACCTTAAACTCCAGGAACTCATGGAGATAAAGATAATACTCCAGTTTTTCCCCTCATCAACAATCCCAACAAAATTGACTGAACTGAGAGACATCAAAGGTTATTTATTAATTCAATTTGCATAGCTGCCCATCTCACAAGCATTACATGGTGAACTTCACTGGTTTAGGTCTCCCTGATGGGAACTACCCAAAGCTGGTTATAAAATGGGCATCTGTATAAGGGTTTTCGATACATGTGTATCTAATTTTAGGCAGACTTGAATCTGGATTTCTTCAGTTCTAATCCAATATTTTAATCCAGGGGTCTTCAAACTTGGCAACTGTAAGACTTTGTGGACTTCAACTCCCAGAATTCCTCAGGTCTTAAAGTGGCCAAGTTTGAAGACCCCTGTTTTAACCACTACATCAGGGATGCGCAATTACGGTCCCTTTACGAACTGTGGACTTCAACTCCCAGAATTCCTAAGCCAGCATGGAACTTCAAGCCAGAATTCCAGGCAAGGCTGGCTCAGGAATTCTGGGAGTTGAAGTCCACAAGTTGTAAAGGGGCCATAGTTGCTCACTCCTGCACTAACAATGCTAGCTCGTACTGCTGCTGGTGTGCTGTTTTAAATCAGCTTCCACCATCTTTATTCCGGAAATGTTAGTTATCTTTGGAAAGATGTGCTGTGTAAATATTTAGACAGATGTAGCAAAGCTGGTATTTTTCATTATAATTAGAATAACTGTTTGTAAGATCTTTGTCCCTTCAGACACCTCAGTTTCTCTTACTAATGCAGGCATGCTAATTGGTCAAACTTTATTCTCTATGCTATACAGATAGTCCTTGACCTGCAGACATTTGTTTAGTGACTGTTTGAGGATATAACAGCACTAAAATGATTTATGACTTGTTTTCTGCACTTATTGCAGCATCCCAATGGTCACGTGATCAAAATTCGGATGCTTTGACCATATTTATGATGGTCGCAGTGTCCCGGGGTCATGTGATCACTTTTTGCAACCTTCTGCAAGCAAAAGCCAATGAGAAAGCCAGAGCCACTTAACAACCGTTTTATTAACTACAGTGATTCACTTAACAACCGTGGCAAGAAAGGTCATAAAATGGGGCAAAACTCCCTTAACAACTGTCTCCCTTAGTAACAGAAATTTTTGGACTCCCCGGTGGTCATTTATCAAGGGCTACCTGTATCTCCTGGGTCTCAGGAGAAGGGCGGCATAGAAATGTAAATAAAAATAAATAAATAAAATTTTAAGAGTAAAGCTTCAACTCTTTTCAGTTGCTGCTCTCACCCACAAGAACAAATTAGCATTTGTTAATTTTTGATCCTTAGACAAGTATTCCTATTTTTTTACTCTTCACAAAAGACCGAGAGTATTTATTATTTTTTAATAATTTAATAATTTAATAATTATTTTTTAAAGAATATTTATTTATTTATTTGTTTGTTTGTTTGTCAAACTGAGAAACCTCACTCTCATTCTAACCACAGAGGACGTATAGCCAATCTTCTCAACATCATTTCTTCTTTTACTCTACCGGATGCTCCATTTCCCAATCTTCTTTCCAAAGTGCCATAATATATTATTAGTTCCATTCAAGGGCAGCTGTAAAGGGTTTTCTTCTATCTTAAGTATTCAAGCAGCACTCATTTCTTTTATGTGTAATTTGACTTAGTTTCCATCTTAAAGTAATCTTGGAGGAGAAATCAAGAAATTCCAAGCATATTCAAGCTGTCTGATTCTGTGGAGGATTGATTTAAAAAAAAAAAAAATCCCTGAAGAATGTTTTGGAATTGAAATGCATTCTAGCACCTCAGAACTCTGGACCGCATTCCTCATCTTGCTGTGAGGAAAAGAAAATGTGTGCTTTTGTTCCCTTCCTATTCTTCCATATATATATATATATTTTGCCCATTTTCTCTGGGCAGATAGTCCTTGACTTTCGATCACAAGTGAGCCCAAAATTTATGTTGTTAAGTTAGTTTTGCCCCATTTTATGACTTTTCTTGCCACAGTTGTTAAGTGGATCACTGAAGTTAAGATAATAATAATAATAATAATAATAATAATAATAATAATAAAGTTGGAAGGGACCTTGGAGGTCATCTAGTCCAATCCCCTGCTCAGGCAGGAAACCCTATACAACTTCAGACAAATGGCTGTCCAGTCTCTTCTTAAAAAAGTCCAGTGTTGGCGCATTCACTGCTTCTGGAGGCAGGTTGTTCCACTGGTTAATTGTTCTAACCGTCAGGAAATTTCTCCTTAGTTCCAGGTTGCTTCTCTCCTTGATTAATTTCCATCCGTTGCTTCTTGTCCTGCCTTCAGGGGCTTTGGAGAATAGCTTGACTCCCTCTTCTTTGTGGCAACCCCTCAGATATTGGAGTACTGCTATCATGTCCCCCCTCGTCCTCCTCTTCATTAAACTAGACATACCCAGTTCCAGCAGCCGTTCTTTATATGTTTTAGCCTCCAGTCCCCTAATCATCTTTGTTGCTCTTCTCTGCACTCTTTCTAGAGTCTCAACATCTTTTTTACATTGTGGTGACCAAAACTGGATGCCGTATTCCAAGTGTGGCCTTACCAAAGCCTTGTAAAGCGGTATTAACATTAGTAACCCAGTTGTTAAGTGAAGCTGGCTTTCCCATTGGCTTTGCTTGCCAGAAGGTTGCAAACGGTGGTCACATGACCCTGAGACCCTGCAACCGTCATAAATATGAACCAGTTGCCAAGCGTCCGAATTTTGATCACGTGACCCTGGGGACGCTGTAATTCTGGGAGTTGAAGTCCACAAGTCTTAAAAGTTGCCAAGTTTGAAGACCCCTGTCCTAGGCTTACAACCACAATGGAGCTCAAAAACTGGTCATAAGTCACTTATTCAGTGCCATTGTAACTTTGTAAACAAACTGTTGTAAGTTGAGGACTGCCTGTATAGCTACCGTTCATTTAACGACTGTTCAAAGTTACAACAGCATTGACAAAAGTGACTTATGACCACTTTCACATTTACAACCGTCGCAACATCCTCGTGGTCACGTGATCAAAATTCAGACGCTTGAGAACTGACTCACATGTATGACTGTTGCCGTGTCCCGTGGTCATGTGATCCCCTTTTGCGACCTTCTGACAAGCAAAGTCAATGGGGAAGCCCGATTCACTTAACCGTTTATTAATAACAGAACCCCAGTGATTCGTTTATCAACTGTGGCAGGAAAGGTCGTGAAATCGGGCAAAACTCACTTAAGAAATGTCTTGCTTAACAACATAAATTTTGAGCTCCGTTGTGGTTGTAAGTCTAGGACAGGGGCCTTCAAACTTGGCAACTTTTAAGACTTGTGGACTTCAACTCCCAGAATTCCTTGCCAAGTTTGAAGACCCCTGCTCTAGGACTACCTGTATTTGGCCTGGGTCCCTAGTAGCCATATTTGCTATCACTTAACTCTTGATATTACCAGGCACTGATTTTTTATTTTTTTTTACTGTTTCCTCTTACCATTTTGTAATCAGTTTCTGCTCTATTCTAAATGTTACACCTATTCACACTTTCAGTATTTCTCCATTAAATGGATCATCTTGATGGCTAAAATGTTGTTTGTATTTCCTAGTTGGGCACTCTTCTAATCACTTTGTGGGCGTGTTCCTTGTTCCTTTTGTTCATGAGATATAAACAGCAGCAACCCTTATTTATTAATATGACAAGTAGCTGTTTACTAGGGACACTTCATGTCATTTCACACCCTTCAAGCAATTTAAAGTAGGGATAAGCTAAAGATGAATTATATTTAAAGACAGCCATATCGATCTCGGCATTAGAAAAGAAGGAGTAAAAACAATCTTACATGTTTAATCACAAAAAAAGATCTTCCTTCTCTGAAACAAACAAACAAACAAATTCGAGGTGAGAATGGCCTCAACACTTCTAAAGCTTCCAAAGGTCCCTTAAGACCTGGTTATGCCACCAAGCCTGGAGATGCCAAGGGGATGGGTGAATTGTTGTTAGCATCCCCATGCCTATTAATCTGAGCCATTTTCTAATGTTTTACTTTTCATTATAGGTAATGTTTTCATATATTTATTATTTTAGTCTTAGTGTGCTAGGCAGAATCACTTTTTTTGAGATGGGTGGAGCTATATAAATTAGATGAATAAATAAACATACTCAAGCTACTTTCCTAAAAAGCGTTTTGTTTTGTTTTTTTAAATTATAGCAGCAAACTTCTGTAATTTGGATATAATTATTATGGGTGTGCTTCAGAGTTATGTAGGCTCACCAGAAACTGAAAATGTATGTATGTATGTATTTATTTATTAAATGTATTTGCCACCGGACTCTACCAGTGAGACAGAAAAGGTGACACAATGTTATGTTTTAATTATTTCACTCCTTGGCTTTTCTAAAAGGTAGGCATTGCCTTAAATATCCCCTTTCCTCTAATACAGTGGTGGCGAACCTATGGCACGGGTGCCAGAGGCGGCACTCAGAGCCCTCTCTGTGGGCACGCGCGCCGTTGCCCCAGTCCTGGGCCTTCAGGTGGGTTTTATGAAACCTTTTCGCTTTAGGCCTCCGCCGCCGTGTGCCAAAAAAAAAAAAAAAAGATTCAGTCAATTTCAACTTCTCGCGGGGGAAAAAAAGATCTCGCAAAGTTGAAATTGATTGATTGAACTTTTTAGTCCCCCCCAGTCTGCCGTTACCGCTATAGCCACGCCCACCGAATGGGCCACGCCCACCAAATGGGCCACACCCATCCAATAGGCTACACCCACCTGGCACTCGACGATGCATAAGTGGGTTTTGGGTTGCAGTTTGGGCACTCAGTCTCTAAAAGGTTCGCCATCACTGCTCAAATAGATAGACAGTTTACTAGAAAACATCTTTCAAATACTTGTAAGTTACTGAAGCAGTGTGTTCATGCAGTGTGACCTTGGTAATTATAATGATTTTACCCATAAAAATGTCATTTATATGTATAGTGGGCATGACGCCAGGACACTGCAACTGTCATAAGTATGAGTCAGTCACCAAGCGCCTGAATTTTGATTACGTAACCATTGGGGACGCTGCAACGGTCATAAGTGTGAAAAATGGTCATAAGTCATTTCTTCAAAGCTCTTCTAACTTCGAACGGTCACTAAATCAACCTGTGTAGAGTTTAGAATTCATAGGAATGCCTGAAGCTTTGCTGTAGCCCTCTGGGTCCTCTAAATCAGGGGTGTCAAACTCAATTTCATTGAGGACCGCATCAGCATTGCGGTTGCCCTCAGGAGGGCCAGGTGGGTGTGGCCAGGGTGGGTGCGGCCTACTGGGTGGGCGTGGATGGAGTGGGTGTGGCCTACTGGGTGAGCATGGCCATCTCTACATCGTTCGTGTCAAGGGTGCCTGTGGGGGCCTGAGCAGGAGTGGGACAGATCTGAGGGTCTCTGGCAGAAGGGGGTGGGACCGGGGCAAGCGCCAAGGCACGGTCCTTTTCTTCATTCCTCACAAAGGGAGACCCCTGCCCAGCAGGCACCCAGCGGGCAGGGCCGACGCGGCAGGGGCTGCTTCCTCGCTGTTTCTGGACAGCCTTGTGGAGCTAAGACTGAATGCGTTTCAGCATAGATGGCCACCACAAAATTGTACATTGTCTCTCGGCCAGCCAACCTGGGCCAGGGCCAAGGCAGCGGGGGCCGTTCCCTCACTGTTTCCAGGACAGCTTCGTGGGCCACATGAAACCACTTCACGGGCTGCATCCGGCCCCCGGACCTTGTGTTTGACATGTCTGCTCTAAATCCATTTATCTGCAGACTTACCAAACTGGAGAAATCTGACTGAGATAATTCTTGAAAGAGTCTATGAAAAATTCTGGGAAAAAGTTTTGACATTTCTCGCTGCTGAGATTCCCCTGCCGATCCCCCTTCTTCCTTTTAAGGGCTGTTTTTCTCTCTGGTCTACCTCCTTATGGCTTGCTTCTTCCGTTCTCAAGAGGAAGAAAGCCAGTATGACTGGTTTTTAGATTTGCTTGAGAAGAGGAGGAGGAGGAGGAGGAGGAGCCTCAATAGCGAGGGTCTCTCCCTTCCCTCCAGAAAAGAACTGTCTATGAGCTGTGGAGTTGCTATAACGGAGGCACCTGGTTAATGAAAGAGATTAGTGGTACAGTGTGAGATTCTGTGCCTTGCTGCCAGGGCTGCTCCTTCCCATGTAGTAGTGTCTTTCCTCAATCCCTTGACCAAACAGATGCAATTTCAAAGCAGTATTGAATATTTTATTTGGCCAAGTGTGCTTAGACACACAAGGAATTTGTCTCCAGCACAGAAGCGCTCGGCGTACCTGTGGAGCAACCAAATAATGATGATCATAATAATGCCAATAAGGGGGGGGAGAGTAAAGAAGATAATAATATTCCAGTCACACTACGTGCGTAAATACACACAGACATTAAACAGCACTGTGAGAATTAGGTACATTGCAGAATGATGGCACGAGGGGAAAAACTGTCCTTGTGTCTAGTTGTTTTGGTGTGCAGTGCCCTATAGCGCCATCCCAAGGGGAGGAGTTGAAACAGTTTAGGACAGCGGTTCTCAACCTGTGGGTCGCAACCCCATTTGGGGTCGAACGACCATTTCACGGGGTTGCCAAACACTGCAGTGTGCCATTTTTTTTTGGTCGGCCATTTTTTTGGTTTGCCATTTTTTTCCCCTTTGCGATGCGGGCCGTTGGGCCGCGCATGCGCGATGCGGGCCGTCGGGCCGCGCATGCGCGATGCGGGCCCGCCATTTTTTTTTGGTTGGCCATTTTTTATTTTTTTTTTGTCCGCCATTTTTTTCCCCTTTGCGATGCGGGCCTGCCATTTTTTTTTTGGTCTGCCATTTTCCCCCCCTTTGCGATGCAAGCCACCGCGCATGCGCGATGCGGGCCCGCCATTTTTATTTTTTGGGGGGTCCATTTTTTTGGGTCCGCCATTTTTTTCCCCTTTGCGATGCGGGCCGTGGCGCCGTGCATGCGCGATGCGGGCCGGGGTCGAGCCCCGGAAAAGGTTGAGAACCACTGGTTTAGGATATGAGGGATCTGCAGATATCTTCTCAGCCCTCCTTCTGATCTGTGCAACACAGGTAGTCCTCAACTTAAACAATTCATTTAGTGACTATCTGAAATCACAGTGGCATTGAAAAAAGCGACTTACACCATTTTTCGCACTTATGACCATTGCAGAATCCCCATGGCCATACGATTAAAATTTGGATGCCTGGCAACGGGCTCCTATTTATGACGATTGCAGTATCCCAGGATGATGCGATTCCCCCTTTGGAACCTTCTGACAGTCAGCGAAGAAGTCAGATTCACTTAACAGCTGTGCTGGTTCAGTTAATGTTGGCCAAAGAAGGTCGTAAAATGGGGCAAAACTCACTTAACACATGTCTCGCTTAGCAGCAGAAATTTTGGGCACAGTTCGTTTAGTGACTGTTCCAAGATGCAGCGGCACAGAAGAAAGAGGCTCATGACCGGTTTTCACACTTAACGACCTGTGGTCATGTGATCAAAATTTGGATGGGTCGACAAGTGTCGTGTATTTATAACAGTTGCAGGGGTCATGTGATCTTTGCAACTTTCTGACAAGCAACGTCAATGGGGAAACCAGGTTCACTTAACATCCCTATTACTAACTTACCAATTGCAGTGATTCACTCAACAACCGTGGCAAGCAAGGCCGCAAAAGGGGGCAGAACTTACTTATCAACTATCTCACTTAGTAGTGTAAATGTTGGGCTGAATTGTGCCTGTACTTTGTAAATCAGGGGTGTCAAACACAATTTCACTGAGGGCCACATCAGCATTGCGGTTGCCCTCAGGGGCGCGGTGTGTGTGTGGCCAGGGTGGGTGCGGCCTATTGGGTGGGCGTGGATGGAGTGGGTGTGGCCTACTGGGTGCACATGGCCAGCTCCACATCGTTCGCGTCAAGGGTGCCTGTGGGGGCCTGGGCAGGAGTGGGACAGATCTGAGGCTCTCTGGCAGAAGGGGGGGGGACCGGGGCAAGCGCCAAGGCACGGTCCATTTCTTCATTCCTCACAAAGGGTGACACCTCCCCAGCAGGCACCTGGGAGGCGGGGCCGACGCAGCAGGGGCTGCTTCCTCGCTGTTTCCGGACGGCCTTGTGGATCTAAGACTGAATGTGTTTCAGCATAGATGGCCACCACAAAATTGTACATTGGCTCCCTCCCGGCCGACCTGGGCCAGGGCCAAGGCAGTGGGGGCCGTTCCCTCACTTTTTCCAGGATAGCTTCGCGTCCGGCCCCCGGGCCTTGTGTTTGACATGTCTGTTGTAAATTGTTAACTTTCTTACAGTGATTATATTTTATTACGGCTCTATAATTTCACACCATCATTTTGTTTACATTTACAATGAAACGAAGCTTACCCTTTTTACTACATGTTTCTGTAACACTTGTAGAATATCTTTCCTTTAAGAGCTGCATTTACTCAACATTTTTTATTCTCCTGCTTAACCAGATTGGGCTGATTGAAGGGCCGTAAAATCATCTAGGTTTGCTACTAAGAAATGTTTTCTTATTGCAGAGCTTAGGTATTGGGAAAAAAACCCCATGACTTTAGCTTCTTTCATTTCAAGTTTTTTGAAGTCGTGTCCGACCCATGGCGACCCCATGGACAATGTTCCTTCACGTCTTCCTGTCCTCTACCATCTTCTGGAGTCCATTTAAGATCACGCCTCCTGCTTCAGGGACTCCATCCAGCCACCCCATTCTCTGTCGTCCCCTTCTTCTATTGCCCTCCATCTTTCCCAGCATTAGGCTCTTCTCCGGTGAGTCCTTCCTTCTCATTAGGTGGCCAAAGGACTTGAGTTTCAACTCCAGGATCTGGCCTTCTAAAGAGCAGTCAGGGTTGATCTCTAGGACTGACTGGTTGGATCGCCTTACAGTCCAGGGGACTCGCAGGAGTCTTCTCCAGCACCAGAGTTCAAAGGCCTCCATTCTTTGGCGCTCAGCCTTTCTTATGGTCCAACTTTCACAGCCATACATTGCAACTGGGAAAACCATGGCCTTGACTATACACACTTTTGTTGGCAGGGTGACGTCTCTTGCTTTTTAGTATGCTGTCTAGATTTGCCCTAGCTTTCCTCCCCTTCAATTTTACAGGTTTGCAAAAAAAATGGAAGCACAGGTAGTCCTCAACTTACCACAGTTTATTTAGTGACAAAGTTACAACGATACTGAGAAGAGGGACTTTGGACTGTTTTTTCATAGGTATGACCGATGCAGCATCCCCAGGGTCACGTGATCAAAATTCAGCTGTCTCGTATTTGTGACTGTTGCAGTGTTCTGGGGTCATTGGATCACCTTTTGCAACCTTCTGATAAACAAAGTCAATGAGGAAACCACTTAACAACAGTGTTACTAACTTAACAACTGCAGCGATTCACTTAACAGCTGTGGCAAGAAAAGTGGTAAATGGAGCAAATTCACTTAAATGTTTCGCTAAGCAACAGAAAGGTTGGGGTTCAATTATGGTTGTAAGTTGAGGACTTGCAAGAGAATGAAAGGTAAAGATGTCCCAGTCAGTTGTGTTTGACACAACTGGTGCTCCTCTCTGTTTCTTGGCCGAGGGAGCCAATGCTGTCCAAAGACAACTTCCACGTTCATGTGGCCAGCATGGCTATACGCCAAAGGCGCATGGAACTCTGTGACCTTCCTGCCAAAGTGGTACCTATTAATCTAGAATTAGATTAAGCTAAAACAGCAGTTCTCAACCTATGGGTCGCGACCCCATTTGGGGTCGAACGACCGTTTCGCGGGGGTCGCCGGACACCGCGGTCCGCCATTTTTTTGCCCGTCGCACGCGCGCCGTGCATGCACGGTTTGGCCTGTTTCGCGTGCGCCGTGCATGCATGGATCGGCCCATCGCGCGCGCATGTGTGGATCAGCCCATCGTGCGCGCATGCGTGGATTGGCCCGTCGCGTCGTGTGTGCGCGCCGCGGGTCAGGGTCACGCCGCGCATGGGCAGCGCAAGTGGGGTCTCAACCTGAAAAAGGTTGAGAACCTCTGAGCTAGAACCTAGAACTAAGGAGAAACTTCCTGACAGTTAGAAGAATTAACCAGTGGAACAACCTGCCTCCAGAAGCGGTGAATGCTCCAACACTGGAAGTTAAGAAAAGACTGAAATGGTATAGGGTTTCCTGCCTGAGCAGGGGGTTCGACTAGATGATCTCCAGGGTCTCTTCCAACTTTATTATTATTATTATTATTATTATTATTATTATTATTATTATTATTATTATTATTATTATTATTATTATCTACTTGCATTTGCATTCGTTTGAACTGCTAGGTGGGCAGGAGCTGAGACAAGTAACGGGAGCTCATCCTGTTGTGAAGAGCTTGGATCTTGAACCTGGATTGTTAGCTCTCCAGCTGACAGGCTCAGCATCTTTATAACTGCTGAGCCGTCACGTCTCCTTACAAGAAAATAAAAAAGTCTAAAAGTGTTAAGAACAATTAAAATTGGAATAAAAAATAAAAAATTAAAAAAAATTAAAGATGATGGGCAACCTGGGGGTGAGAATCTTCTATATCCCATTAGCCTCCCCCATGTAGCAGGCCTCTGTTGGGCGGGCAGGCCCAAGCAGCAGAACACGTTTTTAAGCTCTTCCAGAAGGCCGGGAGGGTGGGCGAGGCTCTCAACGCTGATGGGAAAATATTCCAGTGGACCTTGGGACCACAGCAGAAAAGGCTCTTCTCCTGAATCTCGCCAGCCAAAATTGTTTGAAATGACGGGATCCGAAGTATGCCGTTTCCGCTGGGAAACAAGTGGACTAGTCCCATCAGGATAAGGCAGTTCCTCATACGTTTATCTTACAAACTGCTAACATACCCAATGGCAGATTAGACAGACAAGAATAAAAACATAATTTGTATTCTCTAAATCAGCGGTTCTCAACCTTTTTCAGGCTGCGACCCCGACCTGCGCCGGGCATGCGCGGCGCGATGGCCCGCACTGCGCATGCACGGCACGCGTGCGATGGCCCGCATCGCACATACGCGGTGCTACCCCCCGCATGCGCGGTGCTGCCCCCTGCGCCGGCCGAGGGGAAAAGGGGAAAAAAATGGCGGACTGCGTTGTTTGGCGACCCCCGTGAAATGGTCGTTCGACCCCAAATGGGGTCGCGACCCACAGGTTGAGAACTGCTGCTCTAAATAATCTATGAGTTGAACCTGGAAAAATTAATTAACTCAGCAAACATTGGTCATTTTTAGCCAGATTGGTTTTATTCTTCTCAATTGTTTTTAGGCTCTAGTTGCGCGCAATACATGAGGGATTGAATTCATCTAAAAACACTCGTTCATCTGTATGGAATTGGATTATCATATAAGATGTGTTTTGGGACAGTTTGCCACTTTTCTATATGCTTGAATAATGTGAATTCCTTAAGCATCAGCAGCAGCAGCAACAACAACAACAACAACAGAGTTGGAAGGGACCTTTGGATGTCTTCTAGTCCAACCCTCTGCTCAGGCAGGAAGCCCTATACCATTTCAGACAAATGGCTGTCCAGTCTCTTCTTAAAAACTTCCAGTGTTGGAGCATTCACCGCTTCTGGAGGCAGGTTGTTCCACTGGTTAATTGTTCTCACTGTCAGGAAGTTTCTCCTTAGTTCTAGGTTGCTTCTCTCCTTGATTAGTTTCCATCTGTTGCTTCTTGTCCTGCCTTCAGGCGCTTTGGAGAATAGCTTGACTCCCTCTTCTTTGTGGCAACCCCTCAGATATTGGAGTACTACTATCATATCCCCCCTCGTCCTTCTCTTCGTTAAACTAGACATACCCAATTCCAGCAGCCATTCTGCTTTAGCCTCCAGTCCCCTAATCATCTTTGTTGCTCTTCTCTGCACTCTTTCTAGAGCAGCGGTTCTCAACCTTTTTCAGGTTGAGAGCCCACTTGCACCGCCCATGCGTGGCGCGACCCCGACCCGCGGTGCGCACGCACGCCGCGCCGATCCGCGCATGCGCGCGACGGGCCGATCTGCGCATGCGCGGTGTGCACGCGACAAACCGATCCGCGCATGCGCGTGCAATGGACTATTCCGCGCATGTGTGGTGCACGCGCGATGGGCCAAACCGTGCATGTGCGGTGTGCGCATGACGGGCCGAACTGCGCGTGCATGGCACGCGCGCGACGGGCAAAAAAAAAAAGGCGGACCGCGGTGTCCAGCGACCCCTGCGAAACAGTCGTTCGACCCCAAGTGACCCATAGGTTGAGAACCGCTGCTCTAGAGTCTCAACATCTTTTTTACATCGTGGTAACCAAAACTGGATGCCGTATTCCAAGTGTGGCCTTACCAAGGCCTTGTAAAGCGGTATTAACATTAGTAACCCAGTTGTTAAGTGAAGCTGGCTTTCCCATTGGCCAGCTTAATCCGATCATTCCTTAAAGGGGCCTCCAACACCAGACCCCCTGCCGTGCACAGGTACCCTTCGTGGGAATTACCACGGGTCCTTTGGGCCCTTACTAAGCGGCCCTTCGAGCCCCTAAGGCAGCGGTTCTCAACCTTTTTTAGGTTGCGATCCCCGATCTGTCAAGCGCCGCGCATGTGCGGTGCTACCTCCTGCACCGCACATGCGCAGTGCTGCCTCCTGCACTGCGCATGTGTGGTGCTTCCCCTGCGCCGGCCAAGGCGTAGGCCGCCGCCCGTTTGGGGCAGCAGCAGGTGACCAAAGGCTGGGCCACCAGCTGGCCCAGCCCAAGGGAGGTAAGCCACCCGTCGGGCCCCACGCGCGCCAAAAACTCTCCCTGCGCCCACCACTGCCCCGCTAGCCTTACCTTCGCTGCTGCCCGTTTGGGGCGGCGGCAGGCAGGCCCAGGCGCTCCTGGGCAGCCGCGGCAGGCAGCACCGACAGCGCAGGGCGACCACCGGCTGGGCAACCAGCTGGCCCAGCCCAAGGGAGGTAAGGCACCTGCTGGGCCCCACGCGCGTCAGCTGCCCTCCCTGCACCCGCCGGCCTCCCACCTCCCACCCCTGGCCCTCTTTTACTTACATTTTTAGTAGTTGCTCAGCAGGGAGGGGTGGAAAGTTCCGGACCGCTCGCCTTTGCTGCAGACAACTTGCAGCACCGTTTGCAGACTGGGACTTTTGGCGGGCTCAGCAGGGCAGAGACAGCCTGGACAATTCCTATTGGCTTTTGAAAGCCAATAGAACTAGACTCTATTTAAGAGGGAATAGCACAGCTAAGGAAAAGGGGGAAAAATGGCATAGCACAGCTAAGGAAAAGGGGGGCAATGGCGGACTGCGTTGTTTGGCGACCCCCGTGAAATGGTCGTTCGATCCCAAATGGGGTCGCGACCCACAGGTTGAGAACCGCTGCCCTAAGGACATGCGACGTGCACTACCTGTCCCACAAAGTGGCATTCCTGGTGGCAATCATGTCCGCACAACGTATCTCCGAATCTCCGAATTGGCAGCGCTGTCAGTCAGGGATGACTTGTGCGTGTTCCATCGGGATAGAGTGATCTTAAGGCTTCGTACTGAAGGTAAATTCTCTATTCCATAGGTGACCGGACTTAGTATTACCACATTTTTGCCCTAACCCATTGCACGCTCTGGAACGACAATGGCATAGCTTGGACGTCCGTAGAGCACTTTGGTACTATATTTCACGGACAGCGGAATTCCGCAAATCCGAGGCCATTTTCATATCCTTCCATTCTCCCTCCAAAGGTCGGAAGGTCTCCTCTTCCACAATTGGCAGGTGGATCAGGGCATGCATCGCCGGGGCATACCAGGCTGAAACATTGCCACTCCCACGACGAGTCACGGCCCATTCCACATGAAGTGCAGCTACGTCCGCAGCCTGGTCCACACAGGCGTCCATTGAGGAAGTATGCAGGGCAGCCACATGGGCTTCCCCGTCCCCTTTCATTCAGCACTACAAAATTGATAGGTTTGCCTCGGCTGAGGCTTCTTTTGGCTGGAGGGTTCTCCAACAGGTCATTCAGCAAAGTGCCACACTGGACCAGTCTGCTTCCCGCCCTCAGGGACAGTAGGCTTTGGGATGTCCCATTGGTGGATTCTCCATCTCCTAGTGCTGGAGAAGGGGCATTGTCTTACCTGAACGCCTTTTCTCAGCACGAAGATGGAGAATCCACTCCCACCCTGGTAGGTCACCTAGGCCTACGGTTAGCTTTAGCTGGAGGAGCCACAATGCCGTGCTGTCAGTCAATGGCTACGCTCGCGTCAAAACTGGGATCTCTATGGTCCAGGACGGGCGTGGCAGCTTTGGCTGACTTGATCTGATTGGGCAGGAATACAGTCTAAACCCATTGGTGGATTCTCTATCTCCGTGCTGAGAAAAGGCGTTCAGGTAAGACAACGCCCCTACTCTATAAATGACAAGGAGTCCATGGCATGGAATACTGCTGAGAGGCTATCAGAGCAGGTATCTCTATTCCATATTTGTCACTAATTGGTATCATACTGATCACTCCATACAAATTTCCAGATTCAGGAATTCTTTGACTCTTAATGAAGTCTTGTTTAGATCTCAGTGTGATTTATCTGGGCATAGTCAATGGGTTGGAATGTTTTTTTTATAAAGGCTAGATTAGGTCGTCTATATTTTTTTTTTGTAAATCAAATAAAGAAGATCCTGTGCTTCATAAAAGGCTGGTAATCTTTAGCTAATTAAAAAAAGTGATTAATTGCTGTAAACAGGATTTGAGCAGGCATGGACAAGATGAGTGTTCAGTTTGCATGAGTGTATAATTATTTTTCTCCAAGAGTCAAGTAAGAAATATAACGTACTGTAATTTCATTATTTTGAGAGCTCCCTTAAAATTGCTTTTGGGGATCAGTTCTTTTCCATTCAAGTTAACTGTAGGGAATAAAGACATTTATGGTTTTTCCTTACAATCAGATGAGCTCTTTCCCCTAGGAGAGTAAAAACTCCCTGAATTATTCAGAAATTTTTTTTTCCAGTTGTTGAATTCTTCATTTTCATTCCTACATGGCAAAATTGCAGCATAATACTATTTCTTCTTATAGTCTATAACTAACTTTTATAATAAATACTAAAGAATGACTTTATCCCAAGGATGAATAATATTGCAAGATATTGGAACGCCAGAAATTTTACTAATTTAAAATATGGACCCACTGCTTCGAAAAGGGTGTTTTTTTTTTCCTGACTGCAAAAGCAAGCTTCACTTTAAAAGTAACTTGTGAAACTGCATTTTGCATAGAGACACAGAAAGAGTTTGCCACACTTCATTGGAAATGTAGAAGAATAAAGGAAGTAAATATTGTTGAGCTTATAGTCACCAAAACCCAGATAACCAGCTTTGGAAGAGGCGTTTCCTTTGTGGAGTTGTGTTTGAAAATGTCAGGCCCTTGTTACTGACCGGCAGGGTTTCAAATTCCAATTTCATTTTAATCTTTTTTTTTAATTAATCAAATTGCTTAATAACATCCTTTGGATCTCAGTTACAAAATTATAAAGCTTATCTCACTTTTAATTATCTTGGGCTTTTCTGCATCGCTTCTTCAATAACAATTTGGCTGTAATTATCCCAAGTACCTTCTTGTACAAAGTAAATGGTCAAAATGATTAAAACCTCATTGCCGATTACTTGAATTCTGAATTTCTTGTTTCTATGCAGAGAAATTTGTCCATAGCACAAGATCTGGTCTATTTTCATTTGTCTGTAAGCTACTCTACAGCTGCTTGAAACTGGCTCATAGCCACTTTAAAATGAAGGCCGAATTTGTTTCTGAGCTAATGCTTAAAGATCTAGCACAGACTGACCCCAACATCAGGACACAAAATCTTACATCGTATAATGGCTTCGTTTGTTTTTTTTTTGAAGCTTAGCCCTGTCTAAAGGCAAAAGATAAATTAATTGATAGGCACACCAAAAGTAAAATATGGGTAGTCCTCAATTTATGATCACAATGGAGCTGAAATTTTCTGTTGCTAAGCAGGATAGTTAAGTGAGTTTTGGCCCATTTTATGACCTTTCTTGCCACAGTTGTTAAGTGAATCCCTGCGGTTCTTATGTTAGTTATACGGTTGTTAAGTGAACCTGGCTTCTCCATTGACTGTTCTTGGGTCGTGTGATCCCCTTTTGCGAACTTCTGACAAGCCAAGTCAACAGGGGTGCCAGATTTCCTTAACAACCCGTGTTACTAATTTAACAACTGCAGCAGTGATTCACTTAATACCAAGAAAGGTCATAAAATGGAGTAAAAACCCACTTAGCTCGCTTGCTTAGCGACAGGACATTTGGGCTCAGCTGTGGTCCTAAGTCAGGGACTCTCTGCATCTGTCTTTTAGGGAAGGAAATATATATATATATATATATATATATATATATATATATATATATATATATATATATATATATATATATATATATATATATAGATATATATATAGATAGATAGATAGATAGATAGATAGATAGATAGATAGATAGATAGATAGATAGATAGATAGATAGATAGATAGATAGATATAGATATAGATATAGATATAGATATAGATATAGATATGGATATGGATATGGATATAGATATATAGTTTTAATTTCCATTGGATCATTACTAGCAGAGCATGTGCAATGCTTCTGTCGTTTGAGTGTGGGTGGAAATTGTTTTTACTTTCTCACGAAGATTTGTTTTTTTTTCTCCCATGCTTTGCTGTGTCAGCTCTGTAAATGTTGTGCAGCATTTATCTCATTCATTGAGATAAGGTGAAGAGAACACAGAAATAAATCCCTTGTCTGTCTTTCGATTTGTCTGATCATTTAATACTAATTTTAACTCATTAGGATTTTTTTCTTTTTCTTTTTTGGGTAAACGTGGTAGCAATGTCTCAGTGTGTCCTTGAAAAACAGCTTGGATAGGTGCTTAAGATGCAAGTGACAAGGCATTTATAAACATGTGGCAGATTAATGAAATTGGTAAAGAGCTGTCGGAGGAGGAGATTCACGTTAGGCCAGTGTTTCTCAATTATGGCAAGCTTTGGATGGCTGCCTAGGGCAGGGGTTCTCCACCTTGGCAACTTTAAGACTTGTGGACTTCAACTCCCAGAATTCTGGGAGTTGAAGTCCACAAGTCTTAAAAGTTGCCAAGGTGGAGAACCCCTGGCCTAGGGAATCCTGGCAGTTGAAGTCCGTCAACTCTCATCACGTAATGAAATGTTTGCAAGAAAACAGCCAAGCTCAGAGAGCACCAAGAACCCCTCATTTCAACCCTGAGCTCTAAATATCCTCCCTTACTGAAGCCCGTCTATCTTAAAACTTGCCAAGGTTGAAAACACTGTGTTGTCTTGGTAGCCAAGATTCAGAAAACCTGGTAGCATTTCTTGAGATTATTTTATTTAAGGCATGAGCTTTCATGAGCTGGTGTTCACTTCATTAGATGCACAGAGTGGTTTGTCTGATATGGAGCAGTTATCAGTTAACATTTGTAAAGTATTAAGAACTCATTGTATATTGTTAAATCCTTCTGAGATGGCCTGAAACCTCTTTGACATGTAAACTCAGCTTGTTTCCCATTCAGTTGTGCTATCAGAGTTTCTTCCAAAACTGCCACTTGGGGATCTGTGGGAGATTTAAAATGCCGCTTTTACTTTGTTCCTAATTTGAATCTTGATGTCAAACTCACCGTGGTTAATGGTTTTGCGCAACATCTGGTATGTTTGTCCTACATAGGATCTAGGTTGGCAGATGATGGCGTATATCAGAAGAAAAGAATGTGAAAATGCCTGTAGCTGTATGTTAAGTGGTTGGGGCCTGGGATGGCACTACTGGTGTAGTTGTAGGGATGAAGTAGAGTAGCTAGTCCAGGGGTGGGGAACTATGGCCCTTTTTATGACTTGTGGACTTCAGCTCCCAGAATTCCTGAGCCTGCATGACCGGCTTAGGAATTCTGGGAGTCACAAGTCATAAAAAGAGCCATAGAGTGAGCTAGGTGAAGGGTCTGGCACTTGTCGTCTGTTGTTTCATGAGAATTTGTAAGAATGATTTTGTGAGAATTTGCTTCAGGTCGGATGGTTGTCTACATACAAGTATGTACCCAAAAGATAACCGCTTACAGCAGAGGTGTGCAACCTTGGCAACTTTTAAGACATGTGGACTTCCAACTTCCAGACATCCACATGTCTTAAAACTTGCCAAGGTTGGACACGCTTTGATATACATTTATTGTTATGGAGCGGTGATTGGATATTGCTGCTTCTCCATCTGTTCATGTATTTTTAATCTTTTAGGCTTTTTTTTCATATGAATAAAATGTTCACCTGAACATTAAAATAAGCCTCAGTTCTCATTGGGTTCATTGGCAAAGCAATTTAGTCAGAGAATAGCTCCCTGGGGTGTATAAATTATAGCAATAAACCCTTTTTAAATTTAGGAAATACAGTAGTTTTGAGATGGTGTTTACACTTATATTGATGGCCCTCATTATCCTTCAGCCTTATCATATGCAGTTTTGTATATTTATGGAGGATAATTGCAGGCAGATTTCTGCGGAAAAGTGTTTGTATATCCACATTTTTTGACACATGGATTTGGTCTCTGTACGATTTTGAACTTGCGTAAGGTTCAACTAATACCAGGCCGCCACGTAATCCTCCCCTCCCCAATTCTTAGTGATCCGCTGCTGATCTTCCCATTAGCTCATCCAACCTTGCTGCAAACTTGGCATCACCAGATCACTTCCTTTATTTAATTAATTTGTATAGCTGCCCATCTCAGCCAGTGAGTTTGGTGAGTACACACCATAAAAACATAAAATAATAAAAACTCTCTCTCTCTCTCTCTCTCTCTCTCTCTCTCTCTCTCTCTCTCTCTCTCTCTCTCTCTCTCTCTCTCTCTCTCTCTCTCTCTCTCTCTCTCTCTCTCTCTCTCTCTCTCTCTCTCTCTCTCTCTCTCTCTCTTTTCCATCCTTCTGAGGTCAGTAAAATGTTGGGGCAATATGCTGCTCAGAGAGTAGTATAAAGCACTATAGAGTGGTATATAAGTCTAAGTCAGCGGTTCTCAACCTATGGGTCGCAACCCCATTTGGGGTCGAACGACCGTTTCGCGTGGGTCGCTGGACACCGCGGTCCGCCATTTTGTTTTGTTGTTTTTTTTGTCGCACGCCGCGCATGCGCAGTTCGGGCTGTCGCGCATGCACCGCACATGCACGGATCGGGCCATCTCATGCGCACCGCGCATGCGTGGATCAGCCCGTCACGGTCTGCCTTTTTTTTGTCGCGCGCGCGCCGTGCATGCGCAGTTCGGGACGTCACGCACGCGCCGCGCATGCGCGGGTCAACCATTGCGGTCCGCCGTTTTTTTTCTGTCGCGCGCGCGCCACGCATGCGCGGATCGGCCCGTCGCGGTCCGCCATTTTGTTTTGTTTTTGTTTTTTTGTCGCGCGCACGGATCAGCCCGACACGCGCCAGGGTCACGCCGCGCATGGGTGGGGCAAGTGGGGTCTCAACCTGAAAAAGGTTGAGAACCACTGGTCTAAGTGCTATTGCTATTGCTGTCTGTCTGTCGTCACTGAGTAAAAGTATAGGTAGTCCTTGACTAATAACAGTTCATTCAGTGACCATTCAAAGTTAACAACGGCACTGAAAAAAGGGACTTACAACCTTTTTTTCACACTTACGACTGTTGCGGTATCCCCATGGTCATGTGATCAAAATTCAGACTCTTGGCAACTGGCTCATGCTTGTGATGGTTGCAGTGTCCCGGGTCATGAGATCCTCTTTTGCGGCCTTATGGCAAGCAAATTCAAAAGGGAAGCCTGATTCATTTAACAACCGTGTTACTAACATAACAACCACAGTGATTCGCTTAACAACTGTGGCCAGCACAAGCAGCGGCGAGCATGCGGGGGCCGATGGTGTCTGGCAGCAGCCGCAGCCCACCGGCCCCTTGGTGCAGCATAGGTAGGTTCGAGCACAGGGGGGGGGAGGCAGGCAATCCAGATGCGCCACACATTTTTTGTCCAGAAGGAGGCTGGAAGCTTCGTCTGCTTGCAAATGGGGGTTTGGAAGCAGGGCTAATCGCTCCATTTCCAAGTGCCCCATTTGCAAGCAGACGAAGTTTCTGGTCTCCCTCATTTCTCCGTCCAGGCAAAAATGGGTCGTATGGAAATGGAGCAAATCGCTCGGTTTCTAAGCACCCCATTTGCAAGCAGACAAAGCTTCCAGTCTCTCTCTGGGCGAAAAGTGTTTGGGTGCCTATGGGGTGCTTGGGGCAGCTCCACCCCCTTCCCCACCTGCCTCGCCTCGTGGAGGCGGTACGGTGCGGCGGGCCATGGGCTCCTGCCGCGAGCGGCCGCAGAAGTGGGCCAGCAGCCACACGGGCTCCTGTTGGACAGGGCTGTTAGTGCTGCCACGGCGAGACAGGTGTCTGGGGGTGGGGAGGACATCCCCTGAAAATAAGACCTACTGCCTCTTTTGGAGGCTATATAGATAGGTAGATAGGTAGATAGGTAGATAGGTAGGTCTTTGGTTCTTCGGGTTTTCTCCCACGTAGAATTTGAAGTGTCTTGGCGACGTTTCGACGAAGTCCCATTCGTCATCTTCAGGCTGGTGAATGGGACTTCGTCGAAACGTCGCCAAGACACTTCAAATTCTACGTGGGAGAAAACCCGAAGAACCAAAGACCTACATACAAACACCCGTGAAAACATATATATATATATAGCCTCCAGATACTGGATAAATCATTCATGACATCACTTAAATTGCCAGAGGTGGAGATACATAATTGGATATCAGCATACTGATGGTACCTCACCCCATGGCGGTGGATGAGCTCACCTAGCAGCCTCATTTAGATGATAAAAAAGGAGAAGAGAAAAGCACCAAATGTGGTGGCACAGGGCCAGGATTGCTTGGTGTTCTCTGAGCTTGGTGGTTTTCTTGCAGACATTTCATTACCCAAACTCGGTAATATCATCAGTGCTAGAGTGTTAACTACTTTAGTAATGAAACCACCACAAAGAGTTGGACACAATTTAGTGACTGAACAATATACCACTTGCCTTTGGTCGAGTTGGTACATTAAGTCTGAGATTTCAAACTTGGTTCACAGTCTTTAGTTGGCGATGCCAGTTGTGGTTCTCAAGCCGTGTGCAGCGATGTCACTCACTGTTTTGTTTATTACATAGTAAGTTAATCCTACTGTGCCCCTATGGGTTTGTTGTAGTGCCACAGTTTGGGAGCCACAATATTGAGTTCCGGTTTTCAGTGCTTCTGAAAACTTGGAACAGCAGGGGACAATTTAGTTCCTGGGGCTGCATTTGAGGATTGCCAGAATAACTTCAAGCACCACTATTGTTAATTTACTTGCAGTTTAATTGAAGGGGAGAGAATATGTTTCTCTGCTGTAGTTTTGTTTTGTTTTCTGAAATGCTCATTAGTAATTGAAGATCCTGGAATACAAATTAATTTTAAAGAGTCCTGCCAAATATATTTTCCCTTAAGTGTTTTAGTTTTTATTTCTTTTTTGAGGCTTCTCTTACATTAATACTTATTCTTTTCATAGTATTTTGAATGCAAAAACTGAATGGCAAATTTAAATAGCCAGATTCTTTTCTCAGATCTAACTTCTACACTTAGATCTCAAAGTAAGCACATTCCTTCAAATGTTGCTGAAAAATGATTTGGTAAAGGACATGAGTTCTGCAAGATACTGGAGATCCTAACTTATTCTGAATAATATGCAGCTTATTCACATTCATTTTGCTATTCTCCTTTTTGTGTCACGTTCTAGACTGGATTTTTGTTTTTATTTTGATTTGTTTGGAAGATATAATCCCGATCTCCTGCTCTGATGACAACGCTAAGCATATTTTTTAAAAATGTTGTGGTTGCATTAATGTGGAGGAGCAATGTGTGAGTCTAGGCAAGATCTCAATCCTATTTGTGTTATCTTATGGCGATACTGTATAGGTAGTCCTCAACTTACAACCATTCATTTAGTGACCGTTTAAGTTACAACGGCACTGAAAATTTTGGGCTCACTTGTGGTTTTAAGTCAACTTGTATCACTTTTGAATATATATTTTTTTCATACCCTTAGACCAGGGGTAGGCAACCTTGGCCCTTTTATGACTCGTGGACTTCAACTCCCAGAATTCCTGAGCCGGCATGGCTCAGCATGGAAACTTCTCCATTTCTCCTCAGCGTGGCTGGCGCAGGAATTCTGGGAGTTGAAGTCCACGAGTCATAAAAGAGCCAAGGTTGCTTACCCCTGTCCTAGATTTACACTGGCAGGACAAGGTTTAATACTGCCACCAAGGTGGACCCACAACTAGACAGTGATTGGTGAAATGGAGGCCAACTGATTGGTAGCCTCTTACGATTCTGCTCTCAACGTACACATAATGGGTGCTTTAGGTCAAGTTGCTAATTTTTGAAGAAGTGCCTCCTTTTTAAAACATTGGTCAGCGACCTTCTTAGCACGTCCATCGGTGCTAATTAACCGTATTGTCTTCTGTTTCTTCTTTAGTGAGCACTTGTCTTGCTCGTTCACCTTTTTCTTGCACGGGGACAGCAATGTTTGCACCAGTGTGGAAATAAACCAGCATCAACCTGTGTACTTCCTGAGTGAAGAACATCTCACCCTCGCCCAGCAGTCAAACAGTCCTTTTCAAGGTAGGTTTGTTTGGCAGATTACAAAAATGGCATCCTTCTGTTTCCAATCTTTAAATCAAAATATTGCAGCGGGGGTGGGGGGTGGGTGGAGAGAGGAACACAAGAGATGACCATACAGTGGGAGAATACCTGATGAATCTCAAGATTGTTTTCCCCATGAATTTTAGTGCTTTGTTTGACTTGTGCTTAATTTTTTACATTTTGTGGAAGAAATTATCCATCGTAGTAAACTTAAGCAGATGACAGTGGTTTGGGAATTAAGTGTGCTATTTGCCGGTTATGTTTATTAAGATACTAACTAGGTATTTAACACATCCTACAAAATGAAGGATACTATCTTGTGTTTGTTTTACTTCTGAATCCTATTTCCTTCTGGAGGTAAGAATAATAAAAGTCTGAAATAAATCCTGACATAAAATGAATGATCCTAAAAAAAAAAATCATTGAAAAAAAAGGAAAAGCAATCTGGACAGTGTCTGAAAGATGGCTGGTCCTTGAAAATTGATACTATACAAGCATCTATACCAGTGGTTCTCAACCTTTTTAATGCCGCGACCCCCCAACCGGTCGTAAGTCGAGGACTACCCAACCGGTCGTAAGTTGAGAATTTTCTCTGCCCGGGAGCGCCGCACATGTGCCGGCCGAGGCGTAGCTGGCAAGGGGCAGCAACAGTGCAGGGTGACCACCGGCTGGGCCACCAGCTGGCCCAGCCCAAGGGAGGTAAGGCACCCGCTGGGCCCCACGTGCGCCAGTAACCCTCCCTGTGCCTGCCCACCTCCCACCCCTGGCCCTCTTTTACTTACAGTTTTAGTAGTTGCTCAGCAGGGAGGGATGGAAACTTCCGGAGAGCTCGCCTTCGCTGCAGACAACTTGCAGCACCGTTTGCAGACTGGGACTTTTGGCGGGCTCAGCAAGGCGGAGACAGCCTGGACAATTCCTATTGGCTTTTGAAAGCCAATAGAATTAGACTCTATTCAAGAGAGTCTATTCTATTGGCTTTCAAAAGCCAATAGAATAAGAGGGAGTAGCAGAGCTAGGGAAAAGGGAAAAATGGCGGATTGCGTTTGGCGACCCCCGTGAAATGGTCGTTCGACCCCAAATGGGGTCGCGACCCACAGGTTGAGAACCGCTGATCTATACGAATCAGGTTTTCTTTAACGGTTGCCTAAAAGAAGACACCTTCAGACAAGCTGGGCTTATAAAGGAGAATATTTGTAGCTCAGGAATAAATGAGGAGTCTTGGGTGGTCTCTGAGCTTGGTTACTTTCTTGCAGACCTTCCATCACCAAATTAGGTTGCATTATCAGTACTAGTAATGGAGTGGGGTTTGCAAACTGATGATGTTACCTAGTTTGGTAATAAAACGTTTCCATGAAAACAATCAAGCTCAGAGAGCACCAAGGCGCCCCCCCCGCAGTTGTACTTCCCTTGCATAATTGGGGGTGCTATCATTAAGCTGTTATGAACCAAATCAATTTCTGGGGGTTCAGGCAGGTGCTCCCCCCTTCCCAGTTAATTTTAGTGCAGGAAGATTGAAGGACGCAATCTTTTAAATGTTTGAAGTCAGGCAGATTAAATTGTGCCCAGTAGATCATAGGCAGTAATTTAATGCTCCATGACTGGTGTTTATCCTTCAAGACTGGTGTTGCCCTGTGTAGCTTAACTGGGGTCTACACCAGATGCAGTTTCTAGACAGTTTCTAAATATACCTCAATATGGAATGTGTTGCACAAAGTTATTTAACATTGATCACCGAGACTTGCCCGTTCAGCTAAGGGTGCAAGTTGTTATTAGCCAAAGTTGGGCACGGCTTCACCTTGTGGCTGGTTGGCTGGGTTTGTAGCATTACTGTGCCGGTGGTCCTTGGCTTCTGACCATTCATTTAATGAAAGTTATGACAGCCTTGGAAAAAGTGATTTACAACCTGTCCTCGAAGTTATGGCTGCCGTAACCTCCCTGCTGCCATCGGATTGCAATTTGGGCACTTGGCAATTGGCTCACATTGATGACTAGCTGTAGCTTCTCGTGGACACCCAATGGTGATTTACAATCTTTTTAGCTGTTTTTCAACAAGCAGCAAAGGTTGGATCAGGAAGCCAGATTTGTTCAACACAGTTGTTGAAGTTAACAACTGCAATAAAAAAAAAAGTCATGAAACTGAGTCTAGTCACATGATGACTCAATGAATGATTGCGTGCCCAAAATTCCAGTTGCAATTGTGATTGTAGGTCAAAGATACTTGCATGTTGAAACCAAGGAGAAACCCTAAACTATGTACTGGTTGCAGGTAGTCCTCGACTTACAGCCATTTGTTTAGCGACTGCTCAAAGTTACAGCCACACTGAAAAAAAGTGACGTACGACCTTTTTCACACTCATGACAATTTAATAATAATAATAAAAAAGTTGGAAGGGACCTTGGAGGTCTTCTAGTCCAACCTCCTGCTCAGGCAGGAAACCCTATATCATTTCGGACAAATGGCTGTCCAGTCTCTTCTTAAAAACTTCCAGTGTTGGAGCATTCACCGCTTCTGGAGGCAGGTTGTTCTGCTGGTTAATTGTTCTCACTGTCAGGAAGTTTCTCCTTAGTTCCAGGTTGCTTCTCTCCTTAGTTAGTTTCCATCCGTTGCTTCTTGTCCTGCCTTCAGGGGCTTTGGAGAACAGCTTGACTCCCTCTTCTTTGGGGCAGCCCCTGAGATACTGGAAGGCTGCTATCATGTCCCCCCTCGTCCTTCTCTTCATTAAACTAGACATACCCAATTCCAGCAACCATTCCTTTTATGTTTTAGCCTCCAGTCCCCTAATCATCTTTGTTGCTCTTTTCTGCACTCTTTCCAGAGTCTCAACATCTTTTTTACATTGTGGTGACTAAAACTGGATGCAGTATTCCAGTTGTGGTCTTACCAAGGCCTTGTAAAGTGGTATTAACCCTTCACGTGATCTTGATTCTCTCCCGCTGTTAATGCAGTCCAGCACTGAGTTGGGTTTTTTGTCAAAATCTGGGTACTCGGCACCTGGTTCGTATTTATGACAGTTGTGGTGTCCAGGGGTGATCCTGTGATCACCTTTTGCGACCCTCTGACCAGCAAAGTCAATGAGCAAGCCAGAATTCACTTAACAACCGTGTTGGTCCCTTAATAGCTGTAGCGATTCACTTAACAACCGTGGTAAGAAAAATCGTAAAAGGGGGCAAAATTCACTGAACAACTGTCCAGTTGTTCTCTATCTGTTCTCTATCACAAAATACTAGGGGGCACTCCCTAAAGCTCATAGGTAAGAAAGTGAGGACAAATAAAGGGAAATATTTCTTCACCCAGAGGGTCGTTGGTTTATGGAATTCACTTCCAGAAGGGGTCGTGACAGCTGTCAGCCTTGACAGCTTCAAGGCAGGGCTAGATAGATTCATGGATGCCAAGTGTATCGGTGGTTATTAAAACGGATGTCCATGTGCCGCCTCTATGTTGGTTGAGGCAGGCAGGATTCCCTTGGGTACCATTTGTTGGGGGTCAAGGGAAAGGGAGGGTTTTGCCTTCTCTTTCTGCTCAAGATTCCCATGTACAATTGGTGGGCCACTGTGTGACACAGAATGCTGGACTCGATGGGCTTTGGCCTGATTCAGCATGGCTCTTCTTATGTTCTTATGTTCTTATGTCTCATGCAGCAACAGAAACTTGGGGCTCAATTGTCCTAAGTTGAGGGCTACGTGTACTCCTTGTTGCATCTTCTCTCATCCAGAATAGGCCACTGTCCCAATACCCAGTCCTGAGAACACACGATCTGTGCTCAATACTTTTCAGTCGTTTGTGAGTACAGCTTGAATTCCTCGGCTTTCATTCAGCCTGCAACTGTCTCCAGGCGATTGTCGAGCACTTCCATATTCCAGTAGGAAAGGGAGATAATATAATCCGCATACTGATGACACAGCAGTGCAGATCACTGGATCGCCACCCTTGCTGACTTAATATAAACAGGAAAGAAAGGGGAAGAGGATAGAATTCTGCGGAAATCCCACAAGGCAAACACACACACACACACACACACACACACACACACGAAATTGAACCGAAATCTGCCAGTAAGAGTCTCTCATGGCGGGTTTTCACATGGGAATGAAACAAACGTCAGAAAAACGAGTTGGAAGAGAGCTTGGAGGTCTTCTAGTCCAACCCCCCCCGCCCCAATGAAGCTTCTGTAATGGTTTCCCTGAACCCCCCAACTCAGTTGATTTCATTGAGAGAACCAGGATAATCAAAGGAAATGCTCCCTGTCTTTTTTCCAAGTGAAATTTCACCAGTTAGGGCAGGGGTAGGCAACCGTGGCTGGCTCAGGAATTCTGGGAGTTGAAGTGCACGAGTCATAAAAGAGCCAAGGTTGCCTACTACTGATCTAGGCCTAGGCTGCTTTATGACTCATGGACTTCAACATGGCTCAGCATGGCAACCTTACCATTATTCCTCAGCATGGCTGACTCAGGAATTCTGGGAGTTGAAGTCCATGAGTCATAAAAGAGCCAAGGTTGCCTACTACTGATCTAGGCCGGGGGTAGGCAGCCTTGGCTCTTTTATGGCTCGTGGACTTCAATTCCCAGAATTCCTGAGCCGGCCACGCTGAGGGGAAAGGAAGAGGTTTCCATACTGAGCCATGCTGGCTCAGGAATTCTGGGAGTTGGAGTCCACGAGCCATAAAAGAGCCAAGGTTGCCTACCCCTGCTCTAGGTGGAAACAACGATGTTTGCGTGCTAAATCCAGATTTGAAACAAGACTGGCTAAAGAATAGGCTTTTAACTACAGACAGTCCTCGTATTACAACCGTTTGCATACTGACTGTTTGAAGTTATAATGGCACTGAAAAAAGTGACGTAGGACTGTTTTTCACACTTAACAACCGCTGCCGCATCCCCATGGTCATGTGATCAAAATTTAGACGCTTGGCAACTGGCATGTATTTATGACGGTTGCAGTGTGGCGGGGTCATTTGGTCACATTTTGCGTCCTTTGGACCAGCAAAGTGAAATAAATTTAATAATAATAATATTAATAAAATCAGTGGGGAAGAGCCAAGGTTGCCCACCCCTGCCCTTGGTGCTCTTTGAGCTTGGTGGTTTTCTTGCAGACATTTTGTTACCCAACTAAGTAACATCACCAGTGCTAATAGGGCAGTGATGGCGAACCTTTTAGAGACCGAGTGCCCAAACTGCAACCTAAAACCCAACTTATGCATTGTCGGGTGCTGGGTGGGCGTGGCCCATTGGGTGGGCGTGGCTGCAGTGGTAACAGCAGACTGGGTGGGACTAAAAAGTTCAATCAATTAATTCCAACTTTGCAAGATCTTTTTTTTCCCCGCGAGAAGTTGAAATTGACTGATTGATTGAAACTTTTTTTTTGTACATGGCGGCGGAGGCCTAAAGCGAAAAGGTTTTATAAAACCCAGCTGAAGGCCTAGGACTGGGGCGATGGCGCGCGTGCCCACAGAGAGGGCTCTGAGTGCCGCCTCTGGCACCCGTGTCATAGGTTCACCACCACTGTAATAGGGAGTGGAGTTTGCTCTCATTTTATATAAATAGACAGCAAAGCCCATTCCCTTCTAGCACTGATGATGTTACCTAGTTGGGTCATGAAATGTCTGCAAGAAAACAAGCAACGTCCCTACCCTCCTCCTCCTCCTCCTCCTCCTCCTCGTAAACCCCACTCCCTTCTAGCACTGATGATGTTACCTAGTTGGGTCATGAAATGTCTGCAAGAAAACAAGCAACGTCCCTACCCTCCTCCTCCTTCTCCTCGTAAACCCCACTCCCTTCTAGCACTGATGATGTTACCTAGTTGGGTCATGAAATGTCTGCAAGAAAACAAGCAACGTCCCTACCCTCCTCCTCCTCCTCCTCGTCCTCCTCCTCCTCCTCGTAAACCCCACTCCCTTCTAGCACTGATGATGTTACCTAGTTGGGTCATGAAATGTCTGCAAGAAAACAAGCAACGTCCCTACCCTCCTCCTCCTCCTCCTCCTCCTCGTAAACCCCACTCCCTTCTAGCACTGATGATGTTATCTAGTTGGGTCATGAAATGTCTGCAAGAAAACAAGCAAAGTCAAGCACCCTCCCCTCCTCCCCCTCCTCCGCCCCCTCCCCCCTCCTCCTCATAAACCCCACTCCCTTCTAGCACTGATGATGTTACCTAGTTGGGTCATGAAATGTCTGCAAGAAAACAGCCGAGCTCAGAGAGCCCCAAGGACCTCACAGTCCTCCTCTTTCTCCTTCTCCACTCTTCAAATCCCACTCCCTTCTAGCACTGATGATGTTACCTAGTTGGATCATGAAGCATCTGCAAGAATAAAAAACCAAGCTCAGAGACCACCAAGAACCCCAGATAAGGTCTACATGGCATGGAGGCAGATATTTGAAGAATCACCTTACTCCCATTATTACTATCTATTCCATTTGTTTGGGCAGGAGAGACATGCTCAGAATAGAATTGATTAGGGATTGTCAATTAATAGGAACCAGGTAGCTTTTTTTTCATCACTGCACCTGCATTCTGGAATACGCCATCAGAGGGTAGGTTGGCCCTGAGTTTGCTCGCCTTGGAAAAAAAACCTTTCCCTGTTTTTCTGGACATGGGGGAAGGGAAAATATATCACTCACATTGTTGCACATTTGTTATTTATGAACCTTGCTGGCGCAGTGATTAAAGTACAGTATTGTAGGCAAATTCTGCCCATAGTCGGAGTTTGATCCTGATGGAGCTCAAGGTTGACTCAGCCTTCCATCCTCCTTCCAAGGTCGGTAAAACAAGGACGCAGATTGTTGGGGGCTGTGTGAAAAATAATGCTTTCCTATTGTAAACCGGCCAGCAAGGGCTACGGGGCGGTATCTAAGTGTAAATGCTACTGCTATTGGTGTTATTTATGTAGGAAACAAATTTATATAACCACCCAACTCACACCTAGGTGATTCTGGGCAGCTTTAACAAAAAAACCCCACCCTATCATAAAACTCATAACCCTCCCTCCCCCCCAGTCAGATCAGCCATTTTGATTGGCTCCCTCTCCTTTTGGGCTCTGCAGGCTTATTGAAAAAACCCACATTTTAAGGCAGTGGTTCTCAACCTATGGGTCGCGACCCCATTTGGGGTCGAATGACCATTTCACGGGGGTCGCCGGACACCGCGGTCTGCCATTTTTTTTGCCTGTCGCGCGCGCGCCGTGCATGTGCAGTTCGGCCCATCGCGCGCGCACGCCGCGCATGCACGGATCGGCCCGCCGCGCATGCACGGATCGGCCCGCCGTGCATGCTCGGATCGGCCCGTCGCGCACAGCACATGCGTGGATCGGCCCGTCGCGCGCGCCTGCGCAGTTCGGCTCGTCGCGCGCACCTGCACGGTTCGGCCCATCGCGCGCTACGCCTGCGCAGATTGGCCTGTCGCGCGCGCCTGCGCGGATCGGTGCGCCGCGCGTGCACAGTGCGTGTCGGGGTCGCGCCGCGCATGGGCGGCGCAAGTGGGGTCTCAACCTGAAAATGGTTGAGAACCGCTGTTTTAAAGCCTTTCAGAATAGCAACAGGCTGGGGGACCAACCGTATATTGGCGTGGAATGATATTCCATAAAGAACGGATACCACCGAGAAGGCTGTTTTTTTTGTGTGGTCCCACCAAATGTACATCCCAGATCGACGGGACCCACAATAAGCCGGGCTTTCCTGTCCTGGTGGGGCCGGATGGAGTAATAGGGGAGGTGGTCCATCGAACAGCCTGGCCCCCAAGCCTTGTAGGGCTTTAAAAGTGATAACCAGGCAGCTTGAATTGTACCCAGAAGCAGATTGGCAGAAATATTGTGTCTTTGGCAGCCACTTTGTGTTTTAGTTGGTTTTTTTGGGTGTACTTTTTAATATTCTTTTGTTTATTTGTTTGTTTATTAGTATCCCGGTTTTATTAATTTTTTTACAAATAACCGAAGGCGGTGAACATATCAAGCACATCTTTCTCCTTCTATTTCCCCCACCACAGCAACACAGCAACCCTATAAGGTAGATTGGTGATTTGCCCAGAGTCATCCAGCCAGCTTTCATGGCTAAGGTGGGACTTGAACTTCCTGTCTTCTGCTTTCTGGCTTGGTGCCTTAACCACTAGACGAGGGGGAGGGAATCTTGGCTCTTTTATGACTGGTGGACTTCAACTCCCAGAATTCCTGAGTCAGCTATGCTGAGGGGAAATGGAGAGGTTGCCATGCTGAGCCAGGCTGGCTCAGGAATTCTGGGAGTTGAAGTCCACGAGTCATCAAAGAGCCAAGGCTGCCTACCCCTGGCCTAGATCAGTAGTAGGCAACCGTGGCTCTTTTATGACTGGTGGACTTCAACTCCCAGAATTCCTGAGTCAGCCATGCTGAGGGGAAATGGAGAGGTTGCCATGTTGGCTCAGGAATTCTGGGAGTTGAAGTCCACGAGTCATCAAAGAGCCAAGGCTGCCTACCCCTGGCCTAAATCAGTAGTAGGCGACCTTAGCTCTTTTATGACTCGTGGACTTCAACTCCCAGAATTCCTGAGTCAGCCATGCTGAGGGGAAATGGAGAGGTTGCCATGCTGGCTCAGGAATTCTGGGAGTTGAAGTCCATGAGTCATAAAAGAGCTAAGGTTGCCTCTCCCCCCCCCCCCGCTTAGACCAAACTGGCTCTTCATACTAAGTATTTTTTAGCCACCCAGAGTATCATTAATGAGATAGGAGTAGCCACATAAAACAAAATAAGTAAAACGATAATGATTTTTTGTTTGTACTGAGAATCTTGACTATTGCTGTTGGGATTTACATTAACAGCGAGAATTTCTTGATGACAGTAAAGTTTGCTCTATTTTCTGAAGTGATTTTGAACTTATTTTTGACCAGTTCTTCTATGTGCAGGTTTAAAAAGACGTGTTCAGCAACTTTTCAGCTGTATCTCTGTGGAAGTGTACTAACTATTGAAATGTAACATTCCTAACCTTAATTAATATACTTTTCAGAGGCCATCCTTTTATTAGTAGGCGCTCCTTCATTTATGAAAAAATTGAACTCTGACCTGGTAGCATCCTGCAGTGTTTATTTCAGGACATTGTTCTTGTTTTCTATTTAAAAAAAAAAATTCTACTTGCCATGTTGTATATCAGAATATTGTTTCCATTCTTGATTTATTTTAATAAGTTTCTGTATCAGATGTTCAGAAGAATTAATTTCTAGCTGTTGTTATGGAACATGTTTCTCATATAACATACTGTTTTAGTACACATACATTTTAATGAGGGACAATAAGTCCTTGTCCTGAAATGGCCAGTAATCAGTAGCTCTTTATTGCAGCTCAGCTTTCCTTTTAATACAAATAGGGCATTTAGTTATTAATTCCTGTGATATTAACTTTTTGTAGTAGTTTCAGATCTTGTCAAGAGTTAAGAGATTATCGATAATACTAAGCCACGATGTACAGTTAAAAAGTAGCAGACATGAAACTTGTCTTGTCGTTCCATTCTTTCCTTACATGCCAGCATTAAAAACGTTTCAATCTCTTTCTGTTTTGTCTGAAATTTGAAAAGTTATTTGCATAAATAATGATTTGTTGCCCACAAGTTTGTTTATTTATTTATTTTTATTTATTTGTTTATTTATTTATTTATTTATTTATTTATTTATTTATTTAAATCACATTTATATGCCGCCCCTCTCCGAAGACCCAGGGCGGCTCACAACAAAAAATACTACAATAATTTTAATTTTAATAATTTTAAAAATTAACACATTCATAATTTTAAAAATTAACGCATTCATACCACACACAAACACAATCAATTCACATGCACTGATGGCGGGACACTCTTAGGGCCGAGGGGCAGAGCGCAGCTCACATGCCCCAAGTTATGGTTGCATTTGTAAATAAACTTAGCTTTACTTTTAAAAACATCCAAATGCTCGTGAAAGGGTTAAATAAAGCAGGGTGAGCCAGGCTTAAAGTTTTTGGGATCAGGGGAAATGACATCTTCAATAAATGGGAGAGATTAGTACAGAGAAGCTTTCGACTTCCATCCATTCATTTTAGCCATCATTTAAAGCAGGGGTGTCAAACTCAATTTTATTGAGGGCCGCATCAGTATTGTGGTTGCCTAGGGAGGGGGTGTGGCCTACTGAGTGGGTGTGGATGGAGTGGGTGTGGCCTATTGGATGGGCATGGCCAGCTCTACATTGTGGGGGCCTGGGCAGGAGTGGGACAGATCTGAGGGTCTCTGGCAGAAGGGGGTGGGACCTGGGCAAGTGCCAAGGCATGGTCCACTGGAGGAGCCTCACTGTCTGCTGAAACCCCTCCGCCAGAGCCCATCAAGCCGGATATGTGAAGTAGGTGAGGGCCGTCGGCTGGCCACTTCCAGGCGATGGTGCATTTCTTCATTCCTCACAAAGGGTGACACCTCCCCAGCATGCACCCAGGGAGTGGGGCTGACATGGCAGGGGCTGGTTCCTTGCGGTTTCTGGACGGCCTTGTGGAGCTAAGACTGAATGCATTTCAGCATAGATGGCCACCACAAAATTGTATATTGGCTCCCGGCCAGCCTGGGCCAGGACCAAGGCAGTGGGGGCCGTTCCCTCAGGATGGCTTTGCGGGCCACATGAAACCACTTTGCGGGCTGCATCTGGCCCCTGGGCCTTGTGTTTGACATGTCTGGTTTAAAGTTACAGTGGCACTGAAAAAAAAGGCCAATCCTATGACCAATCCTTGCACTTATGACCGGTCCTCATACTTATGACCATTACAGCATTCTGATGGTCATGTGATCACAATTTGGGCATTTAGTAACCAGCATGTATTTATGATGGCTGCAGCATCCCAGGGTTATGTGATCGCCATTTGCAAACTTCCCAAATGGATTCCAAAAAGCAAAGACTCCCCAGGAACTGAAGTCTCTTTTTAAAACAAAAAACAAGTTTTATTAATTTTCCAATTTTACAAAGCTCCAGATGTTAAGGAAGCAACATGGTGATTGGGTAATCCACAATCGAATAACAAGCTCTTTCATACATACATATGTCAGGTTAGACCAGCAAAGATTTTCTCTCTATTTCCCTTAGTTATTGTATCACGTTCAGATTAATGCATTGCTAGTTATAATTCAATTGATTAAGACATTTATCAATATATTTTAACTTATACGCCTTCATGTCCTGTTTTTAAGTTTTACCTAATTTCAGTTACAGTATTCCAGTTAGCTTAATATCCATAGTCTTTAGATTTCGGGTGGCCCAAAGTTCCCTTAGTTCTTTACAAAATAATTATCATATCTAAAATACATTTATTATTTACTCAAATAATTTATTTACTTTATTTCACAAACATATTCTATTTCTCATCCTAATACCGCATCACTTTGAGGAGCATATAGCAAAGAATATTAAAAATAATAACAAAACCTTTTTTAAGTACATCAGAAGCAGGAACCCAACCAGAAAAACAGTTGGGCCACTCGATGACGATGGTCAGAAGGGGATAATCAGAGAAGACAAGGAGATTGCTGAGAGGCTAAATGACTTCTTTGCCTCCGTTTTCACTGAGGAGGATAGAGAGCATTTGCCTGCCACTGAATTAGTTTTCCCAGGGAGGGAAACAGAAGAATTAAACCTGATAGAGATAAACAAGGAAGATGTTCTTGCATGCCTTTCTAAACTAAACGTCAACAAATCGCCGGGTCCAGATGGCATCCACCCTAGAGTTCTCAAGGAACTCAAGTGTGAAATTGCTGAACTTCTAGCTAAAATATATAATCTTTCTCTAAGATAAGGCACTGTACCGGAGGATTGGAGAGAGGCAAATATAACCCCAATCTTCAAGAAAGGATCCAGAGGTGATCCAGGAAACTATAGACCAGTCAGTTTAACCTCAGTTCCAGGCAAACTGATGGAAACCATTATTAAAGATAAAATTACAGGGCACATAGAAAAACAGGCATTGCTGAAAGAAAATCAACATGGTTTCTGCAAAGGCAAATCATGTCTTACTAACTTGTTAGAATTCTTTGAAGGTGTAAATAAATACATAGATAAAGGGGCCCCAGTTGATATTGTATATCTTGACTTTCAAAAGGCTTTTGACAAAGTCCCTCACCAAAGGCTCCTAAAAAAGCTCTTCAGCCACGGAATTAGAAGACAGGTCTTGTCCTGGATTGGTAACTGGCTAAATTGTAGGAAGCAAAGGGTGGCAATAAATGGACAAGTCTCTGGATGGAAAGAAGTGAGAAGTGGTGTACCCCAAGGTTCAGTTTTGGGACCTTTACTTTTTAATTTATTCATCAATGATCTGGATGTAGAAGTAAACAGTGAGGTAGCCAAGTTTGCTGATGACACTAAATTGTTCCAGGTAGTGAAAAGTGAAACTGATTGTCGGGAGCTCCAGAAGGATCTCTTGAAATTGTGTGAGTGGGCAACAAAGTGGCAAATGCATTTTAACCTAAACAAGTGCAAAGTTATGCACATCGGGGCAAAGAACCCCAATTATACTTACCAACTGATGGGGACCAAACTTTCTGAGACAACCCAAGAAAGGGATCTTGGGGTTTTGGTGGACAGCTCGATGAAGATGTCAACCCAATGCGCAGCAGCAGTAAAAAAAGCAAATTCCATGCTTGGCATGATTAGGAAGGGAATCGAAAATAAGTCAGCAAGTGTTGTATTGCCTCTGTACAAATCGATGGTGAAACCACACTTGGAGTACTGTGTACAGTTCTGGTCACCGCACCTCAAGAAGGATATAATGGAACTGGAAAAGGTGCAAAAAAGGGCAACAAGAATGATCAAGGAAATGGAGGGCCTCCCTTATGAAACCAGATTGCAACGCCTTGGTCTCTTCAGCCTTGAAAGACGGCGTTTAAGGGGTGACTTGATCGAAGTGTATAAAATCATGCATGGGATAGAAAAGGTGGATAGAGAAAAATTCTTTTCTCTATCACACAATACCAGGACAAGGGGGCACTCCCTAAAGCTTATAGCTAAGAAAGTGAGGACAAATAAAGGGAAATATTTCTTCTCCCAGAGGGTCGTTGATTTATGGAATTCACTTCCAGAAGGGGTCGTGACAGCTGTCAGCCTTGATAGCTTCAAGGCAGGGTCAGACAGATTCATGGATGCCAAGTGTATCGGTGGTTATTAAAACGGATGTCCATGTGCCGCCTCTATGTTGGTTGAGGCAGGCAGGATTCCCTTGAGTACCATTTGTTGGGGGTCAAGGGAAAGGGAGGGTTTTGCCTTCTCTTTCTGCTCAAGATCCCCATGTACAATTGGTGGGCCACTGTGTGACACAGAATGCTGGACTCGATGGGCTTTGGCCTGATTCAGCATGGCTCTTCTTATGTTCTTATGTTCTTATCACTTATTAATAAAATAACCTTTATTGTGTCAATCCAACTTCCAAGAGTAGTATTCTAGTGACTATTTTTTTAATTTCCCTAAATCCTAAATATTAATAATATTATCCTTGGTTTCAATATGCAGGAGCTGAAGTCTCTTAACGACCACATAATTCACTTAACAACCGCAGTGATTGACTTAACAACAGTGACAAAAAAGGTTGAAAATTGGGTGCGGCTCACTTAACCGCCTTGCTTAGCAACAGATATTCCAATTAGAGTCCTATGTCAAGGACTATCTGTAATGCAAAGTGGATGGACTAATGTTACGCTTGGAGGCAGAGCTGGGGTTTTCAAAATCTGGAAGGAGGCTTTTTAAAAAAAATGGCAAGCTGATTTGAACATGTACTGCACATGTTTATTTTGTTTTATTTTTGCTCTCCCAAGTATAGATAGTTCTCGACTTAACAACAGTTCATTTAGTTGCAATGGCATGGAGAAAAGTGAATTAAGACCGTTTTTCACACTTCCAACTTTTGCAGCATCCCCTTGGTCACATGATCAAAATTCAGATGCTTGGCAGCTGTCTCATGTTTATGATGGTTGCCAAGTTCTGAAGTCATGTGATTACCACTTGTGACCTTCTGACAGTCAGTGGATGGATGGATGGACGGACGGACAACAGACAAGTGGGTGGATGGATGAATGAGATAGAAAGATGGATGGATGGATGGATGGATGGATGGATGGATGGATGGATGGATGGATGGATGGAGAGACAAGTGGATGGATGAATGGATAAATGAGATATAGATGGATGAGATGGATAGATGGAGAAAAAGACAGACAGACAAGTGGATGGATGAATGAGATATAGATGGATGGATGGATGGATGGATGGAAGGAAGGAAAGAGGGACAGACAGACAGGTGGGTGGATTGATGATAGATAGATAGATAGATAGATAGATAGATAGATAGATAGATAGATAGATAGATAGATAGATAGATAACCTTTATTGTCATTTTTTACTGTGGGCACAATGGCACACATTAAAAATGAAATTTAGTTGCTTGCTCTCAATGGGGGAAGCCAGGTTCACTTAACAACCATGTTGCTAATTTCAGCGATTCATTTAACAACTGTGGCAGGAAAGATTGTAAAATGGGGCAAACCCACTTAACAACTGTCTCACTTGGCAACATAAATTTTGGGCTCCATTGTGGTCGTAAGTCAAGGACTATCTGTATAACGTTTGTAGGTTTCTCATTCTCTTCATTTCCAAAAATGGCTTGCGTAAAGTGGGGGTAGAACCCTACATTATTACGAAATTGCATTCAATTTTTGAGGAGGTGACGTTAGTTGTTGTTGTAAGCCGCCCTGGGTCTCAGGAGAAGGGCGGCATAGAAATTTAAATAAATTAAAGTAAAGTAAAGAACCGGCTCAACACCCGCTATCGTTTGCAATTACATAATCATACTGACTTTTTTTTTATCCTGTCCTCTGTTGAAGGCTTGGGTAATGATACTTCTTTGTATCAATATTCTAAAAGGGAACGCTCGCTCTTAAGCCTCTCTTCGATGCTCAATTTTAGCTGCTGAAAGCCATTTTAATAAGAATTGTATGCAGCCCTTGGGGAAAATGCCGCTTGGCATGCCTCCAAAAACAGATATTTCTGTGAGATAGTCCTAAGGAAGTTTTCATTGGAAAGGGCCATCATGATTCCATCAGCAGTCTTTGGACATACGATCCGAGGTTAATTATCGCTGTTCTAATGTGAGATATATATTTTTCTCTCTGTCGTTCTAACTTCTAGTTATCCTGAGTCCGTTTGGATTAAATGGTACCCTCACGGGGCAGTCGTTCAAGCTGTCAGATTCTGCAACGAAGAAGCTGATTGGCGAATGGAAGCAGTTCTATCCAATCACATCCAACTTGAAAGAGGGGCTGGAAGAAAAGCAGGAGGAGATGGATTGGGAAGATGACTCTCTAGCTGCTGTGGAGGTCCTTGTTGGTATGGGCTTTTAAAACCGTTTTCCAGACAAATGAACCCGCATTTAAATAATTGCAAATAGTCCTCAGCTTACAGCAGTTTGTTTAGTGACCGTTTGACGTTTCAGTGGTACTGAAGAATGCCTTATGACTCTTTTTCACAATTACAACTGTTGCAGCATCCCCGTGATCAAAACTCAGGTGCTTGGCAACTGACTCGTATTTATGACAGTTGCAGTGTCCCGGGGGGTGGGGGGTGTCATCTGATCACCTTTTTGCGGCCTTCTGACAAGCAAAGTCAATGGGAGAAGCCAGATTCACTTAACCACCATGTTACTAACTTAACAACTGCAGTGACACACTTAACAACTGTAGCAAGAAAGGCCATAAAATGGGGGTAAAACTCAACAAATGTCTTCCTTAGCAACAAAAATTTTGGGTTGAATTGTAGTCGTAAGCTGAGGACTACTTGTAGTTATAAAACAATGAATATTGTTTTTGTTGTTGTTAGTTGCGAAGTCGTGTCCGACCCATCGCGACCCCATGGACAACGTTCCTCCAGGCTTTTCTGTCCTCTACCATCTTCTGGAGTCCATTGAAGCTCACGCCTCCTGCTTCAGGGACTCCATCCAGCCCCCTCATTCTCTGTCATCCCCTTCTTCTCTTGCCCTCCATCTTTCCCAGCATCAGGCTCCTCTCCAGTGAGTCCTTCCTTCTCACTCGGTGGCCAAAGGACTTGAGTTTCAACTTCAGGATCTGGCCTTCTAAAGAGCAGTCAGGGTTGATCTCCTCTAGGACTGACCGGTTGGATCGCCTTGCAGTCCAGGGGACTCGCAGGAGTCTTCTCCAGCACCAGAGTTCAAAGGCCTCCATTCTTTGGCGCTCAGCCTTTCATTCTTTTTTTTTAATCTATTTTTTTTTATTTTTCCAAACTCTCCCCCATACATATACCGTGATATTTATCAGATGTTAACATACATTCTTTTTACATTCATATATAACAGCGGTTCTCAACCTGTGGGCCGCGACCCCATTTGGGGTCGAACGACCATTTCACGGGGGTCGCCAAACAATGCAGTCCGCCATTTTTTTCCCCTTTTCCCCTCGGCCGGTGCAGGGGGCAGCACTGCGCATGTGTGGGGTAGCACCGCGCATGCACGATGTGGGCCGTCATGCCGTGCCACACATGCGTGATACGGGCTGCCGCGCATGCGCGATACAGGCTGCCGCGCACGCGCGATACGGGCCGCTGCGCCCCGCACACGATGTGCAGGTCGGGGTCGCGGCCTGAAAAAGGTTGAGAACCACTCATATATAAGATACTTTTAATAAAATGAAATAAATACATACACATGACTTTTGGTGTTGTTCGCCCATTTCCCCTTTCACTATATCCACACTCCTCCTTCTGTACCTTCTTTCTCCCTTTCTTCTCTTCCCTACTTCCCTCTTCTTCCTCTCCTCGCGCTCAGCCTTTCTTATGGTCCAACTTTCACATCCACACATTGCAAGAATGTTATTTTAGGATTGCATATAGACGCATCAGATGTCCTGTCACAGGTTGCCAAATTATGGCAGTCTGTGTGTGTGAAAGCTAAGGATGCTTAAGGTCCATAGGGATTTTTCCAGCAATTAAGGTGCTTAAGAAGCAAGGCTATTCATTCAGAAATATGCTTATTGGTACCGGTAATCCTCGATTTACGATCGTAATGGAGCCTTCCCATAATGGTCGTTAAGTTATGACAGGTGTAAAGCAGGTCATCACGTGACCCAAACCAATTTTATGGGTTTTTTTTTCCGCCAGTCATTAGGTGAATGCAGTGAACCCCTCAGTCGTAAAGTGAATTAATTGTTTCCTGTGGGGCATTTTTGCTGAGAACTGGAAGAAAATGGCAACCCTGGGGCACAAAGGGAGTGGGGCTGCTGCCATCAGAATTTTGGAACTGGATTGTAAATACCTTTTGGAGGTCTATTGTAACTTTGAATGATGGTTATGTGCCCAGTCATAAGTCAAGGAGTACCTGTAATTTCGACAGAGGAGTATATAACAAAATAATTGGTCTGTCCAGAAAAGCACCCGAGTTTTTCATATATATATACACACACATACACATATACACATATATATATATACGTGTGTGTGTGTGTGTGTAATCTCAGATTACATATTCCTGTACTCTGAAGAACAAATCTTGTAAATAGCTGTTGAGTGACTCGCAATCCATCATAGCAGCCTTTTTGTGAGAACACACAACATGCTGTTACCTACCTACCTCTTCTCTGGAACTATCTTAGTCAAGAATTATGCCATAAGTACACTGATTTAAGAGTGGTTAATTGCCTACTGAAAACAGCAGTTATTTTGTCCCTGCTTGCTCGCTTGTGCATGGAAATGTAATTCATGAAAGCTTGTGCAATAATAAATTAATTACACACCACATTACTCTTTGTTGTATAAATAAATCCCTGGGCTCTGAGATTATATTATGTTTTTAATTTTAACTGGAATTAGAATTGCTTTAAATGTACTATTAGGGGAACTTAAAGGCTTTGCTAGAAAAGAGTACAGTAAGAATGAGGAGCAAACTGTAAAACAGAAAGCAATTTAATAGATTTGTGCAAATTAAGGTAAGTCTAAAATAGCCATTCAGACTAGACTTTTAGGAAGTCAGTTGAGTTCAGTTATGGAATGTAAAACAAACTATTCACATAGAAGATTCAAAGTTTTGTTTGCTAATATAAATATAGGAAGAAAGGTGAAATCTAAAAGGGGATCAGTATTTTAATTTCATTCTTAAGGTTAAATATTATTATTATTTAACCCTAATATCGGCTCAATATCCATTTGATTTCCCCATTATGACAATAAATATTTGTTTTGTTCATTGGCAGTTTCTGAACAATAGATTTTTGGAGATTTAAGAGATCCAGCCTTATTAAAATTTAGATGTACACGTAGTCCTCGACCTACAACCTCAGTTGAGGCCAAAATTTCCATTGGTAAGCAAGGCGTTCGTTAAGTGAGTCCTGCCCAATTTAACAACATTTTTGCCACGGTTGTTAAGCAAATCATTGCAGTTGTTAAGTGAATCATGCCGTTGTTAAGCCAGTCTTGGCTTCCTCCATTGACTTTGTTTGAGGGAAGCCAGGTGAGAAGGTCACAAATGAATCCCCAAATAAAGGGCCAAGAGGGTAAGGCTGAAGAGCATCCCTACGGCCAGAAGAAGAGAAATTAGTTCTCTGAATGAAGAAAATATTTTATTAATAAAATTCCTACCACCCACAGCAAATACCCGCGTGAAATTGCAAAAGGGGGAAAAAACCTGTAAATATACATTCAATAAAAATATATTTGAATAATTATCCCTTTGTAACGTTAAGCTTGCTAAAATCATGAAATAGGATAATCAGCTTTGCTGCTTACCAAAGTTATAAAAATAAGGTAGCCAACGGGCTTTTATTTTATTTATTTTTTTAAACAAAGAAATAATACAGCGGACAAACCAGTAAGAATACAAATGGATGTGATGACTTTTCTTGCTCAAAAAAACATGCTGTCGACCTAAAATATGTTAATTTTTCAAACTCAAAATGGTTAAAAGTGATCACAAGGAATTATGCTTCCATAGTAAGGGTGGAAAGTTACTGCATATTTTAGTGTTCAGCAGGTGGCAAATGCACACCCTATGCCAGGGGTAGGCAACCTTGGCTCTTTTATGACTCGTGGACTTCAACTCCCAGAATTCCTGAGCCGGCATGGCTCAGCTTGGAAACCTCTCCCTTTCCCCTCAGCATGGCTGGCTCAGGAATTCTGGGAGTTGAAGTCCCCGAGTCATAAAAGAGCCAAGGTTGCCTACCCCTGCCCTATATCTTTAAAAAAAATGCGTTCTAAAAAAGGTAATGAGAACAATTATCAATTCATAAGCAGACCACACAAAAAAAGCTGTTTAGCACTTTAATCCATGATCATTGCTTTGCACCATTGAAACAATAGCAATAGCACTTAGACTTACACTGGTAGTCCTTGACTTACAATTGTTTGTTTAGTGGCCATTCAAAGTTACAGTGGCCCTGAATGAAGCATTTTTCACATTTACGACTGTTGCAGCATCCCCATGGCCACATGATCAAAATTCAGATGCTGGGCAACTGACTCACATTTATGACGGTTGCAGTGTCGCCCGGGGTCATGTGATCCCCTTTTGCGACCTTCTGACAGGAAAAATCAATGAGGAAGCCAGATTCACTTTACAGCTGTGTTATTAACTTAACAACTGCAGTGATTCACTTAACTGTGGCAAGAAACGTCGTAAAATGGGGCAAAATTCACTTATCAAATGTCTCACTTAACAACAGAAATGTTGGGGTCAATTATGGTTGTTAAGTCAAGGACTACCTGTATACCGCTGCACAGTGCTTTATAGCAGAGGTCGCCAACCTTTCTGAGCTCATGGCCCCAGAGGGAAGGAGAGCAGCTTCAAAATTGGTGCGCGCACGTGCATGTACACAGAGCCACGCACACTGGTGTGGAACTAGCGGCCCCATTTGTGCCATGCACATGCAAGAATGGCCGTGTACCCCTCCCCTGGCGGTTAGCAGCCCTGTTCACACATGCACAAACAGGTTGCGCAACCCGCCCAGCGCTAGCGGCCCTGTTCGTATATGCGTAAACAGGCTACACACACACACACCCGGCGCTAGCGGCCCCATTGGTGCCCGCATGCTATAAGGAGCCCTGCCTTATAGCAATGGTTTTCAATCTTTTTTTCATCACGGACCCCCTTGAAATACCTTTTGTGGCCCCGGGCCCCCCAAGACGTAACTCAAGATTTAAATCATAACATTTCGTCAACATTTCTTCTGCGTGGAGCACAAGTTGAAAGCCGCTGCTATGCAGCATATTGCTTTACAGCATATTCGTTTACAATTTGGGTCAGCAAAACCATATTTATCTCTTACAGGTAATCCTAGACTCACAACTACCGGTATTTATTTAGGGAACTTTTGAAGTTACAGTGACTCCTCAAAAGAGTGACTTACGACCATTTTTGACACTTAATGACCGGTTGTAGCATTCCCATGGTCACATGATCAAAATTCGGACACTTCAACTGGCATGACGGTTTGCAGTGTCCCAGAGTCTTGTGATCCCCTTTGGCGACCTTCTGACGAGCAAAATCAACAAGGAAGCCAGATTCACTTAACAACCGTGTTACTAACTTAACTACTGGAGTGATTTACTTCACAGCGATGGCAAGCAAGATAGTAACTGTCTTATTTAGCAACGGAAATATTGGGTTCAGTTATGTTCAGTAAGTCGAACATAACTGTATTAGCCTAGAAATGTCTAAATAGAGTCGAACATCCACTCACTCTTTTAAGGTTCTTGTGAGTATAAAATTATCCCGGGGAACCTTTTATAGCTTTCTTGAGTTCCAGAGAAAAAAACGATAGAAGAAGGATGTGAGTAATTTAAGAAAGTCCTTGTTTAAGCTTTGATTAACTATCAAGATTTACTTGCCTGAAGTCTTGACTCAAAATAATCTTCCTACTCTGTGGATGTCAGAACAGTTGTCAGCCACACTGGGACGCTTGGTACAATGCAACTTTTAAAAAAAGATGACAGTGAGACGGATTAAAATTTAAGTAGCTTGGCACAGGAGAGTGGCATTATTGTGGACCCAACTAGAGTAGGATTTACGGCCCAGATGTCAAAAAAAAAAGTTTTATTGCTTTGGTGGAGGAACAGAAAAAAGGAGATAAATTATATTACATCACTGACAAAGTAACATGCTTTTAGTCTAGCACTGAGCTGAAGATAATCGAGACAGGGACAAATGAGAGGGTTCTTCAAGGATTTATATGTGAGAACAGAGGTAGTTTCAGGTTTCATAGCTGAAGAAAACCGTACACCGTGCATTATTGAACTTAAACAGAGAAGCCGGTAATTTAATTTTCTAAACCGTTTCTTGGGTTTCTGTGATTCTAAAGAAAGGAAAAATTGAGCACATTTCTAAAATCCCATATCCCGCAGCTTGTAGTTAACAGCACACCTGGGTGCAGTGTTGTACATTTTTTGAAATGGAAAGCAAGAAACCAGCAGTGGGGAGAAGGGTGTGATTTTACTGTTAGAGCACTATTCTCGTGCAGGTTCCTCTGTTGTCTGCTTACCGGTAGTTACCACATGTCTGAACTGTACATTTGGTTCATGTGATCTAGGCCAAGTCTCACTCTGGTTTGGCTGAAACCAGGAGTGATACCTAGAACACCCAATGTAATTTCCTGCAGTTGCAGGGAAACACCCAGAATCTGTAGTATGTCGCTTTAAATACAGCTTTTAAAAGAAAGAAAAAAAGTCCCAAACTTTCTCCCACATCCCAGGAAACCCCCACCCATATATATCTACAGTAACTAAATTGGCTTCTGTATGTATTTATTTTCTGGATTTTTTCCCCCTGTTAATTGCTCTTAATTGTTTTAACTGTTTTATAGTTTTGGAGTTGTAAGCTGCCCAGAGTCATTTGGTTGGGATGGGCAGAGAAAGAAAAAGAAAGAAAGAAAGAAAGAAAGAAAGAAAGAAAGAAAGAAAGAAAGAAAGAAAGAAAGAAAGAAAGAAAGAAAGGGAAAAAGGGAAAGGAAAGAAAGGAAGGAAGGAGAAAGAAGGAAGGAAGGAAGGAGAAAGAAAGAAGAAAGAAAGAAAGAAGGAAGGAAGGAAGGAAAGAGAAAGAAAGAAAGAAAGATTTCTACCCATTTTGAGATGTTAACCAGGAGGATCTTCATTCATGGCCTGGGAGACACTTATCCAGCCATATTGGTTGTGTTTGTGTTATGCTAATACAGATAGTCCTTGATTTATGACCACAATTGAGCCCAAAATTTCTGTTGCTAAGCAAGAAAGTTGTTAAGTGAGTTTTGCAACTTTCTTGCCACAGTCATTAAGTAAATCGCTGCAGTTGTTAGAAACGTGATTGCTTAATGCAGGGGTTCTCAACCTTAATGCAGGAGTTCTCAACCAAGACTTGTGGACTTCAATTCCCAGAATTCCTCAGCCAGCAAAGCTTCCTCAGCAAGGTTGAGAACCCCTGGCTTAATGAGTCTGGCTGCCCTTTTGCTTGTCAGAAGGTCACGAAAGACGATCAATGACACCGCAACCGTCATAGATACATGCCAGTTGCCAAGCACCCACATTTTGATCATGTGACCATGGGAATGCTGCAGCAGCCATAAGTGTGGTCAACAGTCACAAGTCACTTTTTTTTCAGTGCCATTGTAACTTTGAGCACTCGCTCAATGAATCGTTACAAGTCGAGGACTACCGTTATTGTTTTGTTTTTGTTTATTTTTTTTTAAAAAATAAGCTACAACGGCTGAACTCACACGCACATAGATTTCCTAATAGTCGAGTTTCATTTATGAAGCCCATAATTCTCAGCGAGGATTTAAAGAGGAGGTGAAAAGATGTGGCATTGGAGGAGGAATAAGCACAAACCTATTGCTATATAATACCTGCTAGTGCAGAGGTTCCCCAACCTTTTGGGCACCAGGGACCGGTTCCGTAGAGAGAGGTTTTTTCCGCGGACCGGGTGTGTGTGTGGTTTTGTGTGCTGCCTGCATCCCGTGGATGGGGCTTTGCTCGTTTGTGCGGACTGGTTGCTGGCATGCCGCAGCCCGGTACTGTTCCATGGACCGGGGGTTGGGGACCCCTGTGCTAGGGTATCTGTAACTCAACTGGAATGTGAAATAAAATGTTTCTTTTGTCTTTTTCTTTAAAGCTGGCGTGCGAATGGTTTACCCAGCATGCTTCGTTCTGGTTCCTCAGACAGACATTCCTGTTCCTAGCACCGCTGGTTCAAGCAACTGTTTGGGTGTCCATCAAGTGCCTGTTTCCACAAGAGATCCAGCTATTTCCTCAGTTACTCTCACTCCACCGACCTCCCCAGAAGAAGTTCAGACAGGTAGAGTAAAAATAATTATTTTCCTATCAGAAGGGTGACGCCTCTTAAAATTGGTCTTTGGAATCTCCAGAGTTGAAGAACTTCAACTATTTTGACGTGGTCTTTTATTCCGACACTTAAGAGTGCTTGTTAAGGCCAGTAATATCTAGCAAAGCTGCCAGGCTGAAGTGCAGCGCATTCACCTGTATGCTTCGTGTTGTAATATCTTCATTTTTTTTTAAATTGTGTTCCGAAAAATAGAAGGTAGCCCTCGACATAACAACCACTCATTTAGCGATCATTTGAAGTTACAACGGCATTTTAAAAATGACTTACAAAGAAGACAAGAATAAAATTAAAGGCATTACAGCAGCGGTTCTCAACCTTTTCTGGGGCTCGACCCCGGCCCACATCGCGCATGCGCGGCGCATCGCGCATGCATCACGCATGCGCGGCGCAACGGCCCGCATAGCGCATGCACGGCGCAACGGCCCGCATCGCAAAGGGAAAAAAATGGCCGACCCCAAAAAAAATGGCCGACCAAAAAAAATAATAATAAAAATGGCGGGCCCGCATCGCGCATGTGCGGCATGACGGCCCGCATCGCAAAGGGGAAAAAACGGCCGACCCCCCCCCAAAATGGCCGACCCAAAAAAAAATGGCGGGCCTGCATCGTGCATGCGCTGCGTGACGGCCCGCATCGCAAAAAACAAATAAGGAATATTTATAAACACCTGTTGGAACATAAGCTGTATGAGGAGCAGGTTAAAGAAACAATGGTGACGTGGGCAATAGATCTAGGATATAATATAAATATGGATCAATGGCAGCAAGTATGGGAGCGAAATAGCAAAACCACATTGGCGACATCATATAAAGAAAACCTGTATAAGATGGTTTACAGATGGCATCTCCCTCCGGCCAGATTAGCCAAAATGTATATATTTTTCTATGTGTTGGAAATGTAAAAAAAGAAAAGGGTACCTTTTTTCATATATGGTGGATATGTAGAGAAGCACAGGTGTACTGGCGTATGGTCTGGGAATCATTTCTCATGATCAAAATTCAGACACTTGGCAACTGGCGTGTATTTACAATGGTTGCAGTGTCCCAGAATCATGTGATTGTCACCATTAGTGACCCTCACAGCTGGTTTTTGACAAGCAAAGTCAATGGAGGAAACCAGAAACGCTTACCAGCTGCATGATTTATTTAACAACTGCAGTGATTCGTGAACAACCATTGCAAAAATAATAATAATAATCATAAAATCAGACACAACTCACTTAACAACTGACTTACTCAGAAATGGAAATTTTGGCCCCAGTAAGTTGAGAGCTACCTGTATTTTGAGTTTTGGCTCTAGCGGAGCTTCCAAGCACTTCCAAGTTGATTAGTAACAAATAGTAACACAGCAACAAATTAAGCAGTTTTCCTGGTATATCAGCCCGAACGGAATAAAGAATTGTAAAGTTGTTTTGAGAAATTTGAGGCCTGTCCCCTGCTCAGAGCAGCTCTGATAGATGCTTGCTGGACATTTTTTTTTTGAACAGCTCAAGTTATGTCAGTCTGTTCTGCTAGCTGACAGCTTGAGTTGTTCTGGTGTCTTAAATCTCCTTCTTTAATTCACTGATTGTGGTCCACTCCCTTTTCTTGGATGAGATGCTTCTTCAGATACTGGAAGGCTACTATCATATCTCCCTTAGTGCCTTCAAACAATGTCTTAGAACTTTATTGCCTTTCATATTTGTTTTCCTTATCTCTTCTTACAAAATTCTAAAGAGCTTTACCAAGTCTCTTTTGTAAATCCAACCTAAGAAAATTATCCAGGTTGCTCTCTTGGTTTGTTATTTGTATAATCTTTTCACGATTAAGACATCAGCCAATGATCTCTTGTATGTCCAGCGTAACACTTTTTTCCCTGTCGTTTTTAAATCCACTCTCAAGCCAGTCTCAATTTGGTCAAGTAAAACTTGTTCCTTTCCCACACTATCTATAGAGGAAGATACTCATAAAATTAACTTCACGATTCAGGGTTCAAAAATATGCCCAGCGTTAAAACATTTTGCTTCATTCTTTAATTGTGAGTTGAGTTTGAATATTCTTCTCCTTTAATTAAAACCTTTATTCCTTGTAATTCCCTCTAGTGTCCAATTTTAATGTCTTATGCTACTTCTAAAGAATCCAAAACAAAAGCATTTTCCCATGGAAAGGATTCTTATAATTAATTTTAAAATCTTATTTCAAGTTTATCTTGACCCTCAGTCTGTTTGTAACATTCTAAGATCTAATTTTTAACCACCCTTTTGCTGTTCGTTAAAAAAAAATGTTTTAAGTCCTTAAACTAGTATCTAAAACTTCTTTCACTAAGGATTGAAGGAATCTCACTTTGTGCTGTCAAACCCGTCAAGCCAAAAGTTCCTAGTAGCGGAAAAACAGTTAACCAGCAAGTTTTGAAAGTGATTGCAAAAGAAAACAAGCAAACCCAATGTCCTTTTAAATGCTCCAATCACAGTTTGAGCAAGATGGTTATTCCCTGATCTCCCAGAGCTTGAAACCTGCTGGAGATCACTTTCTTGCTATCTTCTGATGGAGAGCAGCTGTCTGGAGCATTTGTGGGTGATCTCAGGTCCTCTCCTTATTCAGAGAGGAATTCCAAAGAGTCAGTTTACTTGATAGCTCTTCATTCCGTCATCGTCGTCAGCTGTACTTTTCACAGAGCTGTGAACTTTCTTGTTTTTTTCCTTTGAAAATGTTTCGCTTCTCATTCAAGAAGCTTCTTCAGTTCAGAACTGAAGTGACAACCGTGACCTGGATGATTGAGAATCTCCAGGTGACCCTGAGGACACAGATTAACCTCCAGGTGGCCTCAAGGACTCTCTAAAACAGCGGTTCTCAACTTTTTCCGGGGCTCGACCCCAGCCCGCATCGCGCATGCGCGGCGCGACGGCCTGCATCGCAAAGGGGGAAAAAATGGCCGACCCCCAAAAAATGGCGGGCCCGCATCGCGCATGCGTGGCGCGACGGCCCGCATCACAAAGGGGGAAAAAAAGTGGCCGCCCCCCAAAAAAATGTCCGACCTAAAAAAAAAAGGCGGACTGCAGTGTTTGGCGACCCCCGTGAAATGGTCGTTCAACCCCAAATGGGGTCGCGACCCACAGGTTGAGAACCGCTGCTCTAAAAGAAGGCAAAGGACCGGCTGTCTGCAAGGAGTATAAATCCTCCCATTCCCCACCATCCAGTCAGAGCTGAAGAAGCTTCTGGGATGAGGAGCGAAACGTCTTCGAAGAAAAGCGAGAAAATCCAGTTGCCTCTTGAAAAAGCACCTTTGGGACTTCCTTGCCGCAGTTGTTAAGTGAATCACTGCAGTTCTTCAGTTAGTAAGGTGGTTGTTAAATGAATCTGGCTTCCCCACTGACCTATCTTATCAGAAGGTTGCAGAAAGTGATCACATAACACCAGGACACAACAACTGTCATAAACTATGAGTCAGTTGCCAAGCATCTGGATTTTGATCACATGACCATGGGGACGCTGTAATGGTAGTAAGTGTGAAAAAACGGCCGTAAGTCCCTTTTTTCATTGCCATTGTAACTTTGGACGGTCACTAGATGAACTGTTGTAAGTCAAGGACTGCCGGAACCAAACAAAGGTGAAGGGAGGAGAAGCATCACTAGCGGAAATGACATAACGACAAACTGGGGGAGAGGGAGGGCCGAAACATCTGTGCCCTGAATGCTGGAGCCTTGAGAAGGCCCTGAATGCATTTAATTTAGAATAAATAGAATAGCAGAGTTGGAAGGGACCTTGGAGGTCTTCTAGTCCAACCTCCTGCTCGGGCAGGAAACCCTGTAAACAGTTTTCTAGATAGAGAAGATCTAGCCTTCTTTTTATATATATATATATATAATTTTTTAATAAACTTTTACAGCTCTATTTGCCCAGTTAATTTGACCTACCATTTATAGAAGACCTAGCTTTCTGTTCAAGCTCTAATCTACATACTGCTTTGCTACTTGTTGTTGCTTATAAACCACCAGCTCAGAGACACCCACAGTGTCCTGGCACACAACAGGCATTGTATAAAGCAGTGTATGGATGAGATGGAAACAAAGATAGTTTGCAAAGACAGAAAGGTGTGGAAAGCTAATCATAAATGATGTTGTCATAAGTTACATTTAGCTATATATCTTTTTGTCGTATGCCTTTTCTCAGCTTACTATTTCTCCTTTTCCGTGCTTTGCTTAACTGCTTGTTTGAAAGGAAGTAATGTGATGGGGGGGGATGCCTATACGAACAGAGCAGAAAAAATATTTCCCAATCGTCAGATGCTCTGGCTGGAAAACACCGGAAAACACCATTGGTGCAGTTCATGTAGAACTGACAGCATTCATTTTTAACTGCATTTGCAGAATTAGACACGTGCGGCATATCATGGGTTGAATGTAAATTATTTTTTCTTGTTAGACCATGACAGTGGTTACTCTGTGAGGGAGATGGACGCTCTTCGTTATTTTCATTTCATTTCATTTCATTTTTTATTTTATATTATTTTATATTATTTTATATTATTTTATATTATTTTATATTATTTTATATTATTTTATTATATTTTATTATATTTTATTTTATTATATTTTATTATATTTATTATATTATAATATTATATTTATTATTATATTATATTATATTATATTATATTATATTATATTATATTATATTATATTATATTATATTATATTATATTATATTATATTATATTATATTATATTATATTATATTATATTATATTATATTATATTATATTATATTATATTATATTATATTATATTATATTATATTATATTATATTTATTATATTATAATATTATAATATTATATTTATTATTATATTATATTTATTATTATATTATATTATATTAATTATTATATTATATTTATTATTATATTATATTATATTATATTATATTATATTATATTATATTATATTATATTATATTATATTATATTATATTATATTATATTATATTATATTATATTATATTATATTATATTATATTATATTATATTATATTATATTATATTATATTATATTATATTATATTATATTATATTATATTATATTATATTATATTATATTATAATATTAGGGCAAAACTGACTTGATAAATGTCTCGCTTAGCAATAGAAATTTTAGGCTCGGTTGTGGTCGCAAGTCAAAGACTACCTGCAAACCCAATTCCATCAAGTTATATTTTTCTTACGGGTGCTTTTCTGTACCCGTTGTCGACCAAGGACTTGTGCAAGTTTTTGATGCGGGGGCGTATTTCCTAAAATGTTGAGGCTTCTGCTTAAGCCAGTGGTGGCGAACCTATGGCACGGGTGCCAGAGGCGGCACTCGGAGCCCTCTCTGTGGGCACACGTGCTGTTGCCCCAGCCTCACCTCCCCCCGCGACCCCTCCTCTCCAGCAGCCCCCTGAAGGAGAGTGGCCCCTGAGTGTGGCCCACGTGGAGGACATGGCAGCCAGGCAGCATAGACAAGACTCTGCCCTCACACCCCATCATGCACAGTTGATGCCGCAGGGCACAGGCAGAGGGCATGACTGCCATAGCGCTTCTGGGCTGCCTGGGCGATCGGCGGGCCCTGGAGGCGGTGAGTGGCCCTGCGGGCAGGTGGGGTGGGGGATGCAGGGTTGGGGCAGGGGGTGGAGCAGGGGCGGAGTCAGTTTTTGGGCACTCGGTCTCTAAAAGGTTCGCCATCACTGGCTTAAGCTTTCCTTCACGCAATGTCCTAAAATGCTGGGGTTGTTAAACTTCCTTTCTAAATGCATACATCACATAGATTTTCCTTTGGGTTTCTGGTTTAGCAGATTATGGGGTAGCTACAATATAATATTATGATGACACGTGTTTTGGCTTCCTTTTTCAGTTGATGCTCGTTCAGCACAGAAGTGGGTCAAGCTGTCTTCGGTTTCCGACGTATTCAGTTCTGACAGCACTAATCATCATGGGGGAAGGATCCCTCGAAAGCTGGCCAATCAGGTGGTTGACAGAGTTTGGCAAGAATGCAATATGAACAGAGCACTGACCAAGTATGTGGGTTTATTTTATTATTATTTTTTTACATTTGGTAAGAACTTCAAAATGCATCTCAGTTGATTCATGTGGGATAGGAAGAAAATGCTGCCTGCATGTTTCCATATTGTAGGTATGGATCTAAATTGAAATATACCCACCAGCTCCAAAAAGTTAAGAAACTTGCATGGATTATCTAAAGCTTAATCATTGATTGGCTGGCTCAGGATTATTCCAGTATTCTTTTTCTAAGTTTGATCTGCCAAGGGCTTTGGCGAGCCTGATTTTAAGTCATGGAGATGCTAAAGTTCTTTGATACTTAAAACATTGACATAGAAATTTCCCAGTAAATACCTTGTGATATTAAAGGCTGATAAATAACATCCATAATAATTATTGAATTAAATCTGTGTGCTGCCAAATCATTCAGGCTCCTGGTGGATTATGACAAAATTACATACAATGAAGCATCCATAGGGAGGAAAGACAATTATACAATATTTGCAGTAAGCAAATACATTTATCCCACAATAGACTATAAACCCAAAATTAGTTTTTCAGGTGAAAGCAACAATAGCAAGTAGGACTGAAGAACTGTAACCTTAGATATGACCATATTCTGTGGGGTCCTTGCTGCTCTCTGAGCTTGATTGGCCAGCAATTAACACTCAGATAAACAGAAATTAATATCAGGATTAACACCAGATCAACAATCAAGCAGTAAACAATATCCCAATCAAGGAACTACCAACTCAGACGAACAGTCAAACAGTAAACAACTGCCTAATCCAGGGGTAGGCAGTCTTGGCTCTTTTATGACTCGTGGACTTCAACTCCCAGAATTCCTGAGCCGGCATGGCTCAGCTTGGAAACTCTCCCTTTCCCCTCAGCATGGCTGGCTCAGGAATTCTGGGAATTGAAGTCCACGAGTCATAAAAGAGCCAAGGTTGCCTACCCCTGGCCTAATTAAAGAACCATCCAAGAACACTCCCACCAACAGTGACAGGGCAAGCAGAGAGCAAACCCCACTCCCTCTTCTAGCGCTGATGATATTACCTAGTTGGATAATGAAACATCTGCAAGAAAGCAGCCAAGCTCAGAGAGCACCAAGGACCCCACAGTTTAACCCTGAGCTACAAATATCCTCCTCCATCCACTGTCATAGGCATCACAGGCTAGCTACAAAATGCTTGTTTGCAATTATTTAATTTCATTAAATTGTGAATATTCAGAGGAATTGAAGTCTTTCAAGATTTTTTAGTGTTTACTTATACATGCTTGTTAATTGTTCATGATAAAACAGTGCTAAACGATACATACTTATATAATAATTTTTTGTCATGGGCTGGTCAGGCAGCGTTTCATCCACAAACATTTTGGTTTTCGTGTTATCGTAACACACCACACACGATGGCTTCTAAATGAATGGGGGTTGTTAAGTCCTGAAATTCCTAATTAACAAGCTGGAAATTTCAGTTCCAGTAGAGCTGTAGCAGACCAGTTGGGAAGCATTAATTTGCAGTTTAGTGCCTTTTTTATTTTTTACATTTTCCTATACTTAAAGAATAATTTCCCCCTGAATACAATGTAGAAGGAAGTATTCTGCTACATCAAATGGCTTATGTGAAGAGGAGACGATTGAGAAAATGGGATTTTGGGACTTTGTCGAAGCTGCACAGAGGGCCAATTGCACATGTTCCAGGTAGGAGAACCTGGGGTGGGGTGGGGTGAAAACAGACAAGGCCCTTTTAGGGCCCATTGTATGAAATAACAAAACAGGTAAGAAGCTAATGGGTTGCCACAGCCCTGGTATAAGTTAAATGTGTCACTTTCTCAAGGTAAGATATGAGACGGTATATACATACAGGTAGCTGTCGACTTACGACCACAGTAACCCCAACATTTTATGCCAGGGGTTATGCCAGCTTTGCTGGCTGAGGAATTCTGGGAGTTGAAGTCCACAAGTCTTAAAGTTGCCAAGGTTGAGAACCCCTGTTTTATGCACTTTCTGTTCATGATCGTTAAGCGAATTACTGCAGTTGTTAAATGAATCATGGGATCATTAAGTGAATCTGGCTTCCCCCATTGACTTGTCGGAAGCCAGCTGGGAAGGTTACAAAACGGTGATCTCTTGACCCTGGGACAGTGCAACCGTCATAAATACATGCCATTTGCCAAGCATCCGATCACGATCACATGACCGTGGGGAATGCTGCAATGTCGTAACTGAAAACTGGTCATAAGCCCCTTTTTCCAGCACAGTTGTAACTTTGAATGGTCACCGAATGAATGGCTGTAAGCCGAGGGCTACCTGTAATGAGCCAGATTTTGCTGATCTCCAGAGATTGATCAGGCTCAGGTCAGATTGGGAAATCATTAGAAAACACTAAGGCTATTGGCTATGGCAAATCTAGACAGCATACTAAAAAGCAGAGACAACAAAAGTGCGTATAGTCAAGGCCATGGTTTTCCCAGTTGCAATGGATGGCTGTGAAAGTTGGACCATAAGAAAGGCTGAGAGCCAAAGAATGGAGGCCTTTGAACTATGGTGCTGGAGAAGACTCCTGCGAGTCCCCTGGACGGCAAGGCGATCAAACCGGTCAGTCCTAGAGGAGATCAACCCTGACTGCTCTTTAGAAGGCCAGATCCTGAAGTTGAAACTCAAGTACTTTGGCCACCTAACGAGAAGGAAGGAGTCACTGGAGAAGAGCCTGATGCTGGGAAAGATGGAGGGCAAGAGAAGAAGAAGGGGACGACAGAGAATGAGGTGGCTGGATGGAGTCTCTGAAGCAGGAGGCGTGAGCTTCAATGGACTCCAGAAGATGGCAGAGGACAGGAAGGCCTGGAGGAACATTGTCCATGGGGTCGCAACGGGTCGGACACGACTTCGCAACTAACAACAAAGGCTATTGACTAGATGGGGAGGTTGAAAGCATCTCTGAAACAAGGCCAGGGCAAACTACTTCTCTATAGTTGCCAAGAAAGCTACATGGGCTAGTCTGTGAAATGACAAGAAGTTGAACTTGTTTGAGGTGAAATTGTGTATTGATCCTTAATTTATCATCTCTAGTTAGTTATTGTTTTTCGGATGCCTCCATCTAGATCAGCGGCTCCCAACCTTTTCTAGACCCCATACCCCTAGAACGCTTCTCATATATTCTCGCACCCCTTACAAAAGTTCGAAATAACGGCAGCGAATTACGCACATACCCTATAATTTTGAAAACCCAAGTTTTCGCCCACTCCTGGAATATCGTCTCACACCCCCGGTTGGGAACCCCCTGATCTAGATTCTTTCCCATCTGGCGGTTACAGGTAGTCTTCAGTTAACGATCCTTCGTTCGGCGATGGTTGAAGGGCCAAACACGGAGAGTTGTGATGGGTCCTTGAAGTTGCAATCCTCCCCACGGCCATGTGATCATAATCCTGGTGCTGGGCAACCAGCAGGCATTTATACGGTGGTTACAGCACCCCACGGTTACAGGGTCACCCTTTGCGACTGTTGCTGCCAGCCGCCAATAAGCCAAGTCAGTGGGGAAGCCAAGGTAGCCGGAGGTTGGAAAGGGTGATCATGTGACACTGCACCTAACAATCACACTTAGAACTGCTGGAACCTGCTCTCATAAATCAGTGTGGTCAAGTGACGTTGCACATTACGATATTGGTATCAAGAACTCAGCGACTGACCGATCCCAGTTACTGTCATAAACCTGTACAGGTAGTCCATGAATTACGATCACAATTGAGCCCAAGATTTCTGTTGCTAAGTGAATTTTGCCTGCCTTGTCACAATTATTATGTGCAAATTGTTTGGTTAGTAAGACGGTTGTTAAGTGAATCTGGCTTCCCCATTGACTTTGCTGGTCAGAAGGTCATAAAAGGGGATCACAGTGATCCCAGGACACTGGCAACTCTCTTAAATATGGGCCAGTTGCCAAGCCTCTGAGTTTTGATCCCATGACCGTGGGGATCATACAACAGTCGTAAGTGTGAAACTAGTCATAAGTCACTCTTTTCAGTGCCATTGTGACTTTGAACAAGTCACTAAATGAAAGGTCGAGGACTACCTGTAGTCATAAATTGTCCTGTCAACCCGCAAGGAAGGAAGGAAGGAAGGAAGGAAGGAAGGAAGGAAGGAAGGAAGGAAGGAAGGAAGGAAGGAAGGAAGGAAGGAAGGAAGGAAGACAAGAAAAAAAGCTGCATCTTTCCTTCCTGTTTTGTCTTGGTTGTAAATCTTTTTATGAAGCAGGACTGCAGCTGGGTAATTTTAGACACTGGATTTCATGCTCTGACAAGACCCCTAAGGGCGACCCTGCATCGCTTTTGTTAAGAAAAGACATATTTATTCTGAAAGGAATAAAATAAGCGCCTGTAATTATGTACATTTCCAGCTGGCTGCCCTCTGACTAAGAGAGAGGGAGAGGGAGAGGGAGAGAGGGAGAGAGAGAGAGAGGAGAGAGAGAGAGAGAGAGAGAGAGAGAGAGAGAGAGAGAGAGAGAGAGAGAGAGAGAGAGAGAGAGAGAGAGAGAGAGAGAGAGAGAGAGAGAGAGAGAGAGAGAGAGAAAAGAGTCAGCCCCAGTTGGCCCTGTCATGTCCTTCTCTGTCATGTATTGACGTCAGACCTATTGGCTGGTGCACCTGTTGTCTACCACTCTTGACCTGGTTCATGCAACCTGTGAAACCCAAAACCTGGGTTAACAAAACACAGTTGCTATGTTCACATTACATGCTGTGTCTCTCCTTCCCCCAAATAAATGGATTAATGTGATGGCCTGGTTCATCAACAACTTACTTTCCATTTTAGTCTAGTCCGTGTGGCAGTATTGTGCAAACCTAGCTCTAGGTATTCCTTAAGTTTTGGGGGGGGGGGCGGGGGCGGCTTCTTTACTGCAGGGCTGTCAGATGGGAACAACTAGATCCACGCATGTAGAGTATAAATTAATTACAGGCAGTCCTCGACTTACAACCACAATCAGGTTTTGTCCCATTTTGCAACTTTTCTTGCCACAATTGTTCAATGAATCATTGCAGTTGCTCAGTCAGTGACACTGTAAAGCAGGGGTGTCAAAATGCCGGTCCACGGGCCTGATGCGTCAGGACAAAACCGCACCCACTACCATTGCTGGCAATGGGGGAAAAGTCACGATATGTCACGTCACGTGACGTGGGTTTGACGGCCCTGCTGTAAAGTGTAACATGAATCTGGCTTCCCCATTGACTTTGCTTGTCAGAAGGTCACAAAAGGTGAACACGTAACACCCCCCCCCCCGGGACATTGCAATCATCATAAATACAGGCCAGTTGCCAAGCGTCCGAATTTTGATCAAGTGATTCCATGGGGAATGCTGCAACGGTCGTGAAAAATAACCATAAGTCACTTTTGCTTCAGTGCCTTTGTCATTTTGAATGGTCACTAAATGAATGGTTGTAAGTCGAGGACTGCATGTAGTTTATTTCTCTATGCCTATTTCACAACAATCTTCCCAGACTGACAGTTTGCCCCTGGGGAAAACTAGATAATGTCCAAAGGCAGTCAAAGGTCTTGCCCTTTTGTGACTATCGATTCCAGACTGATTCCACACTTGACTCCTTCTCCCAAATGGGACAATCTCTCTCTGAAGGGCCCTTCTCTTTGGCCCTTCTGTCTGGCCCTGCCTGCCTTTTAGTACTTAAAATTGTGATTTGAAGTACATTTGCAAAGAGCAGGTTCTATCCCGCCTTACAGATAATGAGTATCTATAATACCCTTACATTTATGAGCTGTTACAAATAAAAAAGGTGCCTTAGTTCCAATTATGACTAAGTTACTTCTCCCCATCTTCAGCTTCCCTGTAAATGAAGTGATTAGTTGGTGTTTTGTGAGGGTCTCCTTATTAATGTCCTTCAAGAAATGGCCTCCGATCAACTCACAAGGCTGAAACATGACTTCCAATTGGGAGGGGGGGGCTTCACAGTATTAACTATTGTAGGGTTAATACTGTGAAGAGCTGCAAATAGGGGTAAAATATTAAACCCATTTTCTCTCCCTGCTCATAACTCTAATTAGCAACAAAGCAAAACAGCCGGTGTTTACGTTTATGTATCAGTCGATTGATTTTTTTTCTTTTGTGACCTGTTTATTTAACTCGTGGGATTTGGCGACTGAAATAGGATGACCTATATCCCATTATCTTTCTATCTCCCTTCAGGCACCGAAGTCTCAAACCAAGACTGGCAGTTCAGCAGGGGCCGGTGCCTCCTGTTGGTCAGCAGCCCCAGCCAGCCACAAAGCACAAGGCCACGGAGAAGCCAGAGAAAGGAGACAAACCCCAGAAGCGTCCTTTAACCCCATTTCACCATCGAGTGTCCATCAGCGACGAGGTCATCCTGGAGGCCGACTCGGCCAGTCAGCGGCTGGTGATCCCCACCCCAGACAGCCAAGTGAGGTTTTCAAATCTCAGAACTAACGAGGTCGCCAAGACGCCTCAGATGCACCCCACGGAAATCGCCAGCTCCCCGCCACCGCCCCCCCTCAGCCCTCACCCCTGTGACGGGGCTGATGAAGGGGCGACCAAAACGCCTTCCACGCCCCAGAGCCAGCATTTCTATCAGATGTCGACTCCCGATCCTTTGGTCCCTTCAAAAGCTATGGAAGATAGGATAGAAGGCTTATCCCAGACTTTCCCAGCCACTTTCCCGGATGTCGTCGAGCCCACGATGTACGTTGGGGCAGCCGTGAACTTGGAGGCAGAAGAGGGAGACTCCACGTGGAAGTACTACAAGGTTCCAAAGAAAAAAGATGTGGACTTTTTGCCACCGCCGCTTCCGAGTGAAAAATTTCGGGACGAACCTGTGGGATCTGTAACATCAGACAACGTACCTTCTGCTACAGAGTAAGGCCCACCTGAAAGTTTGAGCTCAGAGTCCATAGCCGTGATTTTTCAGACTTTCGGGTGTCTAATTGATTTGCACAGTGGTGTGTGTGTGTGTGTGTGTGTGTGTGTGTGTGTGCACTGTCCTGCCCTGCATTAACTTTAGAAATAGTACAGTGGGTACAGGCAGTCCTTGACTTACGATCATAATAGAACAGAGGTCTTCAATCCCGACAAGACGGAGTGGCTATGGGTTTTTCCTCCCAAAGACGATTCTAACTATCCGTCCATCACCCTGGGGGGAGAAGTTTTGTCCCCCTCGGAGAGGGTTCGCAACTTGGGTGTTCTCCTCGATCCACAGCTAAGCTTAGAACATCATGTTTCGGCTGTGGCGAGGGGAGCATTCGCCCAGGTTCGCCTGGTGCGCCAGTTGCGGCCCTATTTGAATCGGGAGTCACTCCTAACAGTCAGTCATGCCCCTGTCACCTCGAGATTCGACTACTGTAATGCTCTCTACATGGGGCAACCCTTGAAGAATGTCCGGAGACTGCAGGTTGTCCAGAATGCGGCCGCGCGAGCCGTCTTGGGTCTCCCAAGAGATGCTCATATCACTCCAGCCCTCCGTGAGCTGCACTGGCTACCAATTGGTCTCCGAACACAATTCAAAGTGTTGGTTATGACCTATAAAGCCCTTTATGGCAATGGACCAGGTTACTTGCGGGACCGTCTTCAGCCTCATGCATCCCAGTTGAAGTCCACAAGTCATAAAAGGGCCAAGTTTGAAGACCCCTGTAAGAGAGCTTGCAATTTTGGTTTGTCAGTTGTGATGATCATGAAACGGTCATAAATAGCGATAGCACTTAGACTTATGTACCACTTCACAGTGCCTTTACAGCACTCTCTGGGCGGGTTGACAATGTCAGCCTATGGCCCCCGACAACCTGGCTCCTCATTTTACCGACCTTGGAAGGATGGAAAGCTGAGTCAGCCTTGATCCCCATCAGGATCAAACTCCAGACTCTAGAGTTAGCCTGCAACGCTGCATTCTAACCACTGCGCCACCAGGCAACAGAAATTTTGGGCTCAGTTGGGGTCATTAAGTCAAGGATTACCTGTAATGCCTTCTGCTTTTGTGCTATCACAGTTCACCCCCCCTTTTTTTTTTTCTCACGACAGAATGACATAGAACCATTCCATCTTTTTTGTTTCGGATACTGTAGAAATTTCTCTCTAGGCTTAGCATATTTTGAGATTTTGTCCTTTTCAGAATGCTTATAGTTTCTGTTAACTACTTTATTTCCTTCTTTGGTTATACCTCTCTTCTTCCATTTTCTCTGTCTGTCTGTTTCTTTTTGGCAATTTAGGTATCCCTGGGTATATGCACCTGGTTTATTTAGATGTCTTCCGTTTTTCTTTTTAATAGGAACTGTTTGTAATTGCATCTTCAGTTTTCTTGTTTCAGAAAGATTTTCCAGATAGCTTTTGCCTTCAGGATTTCTAACCATTGGATCCGACCTATCTTTTTTATTATTATTATTTTGAGTTGATCAAAATCTATTCTTCTGAAGTCCAGTATTGTCTGCCTTTTTTTTTTTAATACAAGTTTTATTACGTTTTTCAGTTTTTACAACAAAGTGCTTAGGAAACAGCGTGGTGATGGGGCAGTCAATTATCCAAAAACCAACATATTTATGTCTAATTCAAATTAACTCATTAAAAATTCCCTCTCTAGTTCCCACCAATCATGTAACATATTCAGATTAATACATTTCTAATACAAATCCATCAATCAATAAAATTTATGAAAAGCCATTGTAAAAATCCCAATCTTGTATTTAAGCTTAACAAAATTCCAATTACCATATTTCAATTAGCCATTTAAACTTCAGGTAATTTTCCTCTATTCATTACATAATAATTATAATATCTAAAAAGAAAGTGAAAAAATCATATTATTCCCACAATTACATTCTTATATTTCCTAAACATATTCTATTCTTGTTCTAATATCTTCTCATTTACTAATACCATATCTTCTATTAACACAATCCGTTTTCTTATTCTCCATCCAACAGTATTGTCTGCCCTTCTGATCCTCTGATCCTCCCCCTCTTGTAATCATAAACTCCAAGATAACACAGACACAGTCACTCAAGGTTCCAGTCTCCTTTACTTAATGAACCAATACCTTTCCATAGCCAGTCTGCTCTTCATTGTCTGAGAGAGAGAGAGAGAGAGAGAGAGAGAGAGAGAGAGAGAGAGAGAGAGAGAGAGAGAGAGAGAGAGAGAGAGAGAGAGAATTGACAGCTTTGCTTTGTTCATTTTTTTTCACTTAGAAATTATGAAATCCTTAATCCTGAGATCGTGGTGGTTGAACCATTATAATGTTGAAAAAGAAGTATATAGACAGTCCTCAATTTAGGACCACAGTTGAACCCCAAATTTCAGTAGTCCTCAGTTTACAACCAAAATTGAGCCCAAAATTTTTGTTGCTAAGCAAGGCAGTTGTTAGTGAGTTTTGCCCCATTTTACTTTCTTGCGATAGGTGGAAGTGAATTGCTGCAGTTGTTAAGTTACTAATACAGTTGTTGAAGTGAATCTGGCTTCCCCATTGACTTTGCTTGTCGGAAGGTTGCAAAAGGTGATCACCTGACCCCGGGACACTGCGACCGTCATAAATATGAGCCACTTACCAAGGGTCTGAATTTTGAACATATGACCGTGGGGATGCTGCAACAGTTGTTAGTGTGAAAAATGGTCACCGCTTTTTTTCAGTGCTGTTGTAACTTTGAACATTCGTTGAATGAATGGTTGTAAGTTGAGGATTAGTGATGCATAATTTGCTTGAATTAAGATTTAGATAAAATTCCTGGCAATTCTGTTTGTATGGATCACGGATAATAAGTTTCTGGAAAGGGAAACCTTTTGGTAAACTGCTGCTAGTTAAACAATAGTAACCGGGTTAAATGCAATAATTAAAATGTTTTATTGTATGGATTTATTGCCTGGGAGAAATTTCTAATATTTTTCTAACATGGCCTTTTATGAGGATATTAAAGAGTTGAGCTCTCTCCAGACTTGGTCATTGTTATTAAGAGGTTGAAAGCTTCTGATTTTCTTTGGATGTATTCATATACTTCAGAGCGTGAACTTAATTTTTGATTGAATTCCTCTTTGCTCATACCTCTGACATTAGGTTCTGTGTTCATCAAAAGCAAATTTCCTTCCCTAAATTTCAACATTTGTAATGTGGTACATAATGTCTCGGAAAGGCAAAAGACAAAATCTCGTCTTGGGAGTTTTTAAATTAAAGTATTAAATTATCAACAGTATTTATATGGCATATTTATATTAGGTTGAGTACTTAGGACAGTGTACAAACTTTAAAATGATAGAGTAGAATTGTGGTGAGCTTGAATTCGAAATTTAGAACAAAAATTCATCAGGAGAAGGGAAAGTCGGAGAACCTTAATAGGGGGGAAAGTCCATTTTAAATGTAACTTGAACTGATTCTCAGACTTCAACAATAGATAATGTTTAAATATTACTTTGAGGTTGGTTGAAGACAGGAAGAAATGCTTTTCTGCTGATCCAGAGACATATTATTTTTTCCTTTCCTATACAGGTTGTCTTCAACTTACAACAGTTCATTTAGTGACTGTTCAAACGGCCCTGAAAAAAGTGACTTATGATTATTGTTCACACGACAGTTGCAGCATCCCCATCGGTCAGTGGTGGCGAATCTATGGCACGCATGCCAGAGGTGGCACTTGGAGCCCTCTCTGTGGGCACACGCACCGTTGCCCCAGCCCCGCCTCTCATGGCCCCCTCCTCACCAGCAGCCCCCCCGGAGGAGAGTCGTCCCCAGGCATGGCCCACACAAAGCAGCGCAGCCAAGGACATGGTAGCCAGGAGCGGGGACAAAACTCCGCCCTTGTGCCTTGTTGCGTGCAGATGATGCTGCAGGGCACGGGCGGAGGGTGTGGTCGCCATGGCGCTGCTGGGCTGCTTGGATGATCTGTGGTGGACGTGGTGGGTAGGGCGGAGCAGGGACGGGGGTGGGGGGCGGTTTTTGGGCACTCGGTCTCTAAAAGGTTTGCCATCACTGCCATAGGTCACATGATGAAAATTCAGATGCTTGACGACTGATTCATATTTATGACAGTTGCAGTGTCCTGGGGGTCTGATCAGCAAAGTCCGTAGAGAAGACAGATTCACTTAACAATCAAATTACTAACTTAACAATTTCAGTGATTCGCTTAAGAACCTTGGCAAGAAAGGTCGTAAAATGGAGCAAAACTCATTTTTAACAACTGTCTTGCTTAGCAATGGGAATTTGGGGCTCAATTGTGGTCGTAAACTGAGGACTACCTGCAATTCATTCATACAAGGCCGTAGCATTATAGGACCACTTGCCTATCCCTGCTGAAATTCGAGGCATATACAAAAATGGCAGCTTCATTTGTCTCTCTCTCCAATCCTGTTCGGGTTGTTTTTCTGGGCTGTTATGCTTGATCAGTTTACAAGTAGACCTCGACTTACACCGCAATAGAGCCCATATATTAATTAAATGTATTTATTTTGTTAAATTTATATGCCACCCTT